>JAEQBH010000387.1:0-600000 GCA_016808115.1 Tetrastigma voinierianum
CTTTACGAGCCAACATATGTCCTCCCCATGTAGCCCACAACTCCGCAGATGGACTCTCATTGCCCGGACACCGACTCGATCTGGCACAAATAATAATAACACACCATCACCGTGACGCCATATACAAGGTTCTCCACGTGACGCCAAAGCGGCGCCAATCGCCAAAGTTTTCGCCCTCGCCGTCACGCCTCGTGGATATGTGCCATATCTAAGAAATCGATAAATATCATGATACCACTCAGACCATCATCAAACCCCGACTCACAATTAAGCAACACAAGGTGAAATACGGTCTCAACTAAAGGTGGGGCTGTCTATTACACCTTCAGGAATGTCAATCATGGAAGCCAAAGTAGCTAGAGCATCGGAGAACTGATTCTGCGCTCTAGGTATGTGAGTGTAGCTCAAGTCGTCAAACCTCCCTACTAGTAACTCCAAGTAAGCATGATATGGCCTAAGCTTCACATCTCTGGTCTTCCAATCACCCCGGATCTGTCTAATCACTAGATTAGAATCACCGAATATCTCCATCCTTCTAATCCCGAGCTCCAATGCAGTCTCTAACCCAAGGATACATGCCTCATACTCAACAATGTTGTTCGTGGTCGATGGTACATCCGCAAAGGCCAAAATCGAACCGATTCGGATATGATCGCCATGCGAGAAATCAATGTAACACCTATCCCATATCCGCACGGTTAGCCGCACCATCAAAGTATTACGCGCCAACCGCACAAACTAGTCACCCCTCGCGATCTCCTCATCCGGAAAATCATCATCAATCACTTACCGCCGGGTGAACTCCAAGTGAGGCAAGCCTCAAGTGATCCGCTAACACACCCCTTTTTAGACTCGAGTGACATAATTGAATAAACTCACTGTGCGCCATCTCATAAGTTCCCCGCCACAAACCGGTTCACAAATGTATATCTCAAAGGATCTAAACGAGAAACAAGCCGCACGTAATTGGCCATGTAATGTCTCAATCTCCGAGTGGCCCAAACTAAAGCTGCGTAAGCCAATCATAATGCACCTCGCCTCATACTCTAACATCCTCTCTTACTCGTATAATAGATAGCTCGGCCCCTCGCATTTAATCATCAAGTCGAAGTTAGCATGCACCCTAAATGGCTACATCCTCGTAAATGCACAAATATAACAAGAGGTCAGCTCCAGTACGGGAGGTACCAAAACAGTATGGAAAGCAAATACTCTTTAATTGCCCAAAAGTCACAGGCACGATCATCCCAAACCTTAGGGTGTTTCTTCCTTAGAAGTCGGAAGATAGGTTCACAAGTATCCGCGCCTAACAATAAACCTCCGCTAATATATTGCAACCCGCCCAAGAAACCCCTGACCTCGCCTCCCGGGCCCCTGTGGTGGAGACATGTCAAGGATAGCTCTGATCTCATCAGGATCTACCTCAATACCTCTCTCACTAATCATGTAGCCCAAGAGCTTCCTGTCACCCAAAAGTGCACTTTGGGATCTCGCCCCACCCAGCGCATCCGATCCTCCGGGTGCCTGCAGCCGCCTGCTGATCTACCCTATCACGGACTTCACAATCATATCATCCACATAGACCTCAACATCCCTATGCATCATGTCAGCGAAACAAAGGTATAGTCGCTCTCCGACAGGTAGCACCAAGGCTCTTCTCAGCCCCAAACCAAGATGACTCTATAACAAGAGGTACCCCATCAGTTGATGAAAGATGTCTTCTCCCCGTCCCTGAGCCATCATAATCGATTATAACCGTGAGAATCCATCCATAAAAGACAAGACGCATGCCCTCGCAAGACTATCAACCAAAGATGTCAATACTGAGAAAATCATCCTTTACAACTTTGCCGAGATTTCTAAAGTCCACACAAACTCTCCGACCTCGGCCCCGAACAAAGGGACCTACATTAGCCACCATTCGGTAATCGACCACTGATATGAAGCCAACACTAAGTTGCTTTTGAATCTCCCTCCTTCACCTGTAAACTCCATCGGGGGTGTAACGCTCAATTTCGCTAACCGGCCTGAAGACAGGGCAATGGCGGTAGATGATGTCGGAACTACAGAAGCGGAATGGTGGTCTGGCATGTCCTCATATGACCATGCAAAACATCCAAGTGCTGATCCGGTAACCTGAAAGCAAACTATCCTCCTATCCGGCAGACAAAGTGGTACCGATCCTCATTTCTAGTCGGTCTGGCCAGACCAAGGTCAACTGTCTCAAGGTCATCAAAAGGAGGTGAAACTCGCCATCAAGAAAAGCTTATGCCCGAGTCGACCGCAGCTATCATCAAAATCGCGTCGCAAAGGCTCATCATCAATATCATGAATCTCGTGATGTGGGTGAAACGAGGTGCACATGCATCAATATCATCAATAAAAGAGACAAAGAATACCGAAATGCTCAAATCCATAGATGAAAAGGCGCGACATCATCGGAACGTGAGACAACCCCGACAAAACATCAAAAGAAAGTGGTGGTCCACAACATCGACTCTCCCACAACACGTCCCAGAATATCAGAGATGCAATATCAACAATAACGCCAATTGCACCGTGATCATCATCCGGGAGCAAGAGTAAAGATCCTCATCATCTCTCGTAAAGCAAAGCACATGAAAAATCACTATGCGTTAATCTGGTCAGCCGACTAATAACCATCCCAGTAGCTCCTCATCATAGTCACGATGACATAACCCCATCAATACCTTACAATCGCCCATTCAGCATCGTGAAAGACATATTGAGCACACTAACGCCTAGTGGAAGGAGGAGCGATCAAGGTGGTAGAAGTGTCGAGCCCACCACGCAACCTGGTTGTGAAAAGCCGATGCGTACCAACATGCTGGATATCAGTAGGCTCATCAATCGATCCATCGGGATGCGATAATGGCTCTGAAGCCCTCACAAAATAGTCAACCAACCTCAAACTGTAAGGACGAAGAAGATAGTCAAATGGAATGTGATGAAGTCGAGATCTGACCCTCTCGCGCTGAATCGCGGCCATGCACTAAAAATCGCTCTACGGCACAAATCCCAAAACCAAAGGGGTGGGTCGTCATTCCAAACTCGTGATAAATTCGCTACTCGCCATGCCGACGACGCCCTCTAAACTCCAAACCGTGCATGTACCGACATACCCTCATCATGTCCAAAACGACCGTGTCGCTATAGCCGATCAAAATGACATGGGTACTAAATCTCCGACAAAATCTCGACCCACTGGCCTCGTATCTCATCAAAAGCAAAACTGGGCCATGTTTAACTCATCATCCCCATGGCTAATCTCCACACGGGCCAAAAGTCAAATGTGCCCTCCTCAGATGAAATAGTGATCAATTTCGACCATCATGAATGAACTTCACCAAATGAAGGGAAGATGGACACACGCGATTCATGGATCCATGGGCGGCCTAAAAGCAGGTTAAAGGATAAGGTGGATCCTCAAATCCGAAACAAACCCGGGAAAACAACCCGGCCCTCAATCATCGCCGAGAGTCAAGGTGCCCATCACCTCTCTACGAGCACCGCTGCAAGCTCTCGCGTCCTGTAGATGGCTCAAAACTGTGGCCTATCCTGCAGCAATTGCAAAGGCAAGTGGACGTATTACTTGTGAGCAGATCCATTATCTAAGAGGACAGATGGAACACGACGACCTAAACAACCAACTGATATAGTGTAAAAAGGCCTGAGTGGTCCGAATCACCTCCGGAGTGAGTCATCCTCGTAGAAAAACAATGCAACTCGCTCACCAACCGTGGAGCATATGTATCAAAGCCCTCCGAGATGTGGTCGTGTCAACTCAACCGCCGCAGCCCTAATCAAAGTCTCTCTATGGGTGGTAGAGGAAGCTTAAAAACTCCAAATAGAGATACGAGCATGCGTACTCTGTAGCTGCTTGATGATCTCATCATCCTCTCTCACTGTCTCATCTCTAGTAGTATCAGGATCTATGGGCCGAGATGGAACTGGAGGCTGCTGTCTGACCACTCTACCACCTCTGATAACATATTGGATCTCTGGTGTATCAACTGTGCCTCGGTGTGGAGTCAAAATAAAAGGAGTCTCAACAAGATAACAAGGCAAAGTCACCGCCTCTGTGGGGATCCAAACTCGGGTACGCTCGCGCCAAACGACATGTGAGTGAATCTCATGGCTCGAAACACCTCTTCATGAACCCCATCATCGCCATAACCATCATCGTCGTTATGGGCTCGACCTCCGATCATCCCATGACAACATATGGATACGCATCCCCACTAACAAAATCAATGGAATGAATAATTTCTACTGGAGGAGGAACCGCATGCAGAGTAGGTCATGCGGGGTTAATCGATGCTGGGGTCACGTCCTAACCGCACAATACCTCGTCAATCAAGTCCTGGTCAGCCGCATGTTCAAAGCAAGTAATCGGATTCGTGAGTATGTCCAGGCCTCGATGATAAGCACAATGTAGGTCCATCCAAAATGAGGGTGAACAAACCCGTGGTAATGGCCTTTGCACGGGCTAAGCAATCCAAAGAAATATCAATGTCCTGTGAAGACCACCCAAAGGCATGCCTAGCCGCGTAAAGTGTCCGGAAATGCCTAGGCCGCCGTGGTAGGAACCGGGATCTCTGGTCTAAGACGCAATAGGTGCTCTCTCCACAACCCGTGCACAAACCGAGTGTGGTGGAGCATATGGAGTCGTAACGGCTTACCGAGGTATGGAAGGCCCATACCGAACTCAACTCAGCGTAGAAGTCCCGCGGTCGAGTAGATGCGCATCGAGGCCCGGGTGCCCCATGTCTAAAGGAACCGATGGCCTACCTCCCCGGGTCTACATGATCCGTGATGGCTTCTTCCTTACTATCAAAAGAGGGAAGAATCCGACCATAAACCGCGCGTCATACCATTCTCAATACCATACCATGCCTCTATCAAAGCTCTGTAATCCATAATCGGTACTCGCCAGATGTCTAACCTTCATTTGTAAACTCCTCATGATCATGCTATTGTCTGCTCTCTCGATGGGCGATCAATCTCTGAATAATATACTCCCTCGGCGGGAGATGAAAGATATGTGATCTCATGAAACTCCTTACCCTCAGCCTCAAACTCTCCCTAGTGACATCTATGTGATCTTGAAAAGAGAATGTCGGATAAACTCATAGGAAAGATCCTCCCAGTCCGCTGCCTTATCAAGGTGGCAAACCCGACTCTACGTACCCGCAATGCTCGATGAAAGCAAAGAACAAACATGATCAAGTGAGCCTCTATCCCCTAAACGTACCCTCATCGAAGCGACTATATATCCTCAAATGAGTACGTGGACATCCCTACGCACGTATCTGCAGCTCCATGTCGGGCATCCGAAATTTAGGCGTAATGGGGTCAGATTACTATCGTCCATCCACATCCATACCCTCGACCCAACTCTCAAGCATCTAGCTTGTCACTCTACTCTCTGTATGCGATCCTCAGAAGCACCGATAGTCTGAACTGGAATAGTCGCATGTGGCTGGATCACCTCTGTAGACCTCTGGACAACAACAGGAGTGCCCTGAGGGATAGGCGGTGAGATGCCCGTGTCCCCGAGGCCCCGTCCCGATGGAGGTGGAGGTGGAGGTGGTGCCCCTATGTCAGACTGAGTATCCTCTGTCTTTGAAGTTGTAAGAGATCACGCCTATCAATCCTCCCCATTTGAGGCCATGTCTTGTATCTGGAGCGCGGCTGTAGTAACAAGCGCTCAATAACCGCTGCATGTTGATCCATATCTGTTTGATCTGATGCACGTACTAATCTACCCTCAACTCTAACCCACGAAGATGGTCCCAGTCTGTGTCAGTGAATCCTGAAAGTGTAACCGTAACAAATAAAGTGGGTCATAGAACCCAGAAAAACGCGCTATAATGAAGCAAAATAAGCAATCCATCACTATGCACAAATTGCCCATGAAGCTCGATACTCGTCCAATCTACATATCTACTTAGAGAGGAAACCAAAATAAAGGAATCTGGATCCATATCATGACAAAACCGGCCCTGAAGGCTCACGGATACACCCGTGTAGGATGGGAGTCCTAATCGATGAGATCTAAACTCAACCTAGAAGGTGATGGTGGCTCTAAAAGACGGGTAGATAGTCTTTAAAGGGTCCACAGCAGGGAAGCCGGTGTACCCTCCCAGGTGGTACCCTGGCCTCCTACACGTCTACGAAGAGATGGGCGCTGTCTGAGGGCGGTCATCACCTCCACACATGCACCTTGACATCGAGGGGCGCATGGTGAAGGCTCTCTCTACTCTCAGCACTCAGGAATAAACTAAGTGTATAGTGAATATGTTGGTGCATCAGAAAAACTAATAAATCTAACACCAAGAAGAGCACACGGCCATCTGAAATATCTGAAATCTAAGCTCACGGGCTATACAAGTCTTCAAGATCGGACTCCTCGACATCAACTATGTAGGCCACCTCCAAATGCTCGCAAACATGGATATAGCCCATCGCTCAGACCTTACTCACAATCATTAGCTCGATTAGAAGAGCAAGCGAGAACAACCGAGTCTCGATCAAATATCAATCCTGACAACCAAGACACATAGTCGTAGAGACTAGGGAGGTTGGAGATAAGGGGATAAATGTGTCAGCATAGACAAGCAACATGCGGAGTCAAGAAGCAAGAGATGGGTAGTCATGCAACGATCCCGATCATCGCAGAAGCACAAGAAGTATATCATCCATATCTACACACAATCTAAGCAGAAATATAAGATGGACAAGATGAATATATAACGAACCATGAGAAACAAGTGACATAACTAGATTAACAGAAGAATCAACCAAGGATGTAAACCAACAAATATTAATAGTACAACAACCAAACATGTAAAAGGTACAATCAGTAAATCAAACCTCTCAAACGTGCTATCAATAATCAAGTATACAAAAAAAACACAAAAATAGGTATCTATCAATCAGCTAATCAAAAGCCACACTTTCCCTAATTTGTATTCAAGCAGCTACTCGCGCTGTCACAGGTCGATCGCCATTTATGGACCAGCATTTTTTAGGTATTATCGTTTCCCACTTAAAAGGCGAGACTTCGTTTTTATTTTTAAAAAAAGAACCATTTTTAGAAAACGGTTGAGTGCCACTTATTTTGTTTTTATTTTTAAAGGGAAAATGAAATAAGAAAGAAAAGCACTACAGAAATGTAACTCGATAAGAAAAGAGGCAAGTCTGGAGAAGCGATCTAGGTCAGGGGTCGGGTTACTTATCGGGAATGTACGATGGACGTAGCACCCTACAAGCGCAAGTCGGGTCTCTGCTAAACAAACTAAAGAAAATATGGTTTTTGACTAATCAACTAATGAATACCGAAGATAAGCAATAACAATATAAAAAAGCATACAAGACATATATAAATAAATAATCAAACAAAATCATATAAGAAAAATGTGTATCTGGACGACATGTTATAAGCGCTATCAATTGGGAAACAATGTTAGTGTAATAGCAAAAATCTGGCCCATTGATTAGGGGTGATTTATAAATCATATGTCAAATTATTTATTAAAATGGAATGTCGGGCCCCACCCAAGCCCATTTATATGTTACACAAATTAACTCTCCAATATTCCATTTTATTGGAATTGTAGAATTAACCGTGTGTTTGAGATTTTTGAAAAACCGGTTTGAAATTGAAGTTTTGAAAATTGGAAGTTTAAGTGAAATTTGAAATTTGAGATTTTTAGGACTTGGAAATTTAGAAATTATGAATTTCAAAATTTAAGACTAGGACAAGCCCCGAATCTTGAAATTGAGATTTGGAAATTTGAAATTGATCGCTTGAATGCAATTATGAATTTTGTAAATTTGAAATTGGAAGTGAAACTATGGAACTTAGGGGAATGACACGTGATTTTTTGAAATTATGAATTCTGCGATTTTGAAATTGAATCGATTGAAAATTTGAAATTTGAAATTTGAGATTTGGAGGACTTGACTTTTAAAATTGAAAATTTGAATTTTAGAAAATGAGAAATTTGAAATTTGGATACTTAAAATTGAGAAATGGAAATTCAGAAAAAAATTTGGGGATTTTATTAAATTAAGGGTGGGTGATAGTCCATATGTTAAGGAAAACAAGCGAAAAAACAAAAAAAAAAAAAAAACAACAACCACCAATTTCTAAATAAACAAGCGACAATATAATTCTGAGAAAATAAAATAATAAGTATTATCAATTAAAATGGCCAATATATATCTGATACAATTAAAATTAAAAAAAAATTAAGCATATAAAGAAGAAAGTCAGAAAAACATGTGCAGTAGACGGGTAGCTCAGAGATCGAGCAAGTACTCTCAAGTGAGAATTGCCTCAATGAGATTGTCTCCCCAAAATTGCCCCAAGGCAAAATTCACGAGCGACCGAACTTTTAAACTTTGAGACCGCCAGGACCTCCCGCTCAATGTGGGAAAAGACTATAGCACTCACTTAAGAAAATAAATTTAAGGAAGCTAATATGGCCTAAATTATATAGACCAATGCCTTAATTTATTTTCCAAAAAAAAAAAATATTTAATCAAGGGGCGAGTGGGGTCTCGGCCTTTGGGTGGAGCCGGCGTATGGTTCCTTTCTCTTTCGAATCGAGGAGAGGACCTTTATATAGGGAAAGGGGAGGCCTCCACTTTTTGTAAGTTTCCAATGTGGGATTGCCTCCACTTAGGGAAAAAAATCTTGGCGCCAAAAAATGTGGAATTTCGCCTCTCTCGCCTTAATTTTTGATGTAGGATTATGCTCATGAAGAAAAAAAATCTGAAAGCGCCGAAATTTGGGGTCTACAATTGTGTAAACTATAAATTAATGGATTGATTGCCACTTTTCATACCATTCAGGGGCGGATCTACGTGTTACAATGGGGTATCAATTGTGAAAAAAAAAAAAAAAAAAAAATGGCTATAAGTCTTTTAAATTATTAGTTGCAACCCGAAATCTTAATAGTTGTCAATTTTTTTTTTTGTATATTATTAATTTATTATAATATTAACACTCAAAATATGAAATTCTTGATCCGCCCTGAAACAATTCAAACTTGCTTCACTTTTTATACAGTTTAATGGATTGATTTAGGTACAATAACATAAATTTATGGCAACTTATGCATTTCCCTTTAATTAAAATGATAAAAGAATTACTATATTGTAATTAAAAATTAAAGTGTTTAGCCGTAAACAAATGATAAAAGAATTTGCTTGTGGAAACCTCATGATTTTGAGTTTGAAAGGAAACCCAAAAAGGAAAAATTATAAAAAAATAATAAAGAAAAAGAAAAATTAAACAAAGTTGATGGGAGATTGACTAAGGATGGTGCCGTTGTGGACGTGGACGTGGACCACTACTCCTCGTATTCCCATTTCTATATTATTATAATTAATTAATATTTCCTTTTCGATTCCTTTAATCCTTTTTCCACCAAGCCGTTTACAAAAATGTTACGTTCGATACAGACAAATATTCGAGACTTTCACTTTATAATATATGTGGCGTCACCTTTAGCTTTCTTATTAAGGAAACTATTTATCTTTTCCCAAATTTTGGATTTATTTGTTCTAGGGATTCGGAATAGTAAATTTCGACCCAATCATGTCCTATTAATTTTCTGCCCGAAAGATTAAACGGGTCGAATCGGGTGGGTCCATTGAGTATGAGAAATTCTTATAAGTTCTGTGTAACTATTATATTATTTTTAAATTTTAGTTAGATAAAATTAATATATTTTATAAATAATTAAAATATTTTTTTTTTATAATTTATTTTTTTAATTGCTTTTATATGAATTGCGGATTGCATGGGATAGCAGTTACAGGCTTGTTTGCACGGAAGTTGATTTTATGCAAGTGGTTGAATGGATCAAATCAAAATAATTTCTTTGATTGTGTTTAAAGAATATTTTTATTGAAATTAAGCAAATATTTGCTCGTGAATGAAAGGTGCAAGTGATACATGTGTTTCCAGAAAGTAATAGACCTAATAATTTCT
The DNA here is from genome assembly GCA_016808115.1 of Tetrastigma voinierianum. Taxonomy (NCBI): domain Eukaryota; kingdom Viridiplantae; phylum Streptophyta; class Magnoliopsida; order Vitales; family Vitaceae; genus Tetrastigma; species Tetrastigma voinierianum. Next base: position 10,028 of record JAEQBH010000387.1, read on the forward strand.
TAACAGATAGGATTCTTAAAAGTATGATCGTGGAGGTAAAAATTAGTTTCGTGATGTAAAAGCAAATCCAGCATGAATATGATCATTCATATTGAATCATTAAGAATTAAAATATTAGATCTACGAAAGTGTACTTGAATCAATAAAAGGTATCTAAAGCTTTATGATTAAAAATCCGAGAATGAAGCTTTATGATCTTCTATATCTACACTTTTTTTCTGTCTAATTTTCTTTTCTGATAATGGGAATTAGAAGAGTTGAAAAATGTGTTGTGTAATCTGAGAACCATGACCCTTATTTATAATAAACAATCGTGTTTGTTTATAAGTAGTCATGTATGTTCGTAAACAATCGCGTCTTTTTATATTTTCTATTTTAACTCATCATAAAAATAGAAATTACGTTCAGCTCTCTATAATTAATGTCTGAACCTTATAATATATTAATTAAGGTCTAAAGCACAGTGTCGTTTAATTACCTAACTTTATTGATAGCCTATAATGCTATGACTTATTTAATATATAAGCCCATATATTTAATTTTGCTCTAACAGCAGATTCTTCACTATTCAATTAAGAGGTTCAAACGAATTTTATGGAGGGATAAGATGAGTTTCCTTGGCCGAAGATAGTTTTAAGAATTAAAACTTAGGCATTCTTGACTTTGTGAGGTTGTGTTTTCTGAATTTTCCATTGATTTTTTGAAGTTATATACGTATAACATCTATTTATTTTGTAATATATTGTAGTAATCTATTTTTTCACAACTCCCCTCTTTATATATATAAATCTTTATTTATATATTCTAGGTAGGGAGAGGCGTGAATAAACCAAATTCTTAACCCATTTTATTATGGGCTGGGTGGGAATTTGCTCCATTCACAAACGTATTTGTTACACTCCTCTAATTCTCTGGAAATACCATAACTTTTAATTACAAACTCAATTAACTCTACATTTGGTTTGATCGGTTTTGTTATAAAAGCAAAACGAAACAAAACAACATTGTAGTCAAAACTGAAACCATTAAAATCTGAGTTAAAAACTTAATCAAACTTTAAGTAATTTAAGATTAACTTAGTTATGATCAATTTCAATTTAATGGTCAACTATTACCTAGCTTGGATATTTGTATTTGTTTGAACTCAAAACCCATTAATTTAGTTTACATTAAGTTTTTAGTTTGATTTGCTTTAAACTTATTAAAATTAATTTGGTTAAAAATTTATTAAATAGATTAGAATTGATTTGACAATAATACTAAAATTATGAATATAAAATTATGAATATAAAATTATTTAATATCAAATAATTATATATATAAGTTTTTAAAATACCCCACTATGAGACAAGAAATAAAAATGGAATTGATAAGGTTGATTTTTCCATATTATGCCCTACCAATTTAAACGTGAGCCAAACATGACGAACTCTATTTTTTATCATTGGAATCCAATTTAAATGATTTTGGATTTATTTACAATTTTTTTCCCTTTTTACTTTCTTACCCTCTCCCCCTTAAGTTTTACTTACCATATATTTAAAGGTAAAATATCTTCATTTTTAATATAAAAATAATCAATAACATCCTTAAATTTATTTATAAAATATTGTATTTTCTTTGTATTTAAAATATTAAATAAAAATAATCAATAACATCCTTATATTTATTTAGAAAATATTGGTACATTTTTTAAAAAAATTTACACGGCTAATACTTTTTTTTTTTGGCGTTTTTACTTGTCTTATCATAATTGTTTTAGATAATAATTTTGTTAAAATAATTGAAAATAAAATATTAAATATAAAAATAAAATTTAAAGATATTTATAAAATTTCAAACAGATTTTTATTCATAAAAAATATTTAAAAATAAAATTTAGAAAGCTTTTTTTTTTTTTCTTTTTTTCTATAGAAACTTGTTTGAAAATAGTATCAAACAAGTTAAGGAAAATCCCAAAGTCAAATCCTTTCATGTGGTACATGAATGAGAAGCGATTACAAGAAGAACGGAAAAAATAATATATTTATGAACAGAAAACTAGAAAGTAATATGTAAAAATAAATAGAAATAAAAAATACAATACCCATCTTTTTAGAATAAACTAAAGAAAAATGTGTCTTTGGCCTCACCAATTTTCAAAAATGTAATCAAGAAAAAAAAACAGATTTCCTAGAAATGAGTGGAAGATGGTATTGGGGTCACCTCATCAAGTTTTCAGAATTCTTCATAATTGTTCGTCCGTTATCAAAATTTGAATATTTCTCCTGGGAAACCTTCCTCGTAAGTGGGTGAAAAAAGATATAAGAAAAAGTCCATGAAGTCAAAGTCACGTGCTTATTCTAATGTATAAATAATATGTATACATATTTATATTTATTACTACAATATCTTATAATTATTTCAAAATAGAAAACACTCATACCATGTAAGTAACAAATTTCCAACTAAAATTAAGGTCAAGAAGACTAAAATATTGTATTTTCGGGGATTTTTTTTTTAATAAATGTTAGATTATAAAGTTATTTCATGGAATATTTATAATTAATACAAAAACCTGTTTATCCAATTGGGTCGACCCGCCTGAATGGATGCCCAATTGCGAAGGACGGCTATTCTCTGCGTGAAGGAAGAGAAAAAAAAAAATTCCAATTCGAATTCAAAGAAAAAGAAAAGAAAATATTTATAATCAGCTTTTCTACGGAAACTTTCGTGGGAAAGCTGGAGCTTTTCGGCAATTTATGGTCAACACCTCTATCTGCCTTGGCCTACGCATACAGCTATTGGTTTTGAGTTCCTTTTGGTGGATCTGGTCCTAAGCAAGGGGAAGGACCCATTTGAGCAAAAAAACGAATTTGGATTTTCTGGGCTAATATTCTTGGGAATTGAGCTAGAGGCCTGATCTGAACTTTGTGAGGTTGTATATTTTAGCTATATTTGGTTGATTCTTGGTGGGTTTGCCTGAAACTTGATTTTATTCGGGATTTTTGGTGGGTTTGAGGCGTGATTCTGGGTTTTGTTCGATTCATTGGGTTTGATAGCGAAGTCACGATTGTTTATGTGAAGGATTGGTGGACAGGGAGAAAAAGGTGCAGACGCGGAGGGGAGGTGATTGGGGTTTGGCGTTCTTGGGAAAATCACTTGGATTGAGTGGAGAATTGAGGAAAATTTGGGTATTCAGTGAGGGTTTCCAGGCGGTGAAGGGTTTGTAGGGTTTTGGTTGTGTGGGGGGTTTAGGCATTGATGAAATGAAAAGGAAAATATGTGGTTGAAATGTGACACAAGAACAAATGGGTGTCACAAGAAGTTGTTTAATTGCTTTTATCCTTTTGATTTGTGTGTGGAGAGCAGCCAGTTCAGAATTCAGGAAGGGCGCCAAGGAAGTGTTTCTTGGCTATCAACGTGGTTTGGATTCTTGGGAGATAGATGCAAACATGGTAGGAGTCTGTTACTTTTTCCTCAGACAGTTGAATTTGGTTGTTTTATCGCAAATACCTACATTTCATTTTGAATGCATGTTTCCAAAACTTTGTTCAGCAGTTTAAAGTTGTATGGAGATTGTTTATAATATGGCAACCTTCGAAATTGTGTTTAGTGAAACTCGATGTGTACATACTTGTATGGTGGAGTCAACAATATAACTTTTGCTTAGCAAAAGTGTGTTCATGCTTGCTCTCGTGTCTTTTGATAATTTTTGTAAGAACATTTTCATAGTCACAGAGGAAAAGGGTATCCTACTTACTGATTTTATCAGATGATGTATTCAATTAGGTGGTCAAGGAAACATTCCCGATGTTTTGGGAATTGAAGCTTTCAATAGTGTTGTTGTAGATTAAGTTATAGGTGGGACTGGGTATTGATTTGGAAGATGTGTTTGAGGAACAAAAAGACCAGAAGAGGATTCATGTGTAGGAATATACTCTTCCGTGTACTTGGCTCTTCAGGATTCCAACCTTTTATAAGAAAACATCCCATTCTTATCCTATTATTTTTTGAAATTTTGTTAAATATCTGTAATTTTATGAACTCAAGACTTAGTTTCTAAAAATTTAAGTAGAATTAAATGTTTCTTACTAGTCATCGCTACCATTAAGCCTTTTCCTTTTGTCTTCTGTGTTTAGCAATTTTACCTGTACCATAAATCTACTTGACCTCTGTTCTCATAAGCACAACACATATGACACAGACCTTTATGCATTTTTATGGAAGCATGGCTTTTCCTTATACCGTATTCCATATTTGTTGTCAAAAAGTATTGATCAGTGCTATATTCTGTATTCTTGTTTTTTTTTTTTGGGTAATAGTTTCCTTTATTTTCGTAAATCTAATGTGCTGTGCAAGCTAAAAAATAGTTTTAGGTATAATGTACTGTGCAAACTAATGTACAGTGCTATATTCTGTATTCTTGTTTTTTTGTATAAAAGTTTCCTTTATTTTTGTTGATCTAATGTACTGTGCAAACTAATATAACATATAGTTTTAGGTTCTTCAGGGTTCCAACCTTGTATAAGTTTCACATGGATTTTGAAAACTTTATCAGTGGATTCATCCCTTGTATTCTAGAATGCTTACGTAGATATTAGAAATTGATGGAATTCTTGGACTGCAGGCACAGCTCTTGTGGGTCAATTGCAGGCTAGATTTGTTCCATGCCAAGGAAGCTATTGAAGAATTTGACCTGTATTTCCTGGAGGAGAAGTTGATTAAAAGCGATGGTTGTTTCTGGAAGTCAGTCATTGACAAAGAAAACACAGAAAACTATTAAAATCCTGGATCCACGGATAAAAGAAACTCTATTGGATTGTTTAAGAGAGAAAAATCTTCCACTTCATGTATCTGGAGAAGAGGATGTATCTAATCATTGGTACACCAAGTATCTTGGTTTTCTGTTTTCCACACCTGATGTTCCTAGGAGATATCTGAGTAATACAGCAGCATCTGCCCCAGAATCTTCCCCTGCTCCTCCATTTTTTCCATCAAATTCCCCTGATGCAAATTTGCAACCTTCAGGCAGTGATACTTCTGGTTCCAATCCGTCACCAAATAAGTCCAGTAATGAACATAGAGCAGTTATAATTGCTGTTGTTGTAACTGCATCAGTGACATTTGCTGTTGTTTCACTGATTTTTTGTTGCTATTTCAAGTCTCACAGGCCTGGCCCTGAAATTGAAAGAAATGATGAGAGCCCCCTTCTCAACTTAAGCTTAAGCGAGTTCTCTATTGGTATGTATGCATCTGGTTCTCTTTTCAATCTTGTTTTTTGGACCTTAATTGCTTGATACAGGTCTGATTTTAGTGCAAACTCCTATCTTTCAGGTTCTTCCCCTAAGGCTTTTGCCTTAGAAAATTCAGTTTACAATGGAAAGCTTGGTAATCCATCATTTGGTACTAACCCTGATCCCAAGAGAGTTTCATCCTTGGATGGCAATATCTATGTGGAGCCTGACATCCTCCGTATGTCACTGAATGCAACTCCATCATTAGAAACTGTTTCAGGCACTAAAATATCCAGTAATACTGATTTACAGGCAACGTTTCCTCCTCTGAAGCCTCCTCCTGGAAGGGTGGTTGCTCCAAATCCTGGGTTTCTTCCACTAAAACCTCCTCCTGGCATGTTGAATACCCTGCCACCTGAACCACCTGCTTCCCTGAAGCCACCTCCTGGCAGAGCAGGCTGGGCAGCTCCTCCTCCTCCACCACCTGTACCATCTTCCTATCTGAAACCTTCTTTTGGCCTTTCTCCCTCTCCTCTTGAGCCACTGGAAACCTCCCTGGCACAAGACCTGGTCCTCCCTCCACCACCTCCTCCAAAGAATGGTGTTTCACCTCCTCTTCCAACAAGTGGTGTCCCACTGCCTCCTTCAAAGAGCAGTGCCCCGCCGCCTCCTCCAAAGAGCGGTGCCCCACCTCCTCCTCCAAAGAACAGTGCCCCACCACCTCCTCCAAGGAGCGGTGCCCCACCTCCTCCTCCAAGGAGTGGTGCCCCACCACCTCCTCCTTCAGGGCGATTGCCCTACCACCTCCAAGAGTGGTGTTCAGTCCACCTCGGGCTCACAACCTGAGGCAACACGAACATCAACTCCTATTGAAGCAGCTGCCTCAGGGAGTGATGCTCCTAAAACAAAGCTAAAGCCATTCTTCTGGGATAAGGTTCTAGCAAATCCTGATAATTCAATGGTTTGGCATCAAATAAAATCTGGGTCATTCCAGTGAGTATCATCTATTCTTGTTTCTGTATGATGCTGTCCTTTGAGCCATTGAATTGGTAAAAGCCTAATATATTGACGCTGTTTGTGCTAATTCTCAGGTTTAATGAGGAGATGATTGAAACTCTATTTGGCTATGCCCCTTCAGAAAAAAACAAAACTGATCGCAAGGAGTCTTCTGCCCAAGAATCTTCATCAAAATATCCAGCTTATCAATCAAAAAAAGTCACCCAAAATTTAGCTCATTCTTCACGGGCATTGAATGTGACAACAGAAGAATTTTGTGATGCTATTCAGGAAGGTGAGTTTCAGTCACTAGGCATTGGCAGATTGATTTGCGGTTAAAGTGGTGTGCATTTCATTACCCGATTGTTAGTTGCAGAATTTTGGTAGTTCTTAGGTAGTTTGAATGCCAGTATTAGGCATATTTTAACCCATCTTAGTTCAAGCAGGAAATGAGCTTCCGGTTGAGCTCCTTCAGACGCTATTGAAGATGGCACCCACAGTAGAAGAAGAATTAAAACTTAGGTTATTCAATGGCAACCTATCTCAACTTGGGACTGCAGAGCGGTTCCTCAAGGTCTTGGTCGATATCCCATTTGCCTTTAAACGGCTTGAAGCATTACTTTTCATGTGTTCTCTTCAGGAAGATATCTCGATGCTTAAAGAATCCTTTGCGACTCTAGAGGTAAGTTGTTGGATCTCTGAATTTCATTCTTATTCAATTCTGTCTTGCTACTTGCTGCATATGTGTGTGTGTGTGTGTGGACGCAGGGTGTTAAATAGGTTTGACATCTAAATAGTAAATGTAGAAGTTGGTAATCCTGGTGTTTGTGGTTCTGTGTATACTCAAGCAGTTCCATTTCATGCCTATTCTACTGTGAAAAAATGGATGCCATGGGTGATGCTTTTGCTGGTAGTACATGATCTATTCATAGAAATATGGATGTTTTTCAAATAATACATAATATATCCTTGAAATCACATAATCTTTTTTCCTTTTGAAAACCGCATATCCCTGCTGAACAAGTAGATGCTTCCCTAACCTTTCATTCCTCAATCTCTCTCTACTATCTATGATATGCAAGTTATTCCTTCATCATTTTATTGTATGGTGGGATTGTGTGCAATAATAGCGTGATGGTTTTGATTAAGGAATAAAGTCTAGCCATTATTAACCACATTAATGATACTATATCTAAGCCATTACAATTGTTTTCTAAAGTAGCCAAACTCTGGAGTATCTCTAGAGTAAATTCGACCATTATTACTAGGAAGATAAACATTTCAAATATTTTTATTGACTGAAATCAGGAATCACCAGGGAAAAAATGAAAAGGTAAAGAAAAATCTGTAGCCCCAAAAGAACATTCTATATTATTTAGTTGACACTTAACATCACCAAGTTCTCCTGGAAAGAAAATTTTATCACGGTAATATCAACAATAATCATAATAAGGGTTAAAACAGCAAGCAGTTGAAGAAATATTCTGTTCCTTTTATCATAATTAAAGTTGATGGATAAATGAAATTAAAGGGCAACTATCATCATAAACAAATAGACTTCAGATACGAAACAAGCAATATTTTGATTAATCTGGAATTGTTTGGAAATCCTTATAAACGATAGGAAGCTTTCATACCAAAGAGAGAAGAAGACATAGCAGTAAAACTGAAGTATGAGTTCTTAATTGTGTTTTTTTTATAAGTAAAAGGTATGTATTGCAAAAGCACTTCAAAATGAGCTTTGAGAATATAAGAGCTGAGCCCTCATCTGCAAAACAAAATCAGGGATACACAAAAAAATATATTCTCCAAATCATACACCCACCCAATCAATAAACTCAGCTATAGTCAAGGATCATTCAATATAGACAACATACAGGCCAAAGGAGGAAAACAAAAGAAGTCTTCAACCTATGTATAGATAAACATCTCATCTCTAAAAACAACTCCATTCCTGCTTTCCAAACTGACCAAAATAACAAAAAGGTCCTGCTTTCAATGCCTTTTCACTTTGCAACCAAAACGTTCAACTAAATAGAGTGTCCCAGGTGGTCTAGAATCCCACGAGCCCAAAAGGAGAAGAAGCCCGACAACTATCTCTTCTTTGCACAGTAAAGAAGAAGGTGATCCACAGTCTCACTCTCATGACAAAGGTAACATCTATTGGTAATTGCAATGCGCCTTTTTCTTAAGCTGGTCAAGAGTAAGAATTTTTCTCAAGCCGCATCCTAGGTGAAAACGCACACCTTAAGCTGTCCAGGGGCTTCTGTACCAACTGCAAAGGGAAAGATCGAGTGAGACATGGCTTTAAGACCATGTACAATGAATTAACTGCGAAAAAACCTCCATGAGTCACTGTCCACGTCAAAGTGTCCTCCACCTCATCAATCAGAGTTACTTTACCAAGTTAGGATAGGAGCCTCTCTACATCCTCTATTTCCCAATCATTAAAATGTTTGGTAAATAGGGGGCGCCATCCTCTCCCTCCATTGGACAACTCCGAAAATCTCTTACTCGAACCTCCTTTGACTTAGAAATAGCAAATAAGGGAAGGAGACATTCAAGGGTCCCTCTCCAGATCAAGCGTCTCTCCAAATTTCACTCTCTACCCATTTCCCACCGCAAAGGACAACTTGGTGTTGACAAGAGGTCACCATCTTCGAATTGCCTTCCACAATCCCATGTCATACCCCTCCCTTGCCACTTTAAGAGCTCCGTCCTTCTTGCTCTCTATGGCTTATTGCTGGGTCACGTCGTTCCAGGGTTCCATAACCATTATAGAAGTGCTTGGCTCCGGCGGAATGGAACATCAAGGACGTCCCAGGGTTAGTACAAATATCAGATATCCTGCTCTCTTCTCCCTCTCTCTCTCTCTCTCTACTCTTTATCCTATATCCTCCGAGTATTTTTTTTTTTTTTTTTTTTTTTTTTTTTTCTTTGTCATGCATGATCACCCATTTGATTTAGTAAGTCTTCTTTTCCAAATTTCCACCTTCTTACAAAAAGTTTCTCTGAATCTAATCAAGCCTCAATATAACCATTTTTGGTCTATGAAGAATAGCCATGTAGTAGATTGGGAAGCTTGAAAACGTACTTATGATCAAAGTTGCCCTCCTTCCTGTAGAAATGTATTGTCTTTTCCACATTCCCAATCTTTGCCTAAAACGCTTCTCCACCCCGTCCCAAGCTCTCACTAACTTGTAACAGGCTCGTAAATGTAAGCCTAGGTAGGTAGAAGGAAGGATATCCACCTTATAACCAAGCTCTTCTACCATTTCCTCCACATTTGTGACGGTCTCTATTAGAATGAGCTCACTTTTCTCCAAGTTAATTTTAAACCCCGAGTGAGCTTCAAATCACTTCAGTAGCCAACAAAGATAAGTCAAGTGGTCCTGTGAAGCCTCAAAGAAAATTAGGGTGTCATTTGCAAAAAACAGGTGAGAAACTTTGGGTTCATCTCACATACAGGCATCAAGTAACCTCCTTGTACCACCCTCTCAACCAAATGTGTAAAAGCTTTTGTATTGATCACCAATAAATAAGGCCAAAGAAGTCCCCTTATCCGAGGCCCCTAGAGCTATGGAAAAACCAACCCATGCCAAGACTAAGAAACTGGTAGTAGAGATGCACCTTTTTATCCATTCAATTCATTTTCACCAAACCCTATTGTAGCCATAACGGAGCACAATAAAGACCAATCCATGACCATAGGCTTTCTCTAAGTCCAATTTACAGAGGATGATGCCCTTATTGCTTTACCAGTACAAATCTTCATTTGTTCACTACAGGAACTGTATCCAAAATCTGCCTACCTTCAACAAAAACATTTTGTGCCTTGGAAATCACCTTGGGAAGCACCCTTTTGATCCGGTCTGCCAGCCTTTTCACCACTCACCTATATAAATCCCCCCACCAATCTTATGGGTCTAAAATCCTTAAGGCCTTTGGCCCCTCCTATCTTTGGAATCAGCACAAGGAATGTTGCATTCAAACCTAATGAAATGCCCGCACTCATGAAATTCTATAAAAAGGCTAATAACCTCCTCCGTAACAAAGCCCAAGAGAATTGCCAAAAGGTCATTGGGAAACTGTTCGTATTTGGAGCCTTATCCCCATTGAAGCTGGAAAGGGCCTTGAAGACCTTTTCCTCGGAGAAAGGACCTTCAAGACCTTCAGCCTCCCCTTGCAAAACTGAGATCGTCAAACCTGGGCTTCCAAACTCTGTTGGTTCTTAAAAGGCTTTCAGAAACTTCTTCCTCTCTTTAATGTCACTCTCCTCTATTAACCACACCCCACTAATCCCGATCTTGTTGAATTGATTTCTCCTTCGATGCACATTAGCATCTTATGAAAGAATTTTTATCCCCCTCCATAAGCCACAGCTCCTTGATTTCTGCCTCCAAGAAATCTCCTCTAACAAGGCCCATTTTTGGTAGCTCTCCTTGGCTTCCTGCCTTCTCCCCAATTCATCTACAGTCAATGCCTGAGAATTCTCCACGAAGTCCCAACTTTCAGCTGCCTTAAAGCCTCCAGTTTATTACAGCTAAGATTTAAACACATCTGTTCCAGTTCTCATGGCCCCTTCAACACCTTCAGCTATTCCATAAGCACAAAACTAGAAGATCTTTCCACTGAAATAACTTGCCACTGGCTTTTCACAGTCTTCTTGAAGCCTTCCTTTTTTAGCCACAATTTCAAACGTGAAAAGACTAGGCACGGCCTGGATTCTTCCCCATCGAGCACAATTGGATAGTGATTAGAGGCAGGTTGGGGCAAAATGCTTTTCTCTAACTCTCATTGAGTTGTTAATTGTATGGAATTACCCAAGAGGGAGGAGTGGGTCAGGGGCAGGGTTTGGAGGTGTTTAAAGGTTGAATAGGCAGTCTGAAAAAGTTGGAATCTTTTAGATTTAAAACTTAATTACCTGTTTCTCTAGGGCAACTACCATCATAAGAAAATAAAATGTGCAAGATTCATAAGGTGTTGGAAATACTTTGAGAATCCCCTCCCAGATATTTGTTGCTGGAACCACTAGTCAAAATGACCATAAAGAAAGTTGCAAAATTATTGTAAAATTTTAACTGACACTAGGAAGTTCCATTTATCACTTGGAATCATTTGTCATTTTCATTTGCTGTCAACCCCAGGTTCCCTGATCCACTTTAGAAGGTTACACTTTGAAGCTTGCTTCAAAACATGTAGTTTGCAACATGTAAGCCTTTTTGGTCCCTCTAGACTTCACCTTTTGAGGGCAAGGTAGAGCAAGTTGAAAGGAAAATTGATCATAAGAAGTTTTATAGGTTTTTTTATCAACAAGATCTTGTTAGGTTTATTAAAAATCTGAGTGATAAAATTTTGAATTTGAGTATTTGAACTCGCAATGCCATTGTCTCTCACTTTGATTTTCAGAAGCCTATTTATAGAGAAACAACCAGAAGAAAAACTGATTTTGGAAACCTTCAAGAATTGCAGCTTTAGGTATCTTAAACTTGAATTTCCCAAAAATGGAGGGCTTATGATTACTGCCTAGTAATTAATCAATTATACATCAGAACTGATTGGTCATGGTTTATGAACCAGTGGACTTTCCATCAACAATCAGAGGAATTGCAGTTGATAACTGATTGAGCAACCTGCATTTTGATGTTCTCCTGAAACCTCACTTATATATCTTCATCCTCAGCTTCATCAGATGATCTTGTATGGAAAATTGAGCTTCTCAGTTTGCAAGTGCTTGGAAGTATGTGTGAGACTAAGGCACAAACAGACAAAATTGCCAATACATTCATATAATCACAATCTCTCCCCCTTTGGCAATTATATAGTAAAACCATGAAGATTACAATTTTTTTTAATGGGTAAATATTCTTACTTTTATCTTTTCATTCTTTGTCCCTATTGGGACTCGAACCTAGTCTTCCCCCCCTTCCCTATGCCCACCCCAACTCTTAACCACTAAGCTAAGCCTCGGTAGCAAAACCATGAAGATTACAATGTGATCCCCAAGGCCTCAAATTACAATGATTGAGTAATCAAATTCAGTTAACCCTCAAATTATAACAACTGCTCTTGAATAAACTGAAACCTGTTCTTTGCACATAAACAGTAACACCTAAGTAGCAGTGACACAAGCATAAAGAACAATAATAAATAACCAAAAATCAATTAATGATCAATCAAAATGACCAATAATTGGAATATTAAAATAAATCATCTAAATCTTACCAACTAAGCAGTAGTAATCATCAAACTCAACATTTACATCCACTTGACTTATTAATCCTGTACGTCTGATCTCCTTCACACCCCAGCAACACCTCTTTCCCTTCCTCTCTCCAGTATTTTTTTTCTTGAAGTGAAAGTACACATTTCTGACAAACCTTTGATTAATTCAAATATTATATTCTATCGAGTTGATTATCCAGTAAAAAAATCTGCTTGTATGAGTCTTGTGTGTTAAACTTTCACCAACGTAAAGATTGATAATAAATAATCAAAATCCATCAACAATCACATTCCTGATAAGCCTCTGATGGATTCAAGTATATTGTACTGAGCAAATATTGTAGTACAAACTTTGTTTTTATATATTATATTAAATACATCAAGAAGCAACTAATTGACAAACTTTGTAATAAAAGTATGACAATTCATATGTAGGCTTTCTCTTGCATGGAGTCTTTATACTCAATATATGCAGTTATAGGACATATTTGGTAAGATCCACTGATACGAGCCTAGTCTTTGTGAAGTTGAACGATATTTTGTGGTTCAGCTTGTCTTGACACAAACTCATCATTTGTCCATTTTGTCTGGTTTAGTCTTTGAATTTCTGGATATTAACTCATGGCTTCTGCTTTTGATGTGGCAGACAGCTTGCAAGGAACTCAAAAGCAGTCGGCTGTTCCTCAAACTTTTAGAGGCTGTTTTAAAAACTGGCAATCGCATGAATGATGGAACATTTCGTGGTGGTGCACAAGCCTTTAAACTTGACACACTTCTGAAACTAGCAGATGTAAAGGGAGTGGATGGCAAGATCACACTATTGCACTTTGTTGTTCAGGAGATAATTCGCTCTGAAGGTATACGAGCAGTTCGTGCTGCTAGAGAAAGTCCCAGCTTCTCCAGTATCAAAACCGATGATCTCCTAGAAGACTATTCCCAAGATTCTGAAGAGCACCATCGTAGCCTTGGTCTTCAGGTGGTTTCAGGATTGGGTGATGAACTAGAAAACGTCAAGAAAGCTTCAGTTTTAGATACTGATGGCATGAAAGAAACTATAGCCAAAGTTGGCACTGAACTGATAAAAACCCGTGATTTCCTGAACAAGGATATGAAGAGTATTGACAAAGACAATGGATTTCTCCAATCACTGGAGAGTTTTCTGCAGCACGCTGAGGTTGACATAGGATGGATAATGAATGAAGAAAAAAGAATACTAGCTCTGGTGAAGAGCACGATTGATTACTTCCATGGGAATGCAGGGAAGGATGAGGGCCTGCGATTGTTTGTTATAGTACGGGATTTCCTAATAATGTTAGACAAAGCATGCAAAGAGGTGAAAGCTGCTGCTGCTGCTAAACCTAAGCCACAGAAAAAAGACTTTCCTCCAGCAGCGCCACCTCCTTCTGATACCCGGCAGCCAGTCTCTCCTGATATCCGCCGGAAGCTTTTTCCAGCAATAGTGAACCAGCGGATGGATGATTCTAGTTCAGATGAGGACTGAGGACTGACTGAGGCTTATTGGAAAAGGTAAATCCTTCCCTTCCCTTCCCTTCCCTTCCCTTTTTTGAACCAATTTTTTCTTTTCAGATTCTCTACCTTTATATGTAGTATTTACACATTGATTATAGCTTATTAGATGACTATAATCTCTAACACCCACATTGTTTATTTGTATCAAATTTAAATCTAAAGGCAGTTTCTTGGTCTTGGCATCTTTTCAGGTGGCACCAAGGCTCTCTCATATGACACTAATTTTTCGGTGTCATTTATGGTTTGTGGGGTACTATTCTAATTTGGCTTTGAAGCATCAGCATGAAAGGAGTCGAGATGATTTCGCCGCCATACTTCTCTTCAAGATAAATTTCAGTGAAACAGACACTTGACTCTCTTGCTGGACATCTTCATAGTTACCAACACCACCATCATTTACATTGATTCCATGGTTTACATTGATTCTAACTCCATGGAGGGGGAGTCCCAATCTTGTGCATGATAGTTAGATTTTACGATACCACTTTTTTTTTCTTCCTATTTTTTCGTTTGATATTATTTGGTTCTTGGAACCCATGGAAAATCCAGTTGGATTGTTTAGAGCTCTGTAAATTGAAATTTGATATTTTAGGGTATCTGTGAAACGTGAAGTTAAATCAAATGCTGGGAAAGTGGACCCTATTATTGACCATTGAAAATATAGAATTGCTCTCTCTTCATATATGGTCACAAACTCGAGATAAAAAATCCTTTCTTGGAGGGTATTAGTTGTTTGGGAATTGTTTTTCAAAATCAGTTTTCTATTTACGTGCTCAAAAACACTTAGGATGGTTTGTGTTTTTTGGACAGAAAATGACATGAAACATGGCGTTTTGACAGTATAAATCAGTTGTTTTTTATTTTATTATTATTTTCATTTGTTTTTAAATGTTTTCATTAGTTTGACAGTTCAAATGATTTTAAGTGGCCTTTTGACACTAGAACACATAACAAAATTATTGTCGAGTATTCTTTAAAATCTAATTTTGAAAACTGTTTTCAAGAACTTTCCGAAATCACTTCATTTATCCAAAGCTTACCTAATTGAAGTTCAGGCTTCACACGTGTAAAGGTCGATTCACGTGGTTTACATTTTTTAAAGCATTCTTGAAACTTGATTTTAAACAAAACCTTATTTTAGAGTTTTAAAAATTGTTTTTGTTTAGAGATTTTGTGCTCTATGTTTTCAGGAAAAAAACCAAAAATTTCAGTGTGTTCTTTATTCTCTTTATTTTTCATAATTAAAAAATAGTTTTAAAAACAGTAATCAAATAAACCCCAGCTGAAGCCAGTTTTCAGAAAAACAAAAACCAAAATTTCAGTGTTTTCCTTAATCTTTTTGTTTTTCGGAATTAAAAAAAAAAATTAAAAACAGTAACCAAGTGACCAACTTGGATTTGAGAAATTATTTCGAAACTAATAAGAACAAGTGAAAAGTTTCGGATATGATCCTGGGTTTACCGCCATATAGATTTGAGCTCTGTTTGTTTGATCAGAATCCAAAAAGAACTGAGAGAAGTCAGCATTGACAGACAAGGTTGTTATAAACCTCGATCTCAACTGTCAAGGCTCTCAACTGAATACCGTTGGATTGTGTTAGTTACGTTCTTGAAGAAGGCCTCAAAGATCTTCCATCTCTCTCTGTTTCTCTCTTTCTATAAAAGTCCATTTCTCTGTGAATATTTGGTCGAACAAGCAAGGTAGAAGAACAACTAGTTATTGATCTTGTTACAATCAAGAAATGGGTGACTCCTCTGCAATTACCCCTCCAAGCATCCGAAATGGCGACCAAGGTGATGATGTTCATGAAGAATGTGCGAGAACTAAGCCTACTGCAACTTCAATCATCAGAGCTAAAGAAGGAGAGAAGAAACCCAACTCAAAGGAAGCCCGAAAGGAGAGGGAAAAGAAGGAGAAAAGGAAGAGGAGGCATAACAGGAGAGCTGTTTCACTTCTGACCGGCATTCTCTATTACTTCAAAGAAACGGCCAAATACCCTTTTCAAGATCTGTTCACCATGACCGATTTCGCCTGCAAATTGCCTTTCTTTCGCCGTCACCCCGCCGAATTGCGTAGCGAAATCCGGAAGCTGAGACACAAGTACAAGAAACTTTGGAAGAAACATGGCCGTACCCTCATGATTATGGATATCCTCTCTCAAGAAGTACTCCAACTCTGGAAGGAGATTTGGGGGAAAAAACGGAGGACCGGTCATCGCCACCAGCCGCCGCCGCCGCCGCCGCAAACCGACCCTGGTCGAACCCAATCGTTCTTGAATGAAGCTGAAATGGGTGCATTTGGTATGGGCTTTCTTAATTGTTTCAGGCCTTTCATCAAACAGTCTATAGTCTTTCCTCGATCAGCAGCATCCTTTGCAAGATTTTTAGACCTTTCTGTTCCGTACGAAATCTACTAATTCTTTTTTCTGTTTTTCCCATATCTGGGTATTGTTTTTTGTTTTCCGATTATTTCTTTGGTTCTCTGGAGATTTGAAGTTTTGTGTTCATGGTTGCTTTTGGGGGGTTCTTGTTAATAGACATAAACAGAAGCATATCACATGTTCAAAAGATGATGTTGCTTCAATAATTTTCCAAGAATTCTTGAATGGCCTATTTTGTGTGATCCAGCTGAATTCTTTTTTCTCTTTTTTTTAAGGAGAGAAAAAAAAAAAAAGATTTCGATCATACAATGTGATTTAATGTATTTTTTTTTATGTGTTTGAATCAAATTTGTATTAACTTGTATAACTCGGTTAATGGATAGGTCAACTTTCGTTTAACCTGTAGAATATGAATTTGTTGATATTCATTCAATAATTTTATTATTAACCTCTCTGGTTTATTTTGAAGTTGTTTTTAAATATATATATATATATATATATATATATATATATATAGGTCAATTGATTTATATATTTATTGGATTCAGACTTTAGTTATATATACCTAACTCAATTTGTTTATTAAATAGGAAACCTTTGAATAGGTCGAATTGGTCATATGACTGACTTATTTATTTAACAATTAAATAGTGACTGATTTCATATTTTTGACATAATTAATATTTGATCTCTTCAACAAAAAAAAAAAAAAAAAAAAAAAAAAAAAACAAAAAAAAATATATATATATATATATATATATATATATATATATATATATATATATATATATATATATATATATATATTGAGTATATGCTAATAAAAAATTACAACCTTTACATCTCTACATTACAAAGGTTTTGAAATTTAATTTGTGATGCCTTAATTTCCGGGGGTCCCATTAATAACCCGTCAACCCGTGAAATTTCTAACTTAGGTCATTGCGCACCTAAGTATTGATAACTGGTAGCGTATTCTTCGTGCGTAGGATTTCTCGGCACCACCTCGATACGTCCTTTCTTTGGGACTGTTCGTTGTATTTAAAATCACAAAATATGAACTAAGACATAATTACGGTCGGGTGAGGTGGAGTCGTGGCTATCTTACCATGTTACCTTACCCCTATTTGCACAATAGTCCAAACGAATTTAATTACAATTCTTTTATATATAAAATACTTTTTACAAAGTAATATCAAGGCTACGCATCGTATCGCCCGTAATCAGCGATCGTCGGACGTCGTGCCATATTACGTTACTTACGTACGAGAGGGTCGAAGGCGAGTCATGGCGGAGTGAAATAGATTTAAGGCTACTCTCGCTTTAAGTCGCCTCTGCTTTGTTCAAGTGAAAGCGTGCGCGTTCACTCTTCCCTGAATGTCTACGTGTCATGGATGAGAATGTGACTCACCACATCACTGTGTCTTAGTCATCGCAGGCTCGCCAGCGCAATGCATATCTTAAGTATGAAGCCGGCGGGTCGTTATGTTACATCGACCATTTTTGCTCAGAAGTTTTTGTTTTATAAATCAAATCCATTGGACAGTTCTCAATATCAACTTGCATTTCCCAAATTGTGTGTGTTTATGCATTTATGGGCCACGGATTTTCGGGTTTACACCATAGGACGCCATGTGCCTTTTCGACATTTTTGGCGAGCTTTCATCGCTGGTGATCATGTCTAACATCAATAAATGGGTCTTTCACCTTGGGGGGGATCTACCCCAACTTGCTCCGCCCAACACACATATTCTCATTGTCAAACCGTGCAACTCATTTTGGACGTTGCCCCATTTTTCAGAACCCACCATCGAATACCAAACACAATGTCGATCTCTACCATGCATTCACACTCATGTCATGTGATGTCATAGTGCATAATGCAATGCAATCATGTCATTGCTCATTCATACCATGCTACATATATGATGAGTGTTATATGTGCATGCCCACTCATGCATAATTACCCATGCATCATTTGGACATTTATATCAAAAATCATACAAATTCCAAATGTATCATACAATTCATGTCATCATATCAATACACGCATACATTGATATCACAAGTCACTACTACTCAAGTAGCGATATCCATCAACCTCTAAGCCGAATTGTGACAAGACATGTCCACAACTAGCATACAATAAGTCATGCAATGGCCTTATTCATACAAGCACATCATAAGACAAACCATTAGAACACACAATTTGACTTCCACACAATTTCAACCAAGTATATCACTCAATTCAAGCAATGATATATTACAATCATATACCAATTGTGGCAAAAATCTGGACACAAATCATTAAACAGCCTAATCATGGTCTTGGAAAATGTGGATGGCAACGGTTATAGAGGTCAGATTTTGGTGATCCAAAATCCTGACATCGAGTTTCTCGAGATGGAGCTTCCTGAGTTCCTTATGGGATGCTAGTCCAAATTCTCACTTTTCCCAGCCAAAAATCAGTCCCAAAAACTTGGACAATAGGTTGAAGTAAAACATGGCAGCTTGGGGCGATCCGGAGAAGGACCATAGCAGGTTATAGAGGTCGATTTGGGTGATTAACCTAACATCAAGTTCTCAAATAGGGCTATAATTTCCTTGAGGATACTAGTCAAATTCTTCCTTTCTTCTAACCGAAAAATCAGCCCCAAAACTGAATATCATATAGAGATTAACAGGCTTATTCCGTAACAATTAATTTGTGAAACAGTGCCCAGGGAAAAAAGGGCCAAACAGCCCCTTAGGGCATTAAAACTCAACCAAACAGCCCCTAGAATGGAAAATAAACCAAATTAGTAAGAATCCCTACCTCTTGGAGTGTGAGCAACGCTTCGAAATCTCATGGACACTTCACGAACCCGAAAACTTGACTTCATGAACCTCATTGAGCCTCGTGAAACTTAGGTTTTCAGTGTCCACGCGTAGCCATCGCCGAGTACTCCAACTTTAGTTCTTGGTCCGTCGGAAGATGATCACCCGATCTCCATAGATCATAGAGAGAAAGAAGAGTTTCTCTCTCATCTTTCTCTCTTGTTCTCTCCCTCTCTGTCTTTTCTCTTCTTTTTTTCCCCTTTCTTTCTTTTTGTTTTTCTTTTTAACTTATTTTAAGTTAAGTGTGTAGCCCTCATGGTGCCATGTGTCACGTGAGCCTTGCTCCAATCCGTTCCTACCCCGAAACAATTCATTTTCTTTCTGGTTCAAGTTCAATTTCTTTTAAAAGAACTTAGCAGGTTGCTTCTAACTCCGATGTTCTCATTGAATATCATAGGTCCCAGATCCTTCGAATAACCGTCACCCAAAGAAATCAAAATCATTTATCATAGATTGTGAAATCTTTCTAGGTAACTAGATTTTGCGAGACGAATCCAACGATGAATTCCGTTTCATCATTCGAGATCTAGAGAATTTTCTAGGCTTCCCTGAACCATTATGACAATTTTATTATTTTTTGCTATTTTTCAGAAAAATTAAATTTTTCTAGAGTTTTACATTCTTCCCCTGCAAAAAGAATTTAAGTAAAATTCAAGCGCTATCTTAACACGCACATCACATGCATATGCAATTGTACACAATCACATGCATACAAATTAGTCATTTAATCACCAAACGGCTAAACCATATACTTTCATCCTTAAACAAGAAAGGGTAGTTGGCACGCATCGTGTCCTCGCGTTTCGATGTTGTCTCTTCCAATCCTCGGTGTTTCATAACACCTTCACTAGCCTCACGGTCTTATGTCACAAAATCTTATCCCGGCTATCCATGATACGTACCGGTCCCTCCTCGAAGGTCCCATCTGTATCAACAATAAGTTCGCCCCAATCCACTATATGGGTCGAATCTGGAGTGTATTTTCGAAGCATGGAGACATGGAATATCTCATGGACACCCGATAAACTCGACGGTAATGCCAACCGATATGTAATTGTGCCCACCCTCTCGAGAGTATGCATGAAGGGTGTTAATATATCTCGGAAACTGATTTTCCTTATACCGTTGACCACTCTCTGTAGGCATCACCTTTAAGAAGATGTGATCTCCCACCTCAAACTCTAGAGGTCGACGGCGCCTATCAGTGTAGCTCTTATGTCAGCTCTGATTTAGGAGAAGACACTTCTGTGTCAAATCCACATTCTCAGAGGTGTCTTTAACCAAATCCGAACCCGTGATGGATCTCTCTCCCACCTCCGTCCAACAAATCGGAGATCAACATGGCCTCCCATACAAAGCCTCATAGGGTGCCATCTGTGTGAATGGCCCAGCCTTGGTCACCCGCACTTGACTGTACCCGGTCCCTGATGGACACTATCTTTGCGCCCTGCCCTTGGGACTCAATCACTCTGCTCAGGAGGGAAGGCATGGCCGCTAAACTCCCTAAGATACCCTAAGCATCTGTGTAGCCCAGTTGTCAACTGACCTCGAGCATCATCCTCCTGAGAAATTTGTACTACTTGATACTCGCGTGACTTCCGGCGACGCGTCAGCTACCACGTTTGCCTTACCAGGATGGTATTGCAAAGTGAAGTCATAGTCCTCTAGAAACTTCATCTACCACATTTCCTCATGTTGAGGTCCCGCTGCGTAAAGATATACTTCAGACTTTTGTGGTCTGAAAACACCTTGAATTGGCTCACCATATAAGTAGTGGCGCCAAATCTTCAAAGCAAAGACTATGGCAGCAAACTCCATGTCATGCGTGGGGTAATTCCGCTCATGATTCTTTAACTGTCAAGAACCATAAGCCACAACCCTCCCCGACTGCATCAAAACGCATCCTAGTCCGTCCTTCAAGGCATCACCATACATTGTGTACCTCTGTCCCCTTTTCGGGACTATCAGAATAGGAGTTGTAGTAAGTCTCCTTTTCAATTCAGAGTCTTTCTCACGAGTCCTTCCACTCGGGTGACCTCCCTTCGGTTCAATCTCGTCATAGGTGCAGCTAATCAAGAGAAATCCTCAATGAATCTCGTAATACCTTTCCTCAGAAAGAATGAGTATCTGAGCCCGGCCGACTCTCCTGGCTTCATAACTTCGCCGACCTTTCTCGAGTCCCGCTAATACACGAGCGACAACACATGTCCCAAGAATCTCACCTCGATAAGCCAAAACTCGCACTTAATGAACTTGGCATACAAGCGATGTTTATACGAGGGCTGGAGAGCAATCTCAAGTGATCCTCATGCTCCTCCTTAGGCGGGAGTAGCTCGAAATGTAGATCCACAGACCACGATGAGCGATCAGTAGGGTTGGAATACCTATGCATGAGATCCATGAATGCATTTGGAGCATGTCAGGTGAATGGCATCAACGTGAACTCGAAATGCTGTGCTTTGCATCTAAACGTTGTCTTAGGAATGTCGCCTCCGCAACTCACCGGATGATGATAACCCCGGTCACGAAGATACATCTTGGAGTAGATTTGTGTCCCTCTCAACTGATCAAACAAATCATCAATCCTCGGTAACGGATACTGATTCTTAATCGTAACCCTATTCAACTGTCGATAGTCAATGCATAGTCGAAGGGTCTTGTCCTTCTTCTTAGCAAAAAGAACCGGAGCGCCCTAAGGTGAAGTGCTCGGTCTAATAAAACCCCTGTCCAACAATTCCGGAAGTTGGACCTTGAGTTCCTACCACTCAACCGGTCTCATCCTATGAGGAGTCATAGAAATGAGTGACGTACCAAGGTGTAACCCAATAACAAAGTCTACATCCCTGTGCGGAGGTAATTCAGTGGATTCATCCGAGAAAGACATCCTCGTCTCCTGGAGCCACGAGAGTAGACCCAGAATCATGTCTCACCTCGTCCTCCAAAGTAAGGCTTACTGCTTATTTGTGAGGACCCGACCAGGAAACCCTCCAGATTCCCGGGTGGTCAGCCTAGTGAGTTCCCCTTTGGCCCTGCAATCCAGGAGATGTCGATGGAACTGACTTTAAGAAGAAAATACACACTGCATTAATGAAATACCTCGATATATATAAATAAAAGGTTCATAACCGGCTCAAATCCACCAATCGACCCATCTTCTTTGTGGAGGTCTAACCCGACACACATAGTGATTCTCATACAGAGTCCAATACCGTGTGAGCATTCTAAGAGTATTTGCGAATTTAGGGTTACAAATGAAAATAAATAGGTCCAACAAAGCAAAGACAGATAGGTGGGATGAAATCACTAGAATTTGTCATGGGAAGAGCGGTGTTGAATGGCGAGGTAGGCCTACGAGCTGCGACCCTAGGAACAAATTTAAAACAATAAACGTGAAATAAATCTCGGTGAGTAGCATAATTTACAGAGGAAAATATCATTTGCATTTTGAAATTACTTATCCTCAAGACCTCCGTCAGCTCCTTTGTAAGGTTCCACAGTTTAAGCAAACATTTCACAAAACCCGACTTTACCAAAAACCCTGACAATATGAAAGTCATGTTTCAAAAATTTAATTAACCGACATCATTTGAAGAACCTTATAACCTCGAACTGCTTACAACACAATTGAGCATAAATATATGTAACCATCATGTCGTGTAAAAGTAATCATGAAATGCAAACAACCATAAGTATTGAAATGGTTATAGTTTACCCAGTAAAACCAACAATGTACCGGGCAGGTATCTATAAACCTATCGATAAAACCACTTCCGTAAAACCCCATCATTACTGGTTACACGGGCAACCAATAAAACCTTCTGCTAAACCCACCATCACGGGTAACCATTAAACCTCGTAAACTCCGACCATCACGCAGTAACTAATAAAACCTGAAACCTGACCATCACGCGGCAACTAATAAACCTTCAAATCTCGACCATCACGTGGCAACTAATAAACCTTCTAAGAAACCGACCATCACGCAAGAACTAATAAAACC
Organism: Tetrastigma voinierianum; assembly: GCA_016808115.1. Taxonomy (NCBI): domain Eukaryota; kingdom Viridiplantae; phylum Streptophyta; class Magnoliopsida; order Vitales; family Vitaceae; genus Tetrastigma; species Tetrastigma voinierianum. Next base: position 33,252 of record JAEQBH010000387.1, read on the forward strand.
TTCTGCAAACCCGACCATCACGGGCAACTAATAAACTTTCTGAACCCACATCACTACCGTGGGAATAATATTATATAATCGCTTCTTACCACATGTACCTTCAACGATATCAGATATAGTCATTTCACAAAATCTCAAAATCTCTTCCTTAAAAACAATGTTTTCAAAGTGGTTTAAAACCCAATCCACGTACTCCAACATATTTAAATACCGCGATTCATCCATGCACTCAAAAGAAACTTCCGCGTAAATGTTTACAAAATTCATATGAAATGGGATAACTTGTTTATAAGAAAATAGATCATTCTATTTATGCATAGCCAACTATTCGATCAAATGATATATTTATTAAATAATTAACCATAATTATATACCAATATTTTTTTTGATCGGTAAAAAACAAAAATTATATAGATGTGCAGATAACAAAGGGCCCAAAAGGCACAAAGAGGAGTACAAGGTGTAACACCCCAAAAATAGGATTCCTAGTCGCTTTCGACATGTTTAGGTATTTCGGTAAGCATAATTTGACTGCTTCGTGAGTTAAATGTGAACCGGGAAATGAGAGACCCTAAAGTTACAAAACTTAAGGACAATTTTGAAATTGGTCTAAAGAGGTATAAAGTCATGAATCATAAAATTAGAGGCCAAAGTATAATATGACATAAAATTGCTTTGCAACAGAATGAGTTATGGGCTTAAAAAGCAATAAGTAAATCCAACTCAAAATGGGTTTTTGATGGCCAAACAAGGCTCAAAGAAAAGATGGAATTTAAAGACCAAAATCAGGTCTCATTCGGGAGGAGGAACAAATCGTGAAGAGAGAAGTTAAGAGAGGAGGAAGAGAGAAGAAGAGAGGAGGAAGAGGAAGAGGGCCAAGATCGTCATAAGGTGGTGAAACCGACCAAGGAGGATCTAAATTTCCTATATAACCCCATATGAATCATACGGATTTTCAGAGTGATTCTAGAGAGGTTTATGAGTTCCAAATCTAGGTTTGTTAGGGATTTCTTCCTAATCAAAGATTTATTGAAGGTAGGTTGGTAAATACTCTAAATCCACAAGAAAAAGTAGGGAATCCTCTTTCGAGGTTGGATTCATGGTTAAATATTAAGAATTGAGTTGTGGTTTAGAGTAAACCCTAACAAATCCTTGAGTTTAGCTTGTGTATGGGTTAAGACCCATATTGAAATGATTTTGGGAGAAATTCATGGAAAGGTTTGAAAGAAGATGAGAAATGAAAGATGAATTGAATAGAAAAGAGATTCCATGTGATCTTGGAAGCCGCTTATAAAAGGAGAAGTGTGGGAGTGATCCATGGATTAAAGTGAAGGAAAACAGAGCAAACACCCATTCTCGGGCATTCTCGGGTGTCTTCTACCGGTAGAGCTGTTCCACCGAGGTGAACTGACTCGGGTCATTTTGGCCAAGTCCTACTCGGTAGAAGCTAAGTTCTACCGGTAGAACTTGTTCTTGGTTTTCCAGTTTGACCATTGTATTTCTTGGGCTATAACTTCTTCTCCATTTCTTATCCGATTTGGAGGATTCATGGCTACGCAACCAGACTTCGGCGAGAACAAACCTATTTTATAGGTATCTCCAAATTATGACTCTAGATAGCTTAAAATTCACCTCAGAGGATTTTCATGTGCAAGCAATTCTGGTTCCAAATGGAATGATAGAAGTCCGGGATGTTTTGACGTATCCTGAGTTCCGTGTCTGACGGTGATTCCAATTGGAAATGAACCTATCACCTTAGATTTAAAGGAGCACAAATAACCAGTGTCAAATATGGAGAAAATGTACGGGAAAATTAATATCGCAAACTATCCTCAGAAATTCCAGAAACCGACCAGTTGGCATGAAAATGCCAACTTGAGTTCGGACGCATCCATCAGATTGATCTACCCTCGGGTAACGTAGATCTGAGCAGAAGAATAAGAATACATGATTAAGGTGTGATTACATGCTCATCATACTTCTCTCCTTACCAAAAGATTTGAAATATCGACGGGTCATGAACGTATAATGTGGCTAATAATGGTTCTACTATAAAATAGTGCTTATCGAACTCATGAACAAATTGCCTAAGACCATTTATTAAATGACACGACACTCTCCTCATCGTTTAAGACACAAGACGCATTCTCCGACAGCGACACATCGCTCGTACTTCATTAAATTTCCGATCGATTATACGCACTCTCCTCAATCGCATTTCATATCACATTCGGGCATCTCGATTAAGCATGACGCACCTCGATCCTGCATCAGACTCGGTACTTATTGTGCTGTGTCCTACTCATTCCGTACATGGTCTAGGTAATCTAACAATTATATGATAAGACTCTGAATAATGAATAAGAAATGAATATAGTAACGATCTGAATGTACCCACGAAGCACTCAGATATGTTCCCCGAATGTACCTACCTAGCACATCTCGTATATGTTCCTGTAGTACCCACGGGCACCTCCTCAGATTTGCTCGTAGTACCGCGGTACTTTGTATACGTAACATCTCCTCAGAGTACCTACTCCGGCACTTTCTTGTATACTAAGAAACCTCAGAACTCCCATGGAGATCCCGAATAAGTATAAGTCCAAAGAGGGCACCTACTAAATCCCAGACTTGGTGAATCACAAAGATAAGTCCAAGAGGTGTCTGGGCAGGCCTCGCATCAACAAAATAAGTATATGCCCCATAAAGACTCCGCGCACTTCAGACGGAAAACAAGCATAAGCCCGTAAAATAAGTATAATCCAGCCATACCTACCGGCACTCGCTTCCACGAATCCGTGATCCGTCTACCGAAAGACTAATGTCCGTATTCAGATAGTCCGATCCACCAGACGCGTTATGATCCCGATCTCGTTCGACTATATCGTACCTACGGGTACCTTCGTAAAGAATAAAAGATCCGAAATACAAGAATCCGCTTATGTACAAGCATAAGATCCGTGAAGATAAGAAGAACCCGTATCAACTATAAGTTCCCAGAATATACATGTAAGATCCGAAATACATGTATAAGTTCTCGAACACACGATAACCGAAATACCATTATAAGTCCGTGAAGACCAGTATGGAGTCTCAAGACAAGTATATACTGTAATACATGTATAAAATCTGAAATACATGTATAAGTTCTGGGGCATTATACAAAATCCGAAATACATGTATATGTCTGCAATACCGTGGATAAGATCCAAATACGTAATAAACTCCTGTAATACAAGTAGAAGATCCGTAAGACAAGGATAGTTCAGAGTACAAGTATGGGTATACGAGGCAATTAATATAAGTTCGGGCAACACTGGCACCCCATATCCGATTAGTCTCGTAGTACCTACGCCTGCATCCTCCGCATAAGCCCGGGATAAAGGATAAACTCCGTAGCACCTACCGCACTCCCGCATGAGCATAGTATACGCTAAACCAGGGACTCATAGGATATGACCAAACAATGCTGTTACCGAACGTACATCTGATCAAGTAAGTACTTACGTACTCCCATAAGATTAAAATTCGCAAATCCAAAGATGTTCCAATCTCGTGATACCACGGAAACCCCGAACAAGTGTAAACTCGTGAGGATAAGTATGTTCTATAAACTCCTACTCTGAGATCGAAGATATAAGCTCGCATGCATACGAGAAATCCGAATACAATAAGATCCGATTTCCGGGCCATAAGTATAAGACCTGGATAAGAATAAGTTTGTCATATATAAGATCCAATAAGGATAAGTCCCATTATAAGTGTGATTTCAGTATAAGATTGTTATAAGTATAAGTTCGGGGTGACTGCTTATAAGAATCTAATAAGCATAATATGGATCCTATGGGAGACATAAGCATTCTGCTAAGTCACAAGGTACAAGTCGATTGCACTATTTTGATGACACAAAGAGAACCTGACTGAATCCCGAGAAAATCGCGAGCTATGTAAAAGAGATGAATTGGATGCCTTGCCATTGCATATGTCTAAGTTTGCTCAATATGATCTTGACCTGTTATATTTGGTTTCATATGATTCACATGATTTGATATTTGCTTCTCATATAAGTTTATCATGATTCAAGATAAATGCATGTGCATCAAGATAAGTTATAAGAAAATGCTTCCCACTAAGCGTGAGTTTAGTACCGTGGTTTTTAATCCGCAGAATGGAGAAGACATCAAGAACATCCAAGATACAGCGCTAACACACTTGTGGGTGGTTTACTACATGTAGGTTCCGTCGACTCAGTAAATGAAAGTATAGTTTTGTATTTTGTAAATGGACTCATTTATATGTGTCTAGATTTTGATGGACACCACATCCGATGGTGGTAAAGTCTTTCGATGATTTTGAATTATTATAGTTGTGGGCCATACCCATGTATAATTTGCTTTAAAAAAAAAAATCAGTAAAGAGTCCCAGTGATTTATCTCATCCCTGGGAATCTGGGTGACAAAAGGAGCCCAAACACACTCTCACCTACACCCATCCGGGGCCAAAAACTCTACTCAAAGAATTTGAGTTAACTACTTTGTACACCTAGCCCACCTCACAAGGTAAATAGAAAGGAAGATTTCATCCTATGAGCGAGGGCTCTAGCCAAAAAACCACCCTGTTCCTTTCCCAAACTATGCCCAAATAAACAAAGAGGAGCCGCTATCCAAACTCTCTTCCTTTTTTTCCAACACTAAATTTCTTTGCCAAGCAAGGAGAAGTTGTCGAACTGCACTGGAAACCCACTAGCTTCAAGAATTGCCAAAAGAAGATCCCATGTAACATTTTCGCTCTCGCACAACGTGTGGATAAGGTGGTCTATTGTTTCATTCTCTTCACACATAAAAACATCTGTTTACTAAGGGAATCCTCTCCTCATCGCTGATCCAACTAGCACCTACCCTGTGAAGCTTCCTGTGCGAAAAACCCACTCTTGGGGGAACGACATCGTTCCGTGATGGATCACTAGAAATTCCAAAGGAGGAGAAAACATCGTACTCTTACGATACATATGTTCAATGTAAAAGCCACGCGAATAGATTCCTTTAGCAAACGCATCATCCGTACGCATCGAACCTTCTTGTTGTGGAGAAAAGAAAGAACCTTTCCACTCATCCAGCCTCCCAACTGTTGAAAGGTCTAAGAAAGACAGAGACCAAACCCCAACCTCCTCGCACGAATCCCAAACATCTACTACCTCGCATCCTCAGTCGCTGTTGAATGTGTGAGTGGGGGAAGGTTTACCAAGACCACCCTATTACGTACCAAGGATCCTTCCAAAAACCCTCACTCTTCTACCATTTCTAAAGAGGAATAGCATTCTGAGAAAAGGTAAGCCATTCTTTCCTGATATCCTTCCATAAGCCAAGACTAAACCGCCCTCGATAAGCCCTAGTATACCTGAACTCCCAAATTTCTCCAAACTGGCATCGATCACCAATCTCCAAAGGGAATCCCTCTGCAAACCGCCAACACCACTCTACACAAATAAAGGTTTCTGGTTCATCACCTGAAGGCCTCTCACCCTAACCCCTCTACTTTTTCTAGGCAATGAAGCCTCAAATTGACTGTGTGTGGTTTCGATCAAGATTCCTCCACCAAAGAAAGTCTCTCTGAATCTTCCCCAGTCTAGCACAAACAATCTTTGGCATTCTAAACAAGAGAGAAGAATGGGGAGGCTAGACAAAGTACTTCGAATAAGTGTGAGCCTCCCACCCTTTGAGATATATTGTCTTTTCCAAGAGGACAACCTTTTTCTGAATCTTTCAATAGAATCCTGCACTTCTGTGGCCTCGTGGAGCCTCCTGGGAGACTCTAGTACCGGTGGGAGGGGACCCAACCTACAACCAAGCCTCACCGGCTAGCGACCCACATTGTCCACCCTATCTGTAGAATAATCTCTACTTTTGTTCGTATTAATTTTTCAATCCCGAAAAGGCTTCAACCACATTAACGTCCAGCTTAAGGCACATCAACTCCAAGCCTCGAATTTACTTCACAAAAACAACAAGACATCAAGATATAAAAGGTGGAGAAGACCATCTCCCCACCCTCACTATTCCTCACCCGCACCTTAAATAAAATTTCCATCCACCGCTCGCTTCAGCAGACAACTCAGAACTTCCATACCGATAACAAAAAGATAGGGCGATAGCGATCCTCTTGCTCCCGCACCTCAGTCTCTAAGAAACCAGCAGAGAGCCAAACAAGACAGAGAACTAAGCCGCGAAATGCACCAAACGAATCCACCTAACTGTATTTTGGCCCAAACCCCATTCCCTTCTCGAGTGTCGCTAGAAGAAAGTCCCACCTCGATGTGATCATAAGCCTTTCAATGTCCAACTTACACAAAGTCTTTCTCTTTCCTTCTTAGCACCGAGTCCACAAACCTCATTTGCTATCACGCCGTTGGGCCGAGATTTGCCTCCTCTCTACAAACGCAAGATTCCGAGACCTCATGAAACAACGCCCATAACCCTTTTTTTTAACAGCTAACACTTTCGACAAAATTCTTCTTATAGAGACTACCCACTAAACTCCGATGTACTTTTCAAGTCCCAGATCCTCAATAGCACCAAATTTCTTGGGCACCAGAACTAAGAAAGTAGCATTAAGACTTTACAAACCGTCATTCCGAAGAAATCTCTAAAGAAGCCCATAACCTCCTCTTTCACAAAATCCCAACTAAAAGACCAGAAAGCTATTGGAAAACCATCAGGTCCTGGGGCTTTATCATTGTTAAGCCCAGACTCACGCTGTGACTTCCTTCCTCGCAGAACATTCCTCTAACCTTGGCAGACCGGGATCCGCGCCAATCAAATTGAGGTGTGGTCCTGGTAAGGCTGCACCAATTGCTCGAGGTCGAGAGATTTGGTAAGCACCAACCGCACCATCTCTGGGCGCCTTAACCAGCTTTTCTCCCATTGATGTCGATACTACTAATGGATTTCCCTCCTTCCTATGAGAATTGGCCATTCGTGGAAAAACCCAGAGCCAGTCTCTTATTTCAACCAAATTCTCCGACTTGCCTCCATGATACCCCTCCAAATCCACCCACTTTAAAATCCTCCTCACTTTATCCTCTTCTTCTTCAAGTTCTTCCAAGACAAGACCTTTTCCTTGCACATCATCCTGTAAAGAAATCCTATTCAAAGCTTCTTTTTTATTATTATTCTCCACTCAACAAAACCCCTGAGACTCTGTGCCTTCAAAATTCCTTTCGTATTTTGTACTTTAGTTGTGAATGAACCAGGAACCAGAAATGCGTGACTTTGCCACTCACTCTATGGTCCTTTAGCTCGTATACTTCAACCACATATTCTCAAACTCGAAAAGGAGAAGGCCCTGAGCCTTCATCTCATCATACCAAAGACACAGACAAAGGGTTGGCACTGGTCTCAGAGAGTACTCTGAGTCATTGCCAGAAATCATTTTCTGGGCCATTGTCAACAAAAATTGCCTGTGCGTGGACATCTCACTGTTATCGAGACCACCTCCAAGTGAAAGTGGGACCTCTCAGGAAGTGGAAGATCTTTAAATTTCAACCTGTTTAGAACTTTGCAAACGCCATAGAGTGTGATAGCAGCATAATCTGGTATTTCTTCATCGGGGGAAAGAACCATATTGAAGTCACCCCCAATGCACCAAGGCCTCCCACAAACCTCATTGCTCCAGTTCTTCTTTAAATAGCTACTCTTTGCACTTTAACCGGACCATAGATCTCGAAGGCCCATAAAACCATCTCACATTTTTAAACATGCAAGACCTCTGAAAATGGCCTAATTCGCCTCCACTAAATTCCAATTTTCGTATCCCAAAACACCAACATACTCCCCAAATTTAACCTCAACCTCCACAGCCCTCCAATCAGCCAGCCGACCCACCCCTAAACTGCGAGCATCCGCCGAAGACAAATTCTGAATTTTGGTTTCTTGCAAACAAACCAAGTCCACCCTCTGAGACCGAATGCCTCGATAACGTTCTTTTTATTCGGTGTTATTTCAGACCTCTAACATTCCACGAATAGTTTTAACTTGTTTCAACTTAGTAAAATTTCGCTTCTTCCCCAATTCTCTTAATTTCTGACCCCTTTCCATTATAGCTTATTGTACATTCCACTTTCCTCAACTCCTCACATCTGTCACAGGTCCCCTTCCTTTTATCACCATGTCAAGCCTCAAGATCCATTTTTCGCAAGAACTCCACAATTTCCTCTTCAAAGCCCGCCAGACCTCAAAATTCACTGCTAAATTCGACAGTGCAACTATCTTCCCATGTATTGTAACCCTTGAACTCTGAGTTTACCACAGTAGGCTCCTCACTCAGAGACCCGAGGCCCACTTCTATTTGCTCTCCTTCCATAGGACCCTCGGCTAACCCATTTCCCCACTCTCTACCGTCATCAAACACCACCCTCAACGGTTCCGTCTCCCCCAAGTCCTCAAGCTCTTGGGACTCCCCCAAGCCTGAAGAGCCCCAGAAAGAGGCTACCAAAGACAAGAAAATGGAGCGATCATTCGAGGACACAAAGCATGCACTGAATCTTTCACAGATCCAGTTATTTCAGGTCATCCTCCTGAGCTGTCCCATGATTCTGCCCACTATTTACAAGTGCAGCTTGTACATCCCACTCTCCCGACTGGGTGCGTAGGAGGGCGAGAGAAGACCCCGCCTCAAATTTCCTCTTTTTCCCACCCGCCTCAAACTGCAGATCCCCTGCGTGTGTTTTGTCTTCCTAGGTATACAAAGAAGGAATCCTGTTATCAAATCCAAGCCTGATTCAGCAAGACTGTAGAAGATCCCACACTTCTGCTAGAGTCCCCGTTTCCCAAATTCCTTTTCTACTTTGAAACACACGGTAACCCCTCAGTGGGCACTCCGCCCCGCCAGACATTTCATCCCCAAGCCCCTTTACACCTACCTTAAGGCACGCGGGGCCGCCTTGGGCCACCTGTGCTCAAGCCCATCCAAACAGTTCTAAGACCACCTCGGGTCCCCGACGTCCCAACAAGGCCTCGTGAGTCATTGCAACACCTGCCATTTTCAGCCCACTATCCACCCTTTGTCCAACCGGGCTTTTGCTCCTATTAGAAGTTGGCCCAAAATACACGGACCCACTCAACCTATCTCTTGGCCCATCAGCACGCCCAGTTTGCTGAAAAAATACATCACCCGGGCGACCAATGGCATCCCTTTTGGACCCTCCTCCATCCACGTGGGCCCCATTTCTGCCCTCCATTAAGGCCCCTGACACAGAGCTGACCGACGCTGCCCCAACATGACCCAAGCCTATCACCTTTTCTGTCCCACAGCACTGCCTCCCCGTGCCTCATCATTGCGCCTGAGATCTGAATCCCATACACCTACCGCGTGCCACAACATCGTCTTCTTCCCTCGGCAACTTCTCTGCAACCCTTGACACTGCCGGATATACCCCCGTAACCCAAGGCGGAATCTCCCACCATATTTGTAGCTCATACGATCTCGTTTCAAATATTCCACAGATTGGGCCGGCTGCCTTCCCTCCGATTTTATCACATTCTAGCCTACCATTTCTCTTTTTTCATCTCTGTCTTCGTCGGTCACTAATCCTCCACACGCATCACCTATTTTCCGAGGATCTCTGTGTCCAAGAGATGAAGTGGAAGCCCTACCACTGATCTGTGCCAAGACCTTCGCTTCCTGATGAACTCCGTCGGCTCTAACTGGGCCTAAATTCATGAATAAACCTCTTTAAAATCCTCTCTCTTTCTTCCTCACTCGAGGACCCATTAGCTCTCAGCGAATTAAACTTCAAAAGCATAAGTGTCTTCCTTTAAAAACGTTAGCATCAAACCCTGCCAACCTCCAAGCATCTCTGAGCCAAGTCCCACCGACCTAGGGTAAGGCACCTGGCCAGGTTTTCCAATCACCAATCAAACAGAACTCCAGTGACCCTAACACCTTCCCATGGATACAGTCTCCTACATCCACCCACACCGCATTTATCCCACTTTTGCCTCCCTTCAACCACATCCCCAAGAGCTTTAATTTTCCTGCTAATATAAGCTCATATTCTTACTCGATACTCAGATTTTCACCATCTTTAAATGTCTAAAGTAGTACCCTCCTGGATCAAGTTTCCTGCCGAGGTTTAAATCTCAACCTCTCGATTTTTTCAGCCACAAGATACACCATCCATTTATGACCTCTTCCTTCCGTGAAGACCAAACTAATGCTTTACCTTCCCATCGCGACAGAGCGGCAGGCTGAACCTCCCCGCATTGCTTGAAGTACTTCAAATTGGAAGATCTTCCATTCTCCTCCAAGCTTAAGGTTATACAAACAGATCAAAACCCTACAAACCCTTCACCCCACAAAAAGCTTTTCCATCCCCTCTACACCAAAACCGCATCCACGGTTTGACCCCTCTACCGTCTCGTTGCGAAGCATTTGCTCCCTCACTTCCATCGAGTTCAAAGATTTGGATTCAATCATGAACTAGCCTATTTCTTTTCTGTCACTCACCATTTCAAGTTACACTCAAAATTCTCCACTGCGAACCAGTTTACACTCAAATAAACCATGCAATCCAGCTTCCTGCCCACATCTGAAAATTCTCCACTGTGAAATCTCCATTTTTCCCTAGCACCTCACCATTATATACCAATATACTACCCCAAAACATTTAAAACACATAAACCACTCCACTGAAAGTACAGACGTCATCCCTCGCCCTCAGCAGGATTGTCTCCCACTCTGCATGAGTACCTCACATAAATAAGACACCACTTAGGCCCAAACACCAAACCAACAACATCGTGGGCTGCTCCCAAGTGCCTGGGGAATGAACTTTAGAACTATGAAACCATTCAAATTGGATTCAGACAAACCAATTAGCTAATAGCAGCAGTTCTATGTAATCTAAAAGATTTCAAAATTTGGGGCTCACCCGGATAATTCGAAATTGAACCGTCCAATAATTCATAAAAACATCCAATTTCACTAATCCATCTTCAATTTTTCCAAACTTTATCAATTGGTACTCAATTTCAGTCCCTCCTTTTCGGTAATTACCCTAAATGACCCAAAAATAGAAAATTAACCAAACGACGTCCAAAATTCAATACAAACCATATCAATGGAAAGCCTAAGAGACTGTGAACACATCGCACTTCACCTTGGTCCAAAGTGGTTGCCGGTGCCTTAAAAATCTATCCAAATAAATTTCAATAAACTTTTTTTTCGTCAGATCTTTCAAACGGTGAGGAATTCGCAAGAAGGACCACGTAAATGAGTTCGTAGGGCTCCAAAAATGGTGGAAAGGAAACAAGTCACCTGGCGGCCGGAAAATGCAGAAAATCGGTGACCCAAGACGGCGTCACCGTCGCTGTCGCCCGATCCAGCCGCCTCAGGCGGTCGCCCTAACACGCAGCTTCGTCTCGACGTCCCCTCCTCCCCTCGTCACAGGTGCAAGGTGGTACGAGTCGCCCCACGGCCAAAACTTGAACGTGCCTCTGGAATGGGTCAAAACGACCTGGCCTATCCAAGGCCGGGAGTTTCTCTCCGGTTTGAGCTCAAAATGGTCAGGTTTGGGGCTGTGGTTTCTTTGGCACGAAACTATGTTTATATAGTGCCTAGGGTTGCTTTCGTGTAAAACACGATCAAGACAAATTTTTGGATGCCGTTAAAAACACTACCGTTTGAACTCCCAGTTGTCATAACTTTCTATCCGTAAGTCGGATTTTTAAAGTTCAACCTGCCTATGAACTCGTATCGACAGTTTCATTTAAATGGTATCTTAGTCAACCCAAAACTATGCATCCTTGAAAAAGTCAACCCTAGGCCCACATGCTAATTGTTGGTCAAACGTTTTAAAAACTTGTATTATTTGGTACGGGTCGTTACAACCTACCCCCCTTAAAGAAAAAATTTCATTCACGAAATTTCAGACTCGTGTCATGGAAAGAGATGAGGGTATCGCCTCGCATTCGTCCCCGCCTCCCAAGTCGCCCCACTAGGTGGTTTCTCCAAAGGACTTTCACTAAGGATATTGTCTTGTTACGGCCCTTCTTCCCCACCCGACCGCACCGGCTGTTCCTCATAGGATAAGTCATCCCTCAGCCCAATCTCTGGTGCCTCTAACACATGTGAGGGATCTGAGATATACTTAGCATGGAGAGCGGGAACATTATGGACTCGAGAAAGCTCCTCCCAAGAAGTCTAATCTATAGCCACCGGACTCATCCTCTCAACAATCTCAAATGGTCCGATGTAGCGAGGACTTAGCTTCCCTCGCTTCCCAAAGAGTACCACGCCCTTCCAAGGGGAGAGTTTTAAGAATACCCGATCCTCGACCTCAAACTCAAGATCCTTTCTACGCTTGTCCGCATAGCTCTTTTGCCTATCTTGAGCTGCTTTCAACCTGGCACGTATAACATTAACCTTGTCTCACGGGGCCAAGTTAAAGAATCTCTCAAGACCTAGTACTCCCTTTCGCTAGTCTCATTCCAACATAAGGGAGTGCGATGATTGCTTTCCCATGGCCAATGCCTCATAAGGCGACATCTCGTAATGCCGAAAGGATAGCGACTGGTTATAAGTGAACTATGCCAAAGGTAGATATTCATTCCAATGTCCCTGAATTGCGCACGCATGACCTCACATATCCTCCAAGGTCTCGAATAGTCCTCCAGACGGCTCCATCTGGTTTGAGGGTGAAAGCGTACTAAATTCAACTTCGACACACCTAGTCTTCCATCAACCTCTTCCAAACCTCGGCGAATCGTGGATTCTAATGAGATGATCGACACTGGCACCCCATGCAAACTCGCTATATGATTCATAAAGAGTCTCGCTAGTTTATGAGGAGAAAACTTCACGACAGGTAGAAAATGCGCGCAGCACTTGTGAGTCACCAACTACTACCCAAATGCCATCATGTCTCGAACCGTGGGAGGAGTTCAATACAAGTCCATTGTAATGCGCCCCATTTCCACTCGATAGGTAAGGGTCAGCAGGTCCGTAAGGTTTTGTCTTCCGCTTCACTTGTCGATGTGATGAAGCACCCTGGATACATACTCGCGAATCCTTTCTTTCATCCTCGACCACCAATAATATTCCTTCGTACTAGCATATCTGTACTACCTGGGTGCGGGCAAGCGTAACCTGTGGGCTCCCTAATACTTGCCTTTTTAACTTTCACCACTTAACAACATACCTCTAGAACCATTCACCAAGGCCCCATCGCCCTAATAGCAAAACTGAATTGCTCCTTCCTCAACCTTTCTTCTCATACCATCAAATAGGGTCTTCTAGTCAGGCTCGAGAATCTCGATCTACAAGTATCTGGCCGTGAGTCGAAGCCAGCAAAAAAGTGCTCCTGAAGCATGCATCCCCAACTCAACACCCAACTCTCGCAACTCGACCATCAATGGAAGTTGTATTGGTCTGCATATAAGCCAAAGAGTCTGCACTTCCCACCAAAAGCATCCACCACCATATCATTTTACCCGATGGTAAGAAATAGTGCAATCACAATTTTAAGTAGTTCCATCCACCTCCTTGCCTTAAGTTTAACCTTCCGGGTAACAACATTTACCTTATGGCTCCAGAACACCCGGCAAGTCGCCTCCACACAAGTAATGCCCAAGTCTTCAATGCGGAAAATTACCGCAAGTCTCCAAGCTCATGGGTAGGGGAGGTTAATTCACCGTGTTTCTTCATCCTGTCTTGAAGATACGCCACAATCCTCTTATGTTGCATCAACACGAACCTAAACCTTGGGTATGAAGCATCGTCAGAACCTCGAACCCTGGTTGCCTCTGGGTAATGTCAAAACAAAATGATGTCAACTTTTCCTTCAAGCATTTGGAAGCCCTCACACTCGTCGCCCACTCGACTTAACTCCTTTCTAGTCAAACAGTTGAAGTGGTCCTGCCATTTTGAGAACCCTTTCATGAACCTCGCGGTAGTACTTTGCTAATCCTGGGAAACTCCGCACTTCACATCGTAGTTGGTCAGTTCTGGCTTACACGCTCTACCTTCTGAGACCTACATAAATGCCATAATGCCAGAAACCACATGTCCGAGAAATCCCACTCTACCAAATCCAAAACTCACATTTGTCAACTTGGCATGCCAACCCGATGTTGCCTTAAAGTCTCGCAAACAAACCCAAATGTGTCTTACATGCTCCAACCGCTTCGAGAGCACCAAGATATCGACAGCACAATGACAAATCGATCCAAGTATGGACGAAAGACCCGCTCATCAAGTCCATGAAAGCCGCGGGGCATTGTGAGCTCGGAAGACATCACTATAAACTCATAATGCCCATATATCTCGTCCCGACGTCACTGGAATGTCCGATTCCCTAATCCTTAACCGATGGCACCGACCTCAAGTCAATCTTGGAGAACACTTTTTGTACTCGAGTCGGTCAAATAAATCATCAACTGGCGCGGAGGTTGTTACTTAATGGTGACTTTGTTCAACCGCTCAGTCTATGCACAACCTCCAAGTACCATCCTTCTTCTTCACAAATAACACCTACGCTTCCCAAGGTGAAATATCAGCCTGACAACCCCATCCACCGCCTCTGTAGCCGAAAGCCTCAACTCTTTCCAACTCAAATTCAAGGCTACCTATAAGGTGGTAAAGAAATGGAGTCACCTGTGACTCAACTCAATGGGAAAATTCCATCTCGCTCTAGGTAAACCTAAGATCAAGCCGTGAACACATCCAAAGTCCCTTACCACCGGTACGCCCTCTAATCTCGTCTGCTGCTAATGAAGTGTCAACTACATGAGCTAGATAATTTTTACAACCTTTTGAAGTAAACATCTAGCGTAATGGCGTAAATCAAACTCGAAGGTGCCCACTCCGCTTCTCCAAGACTACTACCAGCCCTTGGGCTGCCTAAATATCACCCTCCGCTTAAACAATCCATTGAAGCATAGTTTGCAAAGAAGCCAATCCATCCCAAGAATCAAGATCCAACCCCCTCGAGATCTACTAATATCAAATCGCCTCCATTCGGTGGCCCCCAATAGAAAAACAAGTTACCCAAGAACCGATTCACATGGGATTCTCCTAGGTGTGGCACTCCAAACTACAACCCAAAGGAACTGGAGTCGTCCCGACTCGTGCAACATACTCACGTGAAATAAAAGAGTGTGTAGCCCCTGGGTCAATGAGTACACGTGCATCGTCACCAAGAATAGATAATGTACCTATCGCCAACGCCGAGGTGTCCCGCGGCCTCCCCGACCGGTCATAGCATAAACTCGCCGTGGTCGCCCTCTCTCGTCTCTCGCCTCTAGCCGCTGGTGTAGATCAGCGTTGTCCCGCTAAAGGAACCACCGTAGGTTTGCCCCGCTATGATCCTCGGTCCTCCGATGCCTACTAAGCTCGCCGAACCCAGCACCCGATTCCTCGTGGGACTCTAGTCTGACCGGATCCCACGCACGTCTCTGAAATGTTCTGCCCGCCGCATTGAAAGCATGTATTATCCCACTGGCATGGTCCATCATGGGTCTTGCCGCAAACGTCAAAAGCCGAAAGGAAACCGCTTCACCGCAGACCCGAAAGTAGCCGCCGCTAATTACTCACCGATCAAAACCAACCCGCGTATGTCCAATTCTCTCAAACTTGCTACCGCCGGGCACCACGTTTGTCCCCACTGGATCCTCTACTGCTCGAAGATCCAGAGCTGAAACTACTCCTCTTGGATGATCCCTGACTGGGGTTCCCCGAAGACAATCCATCGTATGATCGACGCTTAGTCTGGCGTATCAGGGTCTGTCTCTCCACCTCTAGAGCGGCGTCTCTCATCGACTGATATGTGGGATGATCGGAACCTGAGAGGCTCAAAGCTATCGTCTCAATCAACCCATCGAGAAACCTCCTCTTCTTGCCACCCCATCTCAACCAAATTGGGACAAAATCCGATAAATTTCCGAACCCACGCCATACCAACCCGCATGCTACCCCGAGCGAGCCTCAAACTCTAGCCTCTTAGTTCAACAAAGGCCTGGGGCAAATCCAATGTGAAAAGGCCTTAATCGCGCTCCGCGCGACGCTCCTCTACCCCTTCCATATCGCCCACCACTTTAGACATTCTCATTAAACCAATTTATCTCCGACTTATTCTCTATCCGGGACATCGCATACCCTCGTCTAAAATTTTCTCTGCCATCAGCTAGATAAAGCACATGTGGGATCCTGAGCCATCAAACCCACTGGCTCCAAGCTCCAGCCTCGATCAACAATAACATCGCAAGAAACCCACTCCTTTCTCGAAAGTGATCGAGCTGGGCCGACATCTCTCATAAGTAGGCGCATCTGAACTTTCCACCGAAGCCTGCTGGGTTCTACGACTACCTTTGGGCGCCATCAGGAAGAATAACTATTTTCAAGAATCAATGAAACATAATTAATTTCAAGGATAAGGTGAGGAAGGTATACAAAACACTGGATGAGTTGCACAACAATGTACAACCCCAAGGAATTTAGGAACCTAGTGTTTTGATACAGTCACAGACCTGAATTCAAACCTCCTGTAAGATTCCCCGGTGGTCCTCGGGCTTAGTGAAGTTCCCACCGTACAATCCCTGTGGAATGGCCGTCTGGGTTTGAACCCCAACTTTGCTAGTTAAAAATACACACTCGCATTAATGAAATACCTCAATATATATAAATAAAAGGTTCATAACCGCTCAAATCCTAATAATCCAATCACCTTAACAGAGGGTCCTAACTACGACACACACATTACCTCATACAGTCCAATACTAGGATCGCAGTATTCTAAGAGTATTTGCGAATTTAGGGGTTACAATGAAAATAAATAAACTAAATTAAAGAAAAGACAGATAGCGGAGGAGTAATCGTTAGCTGTTGGGCAGAAGAGCGGTGCTGAATCGGGCGGAGGTAGGCCCAACGAACCCATTCCTGACCTAGGGAACAAGATTTAAAACAATAAACGTGAGAAATAAAATCTGTGAGTGGCATACTACAAGGAAAATAATGTTTTAATTTTTTTGAAAATTACTATCTCATGACCTCATGTCCACTTTTGTAAGGTTCTCGCTTACCAAACATTTACAAAACCCAACTTTACCAAAACCCAACAATATGAAAGTCATGCTCAAAAATTTAACCGACATCATTTTCAAGAACCTTATAACCTGAATCTGTTTCACAACATACAATTGAGCATAAATATATGTAACCATCATGTCGTAAAAGTAATCATGAAAATGCAACAACCATAAGTAATGGAATAAAGAGTAGTTTACCCGCAAAACCAACAAATGTAATCGTAATCATAAACCTATCGCAAACCGCTGGGTAAACCCGACTTCACGACACCGTGGCAACCAATAAACCTTCGGTTAAACCCGACCACTGCTACGGCAACTACTTCAAACCTTCTAAACCCGACCATCACGTGGCAACTAATAAACCTTTGGTAAAACCGACCATCACGTGGAAACTAATAAACCTTCGGGTAACCCGACCATCACGTGGCAACTAATAAACCTTAAGGTAAAACCGACCATCACGTGGCAACTAATAAACCTTCGGGTAAACCCGACCATCACGTGGCAACTAATAAACTTTCGGGTAATCCCGACATCACGGCCGTGGGAATAATATATAATCGTTTCCTTACTCACATGTACCTTTCCAACGATAATGTATTATAGTCATTTCACAAAATCTCAAAATCTCTTCCTTAAAACAATAAGTTTTCAAAGTGGTTTAAAACCTCAATCCACGTACCCAACATGTTTAAATACCACAGACTCATCCATGCACTCAGTAAAACTTCCAAATATTTAAAATGTTGACAAAATTCACATGAAATGATAACTTGTTTATAAGAAAATAGATCATTCTATTTACGCATAACCAACTATTCGATCAAATGATATATTTATTAAATAATTAACCATAATTATATACCAATAGATACTACCCCAAAACATTTAAATATTACAAACCACTCCACCTGAGTACGCACGCTCGCTCCCGGCTCTCCCCTCAGCAGATCGTCCTGGCCAAGGAGTACTGTAGCCATAAATAAGACACCACTTAGGCTCCAATAATTGAACCAACAATATCAGGATGCCTCAAGCGCCTTGTATCAACTTAACTACGAAACTATCTAAATCGACTCCGACAGTCCAATTATTGTCAGCAGCCCTATAGACCCTGGGTGATCAAATTGGGGCTTTTCACCCGGGAGCTAATTTCCTGAAATTGAACCGCCCAATAATTCATAAAAACATCCAATTTCACTAATCCATCTTCAATTTTTCCAACTTGACCACCACTCAATTTCAATCCTCCTTCTCGTAATTACCCTAAATGACCCAAAATGGAAAACTAACTAAACGACGTCTAAAATTCACAACCATATCAATGGAAATCCTAAGAGACCAGGAAC
Source organism: Tetrastigma voinierianum (assembly GCA_016808115.1). NCBI lineage: Eukaryota > Viridiplantae > Streptophyta > Magnoliopsida > Vitales > Vitaceae > Tetrastigma > Tetrastigma voinierianum. The sequence continues at coordinate 51,682 of JAEQBH010000387.1, forward strand.
ACATCAGTACCCTCACCTTGATCCAAAGGTTAAGTCAGGAGGTCGGAAAATCGAATCCAGTCAATGCGCAATAACTTGTTTTTTGTCGTATCTTTCAAACGATGAGGAATCTGCAAAAAGGGACCACAGAAATGAGTTCAGAGGGTCCAAAAATGGTGGAAAGGAGATATGGGTCGGCCTGAAGTGGCCAGAAATGCAAAAACCGCACCCAAGATGAGGCCGCCGCAGCCTCACGACCCGATCCAGCGCTGGCCCGCGCGGCTGTTCAAAAAATTCTACCAAAGAAATTTTCGCCTCAACGTCCTCCTCCTCCTCGATGGCGCGTAGCAAGGTAGGTCAAGTCACCCCATATCGCAAACTTGAACGGCTCAAAATGGGTCAAAACGACCGGGCTTATGTCAAGGTTTTGGGAGTTTCTCCGGCCTCGGGAGCTCAAAATGATCGCGGTCGCTGTGGTTTCTCTTTGGCACGTAAACTATGTTTATAGTGCCTAGGGTCGCCAGTAAAACATCAAGATTTTGACGGCCGCAAACACCCCACGCTTGAACTCCCCGCCACATAACTTTCTATCCGTAAGTCGATTACATTCAACCCGCTCTATGAACCAGACGACAAGGCCTACAAAATGGTATCTTAGTCAACCTAAACTATGCACTCCCTTGAAAAAGTCAACCCCCGTCCACATGCTAAATTGTCGGGTTAAACTTGGCCAACGCGAAAACTTGTACATTTTGGTACCGGTCGCACAACCCATTAACCGTCCATGCCACTGAGTCGTACATAGTCCAGGTAAAACATCGCGGCTTATCCCTCCGAAAAATAAACACAAACCCCGGGCCCCATGTGTAGCGCAACTTCCTACGATCACGCCGCCAATGATGACTCTAGGTCAGTCAACTAGTCCATCCCGAGGATGACATCAAACTCCAACATGTCTATGACCCTTAGGTCCACAGTGAGTAGAATCCCGAAGATCTCTAACTCACAATCCCAACATATCTGATCAACACTCACCCTTGTTCCTAGAGGAGAATTCACATTCAACGGCTTTTCCAAGTTTTCAACCTCTTAGCCCATATTGAGATTTCTCTCACTATTCATTTACAGACATGCCAACTAATAGACATCAACATCCTGAACTATTTCGTTCAACCATTTTCCGAACTCTTAAGGTTATGTTTTTTAACCCTAGTGTTCATCTTTTCCTATATACATTCTACCATGTATATAATTCACACAATTTGTGACACACAATCACAATCACGTAGCACACAACATGAAAATGTACAATGCATGCAATGGTTTAAACCCAATGCCCATCCTTTTCCAAGGTAACCATATACCTATGTTCTGATATACAAACTGCGACACCAAAACTCAATGAATCTGATGACCTAGACCCATATCCGTTAACCCTCGATACTCATGTACCTAAACTCTTGATACCTAGCTAAGAAGAGCTAGTATCGCACTGCGTTTGTGATAACCTATACTCGAGCTCCATAGGCACCTGCTTACCTAAGCTTTGGATACCAAGTCAGACGCCAATTCTCGGGGTCCTGACAACCCGTCAACTCGTGGAATTTTTATCTTAGGTCATTGTGCACCTAAGTATCAACACCGGACCGACACTAACTACTCGTGGACACCGAGATTACTCGACACCACCTCGATACATGCGACTCATTTTCTCATATTCTCATTTTGGACGCATATTCTCCGCCCAACACATATTCTCATTTTCAAACCGTATATCATTTTTTGACGTCATCTCCATTTTTCGTGGTGCCCCATCATCGAACACTGTAAACACAATGTTTGATAACTATAAAAATCACGACATCCCATCGAACACCAAACACAATGTCAATCTCTACCATGCACTCACACCCATGTCATGTGATGTCCTAGTGCATAATGCAATGTAATCATACCATTGCTTATTCATACCATACTACATATATGATGAGTGCTATATGTGCATGCCTACTCATGTATAATTACTCATGCATCATTTGGACATTTATATCAAAAAGCATACAAATTCCAAATATATCATACAATTCATGTCATCATATCAATACATGCATACATTGACATCACAAGTCACTACTACTTGAGTAGCGACATCCATCAACCCTAGCCGACCAGACAAGACTTGTCCAATAACTAGCTTCACAATAAGCCATGTAATGGCCTTATTCATATTAAAGCACATCACAAGCCAAACCATTATAACACACACTTGACTTTCACACAATTTCAACCAAGTATATCTACTCAATCTGGGCAATATACACAAATCATATACCAATTGTGGCAAAAACTGGACACAAATCATTAAACAACTCGACCAGTAGTCCAGAAAATGCACTATAACTTGAGCCAATAGAGGTCCGGGATGGTGATTCAAAATCATACCACGTGCTCTCAGATAGAGGTACAAGTTCCTTGAAGGATGCTAGTCCAAATTCTCACTTTTCCTAGCTGAAAATCAGTCCCAAAACCCGGATGAGAGGGTTTAATAAAATAGGGCAGCTTAGGGCGTCTGAAAAATGTACGGCTAATTGCGCAGAGGTCCGATTAAGATTCAAAAGCTCAAGATCAAGTTCTCAAATAAGGCTACAATTTCCTTGAAGCATACTAGTCCAAATTCTCCCTTTTTCTAACCAAAAATTAGCCCAAAAAACTAGACATCATATAAGGTCAAAATAGGGCATTATTCTCATAACCCATTAATTTGCCAAACAACCCCTTATGAAAATAAAACAACTCCTTAGAAAGATTAAACTTCAACCAAAACAGCCCCTGTAATGGAAAATAACCAAAGTGCAGAAGAATCCCTACCTCTTGGAGCGTGAGCAACACCCCGAGAAAGTCTCGCGGACACTTCCTGAACCCAAAACTTTCAACTTCACAAACCTCCCGTAGGAAAACCTCGCCGAAACTCGAGTTTCCACGTCCACGCTGCAGATTTCCCACCGAGCATCTGACTATAGTTCTTGGTCCGTCGGAAGACGACACCATCACCTAGACTGCAGAGAAGGAAGTGCTTTCCCCATCTCTCTCTCTTCTTTCTCCCTCTCCGTCTTTCCTTTTTTTCCCTTTCTTTTTTTTTTCGCTTTTTCTTTACTTATTTTGCTAAGTGTGTGGCCCTCATGGTACCATCGGCCACACGATCCTTGTTCGTGATCCATTCTACTCGGGAATAATTCATTTTCATCCCGATTCCAAGATCACTTATTTTAAAACTTAACTCAAGTTTACTCCTAATCCTCGATATTCCTACTTAAAATCCCGCCCCTGAGTCACCGACAATTGTCCACCCAAAGAAATCACGAAAATCCGACGGTCTCGAAATTTCAACTTAAATATTTCTGATAACTGATTAAATCGAATCCACTACACTCCACATCCCGATATTTAGATAATTTTCTGCCTTCTCGACCATTCGAATTTATTATTTTTTACTATTTTTCTGAAAAATTAAAATTTTGTGAGTTTTACATAATTAGTTTTGTTTTATCCCAACTTTGACTGTAAAAGAAATTGAAAAACTTTGATTCAAAACATTAATAAAATCAATGCTCAACTTTAAATTCAATTTGAAATGTAAAAGTTTAGGTCGATCATATTTCACATAGGTGTTTCATAGAGAACCATCTAATTATGAACACTTCATCGCTTATCAAAGAAAAGAGTAAGGAAGAGCATAACATTTGACACGTTGACAAGAGTGAAATGTTTTCTTAAATGTAACAAGAATAAAATCAAATGAGAGTTTAGGGTCAAAATGACCCCTTTAATAAAAAATTATTGCCTTTAGCCCTTTTTCAAACTTATACACAAATTAACCTCTTTCATAAATTCATGTTTAATCTAAAGCTGTTATTGTTTTTAGCCCTTATTTCAAACTTGTACGCAAATGAACCTCTTTCACAAACTCAAATTGAATCTAAAGGCTTTAGTTCAAATATGAATCATAGTTATCAAATATGACTTTAGTTCAAAAATATAAAAATATGTAAAAATACAAAGAAAAAAAAAGACTAGATTGAACAGTAACTTTATGAAAAAGGCTTGAATATAAGTTTGAAAAGAGGGTTTAAAGCAATTTTATTAAATATAGGGGTACAAGGTTATCTCCACCACACCAATAAAATACTTACTTAAAAGATAGTTTAAATATTAAATTCACTATTTTACCAAGAACTTTTTAAAATTCACTCAACCACACTCCCTATTTTACATCTAATTTTCACTAACTTCTTTAATAATTCTAAAAAAAACATATAAAAGTGAAAGCAGATATAAAAGATGGGAGAGACTTAGAGGTTTCAAACCATTTACCACATTCAAGGAAATGCATCTGTGCTGAATTCAGAATAAAGATATCGTTAACTGCAATAAAATTTTTTTACGTCATTAACTAAAATAAATCGTTAAAAATAAATAGAATAGGTTGAAGATGCTCTAAGACCCAAAACTCATCAAATGAAATGTTTTCACTTTTCTCAAGTTAAGGTCTTGCCATTTCAACAACTTCCAAAATAGGAAAGGAAAATGACAAGATCATTAATGCAGTCTCTTCTCTTTCTTGTATCCCAAATTTGTATGGCAACTAGTGAGTTGATCTATGCATAATAATTCTCTTCTAAAACGAGCAAATGCACGATTGAATTTTTGTATGAACATTCATCTAAATTTAGACTCAGACTTATAAAAGAAGATTAGAAGGGGAGAAACACCATCTATCTAATCTATTCATTTTGTGAGTGAGTAATGGATATAGAATCCAATAGAAAATCTTGACATTTAAGGAGCATTCCCCAATCAAAAATTCCAAATTCAGAATATACAACACCCAAAGTGACTTTGAAGGCGAAAGATGACCAATTTTTATTTTTATCTTTTCCTTTATTTCAAAATAATTCTTCCCAATTTCGGTAATTTAAATTGATCAGGAACAAGTTATGAAATTGAATCGTAGAACCAGCCACCAAAAGGATCACTGAAATTAAAATTTTGATGAATATCTAGAAGATGATGATTCCACAATTGGCCTGTTAGGAAACGAGAAAATAAAAGGATATTCACATTCATGTAACTAGCAAACCCTAATCCTAGCCCTCCCACCAACTACAAATTTCACCGACAAACACAACTGGGAAAGCTCAAATCCTAATCTCAATAACCCACAGAGATTCGTCTAAGAAAATTCCCCATATCTGATCTAGCTATCGTCGTCGCCACCAGAGGCCTTCGACGATCCGCCGGCCTTCTTCGGCAGAAGAAGATTGTGAATATTGGGCATCACACCACCGTTTGCAATCGTCACATCTCCGAGCAACTTGCTCAACTCCTCGTCGTTCCTCACCGCCAATTGGATGTGTCGTGGCACGATCCGAGTCTTTTTGTTGTCCCTTGCGGCGTTTCCGGCCAATTCCAACACCTTAATCATCAAATCAGCCACAAATCAGTCACAACGCAAACCCTAACCCTAACCCTAACTAAACCGTACCCAACCCCAAATTTGGGGATTTGATCAAATTTGAGAAATGGATGTTTACCTCGGCAGCTAGGTATTCGAGGACAGCGGCCAAGTAAACGGGAGCTCCGGCGCCGACACGCTCGGCGTACTTGCCGGCTTTGAGAAAACGCGCGATACGACCGACGGGAAATTGCAGGCCGGCCTTACTACTACGTGATGTAGCCTTCTTGGCGGCACCAGAACCTAGGGTTTTGCCTCTACCTGCCATTGTTCAAACCGAGTTGCAGAGCTTCACGGATTTATATATTCAGGTAGAAAGGATGGCAGCGGTGTTGAAAAGAGAGCGATCGGTGGTGGAGGGTTTCGAAGGAGTTTCGCAGTTTATATAGGGTCTGGGGTTTGAAAATCCACCAATGAGAAGAGAGTACTCGGATCGAGAATGACAACCGTCAGATTATAGGTGAACGGACGGTCGGATGATAGCCAGTGGAACTTCCGTCAGGATGGGGTTGGAGAAAAGGATGGTGCTGAGGCGGCTCGAGTAATAAAATTAATGAGCGTCTGTATGTAGCAGATTTGGAGTGATAATTAGATGTCGGAAGCTATAAACCTACGGTATCATCGAAAAACTAACAAATTTTTTTAAAACTTAGTCCATTTGTTTGATTTAGAATCGATTTGCATGATTAAAAAAATATCAAAAAGAATAATTTTATGAAAACGACCAATAATGGAATAATAACATCCTATATTATTTTATTTCCATTCAAAAAAAAAAAAAAAATCCTATATTATTTTTTGTATACTAGACTTTTGTTCTAATTAGTTTTATTTCAGGGTTCTAATTACTATACTTTATAATAAAACATTAGGTTATTCTAGTCTCATAAAAAATCCTCCAAACAAAAATCTCTTTTCAACTATAATTAGTTTTGTAAGGCATCAATTATCATTACAATTTTTTACAAATAAAATGCACATTTTCATTTAATAACAATAAATAAGAATTAGCTATGAATATTGGATTGATAGTTGTGAAAGTAGTTTGCCTTCAATGCAATTAAGATTTATATGCAAATTTTGTAACATTCACAATTAAAAGAGTATCTTAGCATTATAGTGATGAATAATGACTTTTAAGATAAAATTATCACAAATGAGATTTATGATTTTTTTTTTTTTTATGTTAAGAATGAGAGAGAACTAGCTACTAAATGATAATTATCATATAACCAATTAATTGATCAATCAATCAATCAACAAACTAGTCTTTAACAATAAATGTGTTTATTGTGACAATTGTTAAAAGGACAAATAAACTTATTTGCCAATTGTTAGATTTCTAGCAAAATTGTTTGCTAATCATTATTGACGATACAAATAATTAACTGCTTGATTGATCGTACTAACAATCATATCTTGAAAATGACCCTTTTGGAAGTATTAAGAAGAACCTGTAATTTACATATGTCATTTAATGGTTGCAAGTGTAAATTTCGATTATGATGTTGATTATGGTTGCAAGTATTAAGAACTCTTTTGGATTCACATATTAGGTAAATTAAGTAATTCTAAATAAGGGAAGGTTGCCAAAAGGTTCAAATGCTACGTCTATTGTTCTAGTACCAAAGAAGGAGATACCATAAAAAGTCTCTGACTGAGGTCGATTGCTCTTTGTAACGTGTGTTATAAAATCATAGCCAAAACAATGGCTATAGAATGATGAATGTCCTACCTTATGTCACTTCTGAGGCTAAAAGCACATTCAATCCGGAGAGGCTTTATCACAAACAATATGATGACAGCTTTTGAAGTGTGTCATCATATGAAGAGAAAGAGACAAGGCAAAGATGGAATAATTAATGCTTTGAAAACAGACATGTCAAAATCATATGATCGGATTGAATGACAGTTTCTTAGAGAGATGTTGGTAAAGTTGGGGTTTTGGGAGAGATGGGTGGATTTGGTGATGATGCACTACTACAAAAGCGTATTTAATGACACTCATATTATGACGCTTGTAAAGAACGTCAAGAAATTGTGTTCATAATGGCAATTTTGTTGAAAGATGACGCTTCATTAAAGGCTTCACTAGAGTTTCAAAATATGATGACGCATTTTTAACATGTCATTGTCTGCTAGAGTGAAATGTGTTGACATTGACACTCCTTAAAAATATCATTATTTTTGGGTTTATATATATATATATATATATATTTGACAAACGCTAGATATTCTCTATGGAACCCATACTCTCCTCTCATCCTCGGACTCCAGTCCTTTGTTCCTATGGATCACATTGCAAGGGGATGTTACCTCTCTCTTTCAATTTGTTCTCTTTCATCCCATATATTTTTTATTTTATTTTTGTACCATCTCTATGGTGGTGGTTTTGTGTTGGTGTTTCAATCGTTATAAGAGCAAAAATCAGAGTAGGGTTGGTGATATAAACAATTGTCTTAACATTATTGCCTCTCACTTATCTTCTCCTCACATGGCTTCTAAGAAGGAAGCTACTATTGTAGCCACTCCCTTTGATTCTCTTACCATGTATGTTTATTGGAGCCTCTGTTTTGTTTTGTTTTTTTTTTGCTTTGCTTTCTTTTCAATTGTTATAATTTGTTAATTTTGTTGTGAATATAAGGTTTCTTAGTGTTTATGGATGAGGAGAATAATGTGGGTTGTATTTATTTGTATGAAGGAGATGATGTTTAGGACAGAAAAATCAAAAACAAAAATAGAGATTAGAGGTTCTCTTCTTTGTGTTATTCACTGCTATTGTTGGATCAGTGACTTTGAATGAATGCGTTGGTGAGTCAAAATGTATCAACCTAAAACTATTTTTTGTCAAGTTTGTGTTTGAGACGACTTCTGCCTACCAAGTTGGTGGTGGTTAGGATACTTGAAGTGTCTAAGTCTTGGAGATTGTTGTTTAGTTTTTTTTATGTTTTTTGTTTTGCCTTGTCTTTGTTATTGCTCTTTGGGAATTGAGATTTGTGTAGGTGGAGTGATGGGGTTTGTTTGGTTTGTAGTATGAAGTACAACAGATGAAGGTAGGAGATGAAGAAGTATGTGGGATACTTTCACTTGGAAGTATCCAAGTTTGTTCTCTCTCTCTTGTTGTCTTTATGATATTCTCATTTTTTCTGTGAATGAGTTGTAGGTTTGTTAATAAAATAAAGACTTTCTCATTCGCACGCATCTATTGGAGTTGTTATTCTCACACATTTATCAAAGAGTTCATTTATCAATTTAATCAAGAACAATTGTCTCTAACACATTTTTGGCTTTCTTATAGGATTTTTTTTTAAAGGAGGGTATCATCTTTCAATATCTCTAAGCAAGATTCGGGCCTTTTGTTTTCAATGTTAGGCTTTTTGATTTTTTCATTGTTATTAGCATTATTGTCAAGGTAAAAGAGTTGAAGAAGATTGGGTTGTTGCAATCAAAGCAGATGCTACAAGAAAAATCCTGTTTTGCAACATACCAATCTATTGTAAAACAGTAATGGTTTTGCAACGGAATGACAACAAAAATGTGCTAAGTAAACTGTAATTGAATTGCAATTAAATTGCAACGGACTTGATAAGGAAATTTACAACAGATTCATTTATGTTGCAAAACATGGCGGGAAGCTTTGACACCATCCTTGGAGATGACATTGTAATGGATTTGACCGTTGCTAAATTGTAACGGAATCGTTATATTGTGAGCTTGCAATGGATTGACAACAAAACTAAAGTTATTGCAATTTCACAACATATTAGTAATAGTTTTGCAACGAATTTATAAGTTCCTAGGCATTTTATCAAAGATAACTTAATATTGATTTATAATTCAAAGTAAATTATTAACTATCAACATTCTCTAATGTATATAGATGAGCATTTAGCGTCCCTTATTTCATTGAACCAAGAACCTAATATTTATATAATTTCTCTCTTTCAAATATGATTCAAAGTCGCGATATGGATTACTGATTGGAAATGTTCTAAGATATATTATTCTCGATATCTTGATTTCAATAACTTGGATTGGTACTAAATGAGATGAAAAATAAAAATAAATGAATTTTTTTTTTGAAAATTTCAAAAGAGCTTTTAAAATTATCATAAAGATCAAACTATTGGGTAAATATATTTGATTCCCTAAGTAAAAATTGGTGATTTTTAGTCGTTCTTGGCCGAAGATCACCCCTCTACATCTCGTTCTATCTATTTTATTCCTTAAATAAGTGGTTATTCCATATAGATTTAGGTTTTATCTTGATTTTTTGTGATTTCGTCGTCTTGTTATGGCGTTTTCTTTGTGTGTGGCCGATTTAGACGAGTAAAGCAGATTCAATCAGACACATACAACAAATCAATGGTCGTAAGTATGTTCCAAAACTGAAGTCATAAGTATTCTAATCACTATATCAAAGTTGTAGGCTTTAAGCCGATTTATTGTATTATTAACCTGGATACTACATTGAAACATTTTAATGTTATGCATCCCTCATTTGCAGCTAAAAGTCGTAATGTCATATAAGGCTTGTGTATTAATGAATTTCAACCATTCAGGCAATCTGGGAGTCAATATTCATCATGGCCTGTGATTCTCACACCATGTAATTTGCCCACATAAATGTGTATGAAGGAACAATACATGTTTCTAATAGTTATAGTTCTGGGCCCTAGAAATCAAAAGGACAAGTTATATGATAATTATCGTAAGTTCCTTCCACCAGATCATCCATTTAAAAGAAATAAATATGCTTTTAGAAAGAATTGAACGGTAAAATATTCACCAAAACCTTTCCAAAGGTTGAGTCACAAGGAAACTAATTCACAGTTAAAAAAGTTATTGAGATTGGTGCAAATGATGCTAATGTTCTTGTTAGTAGATTAACAGGATGGAAAAAGAAGTCAATTTATTAGGATTTGCCATTTTGGAGCACAAATCTCATAAAGCATAATTTAGATGTGATGCATATAGAGAAAAATGTGTTTGAAAATATCTTTAACATAGTGATGAATGTTGACGGGAAAACAAAAGACAATGCAAAGTCTAGATTAGGAGACTCAATTTAAATATGTTTGCCACTAGAGTCAGATGTTGTTGATAACAAGTTTCCAAAAGCTTGTTACACATTAGACAAAAATGGTCGAAATGATTTGTGTATTTGGGTTCGGAATATAAGATTTCCAGATGGATATGCTTCAAATATGGCCAAGTGTGTAGACATGAGAAAACATAAACTCTTTGGAATGAAAAGTCATGATTGTCATGTCTTTATGCAAATGTTGATACCAATTGCATTTTGAGAAATGCTTCAATCAGACGTGTGACAATTGCATGACAACTTTTGAAGAAATAAAAAACAAACTAATCGAAGCACCTATTATAGTTGCACCCAATTGGAACGAGCCGTTTGAGATAATGTGCGATGCCAATGACTTTGCAATGGGAGCTGTAGTAGGGCAAAGAAGAGAGAAAATGTTCAAGCCAATTTACTATGCCAGTAAAACTCAGAATGAAGCTCAAGAACACTACACAACTACAGAGAAAGAAATGCTAGCAGTAGTATATTCCTCTGACAAGTTCATACTGTACATCCTTGGCTCCAAAGTGACTTTATTTACGGACTATGCAACAATTCGATACCTCATGATGAAAAAGGAGGCCAAACCGAGATTAATTCACTAGGTTTTATTACTTCAAGAATTTGACATGGAAATCAAAGACAACAAAGGAAGTGAAAATGTAGTTGCAGACCACTTGTCTTGTTTCGAAGCCAATAAAGGGATTGGAGATCAAGTAGAAATTGAGGAATCATTTATAGATGAACAACTGCTCGTGATGGAAGCTCACTTGCCTTGGTATGCAGATTTTGTAAATTACTTGGCCTGCAATGTCCTACCTCTTGAACTTAGTTTTCAACATAAGAAAAAGTTTTTTGCATGATGTGAAGATGCATACCTCAAGAGGAACAACATGCTATCCTATCTAAGTGCCATTCTTCCCCATATGGAGAACATTTTGGAACCCAAAAAACAACTCAGAAAGTGTTGTAATCTGGATTTTTCTGGCTTAATCTATTCAAGGTTCTCATCAATACATTCAAGGTTGTGACAGACGTTAACGAGTTGGCTTTAGTTCTAGAAGAAATGAAATGTTGTTGAACAACATTCATGAAGTGGAAATCTTTGATGTATGGGGAATCAATTTCATGGGACCATTCCCTCAATCATTTAGAAACATGTACATCCTTCTTATGGTGGATTATGTGTCGAAGTGGGTAGAGGCGATTGCTACACAAAAAATGATGCTAAAACTGTAGTACAATTCGTCCACAAAAACATCTTCACCCGTTTTGGCACTCCCTGCTGTATTATCAGAGATGAAGGGAGCCGTTTCTGCAACAGAATTTTTGCTTCACTACTTGGAAAGTATAATGTGCAACACGTAAAGAGTATTCCATATCACCCATAGTCTAATGGACAAGTTGAAATTTCAAACTGAGAAATTAAGGGCATTTTGGAAAAGACAGTGAATTTCTCCAGGAAGGATTGGTTGAAAAAACTAGATGATGCCCTTTAGGCATATAGGACCGCCTTCAAAACTCCTATTGGCATGTCACCTTTTTGTTTAATTTATGGAAAGCCTTGCCATTTTCCAGTAGAGTTAAGACATTGTGCCATGTGGGCAATAAGAAACCTCAACTTCAATCTCAAAGAAGTAGGTGAAAAAAGATTTCTTCAGTTAAATGAACTTGAGGAATTGTGAAATGACTCCCATGAGAATGCCAAGATCTATAAGAAACAAACAAAAAAATAGCATGACAAACATGTGTTGAGGAAAGAGTTCAAAGAGGGTGATAAAGTCCCGATCTTCAATTCCAGACTAAAGTTATTTCTGGGAAAGCTAAGATCGTGATGGTTCGGGCTTGTCACAGTCACTTTAGTTACCCCCTATAGAGCATTAGGAGTCAAATCAGAAGATGGGCAGGAATTTAAAAACAATGGCCAAAGATTAAAGCGCTATGTTGGTCAACAAATTGATGCAAAAGAAGTGTTTTACTTTGCCGCGTAATCTTCATCTTTCTTTGAGTACCAACGTTGCGACACGACTTCATCGAGCTATCGACACTAAATATATTGCTTCTTAGGAGGTAACCCAAGTTTTGTAAGAATCCATTTCTTCCATTTATTTTTCTTTTTCATTTTCATTTTTGTTTTTAGTTTCATTTTGCTAATTTTGGGGATTCTTGTTTTGTTTTATTTTCTATTTTGTTTTGTTTTGTTTGATGTGTTTGTTGAGTGTTTCAGGTTTACCACGTTGGGGTGTACCTATTTGAAATCGAGTTTTTGGGGTGGAATTAAAAATATGGCATTTTTCAACAAGAGAGACAACCATGGAGTCAAATTGATTTTCATACATTAAGTGTAAAATTGAGGACAAAAGAGAGCCACAATTTTAGAAATAATATTTTGGGGTTCTGTTTCACTGGGCACCACACAACATTTTGGTTAGCCTAGGTGAAGGCCTTTTTGCCTTGGCGAACCCGTAACTCATTTTGTGAAACACTTTGGTTCGCCTTGGCAAAGAATCCCTCCTCTTAGGCGAACCACCCCATTTTTTTTAGCAAGCTCTCGGGTTCGTCTTGGCGAAGAACCCTTCGCCTAGGCGAACCCCTGCGACTATCCATATTCTTAAGTGCTTCACCTAGGCAAAGGCGCCCGAACCTAGGACACTATAAATGACTCCAAAGGTCAGTTTATTCATTTTCACACTTGGACTCTCTCTCTTCCCTCCAAAAACCTAGTATTTCCAAACCACCTTCCTTCGTTCTTAAAGGCTCCCAAGAAATCAGTTTCGGTAAAAAGAAAGAGGACGAGATCTAGTTTGCGGGCACCTTCCCCTACTCCTAACAACCTAGAGAAGTTAATCACCCGAGATGCTGAGAGTTTATACCACGATTCTCTCTACAACAGGACCTTTGTTCCTGAGAGGGGTTTCCCAAACTCCAATGCCTACTTCATCTTCGTCATCCAAGAGAAAGGGTGGACGAAATTGTGCGAGCATCCCCTACTTGGGATAGCTCTAGTTGTTTGCGAGTTCTACTCCAACCTAAGGTTTTGGGTTGGGTCCACAGTCTATGTTCGGGGCAAATGGGTTGACTTTAGTGCGATAGCAATAAACCGGCTTTATAATCTAGTTGACGACGACAACAAAGCATACATGACTTTATTTCAAATATAGATCTCACCACCAGCAGGACGCCCTAAAACTCAAATCCCAGTTGACAACCCGTCAACCCTCGAAGACTTGTGGATGTCGTAACTGACATCATTATTCAATGTCCCTTTTTCTGACCCATGATTTAATGAAAATTTTGATGTAGTCCCTTGTATCTGTGAGCTACCCAAAATACAACATGTATAAAAAACCTGGCAACATAGCCCAATATAATACAATGACCTCACTAGGTCCAATTATGAGTGAAAGTGGCCTAATTGGGCCTACTCATCCATGCTACAGAATATATAGGACTAATTACCATAGTCCTCAAGAGTTTAATTACAACACTCTTACAAATATTACAAATTAGAACAAGGTTGTTCCAAAGTATTTTTACAATTCTTTTTACACAAAATACAAGCTAGAACTAGTTTGTTCCAAGCTTCTTTACAAAAATGAATTACAAGCCACAACCCGGCTTTCTTCATAATTGCGGCCCCGAGTGGGCGTCGTCCACCTGCATACTTCCTGTACCTGAAAGGGGGTCCTAGGACGGGGTGAGCAATGCCCAGTAGGGTAAACTCCTATAGGGGCTACTCCCCACCTAAGTGCACATGCAATGTCATGTTCACATAATCAAGCATTCCAAGTAAAATTCAATTTCTACTCTGGAATGCCTACATGCCATGAATGAAGTGTCACTCACCATGCCTTTAACACGAGTCCTCACCGACTCCCTCACACATGTTATGCCAACAAAAACTTGTCATCGGGTGTTTCACCCAATGACTCCTTTATCCAAACAAAGCTTGCTTTTAAACCCACGGAGCCGATAAACCGTTTTATTCAAAGCCACTGACAAGCTCCGATAAACAACTTTATTTAAACATTCGGATACCCGATAATCAACTTATTCAAAAGCATTACGCCTCCGATAAACTCGCTTTAATCAAAAGTATCGATGCCGAGCAAATAGCTTTAATAAAAAACATTGGACATTCTCTGATAAACATCTTTATTCAAAAGCATTGGTCAGTCTCCAATAAATAACTTTATTCAAAGCTATGAAATACACTCGTGAGATTCGCCGATGCGCCCAAAGTACCAGCCTACCACTCCACTCACCAAGAATGATGAATGATTATGACCATGTACACGCACCCATTTAATATGATGTCCCCGTGCATATGAAATGCAATTATGCCATTCCACGCCCTATACCATGCTATATATATGATGAGTGTTATATGGACATTTTAAGCCATGCATAATACCCATGCATCATTTGGACAATCATAGCAATTAACATACAATTTCCAAATAAAACCACAATAATACATGTCAACATGATACACACATATATTGACATCTACGAAGTCATCACCAATCAAGCAATGACTTTTACATTATACTCTAGGCTTAATCAGACACCATGACTACAATAAATTTCTACAACCAAGCTGACATGCAATGACCCGAAATTCATAACACAAACACATCACAAGCCAAACCATTAGAACACATAATTGGACTTCCACACAATTTCAACCAAGTATATCACTCAATTCCAAGCAATGATATACTCACAATCATATACCACTGTGGCAAAATCAGACACAAATTCATTAAACAGCCTAAGTCAGAAGGGCTCTCGTGGAATGGACCAAAACTTGAGTTATGGAGGTCCGATTTAGGTGATTCAAAAGTCAACATCAAGTTCTCTCAGATAGAGATACAATTTCTTGAAGGATACTAGTCCAATTATCACTTTTCCCAACCTAAAAAATCAGTTCCAAAATTCAGACAAGAGGTTCGCCAAAATGGCATCCCGTGGCGCCCCCGAAAATAGACCATAACTTGGGTTATAGATGTCAAATTTGGGTGATTCAAAATCCTAACATCATATTATCAGAGAGGGCTACAATTTTCTTGAAGGATGTTAATCCAAATTCTTCATTTTTCTAACCGAAAATTAGCTCCAAAAACTAGACATCATATAGGGTCAAAACAGGGCACTATTCCCATAACCCATTAATTTGCCAAACAACCCCTTAGGGAAAAAATGGCCAAACAGTCCCTTAGGGCATTAAAACTCAATCAAACAGCCCTTAGAATAGAAAATAAACCAAAGTAGGAAGAATCCCTACCTCTTGGAGCGTAAAAGAAACTCTAGGAAATCCCATTGACACATCCTAAACTCGAAACATTTTATTTCCCGAACTCCTCACTTGAATCCTCGGCGAAATCCAGTGTTTTTTCTACCCACAAGTAGCCCTCGTCGAGTAGATGAACTTTTATTCTTGGCCCGACGAATTCCGACCGACGGAACTCCGTGAATCGAAGAGAGAAGTTTTGATTTTTCATTTCTCTTTTCTCTCCCTCTCTCACTCTATGGGTTTTTTTTTTGCTTTTTTCCCAGCAGAAAATTTGCTCCCTTTTTTTGCCCAAAACTTATTTTATTTATTTTATTTGTCTCACTTGTAAAAACCAAGAAAATTCTAATTTTCTCGAAAAAAGTAGAAATTAATTTCGATCGTACTCGGAATTTTTCAGATCTCGATGACAAATGGATCTCACCATTAGAATCGGCTCTGAAATCTACACCACCGCCGACTGGGTCGACCCCGAGATAACAATTTACCGTTTTCGATAAGAATCTTAGCTGTATGATACTTAAGATATTTTGAGTGGCTCAAGAGGTGCCATGTCATGTGCAGAATTAGTCAAACATGAAGCTCAAGGTGTGGGCCATGGCTATACATGGTGCATGATGCTATTTGATGAAATCCCAAAGCAGTAGTGGTTGCGGATAGGAAATCCAAGCCAACCAATGGTGGCTTGACATGTGACATGAGAGTCCAAGTCCTTTGGATCTGTTCTCTCCCAACCGGTTTCGTGGCAGCGAAAAGAGCAGAGAAAAGAAAAATGTATTTTTGCAGGTATATAGCTTCACCTTTATCTCTGCACCCGATGATCGGACTGTCGGTCTTACAAGCCAAGAGGCAAAAGCTGATCCCCACCGCAAGAGCTCAATGCCAAGGTACTCCGGTTTTAAGTGAGTTTTGACAACTCGTGAGGTAGGGTCTTCTCCTACTTGATTGAATCCTTATTTAAGAACCTCGTTGGATGGTCGGGAGTGCTCAGCCGAAATGGCCGTGAGCTTTCGGTCCTCCTGAGCTGACCTGCGTCAATTTTCGACGCTTTGAGAGACTAGGTCAGACTGTTCACTTGACTAAGGTGTGGTTTATGTTGCTCTCGTGGTGGTTCAAAAATGAATCAAGAATTGTTTATTAGCCCATATGAGCTTAATTAAGTATTAAGTATGTAATTTAATAACATTATTATTACAGAGTTAAATTTTGTTAATATATGCATAAGCCATTGATATATTAACATGACTATTGCACTCGGGTGCATATTGCAATTACATGCAATCGGAAATTCCTAGAATAGGTGGTGTGCAAGACATGAATTAAATCAGAGGGTTGTCCAAAATAATAAAATTTTATCGGAAAGTTGTCCGAAGAATTGTGTTGGTAAATTATCCAATAATTCACGTCGGAGAGGCTCATGAATTGTTTCGGTAGCTACTCCAACAAATTCACCTCTATGACTGTCTAATGATGACATTCCGGAGGCATTGTCTCAGCAAATAAACAAATATTTTTTTGTTTGGAATGGGGCCATACATGGCATAAGCATGCAAGAGAGTCAAAGAGACTCAAACATGGGATTTTGACATGTAGGACATTCCTGAGGTAGGAATCATGAATTCACTTGAATGTGTGTGTTTTTCCATTGCATGAGCACTTAGGTGGGGACTAACCCATGTAGGAGATTACCACTACTGAGCATTGCTCACCCTTGGCCAGGACCCCTCGTGCAATAGGAGGTTCTGGAAGATGACCCTTGGTTTAGAAGCCGCTTTTAAGAAGAAAGCCGACATGTGACTTTGATTACGTTTTTTTAAAACATGTATGAAATATTACAATCGAGACATGTTGTATAAGAGTGTAATTAACTCTTGAAACTATATTATGGGCTGTAGATATTTCAGGAGTACGGATGTACGTGGGCTCGACATGGCCATTTTTATCATGTAGCCGGGTCTCATGATATGAGACACATAGTTTTCCTCGGGGCAGTCGATTATATCAACGGACTTTGGATCGGGCGTCACAACTTGGTATCAAAGCCTGTGTTTATAACACTAGAGGTGTATGTCGGATACTAGAGTTAGTAGCTTCAGACAGGGAAGTTAGGTATATGATTTACCTAGGACTCAGACAACACGGTTAGACTACGCATTCATTGTGCATTCGATGATTGTTGCGTGATTCTATGTTAGAGATTGTATGCCTGGGTGAATAAAGAGGTAGGAAAATGTTGAACATTAGGGTCGAGAAAATATAACCCCTAAGTTTGAGGTTTAAGGTTTGTTTGAGGAATTTTAGGCAGCATGGTCCAAGAATAAACGAAAAAAAAAAAATATTTCTGGACAGTTGTTCCAGTTTTTGAACATGAACAGATCATGTTTTGTGGAATTCTGGAAGATTATTCCAGTTTTCTCACAAGGAAAAAGGGTTGTAATTAAACTCTAAAATTTTTTAAATTGTATAAATAGTAGTTGTTTAGGCTACTGCATCTTAGAAGTAGCAGGGAGGCTACTGGAGGAAAAAAAAAAATTATGTTGGTTTTACAAAGATAAAACAGAAAAAATAAATTTATTATAGTTTAATTGAGGTTTCTCAAAAAAAAAAAAAGAAAAAAAAAGGAGAATTTCTCTGCTGGGTTTACAAAGGCAGAACAAAAAAAAAAAGAAAAAAAGAAAAGAGTGAGAAAGGTGAGGTGAGAATGAGTTTCATACCGCCCATTTTCAGCTCTGGTCTTGACACGTTGTGTGTCGTGGTTGCGACAAAGTGTGGCGCTAAATGGTGGCACGACACGGCCCGGCCCGTATGAACAGAGCGCCGCGGCGACATGAGCTTATATCACACACAATTTTTATGTCACGATGTGCGTTTACGGCGCGCCGACACGGTGCTCTGGTGAGCGCCACACGCGCCCGCCGAAAGCAACGACACCACGCCAGCTGCTAACGACACGACGCCCATAGCGCGACACTGCCGCAACACGGCCAAATGAATAAGCACACATGACCGGTTCTAGAGAAAGACCGTGCACACGACTAGCCGAGACGCTAATCGTTAGAGTTTCACTGTTTATGACACTGTTCATGAACACTGTTCCACAGGATTTAAAAAAAATAAAAAAAAAAATAAAATAAAATTTTTGTTTAAGAATGACTTAATATATGGAATGTTTATCTTGCTTTACCTATGAATGCATTGACGTTGTGTATGAAATTATTTTTTCGGTATGTGAATAGTAATCTCGAGGTCAGATGAGGCCCTTAGAGATACTTAATTAAACTCAACTCGCTATTCGACACGGTGGGACATTAGTCACCGAGAGGACTTAGAGGTCGCCACGAGAAGCACAAAACCACCGCTTGACTCCGTTGTGCCTTGTCAGAGGGCGTAGGGGTTGCAATGCTACTCTTGGCACAAAGCAGCGTGGTTGGGATTGTGGAGGTCCGAGTCACCTCAAGAGATTTAGGTCCCATCATCCTCCTATGTTCATAGGGGGAGGAGATCCGATGATGGCGGACCATTGGTTTTGCAGGTTGAGAAGATATTGGAGGCGATGAAGATTACCTTCAATACGACCAAGATCAGACTAGCTGCAACTAGAGGGTGAGGCCTAAGTGGTGTGAACTAAAGAAGACCTCAGTGGACCAGCAATGACACAAGGTAGGTCACTCTCCGCCACATATCTTCGCCATCACCTGACATGGTAAAGCCCATAGAGTTCCTGTAGTCGGCCAAAGGGAGCCTCATGACAAAGGATATATATGCTAGGGGATCACTGAAGCAATTTCACTTCGTCGGATGACCAGGCCATAGATGCGGCCAAGGTAAGGAGATTTGAGAATGGGCTGAGATTCTCCATTCGGGGCAGGATTGTAGGACTCCGCCTACAAGACATGGACTTTATGGTTGGGACGGCCATGGCCATAGAGAGGTAGATAAAGGATGCATGGAGCACTTGGGATGCGGGTGCTAGTGGCAAGAGGAAGGAGAGTCAGTCTTCCTCTAGTTCGGGAAAGAAGTAGAGGGCTTCTAATTCACGTGGGTTCCAGAGCCGCGCCCATCCCGGCCGTGGACGCATCGTGGTCACAATGCTAGGTGATGGTGTGTCTACTACGCAGAACTGACATATGAGGAGGATCAGCCTCTGCAGACGTGGGATCCTGTGGTTTCGACAGTTGCGCCTCCTAATCACCAGGACGTGGAGCAGATATAGTTTATTCTCCACCCCCAAGATAGGTATCAAAGGAGCCGTGACGCCCAGAGAATGATGCGCCTCCTTGCATACACAAATAAAGGGCCGATCATGGGCCCGTGAAGAGGACTAGGCCCACAAAGCAGTGATGCCAGGATTCAGGCGTGTTTACGTCGTCACATCACGCCGAGCTCCGCAGAGCACCAATTGCATTGGTATGTTCTTGCTATCTCGCCACAAGAGGTTATTTGATTGCTGCAGCCAGATTCATTCATTACTACTGGGCCATTATAGAGTCAGGGCTTGTGAGGTTGAGGCCTGAGGAGCCCTTGTATGAGTTCTCCTTTAGGGATTAGGCAAGGATAGGATGATATGTCGAGGTTATGAGCCAGATCCTAGGATTCTCGCTTCATAGCGGACCCGAGGGTCATGGACATGTCAGTTCGACGTCATCCTCGATGGATTGGTCGACGTGATATAGAGTCGTCATCGATCAGAAGTATAAGAGAGTTACCGCCACACGTAGACGGTATTCTGTTACTGGACAAGCATGGTGTTTTACCCTAGACTGTGCACGAAGTTCGTGGTCATCACATGGGTTATTAGCAAGCTCCACTGAGGACGAGGTGAGACCTGAAAGCATCTACCAGTAGTGTCTCGCGAGTATGAGGATGTTTTTCCGGATGAGCTACCGGGATTGCCTCCGCAGAGGGTTGTGACTTTGTATCGAAGCCATACCCCCGATATTCCATCTCATGATCTCGCATAGATGGTACTGGGGCTGAGTCAAGGTGAACCGCAGTCCAACTACAAGAGTTACCGAACGCGATTCATTAAACCTGAAAGACTCACCATGGCGTGCTCCAATTCTATTTGGGTATAAGAAAGACAGGATCCTCTCGACCGTATCAATGTTCCACAACTGAATAGGTCAATGATCACCACACACCACTGTCGGCGATCATTAATTTGTTTGATTAGTCGAGAAGAGCGCAGTCTACCTGATGTAATTCTTCAAGACCGTTACCATTAGCCGAGGTTGTGATATATACCCCAAGACGTTTCTTCAGACGCCAAGCATGGGCACTTTGAGTTTACAATGATACCTTCGATCGACGAATGCGCCAACAAAGATCGCGGATATCACGCATGTGGTGTTCCAAACCCTATCTAGATCAATTTGTCGAAATTTTGTGGATGACATTTTGATATAATTCCCATTCCGAGGGAAGAGCAGCAGGACCATTTGAGGGTTGTTTTTGCAAACATGGAGAGACCATCGATTGTACGCCAAGTTCAATAAGTGCGAGTTTTGGCTTACTGAGGTGAGGTTTTAGGACATGTGGTGTCAACTTCGTGTGTCATGGTAATCTAATGAGTCGTGATGAGAGTCGGGAGAGGACCGGCTATTCCTTCAGATACGAATTAGACTGGGTCAAACAAGGAGATTCATTGTTGATTCTCCCGATTAGCGACACCTATGACGAGATTGACTTTGGAAGGAGTACAAGTTTGATCGGATAACCAGCAGAAGCATCTGTGAAAGAAGAGGAGGCCACTTTAGCTCCTATCCTAATAGTCCTAGAGAGAGGATAAAATAATGTATTAGATGTCAAGGCCTGACCGACGTGTTTGATGCATCCGAGAGGTAATTTATATTCAACATTGAAGAATCATAGTTAAAATTACTCCCACACGATATGAGCCTGGCGGTCAGCCTGCCTTAGAAGATTTTGACTTACATTTATATGGCGTAGTAGTTTGGAGATGTACCCAAACCACAAAGTCCTGTAAGAGATTTTCATCGCGCTGGACTCTATCATGAGACAACGCAGCATGGATTGGAGTTCCAGAGATTATGACTCACTTCACATTACCATCCTAGTAAGCGCAACAGCTGCTGATGGACCGCCTGAAGTCAATAGAACATTGGCTAGTATAGCTCCTTGGGAATGGCGGATGCTCAAGATTGTGGACGGGCTGGGGTTACGACAAACGAGCAAAGTTCGTGGTACATTGGAAAGCCACAGCTACACCCGTTTCATTGAAAGGTAGGCAAGATCGGTACCCCAGGGGAATAGATCGGGAGATAATGTCCATCACGGACTGTGTACAACTGCGTACAGTGACGCAGGGCTAGACCGCCCACAGATGGTGTTTTCGTATCATGATGTAGTGGTTCCTGCTGGCCTATTTGAGAGAGGAAATTTCGTGGAGTTTCACCGCTTCGATTTGTCAGGCATTCAGTCAAGATGCACCGAGATCTTTGTCACAAGATTATTAGAGTGGGATGAAGTATGGATACTTAGGGACTTTTGTTCGATGATGTTCATGTCGAAGTTATGATGATACTGTAGCTCACAGGCTACTTCACCGTAAGACCCGAGAAAATTCTCAATTTTCTCGAAAGGGCAAAATTAAAATTTTGGTCAAAACCCAAATTTTTCAGATCTCGTGATGATGAAACGGATTTTTACCGTTGAATCGCTCCTCACGAACGAGCTAATGACGTCAATTCATCGTAATCTCCCAAGACAATCGTAATTTACATGTTTTCGAGGCACCGAGTGACGTGTGTCGTAAAAATCTATACAGATGGACAAAAGTCACTTATAACACGCACCTACGCCGACACACGTTGTACGTAGTGTAAACGTATAAAACGGATCACGAAGAATACTGCCACAAAAATCCAAGAAAGGGACATATATGGCATTTTGAAAGCTTAAATGATGGGTTGACAAAAAGATGAATAGTGGTCTTTCTTCAAAATAGGTACCACAAAACGTGAGGGGCTTCAAAACCAATCTGCAGAGTAAGGTTTCGACTTAGAGAGCGTGGCATCTCAAGATCACAAGCATCCTAATCGTCAGATTTCTTCTGAGGCAAGAAAGCATGCCTCATTTGAGCTAGGCTTCTATGGGGAAATCGGGTTTTAGGGGAGTTTGACGTGTCTGAAGAGGTAGGGGTTTTATCTTACTTGCTTTACTCTTGACTTAAGTGCTTTGTGATGTTTCAAATAGCCTGAGGCCTCAACAATTGCTTTGATCGGTCCTAAATCTTGGAACTCAAGTGTAGGGACTGTGAACTAACAGCAGGGCCCGTGGCAAGTGTAGGGTCTCGAATTGGTAAAAGTTTGTGTCATGATTTATACAATAAATCGCGTTTTGATGTGTATGAGGCATGAAATGGCCATGGAATTCGGGTTCACAAAGTGGAACCGATGTTGGATGATTTGGTCGGAACAAAGAACCTCGAGGGTTTAACTGCTCATGAATAGCGCTCACAAAATATTTTTAAGTAAAATGTGTCGTCGAGCATCCAAATCGAATTTCGCGGTTTGTTAATTCAGCCCATAAGAGCCTAATTTTTGGTGAAATGGATTGAGATTTTGGCATAACATGTTTCCATCAACAATATATGCATGATTTGATATATTTGTACGTGGGATATAAATTTTGTTGAAATGACATAATGTACTTATATGCACCAAGAACTAGAAATTATAAAAAGACATGAATTTTCTTCTGAAAACTAAAGATGGCTTTAAAAGACTCTCGGTATATAGGATGATTTTCCTGAGAATGGTGTTAGAGATATCCTGCACCACACGCTCTGAGGAGCCCATGTATTATCTTGAAGGTTCTCCAACACATTCGCTTGAGGGTGGGGCCCCATATTTTTATCAATTGTAGTGTATTTCTTCAAGAACAATAAGTTTTGTTTTGAAAATGATATTTTTCTCATGCATGGCTTAAGTAAGTGTGAGAGAGCCCAGAGGACTCGGACATGGGCTGGTCATTTAGACATTCAAGCAGATTCACGATTTACTGAATGTGTGTTTATATCGATCGCTAAGATGCACTAGTGGGGAGTAACCCATTTAGGTGATTCCACCACCGGGCATTAGCTCACCTTGTCGAGTGGAATATATTATTTTAGGTATTGTGGAGCTTACTTGCAGAGACTATCATCTTAGAGGTCGATTTTTAAGAAAGTTCAATGCTTTCTATAGTTATTATGTAATGATACGTATTAGAATTTGTAAAATTTAATATGTTTGAATAAGAGGAATTATTAACTCTCGAGCTATGGCATATAGTTGATGGCATGATGAGTATTGCTGTATGGGCCCAAGTGGCCGCTTTTACTCATGTATATGTCTTATGATGTCGTTTGGGACATGTTACGTGACTGCAGAGATCCTTCAGACAAAGCGGAGACTCTACCGATTTTCACGAAGTAGTCACTAAAAAAAAGCACTGACATTCACGAAAGATTCCGCTGACGGGTTATTAACTGACCCCCCCGGGTTTTGGGAAGGCTACATCAGCCATTGGAGGACGAGGGAAGCGGAGCACGCCAGATGGATTTTGTGACCCACTTGCACCACGCCGCAGAGCATGTGATGTTGTGGGTGATAGCCGACCGCTCACGGTCGGGGCACATTTCTTAGCCGTGGCACGACTCCTTCACATTGGAGGAATTCTGCTGCTGGTTATATTCGAGATTGTTTGGTTGCATGAGTACTGGGATCCATAATGCTCTGGGAGTAGAGACCCGAGGTTTGGCGCACTTTTTGGAAAAGCTTCCAAAAAGGCTACGGGCACACGACCACCATGAGTACAACTTTCCACCACATGCATGCCATGGTCAGCCAGAGAGGACTACACAGGTTTTAGAGGACATGTTGCGCAGCATGCGTCTGGATCATATGAGCCGGGAAGAGCATTTGTTCTTAGTGGAATTCACTTTACAACAACAGCTTATCAAGCGAAAGATACAGATGGCACCATATGAGGCATTGTGGGCCGGGAGGCCATGCAGATCATCGACATGTTGGACCGAGCTGAAGAGAGCTCCATCAATCGGTCCCTGACCCCGATTAGAGTACCTCCGAGAAGGTGAGCTGATACGACAACACCCTCTCACTAGCCGCAGCCTAAGAAGAGCTTATGGGCCGATACGACGTCGACCCTTAGGAGTTCGAGGTCAGAGATCACGCCCTCAAGGTGATGCCTAAGAGAGAGTGGCTGCCCGACAAGCGCAGAAGCTATCACGAGGTTCCAGCCGACCTTCAAATACTTGAGAGGGTAGGCACCGTGGCGTACCGGTTAGCCTTACCGCCCAACACGTCAGGTGTCCATGAGATATTTCACATCTCCATGCTCCGGAGGTACACCTGCATCCAAACACGAGTGGATCGGGGAGATTGAGGTTGACATAGATGGACCGAGATGAACAGTTATGATTATGGATAGCTTCGATCTGCCTTATGACGTGAAGACCGTGAGGCTAATGAAAGCATTGTATAATACCATGGAGGATGAGGCAACCCGGGAGTGCGAGACGACGCAATATACTCTATCCCTTCTTATTTAGGATGAAGGTACGTGGTTTTAGTCGTTTAATGCTTAAATGACTAGTTTACATGCATGGTATAGTGCACGTTGCATATGCATGGGATTTGTTGTGATTGTATGGAATTTCGACGTAAATTTTGGCGGGGGAAGAATGTAAGACCCAGAAAATTCTAATTTTCTCGAATAATGGTAAATGGTAATGCGTCAAAATCCACTTTTCTTAGATCTCGGATGATGAATGGATCACCGCGGAAATCGCCTCGCAAAATTCAGCTATCACGCCGAATTTCGTCAATCGACAATCAAAATTTCAAGTTTTTCAGGCAAATGGTAAACATGGGAGACTTGATAACATTTTGAGTGGATCAAGAGGTGCCATGTGTCATGTACAGAATTAGTCAAACATAAGCTCAAGTGTGGGCCATGGGTGACACATGGCATGATGCCATTTGATGAAAATCCCAAAGAGAGATAAGGACAGGAACTAAGCTAACCACCCATGCTCGATGTGGTACGAGATGACAAGTCCTTCTTTGACAAGCTCTCCCAACCGGTTTCGAGAAGGAAAAAGAGAGAGAAAAAATAGATTTTTAGAGAGAGAAGTCCAACTTTATCTATAGAATTCGGTGATTAATTTGGGCTTAATCCCATGAGCCAAGAGGCAAAGGACTCTTTTACCAAAGAGCACAAAAGTGGTACCGCTGAGTTTCACAACCCGGAGGTAGGGCCTTCCCATCATTGAATCCTTATTTAAGAACTTTGTTGATGGTTGAAGTGTTTGGGGCCGAAATGGCCGTGAGTTTTCGGTCCTCCGGAATGGGACTGAAGGTTGAAATTTTTGGACAGTTTTGATACTTGTATCGCATCGTTTCACGTGATTCGTGCGTGGCTCAGGATTGCCGGGGCGCTCAAAATGAAGTGCTTAAATTGTTTATTAGCCCATGAGCTTAATTTTGGTGTTACTATGAATGAATAACATGTTGTTGTGTGTTAAATTTTGCTAATATATGCATGCTTGATATATTATCATGAATTGCTGTGAATTGGCATATTGCACCATACTTGATCCCAAAACACCTTAGAATAGTAGGTGTGAGTGCAAGACATGAATTAAATCGGAGGGTTATACAAAATAATAAAATTTTATCGGAAAGTTGTCCGAAGAATTGTGTTGGTAAATTGTCCAATAATTCACGTCGAAGAGGCCCATGAATTGTTTCGAAGAGTTACCCAACAAATTCACCTCGGAGGATTGTCCAACGTATTTATACTGAGAGGGTCAGCTCGCAAATAAACATTATATATTTTCGGTTTGGAAACGGCTTATACATGGCATAAGCATGTGTATGGAGCTGAGGACTCGAAACACGGACACGGGCGCCGAGACATTCGAGTAGGAATCATGAATTCGCTTGAATGGTTTGTTTTTTCATTGCATGAGCACTTAGGTGGGGACTAATCCATGCAGAGATTATAACCATCGGGCATCACCTCGCTGATCCCCTTCAAGTGGCTGTGGAGTGTTCGGGAAGATGACGCTCATTAGAAGCCGCTTTTGAGAAGAAAACCAACATGTGACTTTGATTACGTTTTTGTAAAACATGTATGAAATATTACAATTGAGATATGTTGTATAAGAGTGTAATTAACTCTTGAAACTGTTATATTATAGTTAGGTATATTTTGTGAGTATGGGTGTATGGGCCCAATGTGACCATTTTTATTAATGTATGGGTCTCATGATATGAGACACACAGGTTTTCCGTAGGTTGACAATGGTCAACGGGACCCCCAAGAATGGGGCATCACATCACTTAATTCTTAAGTCTGGAGACATAGCCCACATCACGCCATGTGTCCATTACTCATTTGGGTCCATTTATGCCCCGAAATAATTTATTTCGTCCCGATTCATGTTCAATTTATTTTAAATGAACTTTACTTGAGTTATTTCCTAACTTTCGAGATTCTCATAAAAATCTCGTCATTGGGAGTCACTAGATGCCCGTTATCCCGAAAATCGTGAAAAAATTTAACTGTCTTGGAATTCAACGAAAATTTTCTGGGTAACTAGATTTCACGAGATGAATCCAACGGTGAAGTCCGCTTTGTCATCCGAAATCTAGAAAAATTTTCAAGCTTCCCAGAACCATTTCGGCAATTTTTACTATTTTTGCCATTATTCAGAAAAATTAAAATTTTCTCAGGTTTTACAGCTTGTTATGAATCTAGAGCATGAGCATGTCGTGTTCTAACATTTGGTATCAAAGCAATCTTGTCTCTATCTTGCATTTGTTTTGGGTAAAAATATTGTGAGAAACCTATTGAAAATTGTTTTATGAAAATTTTCATATAAAAACCATGATTTTTGGCAAGAAAATTATGAGATGCAATCGAGTTTCGCTTGGGTTAAAAATGGGTTAGAATGATTTGTATCTTGAGGTGAAAGAAGGTTGGAACCAAAGATAATATGGTTATATCTCATCAGTGTTTTAAAAATCGGACCAGATTAATCGTTCCAATCGGTCGAACCGTCAATCGGCTAAGATTTTGATAAAGTTCACTTCTTAGAATCAAAACTCCATTGAATCGTGCATGAACCACCAGAACCCGTGGTTCAACCTCCGAGTCGGATGAACCGGGCGATTTAAGTTGAATAGAACGATCCATAACTCTTTTAATTAAAACCCCAATTTCCTAGGGTCAACCCTACTTTCAAAGCCACATTTGTCAATCAGTCCATTTTCTAAGGCCACGTTGCCAACAACTTGTAGTCTCCGGAATTCTCTGAGTCACTGGACCGTCGGAACATGCATCCGTCTATGCCAACCTACAAAACAGAAAACTAAGAAAGCTACGGAGGAATCCCTTCACACCTCACCCACGCTTGCTAGATCCTACCGCCTTCTTCAAAGATTGAGAGTTTTAAACCTTTCTGCCTATACCTTATTCCCAGCGGCCGCGGGCTTCCTTTTATCAGGAGGAAAGGGATTCAAAATTTTGTGGTGACAGACTTCTTCCAACGAAGGAGAAGGTGGCGATAATTTGCGGTGGATTATATTCATTCTTCCTTTGGGATGACAGAGAGAACTGGGCAGAGAAAGGGGGCGTATTTGCATCGACCTCAAGGGGTTTGTCTATCTGAATTCATGGCAAGGCATGGGATGGTACATCCTCCCTCCGGGGGAGCCTATTCATCAACCCTTGTTAGATAAAACCTCTCCGGAAAATGGCATCCTGTGGAGTGCGACTCCTTCGCCATAGGAGGCATCCAGATCTCGGGATTCTAAGTTAGTTTATGCTGATAGGATTTGATCCTACTTCAACCATGGCCTCTAGTCAAAAGGGGCCTGCTAGCTAGAGGGCTTGGGTCAAGGCTCAAGGCGCCCACACCACTTACCCTAGCTAACCTCAATGTTTTGATGTCGTCTCTCAACCATGAGATTTATAGACCTAAATAGAGTTATACTCTTTCGATGCAGGATAACATTTATCAAATTAAGAACCAACAAAAGCTAACACTACCACTTCGACCTTGTTCATGAAACCAATTTATGTTATTCTACTCTCTATATACATTCATAATACTAATTCTTTCTTCAGTTTTAATATAATTTAATATTAAAACATTATTTAATTTTAATATATTATAATAAAACATTATAATTTAAAATGTTAATATATTTATATAAATAATAAAACAAATATTATTGATTTTTAATTTTAAAAAATAATTTTTAATTTTAATAAAATATGAATTATATTTATGACATCATTGGTTTGACCACGGTTCAACCATCGAGTATGACCTTTGAAACGTGAATCGGTAATTTTTTTGGTTCAATCATCAATCCAATTTTTAAAACATTGTATCCCATGTTTGGAATAGTGGGCAGTATTGCCCACACTTTGGATAACAAAAAAAAGAGAGCTTAAAGGAATTGAACCAAGGGTCTTGCATACACAAGACAAGGTTTATACCACCAAGCTACAAACCAATTTGGTTCTTATCTTGATAGATATTATTTTTATTTTAAAATGAGAGGAATAAACCAATTTTTGTTGATTATTAATTCCATGTGTGCAAGGTTATCATTTTTGGTTGTTTGTCTATATGACCCATATTATTATCATTATTATTTTGGAATATTATGCTAAATAATTTTGGCACATTGTAATTGGTATTATTTTTGGAGGGCTCTATATGAATTTAATTATTTTATGTGAGCCTATATTATTTCTTATTGGCATGTGTAATTTTTCCTTGCATATTTTGTGCATGAACAATATTAAAGCAATTTAAATGTTCGATGATTCCTATGATTTTGATCAATTAGAGTTTGACCACAACATCTCTGATTATGAAAAATCATACATTAATTTCCAGTTTTTGATCATATATATATAGTATATATATATATATATATATATATATATATATATATATATTAAGGACAATACATATGTATATATTAAGGACATTTTATTGTGATTAGTTATACCCTTTATGATAAATTTTATCTCACAAGAATTTTTACTATATTTAGTATAATTGATCAAGGCATAATATCATATTATATTTCTTGATTTACCCACAAGAATTGAGAAATGAAACATAATTTGATAGTTTTGTCATATAATTAAATAAATTCAATTGAATTAAGACTTTGTTCCACAAGAAAGTATTATGTCACTAGAGTTATTGTCTTTATACGTGATGTACATTGGTAAATGGTGATCTATTATTCTAGCCACAAAATTTAAGTATTCGTAAGCTTGAATATTTATTTTGTACAGCTATGTAACCTACAAAGTAGTATGATGTTAGATGTAATATTCCTGAATTGAATGATAGCAACTACAAAATATGGAAGAAGCGAATTCTCCTTCATTTAGGATGGTTGGACATTGGCTATGCCATAAGAAATGATGAACCTATAATTATTGCAACCAACACTTAAGAAGAGAAAGTTCTCTATGAAAGTGGGAGCAATCTAATCGCTTCTATGTTATGTTCATAAAAACAAGTATCTCTACTGGTATTCATGGTTCAGTCGAACAACATACCAATGTTTGGGCATTGCTCAAGGCCATTGATGGGAAATTTGCCATATTGGACAAGGCACTTGCAAGCACCCTAATCATGAATTTTCATCATTGAGGCTCACTAGTGTGAGAGGTGTGTGTGAGCTCATCATGGAGATGAAAGAAATAGTAGCTCAACTAAAGACACTTGAGGTTGATATGTCTGAATCCTTCCTAGTGCACTACATTTTGAACACCCTATCGCAACAGTATGTACCCTTTAAAATATCCTACAACACGTATAAGGATAAGTGGTCGATTAATGAACTATTGACCATACATGTTCAAGATAAAGGAAGGCTTCTTATGGAACAACGGGAAAGTTCAATACTGGTCACTCAGGAGAAGTACTTGAATCGAGGGACAGAATCGTCAGCCACTCGCGAAGTCGCTTCACGTTCTACTGCTAGAAGCTCGCCGAACTTGTTTATTAAGTTAAACGAAATGAAATAACATCATTTCAGGCTCAAGTTAAATGACGAGCCCGAGCACCTCAAACTCGGCTTCGCCACTTCAGAACAGCTCGCGAATACGCCGAGCAAGCTTGTTAACCGTGCTCGCGAATGTGCCGTGAACCAAGCTCGTGGAATGTGCTCGTGAATACGGAGAAGGCTTGATGCACAACAAATTTTCCTATAAATGAACATGATGAATATTTTAATTTCGAACTTCAATTGCTAAGATCGAACTTTTATCAGTTTTATCTTTTTTAATTTAGTTGTATGTTGGCTATTTTAGATGAACATTTTCTTTAATTCCCGAACATCATTTTGAGGTCAGAGCAACTGGCCGAGCCCGAGCACCTCAAACTCAGCCTCGTCAAACTCGTAAATAGGCTACTTCAACAGCCCGAATAAAGCTCGTGAGCAAGCCTGCAACTGTGCCTCGTGAGCAAGCCTCGCTAACTGTGCCTGCGGAACCAAGCCTCGTGAACAGCTCATATTAAACGAGCCGAGCCCGAGCACCTCAAACTCGCTCGCTGCCTCGTGAAACAAAGCCTCATGAATACTGAGTCACTCCTTTAAAACCGAGCCGAGCCGAGCCGAGCTTGCCTAATACTCGGCTCAACTCGGCTCGGTTACACCCCTACTTTGAATCGAGGAAGGAATTAGAGCAAAAAATCAAGCCAATAAAAAGGGGAAATCAAAATACCACCCTAAGAAGCCATCAAGAAAGAATCCAAGTGTTTCTTCTATAAAAAGAAAAGGCACGTGAAGAAGAATTGCACCAAATTTAAGAAATGGCTTGAAGATAAAGGTAATTCAATCTCTTCTATTTGTTATGAATCTAATATGGTTGATATTAATCATAATAGATGGTGGATTGATTATGGATCTACAATCCATATTTCAAATACCTTGCAAGATATGCGAAACTTGAGGAAGCTAGTGGGAAGTGAGCAACGTAAAACCTAGGAAAAATTCAATTTTTTTGAAAATAGGTAAAACTGTAATTTCGGTTGGAAACTGGAAATTTTCTAGATCTCGGATGAGGAAACGGATTTCGCCGTTGAATTCGTCTCGAGAAATCTAGTTACCCCGTTGAATTTCGACGGATTCCAAGACAGTAATTTCACGTTTTTCAAGACACCAGGTGTCAGGTGACACATGACATGAGCATGTGGATGCCACATGGCACACTAGGGGAGTGACACATGGCATGAGTCATGTGGTGCGCTTATGTGAATGGCTCTCATTGAGTCATGTGACAAAAGGGAAAGAAAAAAATCAAGAAAATTAAGAAAATCAGGAGATGACAAGTGGTTGGCGAGGAAAGCGGGGGAAGTTTCCTCCTACCTTTTGACTCATGGTCACTATAGAGAAGCGAAAAGGGATGAGAAAAGAGAAAAAGAAAAAGAGGAGAAAATGAAAGAAAACAGAAAATGGAAAATGAAAAGGAAAAGAGGATAGGAACAAACAAAAGAGAGGGAGTGTGACACCCCAAATCCTAGGGGTCCGTTGACAACCCGTCAACTCGTGAAAGATTCGTGGATGTTGGGTAACCCAACACCACACCAATAAGCCCCCTTTTCCCGGGACCTTGGATTTAACGAAAATCGGGCTACCCAAAATACAACCTGTGCAATTACATGGCAACCAGTCCCAATATTATACAACGACCACACCAGGTCCACATACTAGTAAAAAATGGCCACATAGGGCCCATTTATCCATACTCAAACATATACACATGACTATAGGACACTAGTTCATAAGAGTTTAAATTTACACCACTCTTATACAAAACATATATCAAATTTAAGAATTCTAATACATGTTTTACAAAATATAAATCAAAGCCACAATCCGGCTTTCTTCTCATTACCGGCCTCTAGTGAGTGCCATCTCCCTGCATATCTCTTGTACCTGAAAGGGGGGTCCCACGATTGAGTGAGCAATGCCCAGTAAAGTGAAATCTTGCAAAGACTACTCCCCACCTAAGTGCATATGCAATGGTCATGCCACAAGTACATTCCAATCATGATTATGTCAATCCTAGAGTGGAATCTACACGACATGAATGAGATGCTACTCCTCATGATCCCTCTATCAAGTCCTCACCGACTTCTCTCAACATGCAATATGCCATGTATGAAAAACTGTTTTCAAAAAAAAGATATTTGTTTTATTTGTGGACAACCTTCCGATAAACTTTAGCGGACATACTCCGACAAATAATTATGCGGAAAACCCTCCGACATATATTATTGAACATACTCCACATTACCAGGATAAACCCTCCGATATATTTATGATATACTCCGATAATAATTATGTGGACAACCCTCTGATATAAATTAGTGGACATACTCAAATAATAATTATGTGGACAACCCTCCGATATATTGTAGTGGATATACTCCGATAATAATTATGTGGACAACTCTTCGATATATTGTAGTGGACATACTTCGATAATAATTATAAGGATAACCCTCCGATATAAATTAGTGGACATACTCCGATAATAATTATGTGGACAACCCTCCGATATATTATAGTGGACATACTTTGATAATAATTATATGGACAACCCTTCGATAAAACCTCTTTTTTCAAAAGCCATGTTAGGCAACCTCCGATCATTCATGCGACCTTAGGATCTTGTCCCTAGACTGAAACGATATCAACACCAAACAAAAATGCTGATTTTCCTCTGTATGCACTTTACACCCATTTCATGCAATGTACTTAAGATAAATGCAAATGCAATATGCCATTGCCTATCATCATGCTATACAGGAGTGCTTATATGTACATGTCTACTCATGCATTTTTGAACTCATTCATCAATTGAAAGTTATATCAATGAACATATAAATCGCACTTAATTCACATGATTCATGCCAAATATATCAATACACGCATACATTGATATCATAAGTCATTACCACTGAGTAACAACATAATTTAACTTTCTGTGCCTAATCATGACATATCAAGTCCACAAGAAGCCTACAACAAGCCATGCAATGACCCCAATCATACACAAATTCATGCATTTCCTAAGCCTTATGGATAATTATATCAACATGCATATAATCACCAAACAACATACACCAATTTAATGTATTAGACCACACGCTGGCCATCACAACTAAAGAATTGCATACTGTGCTACAATTAAATTTGAAAATATGTGGGCACCAAATTCCATTCAGGCATATGGAAACATTATATACTCAAGGGGCTTTCCGCAGAGTCCAAGAACACACGAATCGAGTTCGGAAGAGAAAGTTATGGCTGTCCAAAGTTGGAGGCTTCATATAAATAGTGACTTACGCGCACTAGCAGGGGCCTACTGTTTTTAATCATTTTCAGACATAATATGAGTCCAAATTACATTAAGTTATATATGGATGGATTCTAGACTCAAAGGGCTTTCCATAAAGTCCAAGAACTCATGAATCAAAGTTCGGACGAAAAAGTTATGGCCATCTAAAGTTGGAGGCTTCATGTGAACAGTGACATACGCGAACCTAGAAAAATGCATTTTTCTGGTTCTCTAAACCCCATCCAAACAGCCCCTAAGGCTCAACCAAGACCAAAAAGACTCCTAGATGGAAAATAAACTCGAGTAGGAAGGTTCCCTACTTCAGCTACGAGCAACGACCAAGGAAGTCTCGTGATACTCCAACCAAGCCGATCTCTTAAACCTCCCCATTAAACCCTCGCGAAACTCAAAGTTTCCGTGATCCACGCCAGAGTCTCGAGTACTGACTTTGCAGTTCACCGACGCTAGATGACCGCCCCGAGTTTGTAGATCTTAGAGGAAATATAGTTTTCTCTAACTTTTTTTTCTCCAAACACTAAATCTTCGACGAATCAAGGTGGTTGTCCAGACTCTGCCGTGAAATTTTACGAGTAGGATGAACTTAAATCTTGGCTCGATAGATTCCGACCAACCGATCTCCGTAGATAGTAGAGAGAAGGAGGAGTTTCTCTTATTTCTCTCTCTACTCAAGTCCACTGCCAAGAATTGCCAAAGTGGGGAGAAATAAAATGTCATCTTTCTCTTATCTTTTCATTTTTAAGTTTAAGTTGGACGCGGGGCCCACTATGCTCCATGCGTCCATAACCCGTCTAGGTTCATTTTTGTCCCGAAACAATTTATTTCTTTTCAGTTCAATTCATTTTAAATGAACTTAACTCTAGTTATTTTCTTACTCCCGAGATTCTCGTAAAAATCTTGTCCCTGGAGTCATTGGCAACTCACCACTCAGAAAACTCATAAAAAAATTCCGATTGTCTTAGAATTCGACGAAATTTTTCTGGGTCACTAGATTTCGTGAGACAAATTTAATGGCGTAGTCCATTTCGACATTTGAGATCTAGAGAATTTTCTAGGTTTCCCCAACCATTAAGTGACAATTTATTATTATTATTATCATTTTGCCATTTTTGGAAAATTTCTAATTCTTCTGTGCCTTAGCATTCTTCCTTAAAAGAATTCGTCTCCGAAATTTCACATACACATCGAATCATGCATATGCCACCACTCACAACCACATGCATAATGCAAATGATACACAACTATTACGCATAATGCAAACATACACAGTTCACATGCATGCAAGAGACAGTTTGCATTTAATTACTAAACGACTAAACTCGCTGCACTCATCCCAAACAAAAAGGGAAGCAGGTGGCCCGCATCATGTCCACGCGCTCCCACGTTGCCTCCTCCACTCAGCTGCTGCCACAACACTTCAATTAGCCTACGGGGCCAGGTTGCAAAATCCGGACCTCGATATCCATGATGCGCACTAGTCCTCCTCGGGCTAAACCCATCCGTGTCACCGCACATCTCCCCAATAAACTACATGAGTCGGATCTGGAGTATACTTCCGAGCATGGAGATGTGGAACACCCTGCGAACACTGCATACTAGCGTAATGCTAATCGGGTACGCATCGCGCTCCACCCTCTCGAAAGTATCCTCGGGCGGCTTGATGCACCTCACAAAGCTTCCCCGCTTGTCGAACCCAACCAATTCCTCCTTAGGCATCAACTTCAGAAGAGCCGATCACCCACCGAACTCTAGAGGTCGACGTCACAACAGAGCTTTCGCCAACTCCGAGCAAAGGAGAAGACGCTGCCGTATCAAACCCACCTTCCCCGAGGTGTCTCTAATCGTGATCCCCGATGCGATGGAGCTCTCTCCCACTGGCCCAAAGAAATCTGACCGGCTACGGTCTTCCATAAGTCTAATATTGAATTCCCTTTGTGTAAGGATATACTTCAGACTTTTATGGTCCGGGAAACATCTCAAACTATTCAACAGATAGATAAGGGCACTAAACTCGTGTGGGCTTAAGACTATAGCCGCCAACTCCATGTCGTGTGCGTGGGGTAATTCCGCCACAGATTCTTCCTCGCTGCAGGGAACCACCATAAGCCACTACTCCTCCCGTGATCGCATCAAACGCATCCCGCCCATCATTCGGCGCATCATAAAACACCGCAGTACCTCCGTCCCTTTCCGACTCAATATCGCACAGAGTCATAAGCCTCTTCTTCGTTGTCTAGAATGCCTCTCACACAGTCATTCCACTCGACCTGACCTATTTCCCAGTAAACGTAACCGAGCGCCCCAAGGTGAAGTGCTCGATCTAATAAAACCTCGTCTAACACCTCGCACTGACCTCGGGAGCTCAGGTACCCCACCCGTTGCCATTCTATGAAGAGTCATAGAAATGGGGCGACGCACTGTGGTGTAACTCGATGATAGCGGTCCGCATCCCCAATACGGAGGTACTCCCGCAGAACTCATTCTAAAATGTAACGCTTCAAAAAATACCTGTAAAATTTTTATAATAATTTTATTATATATTCCGGGTATGAATTGAGCAAACTTCTGGGTTTTTCGTGGAAACTAATAAATTACAATTGTGAAAAGTGAAATGAATATGTGATCATATGATTAAATATTATGTGCTAAAATGAGAAATTGATTGAACCCGGAAATAAACCCAAGTGAAAAATGGCAATTTTGGAATTTGACAAAATGAGGACCTAAGGGTCAAATGATAGCTTAAATGCTAATGTGAAATAACTGATAAATGAGAGTGAAATGAAAACCCATAAGTGAGAAAATTTTCTAAAAATGCGAAATGGAATTTATTGATGTGCCAAACATGGCCTTAGGAGAGATGAGTGACTTAAGACCACATTTGGTCTTATAAACCTCGCACAAGTGCCAAAAACGTTTTGGAGACAAGAGAGAGAGAGAGAGGAGCTAGGGTTTTGGGAAATAATTGGAGATTGGTGTGAATCCCTCCATGTTTATGTAAGATCTTGCAAGGAGGAAGGAAGAAGGAAGCTAAGGCTTCAAGTGCAAAGTGATTTCAAGGTATTACATAAACCCTAGATTTCTTTAAATGATGTTTGGATTAGAAAAACCCTAATCCATGCATAGGTTTTGCTCATGGTTGGTTTAGGATGGTATTTGAATGTCTTTGGGAGTGATTCCCATGATTTGTTTTGAGTTTTGAGGATTTTTGGTGAAAAATCGCAAAAAGGAGCAAAGAGAAAAACTGGGAAATCACGGGCCCCTTCGTCGCAGCGAAGGGCACCCTCGCAGCAGCGAAGTCCTTCGCCTCAGTGAAAGGTTGCCTCACCGTGGCGAGGCCGAGGGCTAAAAAAGGCCCCCCCCTCGGGTTCGCCAAGGCATAGCCTTGCTACGCTGAGGCGAAGTGCTTCGTCGTGGCGAAGACACTATTCACAGAGGCAAAATTTTTTGGATTTTTGTTCCGAAAGTCTCGTATTCGTGCACCTATAGCTTAGGGACCCTAATAAATGATTAATGAGGGTTTAAATAAGAATGAAACTAAGTGAAGCCGTCGAGGCGAAGTACAATTAATTGTTCAACCACTAAGAGTGGAGAATTTGTATTTGACTAGGTGTGAGTGAAGAAGACAACCTGACCTATGACTGGTATCGAAATAGACAAGGGATCGATAAATTGGTTTGTTCACTGACCCTCTATCCTTATTTCAAGTGTTTTGGTAGTTTACCAAATAAATATGAAATGATTCTATGGAATGAGTATATCTTTGAAATGATATTACAAAAGTGCATATGGATTTGAAAATGTAATAATTGAAATGTTTGTCAAATATCTGCATGTGTGCGTTTATTTGAACTATAAGTGAATTTACTGCATATGAGTAAATTGATTTGAAATGTATTGTTGAATGACCAACATGGCGGGATTCACCAACTGAATTCGTCATGAAGGAAACCGTATTTGTTCAATGTGAAATCATATTACTACTGAATGACAACAGGGCGGGATTCACCAACTAAATCCGTCGTGAATGTTAATTTCTATAGTCTAATGAGAGATTGTAATAATTAATATGAAATCACATTGCTACTGAATGACAAACAGGGCGGGATTCACCAACTGAATCCGTCGTGAATGTTAATTTCTATAGTCCAATGAGAGATTGTAATAATTAATGTGAAATCACATTGTTGTTGAATGACAACAGATGATCTACCGCTTTAATTCGTCGCGAACGCCGACTCTATAAATATATATGTGAGATTGTAATATTGAATGTGAATTCACATTACTACTGAATGACAAACAGGACAAGATTCACTAACTGAATTTGTTATGAATGTTGACTCTATAGTCATATGTGAGATTGTAATATTGAATGTGAAATCACATTACTACTGAATGACAAACAGGACATGATTCACCAACTGAATCTGTCATGAATGTTGACTCTATAGTCATATGTGAAATCGCAAACCGAAAACCGAAAAATGATTTGAAAAGTGTATTTGTATAAGTATCTTTTACTTTACACATAGACATTGTATGAAAGCATTAGTTTGATAAATGCATGATTCGTATTCAACTGAAATGGAATAGAGAATCAGAGAACCGTCAAGCCTCAAAATGCTGGCTTATTGTTTTTTATCAATGCATAAGTAAATTTAGAGTGATGTACACTCTGAGCTAAAAGCGACTCTAAGGTCGAGGAGCTCTCGTTAGTCATCCAGAAAGTTCACGGAGTATGCTCTGTCACATGCATCCTCACCATTTTTTTTGAGCATGACATATTTTGTAAACAAAAGGAGTTCAACTCCAAAATTATTTTGTACCTATAGTTGAATACGATTTTGGATATTATGTTGTAAACAGCATAAAATGCCATTTTTGGTTAAATACATATTTTGTAAAGGAATTGCATTAAATTTGAAAATGTTTATGGGCTTGCCCCAAATTGAAAAAGCTTCCGCAAAGATTTGAGAACAAAAACGTTTATATTAATGAAACGTATTTGATAAATGGATTTGATAAAAGGCTTCGGTCGAGCGTCTCCGGGGTTTAGGTTCGGATCCTCCAAATGTGGTAGGACCGGCTCTGTGGTCGCTACGCGAAAAACATCCTCACTATTGCACTACCCGAGGTAGACTCAAATCCTGGGCTTCCTCTCATCCCGTAGTAAGGCTAGCCAACTCATCAACTCCGCCCATTCCATCCGAGTCGTGCATACCGGTAGCACTTTTCCCTTTGAAACATAACATTAACATCGTTCTGTGTAAAGCAGAACCCACCATTTATCATAATCAATGCATTTTACTCTACGGGCCGCCAACTACCAATTCTAAGGATGTCATCGAATCATATTGTTTACTTAATTCTCGTGTCCACAAAGGAGTAGAATCGAGATCTCTTACTCATAATCCCAACATATCTCCTGATTAACACTAATTTATCTTAGTGGAAGAATTTACATACATTGCCTTTCTAAGGTTTCCACCTCAAGCCCTAACATCGATAATTGGTGATGGCAACAATAAGCATGAATATGATGCATCTAAATTTAAATGACATTCTTGTGAGATCGTAAATGTAATTGTATACTGTGACTGATCAAGCATGGTCGGGCCTCGTGGTGATGGTGTAGACACGCCCGAATCCGACGCCTACCAGGAGCCCTATCCTCGACTCCGACCCACACTCCGCCTCCTCGGGGCCCGTAAGCAGTGTATGGAGCATGTACGACACCCCGATTGATACCGGTTCCTCCGACCCACATCAAGGGGGTGGAGGAATAAACTACGCCCGTGCCTCGTCCCACGCATGACCGGGACAGCCGGCCCAAACCCCGATCCCACTCGGGGCAATCCCGCCTTATGTCCAAGCTGGCGAAGCGTGGCGCAACATGTCATCCGTCCCGACCGACTAGAAACCCCGCCCGATCTGCCCCACAGCCGCAGCCACCCGAATCAGCGGCGTAAGTCTTGCTTCTTCCATGGAGCCAGAAGAAGACGATTCACCTCTCTCAAGACTCAAGACCATGTCCCGGATGCTTCTCAAGCAATGTATCCACTCTCTCTCTCAACGGCCAAAGTCGCCCCGACCATCGAGTCCCTCCCATGGCGCGTAAGAGGATGATGCCCGAAACTCGGAGGTTACTGATCCTCTCCCCTCGGTCGACCGCTGCACTAGTCCGCAATGGCAGTAGCCACGCCGCCGCCGCGCACGATGGCAATTCATACGCCCATACCACAGGCCTATAACAACACGTGGTGGTTAGCTATCGCTTTCGTGACTCCACTCCTTTACGGTCCCTCGTTCGACTCTGCCATCTGCCACATGTCAAATAAGCACAAATCTTATCAAATTTATTAAATTTCTATCTCGCCTAACTAGTAAAGGCATGCCAAACTACTAATAGACTTAGTAATTATGAACTAACCCGTTCATCTCTTTTTCCTTAGTGGTGCTATTCGCCAATCACTATTACAATTTCAATTCAATTTCTGAATTTTCATGTTCACTATGTTTTCCAAACCCCCAAGGTCATGTTTTCTAACTCTAGTGTTCACCTTTTTCCTATATACATCATACCATGTATATATTTTTCACACACTCCAGACATAATGACACGCAATCACAAACATGGAACACATCGCAGCACAACATGGAACACAATGCATGCAAGGTTCTAATCCCCATCTTGTGACCGCCAGGGTAATCCTATTCCAGGATCGATACGACCGCGTGATGCTCATATATCGCACACCCAATGACCATAGCCTAAACCCATGTCCCAAACTCCTGTGTAAGCACCTACCAGACCCCGATACCAAACCGTGACGTCACATCGATACCGAGTACTAGGTAATCATAAACTCCAAGCCCTAACAACAAGCTATGTTGCATGCTTGTAACTGAAGATTGAGTTCCAGGTAACTCACATACCTTAACCTTGAAACCTCGCTGAGACGAGCTAGTATCAAGACCATACTTGTGGATACCCACACCCGAGCTCCCAGTAACGCTTACCTAAGCTCACAATTGCCGTGATGACTGAATCTGGATCCGCTGACAACCAAGCACCAGTGTTAAAATTCGTGATTTCAAAATCCGACACCACACCATTGGGTCCACTTTTGATGAGTAAAAAACTCATTGATTTTTAATCCATTTTTATGATTAATGTTACAATGTAATTACTTATTTTTATGCAGAAATATGGAGATTTTACCAAAATTGTATTTTGTAGGTTTTTATAGAAGAAGGTACCCAAAGAAAAATCCGTAAGAAAATGAGATCAATGGCTTCACGCCTATGTTTCAGGATGTGATAAACGAGGTCATGATAGCGAATCTATCACCACGCTAAGCCGCGACCGATTGGAGCAATGTTGCGATAACTCGTAAGACAAAGGCTTCATGTCACGACATCCTGTGATCATCACTTCAGAGAGAAAAATTTGGCGATTGGTACAAACGACGCTTGCCACAGAGAATCGAGTCAATGACAAGATCGAAGAAGACAACTCGTGTCGCAATAGATAATTAAGGCCTACACGAATGGACGGCCGGATTCAATGACAAGGTCTCTAATCGTAAAATTGATGCCGCGACAAAAATATAAGTCAAGACACTACCGAGGTTGGCGACAAGAATTTCGTCGAGACATTAAAATGAGTCAACAGCTTAAAACATGTTGTGACTAAGTTCGGCAATCATGAAGAACAAGGTGCTGGCGCCACCACCTGGCCATGTACACACTCAGGCCGCGTAATTTAAAAGAAGCTAAATTAAGTAGAAACTGTTGTGACTTAAAAAATGAGGTTGCGACAAGATTGGAAGAAAGAACGATCGCGACATGCTTTTGAGGTCGCGACAGGAATTGCAGTAAGAAAAGAAACGACTTTGTCGCGACCTAGTTCCCATGTCGTGACAAGAAAATAAACAAATCAGCAGTTGGAGTCGCGACTTGCATGAAGGTAGAAAACAAGAAATGATGTCGCAACATGAAAGGGAGGTTATGACCAAGGATCAAATTGGCTTACAACAGAAATGGTGTCGCGACATGAAAAAGTTGTCACAACACAAAATTCAGTAAAGGAAAATAGTCAGGTCACGACATGAAATTGTGGTCGGGACACAAACACTTGGAGACCAGAAAAAGTTGTCGCGACGAGAATCAAAGTGGCTAGCAACAGAAACGGTGTTGCGACAAAGAAACTTGGTCGCGACACATAATTCAACAAAGGAAGAAAAAGCCAGGTCGCAACATGGAATTGTGGTCGCGACATAAGTACCTGGAAATAAGAAAATATGGTCGCAACACGAGTCATCACTACTAACAACTAAACATGGTCACAATGCAGCAATTCAAGTAGCGACAATAACATGATGATTCCAAGAAAAATGCTAAAAAAATGCTAAGTAAAGATAAACGAGGTTGCCGTGCCGCTTAACCTGACAAAACCAAAGTCGGTGATGTGGTGTGATCATGTGCAATGATAACAAGAAATTGCACCAAGAGCAATGTGTGACGGAGGACATCAGGGTATAGCGACTCCAATAAATAAAAAACAAGGCAAAAGAATGTTTGCGATAGTCTTTCCAGAGAGAACCGACAAACAAACCTAACAAATCGCGGCAATGGAAAGCGAGTCGACCTATGAATAACATTTGGGCCATCAGGAAGATTTGAAATCCATGAAGCCTTTGCATGGGCGATTGCTGGAAATGTATAAATGAGTGCTGACGTTTCCGAAGGCAACTCTTACGGA
Source organism: Tetrastigma voinierianum (assembly GCA_016808115.1). NCBI lineage: Eukaryota > Viridiplantae > Streptophyta > Magnoliopsida > Vitales > Vitaceae > Tetrastigma > Tetrastigma voinierianum. The sequence goes on from JAEQBH010000387.1 coordinate 94,748, forward strand.
ACTGATCTTTGAAGTTAGAAAGGACTCCAATTGCTTATAATTTTAGAAGTAGACTTTGCACTGCTTTATTTTCTTTTCATTTCTTTTACTGCAGATCTGAACTACGATAACTTGTTCGGAATGTTGAAGAAGTGGATTTAATATTTTCATTTTCTTCTCCTATTCTTTGTATACGAGAATTAATAGAATCAGACCAATTGGAATTAGTTTCTTATCGAATTAATTGCAACTCTTCTGGTGTATTTGATTATTATCATTTTGGATTTGCTGTCTACGATGATTTGATGAAACACAACTACTACTACTAACCCCAGTTTGTCGTTAGATTCTGAGTCTTTCATATAGAAGAAGTACTTGAGTGCAGTTTATTTGATTGATGTTCTTCTTTGGTGATTGTTTTCTTTCAATGGCCTCAGTATCTAACTTTCAAAGGCTGACTCACCTTTCGATTTCCGACCTTGAGTGATATAGAATGGAGATTCCTGAGAGCTTTGAACATTCAATTTGTGGGTATACTAGACACCGTGTAGAAGAACTATTGAGCTCTGAGATTCGGCTTAGATAAATTTCCATTTCACTCCTGATTTGAAGTTGAAGGATTATTTATCAATTTAGAAAATGTTAATTTCACATGTCGTTGATCTTGATCACAATAATTGCATTGAGATCTAATCGCAGAAAAAAATTCTATGGTCTAAGGGAAGAGTCGCTCAACCATGGCCCCGAGTTTTGCTGCCAGCCTAGACTTGGGATGAGAAATGGTCTTAAAAATGGGTATATGAAATGTTGAAAAAATATGCCCGAGATATTATAAGGAGTATTCTGTGAATATAATGGCAATTAGTTCCATGTCTTTGAAAGTAGGGACCTCTAATTAATAATAGTGAATTTTGGAAAATGGCTTGTTGATGACAATCTTGACCGTCGGATCAACAAGTTGAGAAAATCCAATGGATTATAATGATTCTATTAGTGTTCCCACGATTTCATATAAAGTGTTTCTATTGAGAATGTGAAGAGAATTAATTTAGTCTAGTTTATTTTGTTTGTTTTAATTCAAATTTTCTTTTAATTAGATAAATATAATATAAGTAAGGATCTATCTTTTTAATTTAGTTTTAAACATTTACAAGGAGTGTGCAATATTATGTGGATCTTGGAGTAGTTAGGTAGTTGATTTTAAAATTTTGTCAACTTTAGGGAATGATATCTGGACTTACTCAAATTTACTACTTATAATGACCTGTGCACTCGCAGTTGTCTTGTAATTAAACCCATTTTATACCTCAAGAACATAAAACCACTTTCTACTTTTCAAACAATTAGCTCCAATTTCGTCCACTATTAGGGAACTGTTAGATTCTAGTAGAGGCATTAAAATTGAGTGGTTTAGTCTATACATGAATAGACAAACAAGTTTTATCACGTTGTTGCCGAGGATTGAAAGGATTTGAATAAATCAATGTTCTGACAAAAGAGAGAAATGCTAATTTGGACATTTTTCTTTATTTTATAAAAGAAATTCACAAAATGCTTTTGACACCAGTGGTCGATAAGCAATGATCTTTTAGAGAGCTTAAAGGATATAAGGGATTTCGATACCACTTTTCCAATCGATTCTAATATGTTTCACCTAGAAGTTATTTCATGCACAGAAGCCGACCGATCTGCTTTCCTTAGATACTGTAATTGGAAAGAACATTGAGGAACTTAAGGAAGGCTAAGTGCAAACAACACCATGGCAAGAAGAAATGGGCTAGACAATAATAAGAAACAACAAAGAGTACTCATGCAAGATACAATGGTAGAGACTTCGAGACCAAGCATTCAAGAAGAATATTCAGTAGCTAGACAACCGGCTATAGGCTAATAATTTTGAGCTGAAACCAGCACTCCATCACCATGGCAACAACAGATCAATTTGCTGTAAGCACCTCAACAAGATCCCAATGAGCACATAGGCAAGATTCCTTAGGATGGCTAACAATATTTAGTTTGTAAATGGTGTGAGACCAGAGGTACTCAAACTACATCTCTCTTTTCTTTTTCCTTAAGAGATATCAGAGCCACATGGTATGAATCACACATTGCCATATGACCAGTTAATACATGGGAAGAGAGCTAGTGGAGGCTTTACCTAGGCATTCTTTTCACCACCTATCACTTACAATGTAAAGAAGAAAGGAGATCATCAGGTTCAACAGGGGAGGATGAAAGATTATATACTACTGAAAGGTACAAAAGCAGCTGTTGAAGAGGTGCCCATGTATGGCACAGACCCGAAGAGCCAAATGGGATATTGTCTAACACTCGAATGATACCTCTAAGGGTCATAGATGCACTGTCATGGGCATTTAAGAGAAGAAGTAGGAAGCAAATGGATAAGACCCAGCCAACAAAAATATGAAAGCTCCATCTGAATCTTCAGGAGCAAATAACAGAACAAAAGGTAAAGGTGAGTCATTGAGCCAATAAAATGATCGCAGGTAGAAGGTGAAACCTTCGATGCACAATGCATAAGTCAGGAATCAAGAGAAGAGAATGCACTATGCTCATGAAATTGGAGTAGTGGGAAGAGATGGAACCAGAAGAAGTACTAAGGGACCAATTAAAGAGGATCCCTATCAAGTTAAGGAGGCCAATTATTTGAATGATTAGAGAAGATACCATTTCAAACCCAAACCCAACTTGCCTGCACACTACACACCAACACTGAGGGGGCCATGAGAACTTCTCATATGGGTGGAGGAGCATCAGAGGGCCCAAGACAAGGGCAAGGTTTTTAGCAAGGATATAATCCACCAAGGTTCCAACAGCAGCAACAGTAAGGAGAGAACATAAATGAATATTAAGGTCAAAAGAGTGGCTCAAATTTTCAGGAACAAATGCGGCAACTCATGTGGGACAACCAAAGCTACTAAACTCTCTCCATAAACAAAAAATCATTAGTCGACTTTAAACTAACACACAACAAATTTTCAAGCAAATACTAATGCTTCATTCAAGAACTTGGAAACATAGTTGGGTAAATGTAATTTCAACCTTGGTGTATCAAAACTAAGGATGCTTCCCAGTGACACCTAAAGAATCCATGACCGTATACAAATTCAGCCGAGGGAGTGGCAAGGAATTGAGCAACAGCAGAGTAGAAAAGACAGAAAAGATTGAGCAAGAAGAAGAGGAAGAAACTGGAAGAAAGAATAGAAAGAGCAGTTCAGAGTTGACTGCAGAAACTAAGAATAAAGTGCAAAATGAGTAGCTTGGGGAAAACTGTGAACAAAAGCATAAAGAGAAGGTTCAAGCCTACACACCTGCAGTTCCTTTCCCACAAAGACTTCAAAAGGCAAAGAAGGAGGAACAATTTTCTAAATTCTTGGAGATTTTCAAGAAAATAGAAATTAAATATCCCTTTGGCAGATGCTATCACTCAAATTCCAACTATGCAAAATTCCTCAAGATATACCGAGCAAAAAGAAGAAAATTGTCGATGAAGGAGTAAAGAGCTTTAACTACAACACGCAAGGCGCTTATTTAAAAGAGCCTACCAGCTAAGATGAAAGATCCTGGCAGTTTTACCATTCCTTGCACAATTGGGAAATATGAATTCAAGAAAGCTTTATTTGACTCAGGTGCCAGCATCAACTTGATGCCCTTATCATTGGTACAAAGGTCGAGTTTGGGGGAACTTACTCCAACAACAATTACACTGCAAATGGCTGATAGGTCAATGGCACAACCAGAAGGAGTCCTTGAGGATGTGCTGGTCAAGGTAGGGAAATTCATTTTCCTTGTTGATTTTGTCAAGCCATGAAATGGAAGACACATTTTCCTTTCACGTTAGGAGACCTTCTTAGCAACCGGAGCGCCCGATTGATGTCAAGAAAGGTGAGCCGACCTCGAGAGTGGGAATGAAGCAAGGCACTTCAACCTCAACAAAGCTTGACACACCGATACCGGCGAAGAAAATAGGATGGTCAGAGAAAACTTAGTCCGGCCAGCCATAGAATCAACTCATCAGAACATTCGCATTCTATCAATGTAAATGAGATGAATTTTTTATCTTAAGAGCGTTGATTATGAATTGGCCAGATTCTAGTTTGCAAAACACAGTAAACGGTCCCGACCGAATGAAAAATGTAATGTGAAAATTCATGCAAAGAAGGAAAAGAAAGCAACCGAGAAATATGTCCTGCGTAAAGGTCGATATTGAAAGAATTGCCTACCATCTAAAAATATTTAGAACCTAAAAGACAAACCGTTGATTATATCCGGCCAGATTGACCGAGAAACGTAAGAACATAAACCAAAGATCTTAAGGAAATACAAGTAAGCAATTGCCTGGTCAATTGAAGATCTCAAGGGTATCAGTCCTTCTATTTGCATGCACAAAATTATGTTAGAAGATAATGCAAAGACTTCAATTGAACACCAAAGGAGACTGAATCTAGTAATGAAAGATGTTATATGAAGGAAAGAAATGGTTAAATGTAGCCCCATTTGCTGCAATATCGATGCCTTCTGGGTGAGCCCAGTTCATGTGGTTCCTAAGAAGGGTGGATTCACTGTGATTAGAAATGAAAGGAATGAACTGTGACAGGATGGAGGGTGTGTATAGATTATAGAAAATTGAATAACGCAAACTGTGAAAGATCATTTTCCCCCGCTCATCATCGATGTCGACGTGCGTAACATCCTCACTTATGTTTTCTTGATGGATATTGGATATAACCAAATTGCTATTGCACCTGAGGACCAGGAGAAAACCACTTTCAAATGCCCTTATGGCACTTTTGCTTTTAGAAGAATGCCATTTGGGTTGTGCAATGCTCTTGCCACATTTCAAAGATGCATGATGTCTATGTTCTCAGATTTGGCAGAGGAGGTTATGGAGATATTCATGGATGATTTCACAGTTTATAGATCCAGTTTTGAACATTGCCTGCAAAATTTGGGGACAATACTTCACAGGTGCCAGGACAAGAATTTAGCTTTGAATTGGGAAAAATGCCATTTTATGGTAACAAAGGCATGAACTCAAGACGCACTCTTAGCAGGCTGGAAGTGGACCAAGCAAAATTTTCCATCATAAGACTCTTTACCACCTACAAATAGTCAAGGGGAATAAGAAGTTTTCGGGACATGGCCGGGTTTCTATAGAAGGTTTATTAGAGACTTCTCAAAATTATAAACCATTGTAGGACACACCGAAAAAGATGCCAAGTTTAATTTCGATGAGTCCACCAATCTTATTCAAGAGATCAAATCCAGATTAGTCAAGCTCCCATCATGGCCAAACCAAATTGGACTAAGGAATTCGAAGATTACGTGTGATGCTGTTGATTATAAATGGAGCCGCATTGGGGATTAAAACCGATAAGATGTTTAGGCCATACTATGCCAAAGAACCTTCAATGAAGCTCAAGAGAACCACTAACCATCTAAAAGAGATGTCGGCCATGGTATTTGTAATGTGAAAAAATTAGGCTCTATATATTGGAATCCCATGTCATCATCCATACTGATCATGTTGCAATTAAATATTTGATGGCAAAGAAAGAAGCTAAGCCAAGACCTGATCAGATAGGTATTGTTGTTACAGAATTTGATTCAGAGACTGGCGAGGTGAAGGGTTGTGATAATGTGGATAAATGATCACTCACAAGAATTGAAAAGACTATTGTAAAAGAAGAGGGAACATAATTAGTAGAAAATATTCTAGATGAGCAGTTATTCCAATTGTCATTCCAATCACCCTGGTATGTTGACATTGTCAATTTTCTAACTTGTGGAGTTATGCCACCAGAATTCAGCTACCAGTTGAGAAAGAATTAAGGACTGACAATAGGTTTTATATATGGGATGATCCACTGTTATTCAAAGAGGAGCTGATATGATAATCAGGAGGTGTGTGCTAGAAAGTAAATAAGGTAGGATCTTATATGAGTGTCATGCATCACCATATAAAGGGACATTTCATAGAGACAACCGCTTATAAATTCTCCAATAAGGTTTTATCGTCTACCATATCTCAAAGACTGTTTTGAATGGGTGAAACTTTGTGATCAATGCAAGAGAATGGAAGTATTAGCACAAGACAAGAAAATGCCTCCAAAGGCATACTGGGTGGTGCAACACTGAATGTGGGAATAGATTTCATGGATCCATCTAATCTCATTCGAACTGTACATACTTCAATGCGGGATTATGTATCCAAATGGGTAAGCAACAAATTGTCTAAAAAAAAATGATGCTAATACAATGTGGGTTCTTATATAGCCCGAGCAGACTGTGGGGACAATCCGTAACTATCATAAGTGATGGAGGGAGCCATTTTTCAAATAAGGTGTTTGAGAAACTCATGAGTAGGTATGGAATCAAACACATAATGAGTTTGGCCTACAATCTTCAAACGAATGGGTAAGCTGAAATTTCCAATAGGGAGATTAAGAAAATTCTTGAAAAGACTGTAAGCTCTAGTAGAAGAGATTGGTCTCTAAGGCTTGATGATGCATTGTGGGCTTACAGAACTACATATAAAACTCCCATTGGAATGTCCCCATACAGAATTGTCTTTGATAAACCTTGTCACCTTCCTCTTGAATTGGAGTACAAGGTAAATAATAAGAAATTGGAATTTTGATTTCAAAGGTTAAGCAACAGGAAAGCATTGCTCTTCAAACTAAATGAATTGGAAGAGTTGAGAAATGAAGCTTAGTGATAATGCTAGATTTACAAGGATTAAGACAAAGAAATGGCATGATCAAAAGATTTCGAGGAGGGAATTTGCAAAGGTGAGACTGTAGGTCCTGCTATTTTAACCTGTGACCAAACTGCTTCCCTGTGAAAACTGTGAGATCAAAATAGCAGTAGTCCCTATACGTAGGCAAGGGCAACCTTTAGAGCAGTTGGACATTGAAACTAATACTAGAGAAGAATTCAAAGTGAATGGTCAGATTAAAGCATTACCTTGAGGGAAGATACCTGCATTGATTTAAGTTTGAGTTAAAGAATCAATAAACAAAAGAATCACAAAGAAAGTCCATTTCTAAGACTCAAAATCGAGCAAATTTGTGGGGAGGCAACCCATACAATAGTTTATTTTTATGTTTATTAGTCAATTAAATTGTTTGAAATGGTAATTTTCGTTTTTAAGCTTTTTGGTATTTTTTTGCGAGGTTGAATTAAACAAAATGGGTAGACTCACCCCCTTCTGGAATGCACACAAGACCAAAAGGGAATGTGCTCTTTGATTAATATTTATTTTAGAATGCATGATTGAAGTTTAGAGTGAAATTTCAATTCAATATTGAATCTGATGTTATGATGAGCTGATTAATTGAATATTTGAATGTTGAATATGAATTGTTCTGATTTAAATTAGATGTCTTGAAGTGATCTTGTTTGAATGTGAATTGTTTATGGAGACCTGGAAAATTTCTTGGTCGCGATAGACTTGTGAGGTTGTGACCATGCATGTTCTGAAATTATTAACATTAAATTAGAAATTCCATGTCATGACATATAATCTTACAGTCGAAGACCAAAATAAGGTCACAACATTAATTCCTGGATTGCAATAGTAGGTGTGAATCTGAATAACTGATGTAGGACACGATGTCGCAATAGTAGAAATTATGTCACGACTAGGAATGACTGAAGAAAGAGAAAGGCATGTCGTGACATCGATTTTATTGTCAAGACCATATTTCTAGTTGCGACAAACCTAAGTAGGTCGCGACGAGTGTCAAAATCGATAAATTTAAGTTTTAACTTATACGATTTAAGTGTAAGCAACTTTAAATGGGACATTTATTGTTAGCAATTAGTGTTGTGACCTAGGCATTAATGTCGCGACATTTCATAAGACAATAATAACATGGAGCCCATCCATCATAAAGGTTGAAACTGAATAGCCAATTTTGTTCCAAAACTTCAATCCAGTAGCATCCTCACCCAACTGCTCATCTCTTCTTCTCTTAGAATACCGAAACCCTAGATACAATTTCCTCAAAAGCTAAACTCCAAATTCTCACTCATGGTAGAAAACCAGAACTCTGTTTCAAATCTTAATGAGATAATCAATGAGATAATGAATGAAACGCTCATGAGGAGGAAGAGGTTCACTTGGAACCTTAACCTGAGACAGTCGCAAATGTAGAACCAGAAGCCCAGCCTGAAGTAGAAGAACCTGTTGAGGAAGAAAGGGCAACAAAAAGATAGAGAACAGTGAGGCATACAGAAGAAAATGAAACAGAAGGCGAAAAAGACTTCATCTCTACAGAAGCTCAAGCTTTATGGAACAATCAAATGGCTGACAAAGGCTTCATCAGCAAAAGGGGATTTGGAAAGCTTATTTACCCTTTTGCAGAAATAATAGAAAAGAAGGGTTGGGAGTTCTTCTGTACGCACAAGGCGCTTGGTTTCTCTGCTTTGGCAAGGGAGTTCTATGCAAATTTGGTAGGGATGAGAGAGGACTCAGTATACGTTCTAGGAGTATGGTTTCCTTTCGGACATTAGAGAATTAACGAAGTCCTTCAACTGAAAGAACTCAAGCATGGTTCAAAATTCAAGAAGTTGGTTGAAGACCTAGACCATGGAAAAATCATAAATTTGCTAACTGTTGGATAGGGAAAGTGGGAGGTGACGAAGAAGAAGCCACACCATGCTATCAACAGAGGGTCTCTCATAGAGGAGGCAAAGGTTTGGTTATACTTCATAGCCTCTGTCATAATTCCAACTAAGCATTTGTGCTCAGTAAGGGAATAGGAAGCCATAATTCTATATGCCCTTTTGAAGGGATATAAAATTATTGTGGGAAGTTTAATTGAAGGCTCCATTAGAGGATACCATCTTAGCAACAAAGAGGGTGATCCTTACCCAGCAAACCATCATTGCGTATGCATCATGCTGGTGGAAGGGATCATGGGAAGAAGAAGAGGTATGCCCTCGGGTTTCTCCTCTAACCTTGACTGGGGTAACAAAGGGGCCTAGAAATAAAAAGTAGAAGGGGATTGTAGAGGTAGAAGCAGAGCCAACAGGAGGAAATGATATCAGGGAAATCGAAAATTTCCCAGAACCAACTCCTCTAGCAGAAGAAGAAAAGATGCACTATAGAATGAGCCCATTGAGTCATTCATACCCAGTCTGAAATTTCCTTGAGCACGCAGAGGTTCAGAAGGAATGGAAATGCTTTGAAATAATGGATATGTTAAGATCAATGAAGAAAGAAATGGGAGAGAGAGAGAGAAAGAAATTAGAAACAGGAGAGGCGGCGGCACGTCAGAGAAGAATTCCTAGAGTTGATTTTAAAGAAAAGAACGACAATGGGGCAAAAGAAGAAGAGAATAGGAAAGGAAGAGATGAAAATGAAGGGAGGAATCAAGAAAGATGAAAGCCAGTTTGGAAGCCTTCTATAACAATCAATTTAAAGAGATGCAGAATTCTTACGACAATTCGAGGGAAGAGAAGCCGAGAGATGGAAAAGCGATATCTTTGAAGAAAATACAAGCTTTAAAGTATCTTTATAAAGAGCAATTCAAGGAATTTGGGAGGTTAATAAAGGAAAAAGACAAAGAATTAGAGGACAATGATGTATATAGGAGGAAAATTTGGCATGAGAGCTTAGATTTGATCAACACTGTTTAGTGAACATCTTTAGGTTGTATTTAGGAGTTGAAATACGATGAATAAAGTGGGTTAGAATCAAGATTGTTTGATCACTCTGGTGGAGTACACAAATGACGCACCACTGCAGAGGAAGAACCCACTGATAAGAAAAGACCAGACATAACATTCCCAAAATTTCCTCCCTGTTTGGCAAGCTTTGACATTGATCCTCCAAATATCATACCTACCAAATCTTATAAGAGAAGAAAGTGAATTCTCACAAATTCTTCTATTTTCCCTTCTCTAATTGTATGCTTTCTTCACCATCAATAAAACCCTAGTATAATTCATTGAAGGTGTCTTGTGATTTGTTTTTCTGATTTGATGATTTGATTTTGTTTCTCTCAATAATGTAGAAATTAGAACATGTATGTTTTTGAACTGCTTAATTAGGATTTGGTGATTGAATGAGTTTGAGAAAATGTTAATTGTTCTTGGATGCGGTGATTTGATTGAGTGAACTAAGTTGCTTGTGTCTTTCTTTTCTTGTCTGGAAGTAATGATTATTGTATTGAAGTTTTTAATGGTGATTATTGTGAGAGAAAGGAGAGCAGGCTTCATTGAACTGAAGTAAGAAGTTGCAGTTTTAGTTTAAATCAAGTTAAAATTACAGAATTAGGAAAAAGGTAAACAATTGAAAGAACATATGAGACTCTTGAATCTATGTGTGTAAATAGTTGAGTCAGTATAAATCCTAGAAAAACATCACACATGAGTCATTAAGTCCTAAACAAATTGAAAAGATTAGGGACATCTTGAGGTGATTCACGATTAAGGGTACAAGATCACAGAATTTGTTAAATTATTGGTCAGAAACGAAATCCTAGGCAAAAAACAATTTGACAAAAAGAAATGATAGAGGCCCTCTTTGAAGTTTGAACCTTTTTAAGCCTACCCTCATTATATGCAGATGCATACCCCTAGTTCAAACTTTGGGCGAAATATGCACACAGCAACCCGAATAACAACAATTAGAGCACGAAATCCCTCCCTAAAACTAATCTTGCAGCAAAGAACCCCAAAATTACCCAGTTTTCAGAACAAGAAGTTTAATGTGCAGAAGGGAACAAGATTGGGGAAATACACTTCTTACATACTACATGGAAGTATTAGACAAAATCAAATGAAAGATTAGAAAGGGAGAAAAAGAAGTCAATTAAAAGGGAATAAGTTTTGTCTTGTGGCCCATCTCTCTTGAACAATTAAGTTCGTAGGGGTGTTTCAACACCTAGTACCCTAATGCCAACTGGTATAGGAGTTGCTAACCCAAAGTTCTCTAAGAGGGATAGAAAGCCTAAGAAGACAAAACATTGCACTATTCCTAAAACTTTGACAAGAGAAAAAGAACAAAAAGAATGCTAGAAAAGGGAACTGGGCTGATGAATATGAAGGTGGCAATCAAATAGGCCACAAGATTCAAGATGATGCACAAAAGCCAAGTCTGGGGGAGTTATTAAAGTTCACATTAGTAAGAAAGAAAGGAATGAAAGAGAGGAAGGTACAATGCGAGAAATGAATAAGTGGAATCGGGTAATTTGCTGACCTAAACTTTCCAGGTGTCTATGATTACCAGGCCTAACATTACAAGCCAAAAAGACCTCATTGATCTTGAAGGTTGAATTTGCTTACATTAGTGGAGATCGATGAAGAACATAAGCCTATGGGACTTTGACTAATCTTTCAGGATAATCGCGGAAGATTAACTAATCTAACGGGGAGAAAGGAAGGAGCCGACACCTGAGCACAAACGGGATTGATTGGTGTGTTGTTTTGGTATAGAATTCATCAGTTTATTTGTGATAGAGGTTGAAACCATTCATTTTTCTTAGTTGAAAACTGAAGTTTGAAATAATACCGCAACCTACTTATTTCAAGTCCATTGGTGGAATCAGAAAAGATTGTAGTTAGAACATAAAAATGTCCTTAAAAATAAAGTTCAATTGTTTGAGGACAAACAAATCTTTCTTTTCTTTGCTCGAGGACAAGTAAATTTTAAGTTTGGGGGAATTTGATGAGTAAAAACCTCATTGATTTTTAATCCATTTTTTTGATTAGTGTTACAATGTAATTACTTATTTTTATGCAGAAATATGGCGATTTTAACAAATTTATATTTTGTAGATTTTTATAGAAGAAGCTGCAATTCCAGTAAAAATCCAGAAGAAAATGAGATCAATGGCTAAGCAGCTAGGTCGCAATAGACAGTTGAGGTCGCGACAAGGAATTCATCAGTTCCGCAGTTTTAAGTCACACGACACGATTGATATGGCGAATGTTTATGACAACTCTGTAGACAAAGGAAGCGAGTGTGTCCACGACGTCCTTGCTTATTGATCGCGAGAGAAAAATTTTAGATTGCACAAACGACGTCGCGACAAAGAATCGAGGTCGCGACACCGAAAGAAGACAACTTAGGTCGCAACAGATAATTAAGGTCGCAAAGAGGAATGGATGGCTGGACTAGCTGACAAGGTCTCTAATCAGAAAAATTGATGTTGCAACAAAAATATAAGCTGAAGACACTAGTCGAGGTTGCGTCAAGGATTTCTTGTCACGACATTAAAACGAGCTGAACAGTTAAAACATGTTGTGACTAAGTTTGAGCAAATGCAACAAGTACAAGGTAAGAAGGGCCACCACTCAGTCGCGACACACTTTTTAGGTTGCGACCAGAAAAAGAAGCTGAAATAAGTAGAAACTGTTGTGCCTTAAAAAATGAGGTTGCAACAAGATTGGAAGAAAGAACGGTTGCGACATGCTTTTGAGATCGTGATAGGAATTGTAGTAAGAAAAGAAATGACTTTGTCGCGACATAGTTCTCATGTCGTGACAAGAAAATAAATAGATCAGCAGTTGGAGTCGTAACTTGCATGGGCGAACGAAGCGATGTCGCCAACATGAAAGGGAGTTGTGACCAGGATCGGAATTGGCTTACAAGCGAGTAGTGTTGCGACATGAAAAAGTTATCGCAACACATAATTCAGTGAAAGGAAAAATAGTCAGGTCGGGACACAAACACTTGGAGACCAGAAAAATTTGTCGCGACAAGAATCAAAGTGGCTAGCAACAGAAACGGTGTTGCGACAAAGAAACTTGGTCGTGACACATAATTCAGTAAAGGAAGAAAAAGCCAGGTCGCAACAAGGAATTGTGGTCACGACACAAGTACCTGGAAATAAGAAAATATGGTCGTAACACGAGTCATCACTACACAACTAAACATGGTCACGTAGCGTGATTGAGTCATGACGGCTGACATGATGATTCCAAGAAAAAAATGCTAAGTAAAAGTAAACAACAAGATTTCCATGTCGCGACACACATGACAAAACAAAAGAGTCAAGAGGTAGTCACGAAAAATAATTCATGTCGCAATAACCAACTTAAGAAAACTGCAAAGAACAATGTCGCGATAGAGGACATCAGGTCGCGACTCAATATTGCGAAAACAAGGCAAAAGAATGTTGCGTTCCGTGAGGACACGCATGCATCACCTAACAAGTCGCTATATAGCCGAGGTCGCGACCGAACAAAGCAGCTTCGCCATCAAATTTGGGGAAGTCCACTTGAAGCCTTCACATCAGGCTCAATTGCTGGAAATGTATAACAGATATTTCCGCTGCCGCAAAGAGGCAAATTTCTTCCGTAATCTTTTATCTTCGGGATCAAGAAGACTCAATTGTATAATTTTAGAGTAGACTTTTCTTTTCTTTTATTTTCTTTTCGTTTCTTTTTTGGATCTGAACCAGTAACCTGTTCAGAATGTTGAAGCTGGATTTAATATTTCATTTTCTTCTCCAATTACTCCCTGAAATTAATGGAATCCTGCATCACACTCGAATCTGCTTCACGCTTAATCGCAACTACTACTGCTAGATTCGATCAATGCCCATTGTCGCTGTGATGTAGTTTCATGAGTACAACTTCCACTAACTTGATTTGCCTGTTGCTCTTTTCTCGCATATTGTAGAGAAGCACCAAATTAGTGGATTTATTTGATTGATGTTGTTCTTAAATTGATTGTTCCTAATAGTAGTATCTATTATCCTTTCAAGGACTGTTTCATGCTCTAATTTCTAGGAGGCCCTCTGAGTGACATAGAGATGGAGATTCTTGAGAGCTTTGAACATTCAATTTATGGGTATGCTAGACTACCATTGAAGAACTATTGAGCTTTGAGAGTTCACTTAGATAAATTTCCATTTCACTCATAGTAGAAGTTGAAGGGGATTGTTTATCAATTTAAATAATTAGAGATTTCCACCTAACTGGACATGGAGAGATCTTGATCCTGTTAGCCGAGATCTAATCATGGAAAGCAGAAAAATCCATCGTATCTAAAGGAAGAGTCATCAACCATTTTGTGAGGTTTTGCAATTGACCAGACTCGGGATGCAAGAAATTCATAGCCTTAAGAAAATGGGTATGAAGTATTGAAAAATAAAAATACCCAGATCTTATAAAGAGTATTCTGAAAATAAGTAATTGATTAGTTCTATGTCTTTGAAAGAAGTAGGGACCTCTAATTAGTGAATTGTGGAGAAATCCAAGCTGCATTATTAGGCATCTTTGACAAATCCAGATCCAAAATCAGGATTGAGAAAATCAATGGATTATAATGTAGAAATTGACTGTTCCACAACAGTTTCAGATTAGTGTCCATTTCTAGCAGAGAACTGATTCAGTCCAGTTTATTTTGTTTGTTTTAATTCAAAATTTCTTTCAATTAGATAAATATAATATAAGTATGATCTTATCTTTAATTCTAGTTTTCTAAATACTTACAAGGAGTGCTTTAAATAGTGTGGATCTTATAGTTAGTAGAAGTTGATTTTGAAAATTCTTGTCAATTTCTCGAGGAATGATATCTGTAATTCTTACATCCAAATTTTTACTACTAGAGGACTCCGTGGCACTTGCAAAGTGGTTCTAGACTAAACCCATTTTTATAATTTCAAGAACATAAAACCACTTTCTACTTTTCAAACAATTAGCTCCAATTTTCGTCCACTATTGGGGAACTGTAAGACTCCAGTAGAGGCATTAAAATTGAGTGGTTTAGTATATACATAAACAGACAAACAAGTTTTTTAGCGCCGTTGCCGGGGATCGAACCCGGGTCACCTGCGTGACAGGCGGGAATACTTACCACTATATTACAACTATTGAAGAACTATTGAGCTTTAAGAGTTCACTTAAGAAATACAACATTTTCACGGGACCCAGGATTTAACGAAAATCGGGTAGAGTCTCCTTTGTACGAGGAGCTTCACCCAAAATACAACATGTGCAATTACATGGCAACCTGTCCTAATATTATACAATGACCACATCGGGTCCACATAAGTAAAATGGCCAAGCATAGCTCCATTTATCCATACTAAACATATAAGACATGACTATAGGACCATAGTCCATAAGAGTTTAAATTTACATCACTCTAAAACAAAACATATCAAAATTAAGAATTTACCATTTGTTTTCAAATATAAATCAAAGCCACAATCCGGCTTTCTTCTCATCGGTCTCTAGTGAGTGTCATCTCCCTGCACATCTCCTGTACTTGAAAGGGGGGTCTCACGACTGGGTGAGCAATGCCTAGTAGAGTGAAATCCTACAATGGCTCCTCCCCACCTAAGTGCACATGCAATGGTCATGCCACAAGCACATTCCAATCACGATTATGTCAATCCTAGAGTGGAATCTACATGACATGAATGTGATGCTACTCCTCATGATCCCTGTACCAAGTCCTCACCTACTTCTCTCAACATGCAATATGCCATGTATGAAAAACTGTTTTCAAAACAAAGATATTTGTTTCATTTGTAGACAACCCTCCGATAAACTTTAGTGGACATACTCCGATAAATAATTATGTGGACAACCCTCCGGCATATATTATTAGATATACTCCGATAATAATTATGTGGACAACCCTCCGATATAAATTAGCGTACATACTCCGATAATAATTATGTGGACAACCCTTCGATATATTGTAGTGGACATATCCGATAATAATTATGTGGACAACCTTCCTATATAAATTAGTGGACATACACCGATAATAATTATGTGGAAAACCCTCCGACAAATCCTCTTTGTTCAAAAGCCATGTTAGGCAACCTCCAATCATTCATGCGACCTTCTAGAACTTTGTCCCTAGACCAAAACCAACATCAACACCAAACACAAATGCTAATTTTACCATGAACTCACACCCATTTCATGCGATGCACTTGCGCATAAATGCAATGCAATATGCCATTGCCTATCACCATGCTACATATATATGAGTGCTATATGTACATGCCTACTCATGCATTTCAACCCATGCATAAATCTGGAAAGCAGTATCATCGAACACATAAATCTTCCAATTAATTCACATGATTCATGCCAATACATCAATACACGCATACATTGACATCACAGTCATTACCACTGAAAGTAACGACTTAATCTAACCTTCTAGCCTAATCAGACATATCAAGTCCACAAGTAGCCTACAACAAGCCATGCAATGACTCCCAATCATACAAATCATTTTACCAAGCCTCATGGATAATTATATCAACATTTATTATAATCACCAAACAACATACACCAATTTCAATGTATTAGACCACACGCGTCATCACAACTAGGCAAATTGCATACTTGGTGCTACAATTAAATTTTCAGAAAATATGTGGTTACCAAATGCCATTCACTGGCATATGGAAAAATTCTAGACTCAAGGGGATTTCCGTAGAGTCTAAGAACACACGAATTGAGTTCGATTTAGAAAGTTATAGCCGTCCGTGTCGGAGGCTTCATATAAGCAACAAGATTTCACGCGCACCAGCAGGGGCCTACTATTTTTCATCATTTTCGGACATAATATGAGTCCAAATTGCATTAAGTTATATATGGATAGATTCTAGACTCAAAGGGCTTTCCATAGAGTCCAAGAACTCACGAATCGAAGTTCGGACAAAAAAGTTATGGCCGTCCAAAGTTGGAGGCTTCACGTAAACAGTGACATACGCGAACCTAGAAAAATGCATTTTTCCGGGTTCCTAACGCATCCGCATGTTCCCCTGCTCAACCAAGACCAAAACGACTCCAGATGGAAAAATAAAACCTGGGTAGAAGGTTCCTACCTCTCTGAAGCGTGGATAACACCAAGGAAGTCCCGCGGGCACTTCCTCAACCCGAAGCTTTCAACTCCCCAAACCTCATGTGTGAAACCTTAGCGAAACTCGAAGTTTCCAGTATCCACACATAGGCCTCGTCGAGTACTCCGACTTTAAGTCTTGGCCCGACGCGAGATGACTAATTGAAGCCAGAGATCTCAGAGAAGCCGAGTTTCTCTCTCTAACTTTTCTTCTCCAAACACGAAATTTTTGACAAAATTGCGTGTTGTCCGTACCCACGCGTAGCCCTCGTCGAGTAGATGAACTTTAAATCTTGGCTCGATAGATTCCGACCAGCCGATCTCCGTAGATAGTAGAGAAAAATGAGGAGTTTCTCTCATTTCTCTCTCTACTCAAGTCCACTGCCAAGAATTGCCAAAGTGGGGAGAAAAAAAATGTCATCTTTCTCTTATCTTTTCCTTTTTAAGTTTAAGTTAGAAGCGGGGCCCACTATGCTCCACGCGTCCATAACCCGTCTAGGTTCATTTTTGTCCCGAAACAATTTATTTCTTTTCAGTTCAATTAATTTTAAATGAACTTAACTCTAGCTTATTTCATCCCCAGATTCTCGTAAAATCTCGTCCCTAGAGTTGTCGGGCAATCACCCACTGTAAACTCATAAAAATTGATTGTCTTAGAATTCAAGAAATTTTTCTAGGTCACTAGATTTCAAGACAATTTAATGGTATAGCGCTTTTTGGCTATTTGAGATTTAGAGAATTTTGTAGGCTTCCCTGAACCATTACGACAATTTATTATTATTATTATCAATTTTCCATTTTAGAAAATTTCTAATTTTCCTGGGTTTTACAGGGAGTTCGGTGGATAAGAGGAAAAAAAGAAAAGAAAGGAAAGCCAAAAAGAAAAAGATGAGGAAAATCAGACAGAGGAGAGAAGGAAAAAAACGTGGGAGAAGAGGAAGAAAGTGGGAGAAAAGAAAAGAGAGATTTTCCTGGCATTCCGACGGTCGAAGCTCAACGGTCCGAGAATTAAAGTCGGTCCACACAACAAGAGCTATGCGTGGGTACCAAAATCTGGGAGTTTCGTCGAACTCCAAGAGGTAGGGAATTTTCCTACTTGGATTATTTTTAGCCTAAAAGCCACAATTTCATATAGGTTTTCTTTAAAGTCGTGGATCGATGTTGGTGATTCAAAGACTCGGGGTTATGGGCATGAAGAGTCTCATCTCATATGACATGAAATATTCCATAGGATTGCATTTTTTTGTATGGAATGTACAGGATGGTGCATGCATGAGCATCGTAAACCCCCACATGTCAAACTCATCCACCATCTTCTAATAGCTTTGCTTTCAGAACTAACGCTTCCATTTACATCCTAAATAAAATTTACGAGAATTAAATTAGCACAAGGGCATGGAATAATAAAAGAGAAAAAATAAGTGCTTTTCGGTTAAAATAACAATAAAAACAACCCAACATTGAAAAACCCATCAGAATATAAGAGATCAAATTGGAGATTAGACAAGTAAAACCGTAATTTTTAAGAAACCAAAATAACCATGAACAAGTAGTTCAGGCTGATGCCGAAAGCCCTTTTTCCACTTCATTTCCCTCATTTTTTTTTCTTTTAACATCACTCTCACCCCACCACCTTTGGAACCCTAGGAACCAGTAGAGAGGAAGAAATGAAGGGCGGATTCGGGATCAAAGCTCAAGATCCCCATACAAACCAAGGATTTAAGGTAGGAGTTTTCTCTCACTCGTTTACATTGAGGTTAGGGTATTATATATGTATGTTTTGGGTTATAAATTCTATGTATTTATGACATGAAATCATTCTCTCTTAGTCTTTTTGAAAATAGTGCATGTTTAAAAACAAAGTTGCGGTTGAATACTTAGGAAATCTCTTTAGTCGCTTAAAAAATCCAAGACTCGAGAATGATGGATTTTTCTTCAAGGGGTTCTTTTGGGGATTGATTTCTAAATCATAGTGGATTCATATGGTAGTAAAAATATTTTGGTTGTGATCTCTTGTACTTTCATGATTAGTTACTGAGATTGATTCAAAAAATGGAATCAGGTTCAAAGAATTCAGCGTAAATCAGATTTATGAAATCATGAATTTGGGGTGATGACGGTGGACCGAATATGTACTTGTATGTTTTGTTGGAATAACATGAATGAGAGGTTCCTTGTAAGGATGCTCAAATTTCTCTCAAGAGGTTCCTAGTAAGGATGCTTGAGAAATACTAGTAACATGAATGAGAGGTTCCTTGTAAGGATGCTTAAATTATTATCAAGAGGTTCCTAGTAAGGATGCTTGAGAAATATGACCATGATGAGTGAGAGTTTCCTTATAAGGATGCTCAAATTATTCTCAAGAGGTTCCTAGTAAGGATGCTTGAGAAATACTACCATGGTGAGTGAGAGGTTCCTTGTAAGGATGCTCAAGTTGTCTCAAGAGGTTCCTGGTAAGGATGCTTGAGAAACAAAAATAACATAAAAGGGGTGGAGGTTACTGTTAAGTATGCCACTTGCCAAGAGAACTTAAAGGGGGTGGAGGTTACATTTAAGTATGCCGCCTGCCCAAAATAACGGTTGGAAATGGTATTGGGTGAAACTGTTTATAATTCCATTTACGCGTTGCTTGCTAGTACATCTACTTATGTTGTTTTTATATAAACTTGAGATCTGTTTAGAAAGGCCCTGTTTTATGTAAAGCATATATCTACGTTATGTTCAAGGAAAATGAGACTAACCGTTTTCCATGTTTTCTTACACTTTGTTTCGAGTTTGAGAGAGTTCTTCTCTATTGCAGCTTTGTGCTCACCTCCTCCACACGCCATCTTTCAACATTCAACCTGTATAGGGAGGCGTGGAGCTGAGGAACCTCGTGCTTGGGAGGCCCCACTGAAGGATCAGACATCCCGAGGTCCACCAGGTGAAGGAACTCATCTAAGACCTTGGTAGTGAAGGAGAAGGCCAAATATTGGCTTATTTTCTGGTTTTTGTAATTTTCTGGATAGAACATCCGGGGCCAGAGAGGTCAGACAAACGTAAGCTCTCAGAATAAAAACTTATTTTGATTTGTTCAACATGGTGTTGGATAGTTTTCCTAGATTTTATACTACATGTAGGATAAGCATAGAGTTAGTAGTATGGAAGGGAATACATTGGGAGAGAGCAGGACGCAGAAGGAAAAGAATGTGGCTACGCTATTTTATGTTTCGATCAAGAATAGAATGTTCTCACAAGATAGATTTCACCCGTGTCGCGACAAATGGCTCACATGCCGCGACAGCTCCAGCCAGTAGGGCACTTTAGGGTTGCGACTTAGACTTTTGTGTCGCGACAGGGCTTCTTGGTTCTATGTTGCGATTGTGTCGCGACAAAGGAGGGACGGAGTGTGGCCAGGGAGGAAAGGAAGTGTCGCGATTAGTGGTTTTCATGCACCTAGTTCGCCCAGTGGATCTGGTCCTCTGCTGCTATCGAATATGTCATGACAGAGAGTTCAAGCAGGGTAGGATTTTCCTATCAAAAATTGTTTTATGTCGTGATTCGTGTTCGGGGCTACTAAAGGGTTTCATGACAGGAGACTCTATGTCGCGACATGGTCGCCAACGAAAGCGGAGAGTCTTTTCAGAGAAGATTTGGCCGCGACGTAGCTGGCGCAAGCCAGCGCCCAAATGCCCACAACGCACGACGCTTCCCAGCGGGCCGCGGCGCCGCTGCATAAAGGCTCCTTAGTGCCAGCCGTCGACCTATCCAGAGACGCATAAAGGTAATCAGGTTAAAAATTATTTGACCTTACTGTCAGCCATTGTCCATGAACACGATTCATGGACACTGTTCGAAAAAAAAAAGAAAAAGAAAGTGACCCCTGAGATTTGGGGTGTTACAAGCACTTAAAGGAGTATCCTCAGGAGAATTTACCGGGTATCAAGCCACCCCGCAGGGGACTCCCCCCTTCGTACATGCGGACGTGGCACCGCGCCGCCCGACGAGGCAAAGGATTATGAAGGATGCCGATGTGTGACCTTGATATTACCTTCAGAAAAAGTATTTCATGTTAATCAACTAAATTCGGGACTATTGTCTATATAGCTCCAAGTATGTAATTATGATAAGAGGGTTGCGATCGAACCCTTACGAACTGTAATTAAGCGTTTTATTTTCATATTTTAGATTTAAATGTGAAATTTGAATGAGTTTCAGAAGGATATATCGGATATGGACAGATGGACCCTGTGTGGTCAATACTACTTATGTTGAGACCTTGGATGGGTTATGATTATACACGTTGTGTGTTGGGTAGAGTTCCACGAACAAAGGAGACTCTGCCTGATTTTTGTGAAAATATGGATCCCGATAAATGGGACACAACAAGCAGGGTATCTGGGCCACCCGAAGCCACGTGGGAATTTCGTGGGTCAAGGGTCATTGACCCGACCCCGGTTTAGGGCCACAAAGCTCATCCGCAACAAGATCGCTCACATGTGGAATCCATTGTGACATGCGCTTTAGTCCCGGATAATCATATGCTTTGATTTGTGAGAGTGACCTTCTATATTCCTAGTTTTTCTAGAAATTTGATTTCAGTTTTTAGAGTTGTACCTGTTAAGACCAAATAGTATATGCAAATTTATGACACTGTCACTAGAGGGATATTATCTAATCCCTGGCAGTGGCGCCAAAAACTTGTTAAGATCAAATTGTATACTCATAAGAAGAATTGTTTTTTCATTGAACTCATTTAAAGATTTAGTTCGGTCTTAAACACTGCAAGTGCACAGGTCGTAAAAGTAATAAAGTGGACCTATAAGTCCGGATATCATTCTCACAAAGATTGAAAAGAATTTAAACTTTAACTACCCCAACTACTCAAGTTTTATACTATTTGAACTTCCATTTCAGAGTAAATTTAGTAACCTAATAAGAATTTTAACAACAGGAATCCTACATTTAAAATAAAGGGAAAAATTTAAATCCTAAATATAAATCGAATCGAATCCAGATTTATCGCAGGCTTTAGACACTCTGATTTCACCGCCGGTGAAATTATCAATTCCTGCATCATAATCTCATTATATTTTCCCCTGAGTTGGAATCTGAATTTGTCAAGAGGCAAGGTAGTATAATTTGGATTCCTCCTCTAACCATACTTGTCATTGAGTAGAGATTCATGTTCATTTCTGAATCATGAAATTACTTGAAATTAGAATTTCTCTATAAGATTTGAGTATTTTTCTTTTCCAATACTTCATACCCATATCTTATGACTACAGATTTCTTGCTTCCCAAGACAGGGCAATTGCTAGATTTCTACAAAATGAATGATGTCTCATCCTTAAGATCTGAAAGAGTTTTCCCTTTCCTTGATTAGATCTCAACTAACAAGGGATCAAGATCATTCCTCCAGACCAAGGAGAGATCTTTAATTGATTAAATTGATATATCATTCAACCCTTCTCAAACCATGAGAAAATTGAGGATTTATCTAAATAACCTTTCAGAGCTCATTAGTTCTTCAATATTAGTCTAGCATACCCCCAAGTAACTAATCTAAGCTCTCAGGAATCTCCATCTTTGTGTCACTCAGAGGGCCTCTTGAAAATCAAAGTCAGACAATAGTCCTTTCATGGGTATAAGCTACTAAAATTGGGAACAATTAATTTCAAGAATAACACCATTTAAATAAATTCAAAATTCAACTCGGGAAATTTTCTTCACGTTGTGCAGAAAAGACCATAACTAACATCGATCTTCCTCTAATCCAAGTCAGAGCCAAAACTGGATTACAGTATACACTAAAATACTGATTAGGAAAATTCCAATGTAACTGCAATCAACTGAAGAAATGAGTTCTAGCTTTTGTCTGGAGTTTATTGAATTTAAACAGTAATCGTAAATGAATTTTAGGATTTAAATTCAACTTCAAAACTTTTGAACAATTTACTGTCTTAGATCTAGTAAACAAATTAAGCAATCCTATTCTAAATCTAATCTAGGAAGAGAAGAAAATAAAAAAAGAAAAATATAATACAAAAGAGTCCTTAGCTCCCCTTGTGTACTGGGTTCGTCCAATGATGATCCACGCCTTACTTCGCAATCAAGCTTCTATTTATAGAGCCCTAAAAGCTTAGCCCTAAAATCGAGGCTATGTGTGCATCCCAAAATTTTAGCCTGTGATTTGCCTTCTCTGTCGCGACTTGTGAAGCCGCACATAGAGTTTTGTGTCCATGTCGCAGATGCACCATGATCATGACTCAAGATCTTATGCTCCGCTTTCTCTGGGCCATGGCTGAACGTATTTTTTTGTTACGATAGTCTTCTTTCTTTTAGTATGATAACTTTGTCGTGACATAGTTTCCTTTGTCACTACAATATTGTGTGCATTCCTCAAACAGTTATGTCGCAACATCGATAATCATGTCGCAACACGTTTTAGTGCAGCTTCTGTAAAGTGGTGTCGCGACCTAAGTTTTCATGTCACTACGTAACTGCTCGTGCACGCTGCGAACACCGCCTCAGATATTCGTGATTTATCACGCACCCAAAAGTCCGTCGCGATGATGCTTGTTGCCACTAAGTCGACTTCGTCATACTTGTTAAGTGATGTCGCTACATGACTTCTTGGTGTTGTCAATATTTGCTATCACGACCCAGTTTTCATGTTGAGACAAGATTACTCTGTGTTTAGCTTACTAGTTCTATCGCGACTCAGTTTGTTATGTCGTGACAGGACATCTTTGCATTGTGTTGAATCCTCTGTCGCGACCCAGAAGTTGTGCCGCGACCTCGTTTCTCTCTGTTCATCTTATTTCTATGTTGCGACATTAAGATCCATGTCGCGACATAGATTTATCTCCTCAATTTGAAGTATGTTGCAATGTTGGGTTCCTTTGTTGCGACTAGGCCAGTTCAACAAGTAAGCGTCACCAATCGCGACATAAATTTTCTTGTTGCGACTGAACTTCTTCTTTCAGTGCTCTCTTCTGTCTCAACCAGCTCCTCTATGTTGCAAGAGTCAGTGTCAAGATAGAGTAGATTCTGTCGCGACATAGATTATACTTTTTGGTCTTTCATTATGTTGCAAGATAATTGATCTTTACCTCAGTTGGCTTCTTCCCATTTCCTGTCGCGACATGCTGTCTTTTGTTGCGACATAAATTTTCTACCAATTTTTAGATCTTATGTTGCGACATAGAAAATATTGTTGCGACACAGTTCTCTAACCATTTGCTTAGATGTTTGTCGCGACCTAGAAAGTCTATCGTGAAAGAGACTTCTGCAATTGCTGTTTTTCTCTTTTTTCTTGCTGGAAATCTTTCTTTTTGAATTAACACCTGCAAAACACAAAGTTTGTAAATATTCCATAATCTGGCATTAAAACAGTTATAAAAATACTAAAAACAAGCTAGAAAAATGGATTAGAAATAGATGAGTTTAAGACTCATCAGTACCCTTAGGATATTCCTTTAAGTTTTCCAAATTGTACATTTAGTTTATTTTATAAATCTGAATTTATTGGAAATGGTATTTTGTATGATGGTCTTTTCTCTATTAATTAGCAACATAACACGATTTTGCATACTCATAGTGGCATTAAACGATGTATTTTGAATGAAGTTCCTATATTATGTGGCATTAGAGACTTGGCATATCTCCATTGATAGGATTAAGAGATTAGTGAATGACGGAGTACTGAATACTCTAAATTTTACTAGCTTTGACACTTGTGTACACTGCATAAAGGGAAAGTAGATTAACAAGTTCAAATAGGGTGCCAAGAGGAGTACTGACATTTTAGAGATCATACATTCAAATATATGTTGTTCTGATATGGATGGTTATGGTCCAAAGTACTTCATCTCTTTCATAGATAATTGTTTTTTTTATATATGTACCTTTATATGCTTCATAATAAAGACGAAGCCTTAGACACCTTTAAGGTTTTTAAATGTTGAAGTAGAGAAGTACTGCAGTAAGCATATAAAGGTTGTCATAATAGATAGAGGTGGAGAATATTATGGAAGATACACTGAAGATAAACAAGAACCTAGTCCATTTGCTAAGTTATTTCAAGAGCATGAGATTGTTGCTTAATACACTATGCTTGGTTCTTCAGACTAGAATGGTGTAGCAGAGAAAAGGAATAAGACCTTATTAGACATGGTATGTAGTATGTTAAGTAGCTCTAAGCTACCTAAATTCTTGTGGATTGAACCTCTTAAAACGATTACGTATATATTAAAGCGGGTTTCGACTAAGGCTTTCACAAAGATGCCATTTGAGCAATTTAAGGGTTGAAAACCCAATTTGCGACATATGTGCGTTTGGGGATGCCTATCTGAAGTAAGAATTTACAATCCATAAGAAAAGAAGTTAGACCCAAGGACTATTAGTGGGTATTTCATTGGATATGACAAAAAATCCCAAGGGTTATAGATTCTATTGTCCATCTCATAATATAAGATTTGTGGAATCAAGGAATGCTAAGTTTCTTGAGAGTGACTTAGCTAGTGGGAGTGATTTTTTTTTTTTTAAGAGACTAGCCTTCCACATCAAGTGAAAGATTAGTTATCATTTGAAACACTCCTCAAGTCCAAACGGGTATTGTACAACTGATCATTAAGAATCCACAACTTATTGCTGATGACTCTACAAATCAAGTTGTTCATGAAGTGCCAGACATGGTTGAACAACATGATCCACATGGAAATGTTGAGCTAACATTAAGAAGATCTACAAGGTTAAGAAGATCGGTAATTTCATATGACTATGTTGTGTATCTACAAGAATTGGACAATGATCTTAGAGCTAAAAATGATTTGATAACGTTTTCGCATGCCATGAACTACAAATAATCTAATTTTGGTTCGATGCAATGAAGGATGAGATGAACTTTATGTCATCTAATGGAGTTTAGGATCTTGTTGAGTTGCCTGATAGGGCAAAGAACATTGGGTGTAAATGGGTCTATAAAACAAAGAAAGGCTTATTAGGTAACATTGAGAAATATAAAGCAAGACTCGAAGCCAAGGGATTCACTCAAAAGGAAGGAATCGATTACAAGGAGACTTTTTCTCCTGCATCAAAGAAAGATTCGTATTATTTTTGGATTAGTTGCACATTTAGACTTTGAGTTGAAATAAATGATTGTAAGAACAACTTTCTTCAAACTAGATGAATAGGTATACATGAAGCAACCTGTAGGATTCCCCTCTAGTCAAGGTGAGCACTTGGTGTGCAAGCTTAAGAAATTCATCTATGGATTGAAACATGCTTCTCGTTAGTGGTATTTGAAATTCCCTAATGTAATCTCTTCCTTTAGGTTTGAAGAGAATATTATGGACTAGTTGTGTATATACCAGAAGGTTAGTGGTAGTAAGATTTGTTTCTTGATCCTATATGTAGATGATATTTTACTCGCAACCAATGATAGGGGTTTGTTGCATGAGGTGAAACAATTTCTCTCTAAACATTTTGACATGAAAGATATAGGTGATGCATCTTACATCATTGGTATAAAAATCTTTAGACATAGATAAAGGTATTTGGAGTCTGTCATAAGAAACCTAAATCAATAAAGTTTTGGAAAGATTTCAGATAAAAAATTGTTCACCAAGTGTTGCTCTCATTATGAAAGGGGATAGATTCAATTTGAATCAAAGTCCTAAAAATAAGAAAAGGAAAAAAATAAAGAACATCCCATATACTTCAGTTGTTGGTAATATAATGTATGTTCAAGTTTGTACCAGATCTGACATAGCATTTGCTGTCAATATGTTGGGAAGATGTCAAAGTGACCAAGGTATGGACCATTGGAGAGCTGCAAAGAAAGTTTTCAGATAAGGACTGAAGGAATACATGCTTATGTACAAACGAACATACAACCTAGAAGTGATTGGTTATTCTTATTCAGACTTTGTTGGTTGTGTTGATTCATGTAAATCAACATTAGGTTACTTTTTCTTGTTTTTCGGTAGGTTGTACCATGGAGAAGTACAAAGCAAACTTTAATAACTATTTTCACTATGGACGATGAATTCGTCTCTTGTTTTGAGGCTACATCGCATGGTGTTTGGATGAAGAGTTTCATTTTTGGGCTTAGAATCATTGATTTTATATCTAAGCCATTGAAGATATTTTGTGACAATCAACTACAATCTTTTTGGCTAAAAACAACAAAAGCGGAAGTTGAAGCAAACACATTGACATAAAGAATTTAGCCACAAGAGAGTGTGTTAAGGATAAGACAATGGTCATTGAACACATTAACATTGAATTGATGATTGTTGATCCTTTGACTAAGGGCATGTCACCGTCAAAATTTAAGGATCATATAGACCATATGAGACTTGGTCTTTTAGTATGATTTTATTGTATAAGACAATGTAATGAAACTCTATTTCAGTTATGATGTTTCTCATTATATTTTGTACTCAGATTCAATTATTCATATTGAGAGATATCATTAAAGGTATGGACCAAGAATAAACCTAGGGTTTATTCATTAAGATACGTGTGATTATTATAAAACATGATACATTGTAATACATGGAAGATAATACTCGCTTTAGAGGACTTATAGTCATGATTCATGTATTTTGTTTTTGTTGTGGGGTATGTTAGAGTATATGAACCAAGTAGGAGAATGTTAGCGATTTTTTTTGCCGTTGCCTTCACCAAATTGTGGTCCATATACGACCACACCTGGAACACGTCAATGGCACATTTTTTCTATCGTCGCCTTCACCAAAGTGTGGTCTATATACAACCACACTTGGAACACGTCGATGGCCATATATGAAGAAACGTTTTGGCCACGTCGATGGTACAATCACCCATCGTCATTCACAACCGCCTCTATGATGGGCATAGGTCTATATATATCGAGGATTGTGTTGGTCCCCAAGTTCATTCTCACTGTAGTACACCATTGAAGAGGTGAGAAGAAGATCTTGGAAGGGCAACTAAATTGCATTTGGTTCTTAGATTTGACAAAAGTTACAATGGTAGGAGGTAAGCATCCTTATTCATTCATTCCGATGCATCTTGGATGCTTGTTCTGAATCCAAAGTATGAGTAGATCGTATTCTAACATGATTTGCTAAAAGTCAAGATTATAACTTATTTCATGTTAAAAAATCGAGCCCTCTAACTGAATAAAAGTTATGGTTTATCTCATCACCTAGGAAGAAAGGCTAAGAGATTATTGAAGGTTTGAATTCATTTTCTTGAGCACCAAGGCTATCTTTGATTCTCAAAAAATTTAAAAGAAAGTGCAAGGGAAATAAAATAGAGTGGGAAAGTAGAATGAGAGAAAAATGAATAAAAATAAAAATAGAGTTAAATCTGTAGATTCTAAAGGATCACGAACACTTACTCGTTGTTCCTGATCGGTACAAAAAACTTGACAGGATCGTTATATGTCTTCAATGCTTCAATGTACCCACTACTAGAACCGGAATTGATTCCACAATCCGAACACTTCTTGATTTTCTCGGTAAATATCCGATTTTCTCTCAAGCTTCAAAACATATATATATTCTCAAAAGCCGCATGCATATCTCTATGTGACGCTGAATGAGGCGGCGCTGAGAGCGCTTTCCAAGACAACTCGCCAACTTCCCAGCATACGTGGCCGGGCCGTCTAGCCCATGTGGGCGACCCAGCCCAAGTCTAACATCTCTTACTCGCCTATAATGGGCTGGACTCATATCAATCAATGTGATAGAATTTTATATTTGCACTAGAAATTATTCATACAAGTGAAAGGATTGTGCGACCTGAAGCACACCGATAATGGGAGCTCCAATATAGAAACCCCATACAGGCCATATTTGAGACATCAACCTCAAAATATAATTAATCCCGAAAGTGTACTTATATACCCCAAACATTTTGAATTACACATAATTGAGTATTATTCAATCCATCAAGAATTCTATACTCAATTCATTACAACTATAACAAGTATTCTAAATCATATCAAACTCCTTCGAGTGAGATGATTCCGGCCGGTGAATACAAGCAAAAAGTGTAAAACCAAAAAATGTTCTTTCTTTCGCCCTCATATCAATTAGATCTGAATTAACTCGCTTTCCTAGGAATGCACCTTTATGTCGAATCATTCCATGACCATAGGATACACCCTTAAGGTAGCAAACATTAATACATCACATCATGATATAGTCAAAAGTTGCAAAGGGTAAAGTGTTGAGATCTATATCAAGATCTCTTAAGGACTCACATAGTGAAGTTAGCTGTGGATCCATTCTTCTCACTTTATGTGCCTTTAATTCAGCACATGTCAGAGTGAAATGCATGCAATGGTAGAGCTTTTCTTTTTCTTATCCTAAGATAAAGAATGTATGTCATTGCTCTCCTCATTAGAGGTAATATACCTTACGAGTCTTAGTGTTGTCACCAAATCACAAAGGCTAAACTCCGAAATTCTCATCTTCTCTCACCGCATTGGGCTAGATGACTAATTTCACACTTCGCTTATCATATAGACACATGAATGGTGGGGACATTCATGCTCCGCCTTCTTATTTAAGAACCTCATCTTGGTTCTAACCAAGGCACCCTAAATTACTGTCTTTGAGTTAAATTCTACTCCCATCGCGCCTCAAGTCGCTAATCGAGCACTATAATTCAAATATCCATCTCTACTCGCCTTACAAGCGTTAGAGGCGAGATTGCCTCCGTGTGAGTGAGCCAATCTTAGTCTATCGACATACTTATTGAATTGTACAACTCTACTCTTACAAAGATCACCATATAAAATAAATGTTGAATAACAGTAAAACATTTAAATTATTCAACAAACTCGTAGCATCCTAATTCATCGATTACATTCCCGCGATAAGCCTGTATTTAACATGTCTAATGAATACATCCCTAAATTTATTAGCCAGGAGTGGGTCGCACCATATTGTTTGTAGAAATCTATTTTAGGACCACGTCCTTGCTCGGCACTGCATCTCTAATATACTGGATATCTTTTCTTGATATGTTTGGTCTTTCCATGATCTTTAGGATCCTTGGCAACAACCAATGCAGTAGTGTTGTCACAAAAAATTGTCACGGGCTCTAATGTCGATTTGACAATTTCTAAATACTGTAGGAAACTCCTTAACCAAATTGCATCTTGAGTTGCTGCGGAACAAGCTACGTGATTCACCTCCATATGACAATGCTACACAGATCGCTATACTCCATAGTATACATTATCCGAAGAAGAAAGCATATCCCGAAGTCGATTTGCACTGATCAACATCACCTCCCCAATTAGCATCAGAGTAACCAATCAGACGCAAATCCTTCTTCCCTTGATAACATAGCATGTAGTCTGAAGTTCCTTTCAGATACCGTAAAATCCTCTTGACTGCCATCCAGTGCTTTTGACCAGGGTTTGATTGAAACCGGCTAACCAAACCAATAGCATAACATATGCTCTGACGTGAAAATATTGCATACACTAACCACCGATAACACCGGCATAAGGTACTCTGGACATTTTCTCTTTCTCTTCTGGAGTCTTAGGACACATATCAAGACTTAGGCTTAAACTTTTTTCAACAGGGGTATCCATCGGCTCACATCTTGCATGTGATACGCTTTAACATCTTTTGATGTAAGTCTCCCTTGAGATAAAACCCAAAAGCCTTTTTAGCACGATCTCTATGATCTTCAATCCAAGCACGAGCTAGCTTCACTCCATATCTTTCATTTCAAAGTTTGGATGACAACCACTTCTTAGTGCTGTCAATCATCTTTCGTATTTCCAAATGACAAATACCATCGACATACAAGGACAAAATTACAAAAACCATCACTGAACGCTTTAAATACACGCACGGTCTTTCCATCATCAGAAGCCATCCTTTGATTGCTTGATGAAACTTGATGTTCCATTGCCTAGATGCTCGCTGAGACCATATATGATCTTTCGAGCTTGCGAAACTCATGCTTCGCCCTTAGATTCAAAACCCAAAGGTTGATCCATATAGATTCATCTAGTTCTCCACTGAGAAAATGCGCTTTACGTCCATTTGGTATACTCCTAAGTCCATATGTGCGATTATAGCCAGAACGAGGCGAACTGAAGGACTCACACCATGAGAATGTATCTCAGTCAATTCCTCTTCTCGTGTAGCCTTTTGCTACCAAATACGAGCCTTATATCTTCTATGGACCCATCCGCCTTACGCTTAATTTGAGAATCACTTATTTCCCCATGGATTTTCGTCCCGGCTGCAGATCAACCAAATCCTGCACTTGATTAGTTCCTATCAATTCATTTCTTCTTCCATAGCTTTACTCCATTCCTAGCTTTTAGGACTGCTAGAGCCTCTGTAATTGTTTTGGTTGCTTCGTCATCTGTGGAGCAATCGCAGATGCTTCCCCTCGTCTCAAATCGATAATGGGAATACGTTCACGGATGCCCGACGAGGTTAAGATTGCTCATGATCTTGCTCCATAGGAGTCGGATCGGGCACTGTAATAAGCTCCCACTTTCCTCGGGAGAGTTAGAGTGTCCTCTAATCCCTCCACTGTGGTAGGGTCGCCATTTTCTAGATTTTCATAAAATTGAAAATCTTTATTAACCTTACCTCTCACAGGCTAGTCTTCTTCTAAGAAAACGACATCACGGGACTCAAGCTCTGTCACGCTCCCATCGACTTTTCTGTGAAAACAAATCCTTTGGAGGTTTCAGAGTATCTAATGAAAATACACTTTGTCCCCTTAGGACCAAGTTTCCCATATTGATGAGTATTGTGTGAATGTAGTGCACACCGAGGATGCAGGAGAGGAAATTTCGCATCGGGTTGTGCCATTCCATAATTCATATGGGGTGGAGGGACGGTTAGGGCACGATTAGTACGTAGGTAGTGGTTAATAGCATCTCCCGAAGGAGATAGGTAAATTAGCTTACCATTATTGACTAACCATGCAGGGTTCACATTCCTCTTTACGCAACTCCATTTTGTTGCGGAGTGTAAGGAATAGTTAATTTGTCGAACTATACCCTTTTCATCACAAAAACTTTTGAATTGGTTGGATGAATATTTACGACCTCGATGGGATCCTTAGTGTTTGATCTTCACGTTAATTGATTCTCTAGAATTGGTATATTGCTTGAAGCGGAGTCGATGCATCAGACTTATTAATCAAATAAACATGACCAAAAATATTATTGAAATCATCTATAAAAGTGATGAAGTAGTCGGCACCATGCCTAGCCCTCACATTCAGTGGTCCACAGATGTCTGAATGAATAAGTACCTTAATGGACTAATGGCTCTCTTGGCTTTGCCAAATGGTAGCTCTAGTTGCTTTCGGCTAAGCGATGCTCACATGTAGGTAATTCTGCTTTGGCGGAGTGATCCCGAGGAGCCTACTCGAGCCAATCTATTTAATCGGTCTTGCCCAATGTGTCCCTAATCTAGCATGTATAAAATACTCGGTATTAAGCTTGAGGCGGAATTACCAACAACATAGATGAAGCGAGCGTCGATTCGGTACAATATTAGTGGTGTCCCGACACCATAAAATCCATAACACATAGCCAGAACCATAATAAACGTTGTCCAGAAATACTTTTACACAACCCTTATTAAATATAAGTTGGAAACCTAGTTCTAGTAGAACAAGAACAGAAACAAGATTTCGTCGAACTTTAGGAGCATATAGCACATCATGAAGATAAAGCGTGCGACCACCCGCGGCTTCCCAGTTTGCAGGTACCAATCCCTAGCATGTCAGTGGAAGCATTATTCCCCATGTATATACTTCTCACGCCTTTAGGAGTCGACGAAATTCCACATAAAGTTGTTCGGTCCGCACTTTCGTGGTCGATTCTTCTTTGAGTCTACGATCCAAAGAGAACGATCTTAGCAAGCATTAAGCGACTACTAACATATAAGTTAGAGGGACGAGTTTGTGCAAACTATACCTTTGGCTCAGTGCAATCACGAGCAAAGTGACCAGGTTTGCCACGGTTAAGCAGTTCTTGTTTACGCTTTCACGCCGTCAGCGTTTGCGCTTGCAGCTTTGTCCACCTAAAGACTTTGCTTCATCTCCTCTTTTGCCCTTTTGGAAACCCTTACCTTTCCAATTTTTGCGTCTAGAGCCTTTTGCTCCTCGCGATTTAGACTCTGTCATGAAAGCTTCATTTGCAAGCTTCTTAGAGAGAAGACGATCTTCCTCAAGCTCAACATGACGAGCAACATCATCAAAAGTTTTGATGTTCTCATTATGGGTAAGGTTAACACGTATGTGTTCCCAATTGCTCGGCAAAGAGCGACAGATTGGACTTGCTTCTCATCAGCCATGTCATGCCCTGACGATTCGTGACACGGTAGGGTGATCCGGAATCAACAAAAATTTGTTTCCTATGTTCCTCCTAATTGTCAGAATGGCTACCGCAGATAGCGGTCTAGTATTTAACACGGGATGGGTTTTCATCCCACGAATGATCTACATTATGTTTGAAAATGGTGAGACTTTTTATTTGGATTTTTGACGGCATTTAAAAACAAGGGAGTTGGTTACTATCGTTAACTGGAAATGGCTTAAATTAAGGTGTGAAATGGTAACCTTGTAAAGGCTCGATCACTAGCTTGATACAATGGGGCTATTAAGGTGTCCTCGGTTATTTCTCGCATTAGGCAACGACATAGTCAAAGCCAAAACCGGATCTTTGTTTAGCTATTAAACCTAACCCTAAAAACACTCCTATTTGAGTCCAACCAAATACTGAGCATTCAGTGTTCCAATCAGTTTGAAAACCTAGCATTTAACCTCATTTCAATGGCTCGTAAATGACATCTAAAGAATGTCAGTGCATCTACCATTAAGAATGCACTGAACCCTAAAGCATGACAAGTATTGACCAAAAGGAAAGACACAGGCTGAACCCTAGTTTGGAAAATTGAACCCAATGCAAAGACTTTAGCATTAAAGATATGAGGACACCGCCAACAACCACCAACCAGCTAGTAACCCTCCCTCTTCAAAGCTTGAGGTTTAAGCTAAGCATCCCTTGAGTTGTCATCCTCAAGGGGTGTGTTTGGCAAAACGAGAAAATGAGAGAGAGAGAGAGAAAGAGAGCAAAATATGTCCTAAAACTAAAGCTGGAAAGTTTGCATAAAATGAAAGTTAGGGTTACAAAAAGTTGTAAGCTTATATAGCCAACCCCAATGTGTGAAATGACAAAAATGCCTAAAATATGAGATTATAATAGGGACAAAATGGTAATTAATCAAAACGTGGTCATTTGGAATCAAAAACATAAAAAACACAGGGGCAACAATTTCGTTATGTAGTGAATTTCGCTTATCATAGCTGAAATTTTTCGCTATGATAGCGAAATTTCGCTATCATAGCAAAAATGCATAACGAAATTCACCATATGTGCACGTAATTTTCGCTATGATAGTGAAATTTCGCTAGCCTAGCGAAAATTTGTACATAGCGAAATTAGGATTGCGAAATTTTCGCAATCCTTGCGAAATTTTCGCAATGCATACGCAAATTCCCTGGTTTGCTCGCTTGCCACCGCATCTTCTTTTCATCCAATTCCACTTCATTTCTTCATTTTGGTTGATGAAATCACTTGGTGATCCTCGGCGTGTACAACTACGACATCATTCCCGAAATTATTGGTGAGGCTACTTCAAAACCTATGAATTACTAAAAATAATCTCGAAACCAAATAAGTAGCACTAAGTGGATATGCACATGTCAGTTGGCTCAACTCATATGATTAGTGCGCAAAAAGCACTCAAAACCTATCTTAAATAGGGTTCAAAATAGCACTTTTTGGGCACTAATCACACCCCCCAACCGACACGTTGCTAGTCCCTTAGCAATACGGAAGACAATAAAGGTATGCATGCTGTGCTTTTACAAAAAGTGTATATTGTTCAAAAAGAGTGTGTACAGATAAGCTTTACCTTTAGTATGAACAATTTAGACCCTGAACGAAAACCTTCATAAGAGAACAAATGCCATATAAGAACAAGTTTTTAGAAACGATATCGGTTCCAAGGAAGTCAGCTTAGAACTTCCACCAAAATCTAATTGTTCGAGGTAACCGATTTGAGCGATAAGTTGCAAAGCTATTCCCTCCCCCCAACCTAGCTACTGCCATTGCCTTAAACTGTTGACCGACCTAAATAGGACTAGCTACACTTTTATTTCATTCTTTGATTACATTGTAGGGTGCAATGCTAAAAACTCGACTTCATCAAAGTCGGGTGCAGCGAGGGGTCCGCAGGTGACTCCTGACCAATTAAGGTTTAGGGCGTCGGCAAAGGATCAATGACCCACAGACTCTACAGGCTTCACCGGGACTTGAATGACTTCGAGGAATTAAGCACTACTGACTCGCTAAACTCTACCCATCCACCAGTGTGCGAACACTAAGTGGTGACTCCTAACGATTAAGGTTTAGGGCATTGGGCTTTAAAGGCTTTCGCCATATACCCCTCGGGCTAGGTGTTCGGGTTTTCAAAGACAAAGCGTCACGGCTTTATTCTTCTTTTCTTCTTTTCTTTTCTTTTTTGCTTTTCTTTCTTTCATTTGGAAAGTACATTGGTCTTCATTTACGAATGCCCCTAGCAAACCTATTGGAGTGGAAATGTGAGATCTAAGGCCTGCTTTGCAAAGTGAAGAGAGGTATATAGCTTCTCAACCTATTGGTACAATCTGGTGTGCAGTGTGTGAATTAGCTAAAGACGGATGTAAAAGGTTGAATATGTTGGAACTTCAATCGACCAAAAACTAAATCATGCATGGAATTGTTCTATCATTAAGGTAACACCACAGGCTTGATTTCGACTAAAGCTAGTAGAAACCTGAAAATGTAGGAGTACAAAATGATTTGCAAAAGTGTAATAAATTGTAAATAATGCTATAAAGCTTTGATGATATAACCAAAATGGCTAATATACATGCTTAAAATAGTTAATCATAACAAAGAAGTATCCTTTTTACTAATACATGAACTCTATACAATCCTATATAAAATGAGTAGCGATTGATAAAAATTAAAATCGGTACAAAACATGATGAAGACACTCCACAACTCTAACTTTTTCCTCCCCAGCAGTATAATCATGCCTTCTTGGGTAGGGATAGGAAAGTTAGAGAGAGGAAATGTGACCACCTCGCTCGTGGTGGTGAGTGGATAATGTGCCGATGGATCTGAAGGCTAACAACTGCTGATTTCTGTTGTGTCCCAGGAAATTTCTTCAGCGTGGTAGTCGTGGTCGGTGTAGGCTCGGGGCCCGGGGAGGCAAGAGGTGGCTCATGATCTGTGGCTTATGCATGGCTGTTCTCTATAGTGGCCTCGGCTCGGGCCCGGCCGTAGTCAGCAGCTTTATGTAGTAACAAGTCTTGTAATTAAGCATCCTGGGAAACAAAAGCTCCACTAGGCCCCGGAAATGGATATGCTCCGGAAATTCTTTGTCTTTGTGGAGGAAGAGCGGCCGTGTCGGCGGGGATTTGGGGCGGGAGGAGGTGGAGGTGGAGATGGAGGAGATAAATCAGGAACTGGGCTCCTCTCCACCTCTACCTCCACCTCGAGGGAGCAGGGATCCCTCCCTCGAGTGGGTCATCTGTTTGCCTCATCTACCACATCCTCCCGGTCACTGGCTATTTGGAGAACAAAGAGATCGACGTAGTAAGAGACCGCTCATGGATGAGACACGAGTGCGGTGATCCTCAGCGCTCTATCTTGTGGCTCTCGAGGACAGTCTTCGGGGACCGACTCGATGTCGCGGCATCAGCAATGGTAAACTCGGCTCGAGCTGAGGCCGCTTTCGGTGGACCTTATCCTCAAAATGCGGCGGGGAAGTCGCAACCATTTCGAGAGGCGAACGAGAATCCTCACGAGATGCAGTACGGGGCCTCGGTATGGCTCCCCTGCGCTGAGCCTCAATGCTACCCAGCGAGACAATGGATGCAGACCGAGGTGGTCCTGAAGCATCCCGGGCGGGCTGCTGCGGAAGAGTATGGGTCCGTCGTGGTATCTCCTAGCGAGGCAACGGACGATCTCCCTCCCCATGATGGTGTGACGATCCCAGGTATCCTCCCGAGAATTGGCCGGCTCTGGCGCGGCCCAATGGGGCCCCGGGGAATGTCGCAGCTCGGGTACTCACGGCGGCGGAGTCAGTAGTGTTCGAACGAGGCTCCAGCGGACTCGGCACTCCCCGGGAAGTCATAGAGTGGTAGAACTGAAGCACCACCCGGGGATAATAGAACTGCCGCGGTGTCATGAATGGTAGCAGGGAGTACTGCGTGATCAGCCTCATGGAGTCTCTGAACCGCGGGTCGGCGGTCAACGCTGGCACATCGTAGAATGGCTCCCCGTGGAAGTCCCTGGCACGTAAATCCACGTTCCCCGGAATCGGGTCACCGGTGAACATGGGGCCTTTAATCCCTCGAGAAATTTGTGAAAATTTGGGGTGATGAGCCTTCATCCCGGTTGGGGGAGGTGGCTGACTCAGTCGCGATCTAGGACTCCCGGGCACGATGTCAGGCTGGAACTGGAGAGTAGGCCACCTGACAAATCTGGGCGGAAGGGCTTGGGGATCTCGTCTCGTCCCGATACCTCCAGAATCCACGAGGCTCCTGCGGGATGGCCAGTGCGGGGCCAATGTGGGGTACGCTGGCGTGCGGGCATGAAGTCAGGAGGGAATGGTACGGGCAGCCCGGAAGTGTGCAGGTCCTCGACTCAGTGCTGAATCGACCACGGGCACATAAGCGAACCACCCGGTGCGGACCATCTTTTTGATCTATGGCAATCTTTGCGAGGGGGCGAGGAAGCGAAGCCGGTGCGGGAGCACGGTAGAAGGGCAGTGGCTAACTGCTTGTGTCTGAGCAGTTGGACCCGGCTCGGCGGTGTGGTGCAGCCGGTGGGGCGGAAGCCGGCGCGATGGGAGTGGGGCTGCGGTGGGGCGCGGCATTGGGAGAACGGGGGCAATGGAGCGGCTCGGGGCTCGGGTGAGCAAGGCACGACATGGCCCAGACCGGGCACGAGAGAGCACGTCTTGGCGGAGGGGCGAGGTGCGGAGCGGGGGCCGCACGAAACTACTGTGTCGCACGACTAGGGAGGCTCGGAGGGGTGGGTTAGTTGAATGAAGATGAATGGTCCCCTGATGCAAGGTTGGGACCATGATGGATGATCCAGAAGTTTAGGTAAGTCAAAATATGGGTTTGGGGTAGTTTTCTTGGGCCAAAATAGGTTATGGACGAATTTTGGAGATTTTCTAAGTTAAGAAAGGTGAATTTATGGTATATAAGGGGAAAAGGGGTATTTTAGGAAGGTTTTAGTAGTATGGAACTAGATTTGGAAAGTTTTGGGTTGAGGTTAGACTGGTTATGGAAAGTTTAGAAAAGATGAGATTAGTGAGGATAGTAGAGTTTGCACAAGAGTGGTTGCCAGCGGTTTAATGGCTTGATCCACACAAGATCGATGATGGAGTGAAGGCGCCACAATCAACTATGGGCCGAGTTGATTGATAAAGTGGACAAAGTCTTCGCCACGAGGAATCCACCTAGGCATGAGAAGCCACGAACTTCGTCCCAGGAATCCGCCCCGAGATAAGAAGAACAAGAAGAACTCTTAAAAAGAAATTTGAAAATATTATTAAACTTGAGGTGATTTTAAAAGACTACATTAGGGGTATATATGGCTTGTACTTTCTAAATCAAAGCAACTTCTACTTTAGCTAAGGAAAGAAACTTCTAAATTACAGCAGAACAACTTCTACTTTAACTAGGAAGAGAAACTTACATTACAAAACATCTAAAGAAACTTGATGAAATAAAATAAACTTTCTCAAAATAAAATAAACTAATCCTTCTAAAATAAAATAAATGATCTTCACAAAGAATAAATAAAACCAACTTTCTAAAATTAATATGGCGGCTCCATGGGGTTTGTCCAAGTCTGACCACGTTTTTGCTTTCCAAGGCCCAAATGAGGTCCAAAGAGTTTCACATGTATTGATACGTCTTGACCTCCCCGATCGATTCTTGATAATTGGTTGAATTCCCAGTATTTGGCTGTGTTTATAGATGCTCTGCATCAAACCCCTATATTTGGGGAAAAAAAAGGCTTATTACTCAAGTCTTCCTGTGATAAGACCTCCGTCCTTAACCTTGAATGTGGGCAAGATATTTGCGATCCTTAGGGCAATTAAACCTTATAAACATTCTTTATGATCTTCTTAATAATCTTGGAAGAACCATCTATTCTTGTGCACAACTTGGAACACCTCTCTTTTATCATGTGTAACCGAATCCATCCTCCTGGATCAAATACCAGTCGTTGATAACCTTCATATGCTTGTTTTCATATTGTTCCACTCTTTGCCCTTTGTTGAATCTTGCTTCCTCATGAATAAAAATGTTGTT
Organism: Tetrastigma voinierianum; assembly: GCA_016808115.1. Taxonomy (NCBI): domain Eukaryota; kingdom Viridiplantae; phylum Streptophyta; class Magnoliopsida; order Vitales; family Vitaceae; genus Tetrastigma; species Tetrastigma voinierianum. The sequence continues at coordinate 133,995 of JAEQBH010000387.1, forward strand.
GTTGAAGCTTGTAGTAGCAGTATAGAGATCCATCTTTCATGCACGACATAGTAGAACCACATGAACTTTCACTCTCTTGAACAAGCCGCTGTTAAGAAAATCATCAACTTGTGTTTTAAACTCTTATGCTCCTTGGGAGGGCTCTTCATAGAGCTAGCATTAGGAACCAAACACAGTATGAATTATTTGATGTTGAATACCCTCGTAGGTGGAAAGCGTGTGGTATTTCTTCGAGCATTACATCGACAAATTCTATAATCGATTTTGCCTAGTGAGAATTCCTTTTCACTTTCGGTTTCTTGACAACCAAAGTAGGCGTCACATCTGAAACATCTTTGATTTCTAAATCAAATTTGTGATGATTAACTCTTCTCCTCGTCTTCTTGGATATGGTTAGATTCGATTACTTCTTCAACATCCAACTTAGATTTTGGCCAGTGATTTATTCTGTAGTCTTCTTGAACATGGTTAGATTAGATCGCTGCATTCTTATCTTTATTCATAGCTTCATCTTCACTCAATTAAAGGCAACGCTTTTTGGTTAGGACATTCGGAATGTGTACCCAGTCTTGGCACTTAAAACCGTCTTTGACTTATTGATTCTTGTTGTGCTTCACTCCTTATGAGTGTGGGTAGTTTTCTACTAGGATTCAAATTAGAACCCTCAACAAACCCTTCATTAGCCACACTCTTAGTTGTAGTAGGTTTCCATACTTTTTTTTTTTTTAGTCCCGACCTTGACAAGTTTCATCGCATCTTGAAGACTATTATATGGTTGCAAAAAAAATAACTTTTAGCAATACTAGATCTCAAAGCCCGACATAGTATGGTGATGGGCTGTACGTTATTCCCTCGACCTCTTGCAAGTCTCCTTTGATAATCAAGTTTACAAACTTAGCGAATACTCCTCACACTCAAATCTCGTTGCTTAAAGTTCTGAATTTTGAGGTAGATGTCTTGGCGATAGTTAAAGGGAAGGTACTTCCTTTTTAGTTCTTTCTTCATCTTTCCCCAAGTTTGAATCTTCTTTTTACCATCTCTTTCACGTTGTCTCTTCATGTTTTTCCACCAAATAGAAGCATTCTTGCACATCTTTGTAGCCACCCGACTTCCAACTTCACGTTCGAGAGATCATATGCTGAACATGCTCCGCCTTATTAAGCCAATCAAAATTCCTTCGAGGATCCATCCTTCCATCAGTGCGGAATGTTAAATTTTTGATTGAATCTAAAACCTTCATCATAGTTACCATGCCTCTTATAGTAATCTTCGTGCGTAGTAGCGATCATACCTCCCACTTGATAATCATAGTCTAGTACATACATACCTTTAGCTTTCTTGTGCCCCGAAACCGAGTTGACTAAGTGCAAAAGCTCTTCATAAAAATCATATTTTCCTCCTTGGCTGGTAAACGACTCAAGCGTATCACGAGATCTTGTCTCTAGCATCAAAATTACTGGATTCATTTATGATCGACCATCAATCCATGACTCGTGCCACTTTGATGCAAGGTTGGGACCGTGATGGATGATCCAGAAGTTTAGGTAAGTCAAAATATGGGTTTAGGAGTAGTTTTCTTGAGCCCGAAATAGGTTATGGACGAATTTTAGAGATTTTCTAAGTTAAGAAAGGTGAATTTATGGTATATAAGGGAAAAGGGGTATTTTAGGAAGGTTTTAGTAGTATGGAACTAGATTTGGAAAGTTTTGGGTTGAGGTTGAAAATTTGGTTATGGAAAGTTTAGAGAAAAGATGAGATGGTGAGGATAGTAGAGTTGCTGAGAGTGGTTGCTTGCCCAGGTTTAATGAAGCGATCCACCTGGTCGATGATGGAGTGAAGGCGCCACAATCAACTATGGACAGGTTGATTGATAAGCCGGACAAAGTCTTTGCCACCAAAAAGAATCCACCTAGGTATGAGAAGCCCGCGAGCTAAATTACAGGAATGCCCGAGATGAAACGAGAAGCTCTTAAAAGAGATATGAAATATTAATTAAAACTTGGGCGAATTTTAAAAGACTACATTAGGGGTATATATAACCCCATACTTTCTAAATCAAGCAACTTCTACTTTAACTAGGAAAAGAAACTCTAAATTACAAAGAACAACTTCTACTTTAACTAGGAAAGAAATTTTCTAAATTACAAAAACAACTCCCAAAGAAAACTTTCTAAAATAAATAAGCAAACTTTCTAAAATAAATAAACCAAGTCTTCTAAAAATAAATAAAGCAAACTTTCTAAAATAAATAAAGCAAATCTTCTAAAATAAATAAAGCAAACTTTCTAAAATTAATATGGCGGCTCCATCGAGGGGTTGTCGAGTCGAGCCACGTTTTTGCTTTCCAAGGCCCCGAATGAGGTCCAAAGGAGTTTTCACATGTATTCAATGCATCTTGACCTCCCCAATCCAATTCTTCAATAATTAGGGCTGAATTCCCAATGTTTGGTGTGTTTATAGATGCTCCTGCATCATCCCCCCTCCCCCTTTTTATAAATCAATTGGGCACATGAAGGGTCTCCAGAAGCCCAAAAGCCATCGATGTCCAATTTCGCTGCTTTAGCGAAATTCTTGCCGGAACTGGATTCCATCTGTAGATAGAGATTTAGGTAAATTGACTTAAATTAAAAACAAAAAAAAAAAATAAAAATTTAAAAATAAAACTAAGAATAAAAATAAAATAAAATTGAAATTAAGGTACTAAAAGGAAAGTTACTAAAGCAGGAAGTTTACTAAAAATAGCATAATATGAAAATTGAACAATTCTAAGCAAAAATAAAAAAATTTTATTTGCGAGTTTGGTTTCGTGGACGCGAACCATTTCGATTCAACGATTCACTCATGGAGGGTCGGAGGAGGAGCTCCTTGGCGGCCCGATGGCACAATCTTTGCCGACATCTTGTTGACTTTCTTCTCGTGGGTGATTTTGGGTTGACGGTGCTTTCTGCGGGGGTGGCGATCACGAGACAACTCCCGCCAAGCGCTTCATCTTGGTTTACACCAGTGCGCCTTTGCAATTTGGGGGCTTTTGGTTTCCCACGCATTTTGACGGTGAGGGCGGGACTTCATCGGCTCCTTGGTTGTCATCTTCCGCTAGCTTGTGCTTGTTGCACCAGTGAAAATATTGAGCTCCAATGTTTGTATTATTGCCAAATGTAAAATTTGCATGACTCCATTTAAACAATTGATTATCGCATTGGCGGTGGCCAAAATGGTCTTCCCGGGATAATTGGCACATGATTGGGCCCGCGCTATTGGCTCCGATATCAAGCACTACAAAGTCAGCGTTATTAAATTTGTCCACCTTCACCCGAAACACATCCTCAACTATTCCCTTAGGAATCTTCAGCGTCGATCAACCCGATGACAAAGTGATGTTAGTAGGTACTCCCTAAACCTAGCGCTTATACATTGAGTATGGCAGTAGGTTTACACTGGCTCCTAAGTCTAACAGTGCTTTGTCTATGCATGTCCCTCCAATGTTGACTGATATTGTGGGGGATCTTGGATCCTTGTATTTGACTGGGGTCTTGCTCTGGATTATAGCACTGACTTGCTCAGTTAGGAAGGCTTTCTTTTCAATGCCTAGCCCTTTCTTGACTGTGCACAGGTCCTTTAAGAACTTTGCATAGGTAGGGACCTGCTTAATCATGTCAAGCAGTGGAATATTCGCTTATAGCACCTCCAATTCCCGACTTGGTTTGGGATTTTTTTCTTGCCTCTTAGTGCTTGGGGAAATGGAGGGGGCATGCTTTTCTTCACTGGATCTTCACTGATTATTACCCTTTCAGGCTTAGCTTCCTTTTCCTTGCATGTTTCTTCAGCAGTCATGGGCATTGGTTGCTCTATCTCTTTTCCACTCCTCAAAGTGATGATAGCTTTCGCCGTCCATCCACGAGTTCTTTGGATGAACCTACCTCATGGACTCCTTTTGGATTTGGCAATGTTTGGGAAGGGAACCTTCCTCTCTCCTGTACCTCCAACAGGTTGTTGATCTTTGTGATTGAATATTGTAGGTTATCAATTTTCTGATTAAGGTTGCTCTCAAGCCATTATTCTTTTTGTTCGATGTACTTTCTACGGTATCGATTCTTTGTACCCGATTATACGTTGATCCTTTGTTCTTCCACAAAATTGCCTACCACCTTGCTTAAATTCAATGGCTTGTTCCCACAGGGAAGAAGATGGTGGTGGGTGTGGTTAGATGAGGAACCAAAGCTGTTGTTTGGCACCAGAGGGCACATAGGCAGGGGGATTAGGTTTCCAGGAGAGGTTAGGGTGATTCTTCCAATTGGGTGTCACGTATTATTCTTGTATGGGGCATTAGAGTGTGGCTTGTATTGGCCCACGACATTAGCATGCTCGACATCAAATCCTTGGCGAGGAGCATTCGGATAGTGTTCTCTGGGTGGGCGGTGGGTTGAGAATTGATGCGTGGGTTAGCACAATGGAGTATTTTCGATCCTTGCGCACACTTCATGGAGCCTTTTTCCTTCTGGCTCTTCTACCTTCTAGCTGAGTTGATATTCTTGCTTTCATTTCCATATCTTAGAAAGTGCAAAAATTCCTCCCCTTTGGTAGTCTGAGGGCCTCATTTTCTCCACCTCCCTCGGGTTTTTGGCTCATCCCATCCTTGGAAGTTTAATATAATTGAAAAATCCATGAAGCCGTCTGGATGCTTGCTTTCGGAAGTCCCTCCACACATTGTCTCTAACAGTTGCTTCATGGCCGGAGACATACCACCATAGAAGTGGTTTACAAGCATCAGTGTTGAAACCATGATGTGAATGAAACCTTGAAATGGTTTCCATGAACCTCTCGAAGCGTTAGTAGAACCTCTCATTATCGAGGCGTGAAAGTGTAGATTTGCCTCTTCAAATTATTGGTCTTGTGAGCAGAAGAATTTTTTTAAAGTGCGCCCTCACGGCTACTGGCCGGTTCTTGGTCTTAGTGGTCGCCATATCTTGACTTTGTCTTTGAGGTCGATGGAAATGCCTTGACTTGACAAATCCATGTCGATTGTACCTTCCTTAAAGGTTATGCACACTTCCTCAAAATCCCTAATATGGGTGTATAGTTTTCATTTTCCATACCATGAAATGTGAAGTAGGGCACGGTGGGGTCTGTTTGCCTTTACATCCTCGGCGGGGTATGATGCGAGGAAGGAGCAACTGTAGGAGGAGTGTATGTGATCCTCGTTGATCATCTTTGTTGGATTCATAGGGTTCTTGTGATGACTTTCTTGTTCCTCCAATTAGAGGATCCATTTGTTCTTTGTGCACTGCTTGATTTCAGCCTTGCTGTTGGTGCACTCACTCTTTTCAATCTACGATATCCTCTGTCCCGATCTTTTATAAACACTTGTTACACAAAATTAGAAAGCAGCCGAAGAACACCGACAAAGCTTGCCCGAAAAGGATCGGTGTTAGCTACTTAAAAGCGTGTAAAACAAAAGCGGTCGCGATGCTTGCTAAGTAAAGAAAACTTGCTGTTCAAACAACCGAAATTCAAAAAGGATTAAAAGGTCACCAATACTTGTAATGTGGATTACAAGTACATATCAACTCATCATCCGTAGTTTGGCACCATCCCCGGCAACGGCGCCATTTGGTCGTGCCGCGGTGGTGATGGAATCAACAAAATTTGTTTCCCTATGTTCCTCCTCTTGCCGTAGTCGAAGCTCTTTGTAGTATAGCCGGTCTAAGAGATTAGAACACGAGGATAGGTTTCATCCTGAATGGTCCGCATTATGTTTGAAAATGGTGAGACTTTTATTTGAATTTTGGATTTGCATTTAAGCAGGGGATTGGTTGTTCATTGGTTAAGCGAAATGGCTTAAATTAAGGTGTGAAATATTCTTTATGAAGGAGCTTGGAGTCACTAACCCGATACAATGGGGTTATTAAGGTGTCCTCGGGTTATTTCCTAGCATTAGGGCAAATGACATATAGTCAAAGCCAAAACCGGATCTTTGTTTAGCTATTAAACCTAACCCTAAAAACACTCCTATTTGAGTCCAACCAAATATTGAGCATTCAGTGTTCCAATCAGTTTGAAAACCTATCATTATTCTCATTTCAATGGCTCGTAAATGACGTAAAGAATGTCAGGTGCATCTACCATTAAGAATGCGAACACTACTTTATGACAAGTGACTAAAGGAAAAGACATTAAATAGTAAACCCTAGTTTGGAAAATACGGAACCATAAATCTCACGTGCACAGCATTAAAGATATGAGGACAACGCGAGCCACCCACCACCAACCAAGCTAGTAACCCTCCTCTTCAAAGCTTTGGTAGCCAGCATCCTTGAGTTGTCATCCTCAAGGGGGTGTGTTTGTGGCCAGGAAAATGAAGAAAGAGGAGAGAAGAAACAAAATATAACCCTAAAAAACTAAATTTGGGGAAAGTTTGCATAAAATGAAAGTTAGGGTTACAAAAAGTTGTAGGGGAGCTTATATAGCCAACCCCAATGTGTGAAATGACAAAAATACCTAAAATATGAGATTATAATAGGACAAAATGGTAATTAATCAAAACGTGGTCGTTTGGAATCAAAAACATCAAAACACGAAAGAGAGCTGACAATTTCGCTATGTAGTGAATTTATTTATCTGGTGGCTTTGAGCATAACGAAATTCAAATTTTAGATTATGCCGCGATGTGCCTAGCTATGATAGCGAAATTTCGCTATGATAAGCGGGAATTTCGTAGCTGCGAAAATTTGTGCATAACGAGTTTTGCTAGGATGCGGGGGAATTTTTCGCTATGGTTGCGAGGAATTTCGCAATACTGCGAAATTCTTTTTGGTTGCCTCTGCTACCTTTGCTTTGCCACTGCATCTTCTTTTCATCAATTCCACTTCACATTTCTTCATTTTTGGTTGATGAAATCTGATGATCTCGGCAAACCGGCCTGGCTTTCGAGCATCGAGCTTCGAAATTATTGGTCGGCTCATGGCTATGACATTACCCGAAAACAATCTGAAACCAAATCAGTAGCACTAAGTGGATATGCACATGTCAGTTGGCTCAACTCATATGATTAGTGCGCAAAAAGCTCTCAAAACCTATCTTAAATAGGGTTGAAATAGCACTTTTGGGCACTAATCCTGTGACTTCCCTCGATTCTTGATCATGTTAGACATAATCGTAAAGATCTTGCCTCGTCGTGTTGATACGGCGGCTTCTTATAACCATCAAACTTGAGGTTAGCGGCCAGAATCTTGTTGTTGAGGTTCACCATATTGAACCTTAACGACATCCCAAAGCGCACTTGGTGACGGTGCCTCTCAAATCGAGAATCAAATCATTTTCATGCTACTCGGCATGCATCTGGCAACCACGATCTTTGCGCTTAGCAAACAATGGGGCTTCCAAGTCGCCTATGTTGGCGGTAGTGCCTTGCCGAGTTCGGCCATTGGTTGTGTAATGGTTTCGGCATATCTTGCTCCTCGGGAGATCTTGAATCTTACGATGCCAAACATCGTAATTCTTTTCATTCGACTTATCCATGGTTAGTCGAGCGACAATGCTTTCTTTATTCTGACCATTTCAACTATATAGAGACAATTACTTAAATTAGGATCTTGTACAATTCAATTTACAATAATGTTTTGCTACAATGTACTAAATTAATTAATAATAATTTAACACATGCAACAGCAACGAAAGAAATGTTACACATTCAATCGAATTTAAATCGACATAGTCCCGATTATTATTATTTAATTTAAACATGCGCAACATTTTGGTTATTAGGTGAGATATAAATTGCATAAATCTACCAACCTAAAAACCTCCCACTATCAGAATATTTCCATTCATGCTCATCCAATGTAATTAAATTAAAAAATACTCAATAAACATGTCTTTAATGAAAAACATTCAATAAGTACATCAAGTGCATAAATATGTACATACATAAAGAAATGTACTGGAAATATAGATCACATGCCAGGTACATAATCAGGATCATCAACAATGTCATCTAAGTTATCATCACTATGTCCGCGGCTCATACTCCTCGCCCTGCAGACGAATCTAGCGGCCGGTTTCCAGGCACCTTGCGGCCGTCGGGTTCGTGAATACCAGCCCAGCCTTTAGCTAACTTTCCCTCTCAGCGAGTATTTCCTCTGCCCGAGGAGTATTAAGAATCTAAAAGGCTCAACCTTTGTTTCAGGCTTGACGGCCGACTCCATTTTTAGATGCAGTAGGGCATCAAGCACAATCTGGATTTGTTGCTCGATGAAGAACTCATGAACATCCGTGCCACGGTTGCAATCCAAAGATACATATAATCTATATGTTCGGCAACTGTATGAAATGCACTCTTCTTATATGCCAATAAAAGAATTATTTGTGCTCTTGTATCCACTACACACACAAATAATCACAATATATTATCAATTAACCTTTTAATTAGTTAATTATAACATACGATTTAATTTTCAATAATTGAAAAATTCGAGGAAAAATCACAGATAATCAGAAAATTAATAACTAATTAATCTGAAAAAAAAATTATAATTTTCTGATTATAATTATAGATCCCACGTGATTATATGACAAATCTGGTATAACATGTCATTATCAACATGACATAAGGAAGATCACATAATTACTGGAGTACCAATTTGTGACATGTTGATAATTTGGTAGATTAATTAACGTGATTAATTTAATTTGTATTCTGATTATATGTTTGCTTCCCCCGTGAGATAAAGGGTGGCGTGGTATTCCACGGGGAGAGGTTTATCAATTAATCATGGCGCATTGATTCCTCGTAATCGTGCGATGGGCGTATATGAACATTTGGGAATCCATGGCCGCTTCTTCAGCGGTTTAAAGGAATCATGATGACATTTATACTCACATTTATAAATGTCGGGAATTTCATTAAATGAAATTTTCAGAGAAAATTTGCAGTATGTGTATATGTGGTTCGATCATTAATCTTCAAAAATTCACTTAACAATTTACCGCGTTGTCAGAGAAAAATATGAAAAAATACTCGTTGGAAAGCTTGTTCAAAGAGATTTCCAACCATACCAAATACGCAACCAAAAAATACAGGAATCAAACTCGAAGTTGATCTCAAAGTTTCAGTTTTCCTAGAAAATTTCGGTTTGCAATTTTCTCCAAGACGTGCATGTGTATTAGATGCATTCTAATGCGTTTTTACCCACAAAAATATCGTTCAAACATGAAAACATATGTGAAAAGCTCTGATACCATTCTAGATTCTAAAGGATCAAGAACACTTACTCGTTTAATGCATTATTTTTATTTAATACTCCAAACTCATTTTATTTATTTTAACTCATTATTAGAAAGATTAAAAAAATTTAAATTACATAAGTTTTTAAGTAATTTTATTTATATTTGAATTTTTGAGATTTTTTTTATTAGAAACAAATATATAAGAAAATTGGTTTTCTTGACGTCTCTTTACTTTTCTTAGTACTTTCTAGGAGCCAAAGACAACCCAATGATTTAAAATGTTGATATAAATATCTTGTGTAGGGAAACCTTTCCAGTCATGATATGTAGAATATTATTGGAGCTCTATGTGGCACCACTCCATCATGAGCATGCCCATTGTGGAAAGTTGTACTCCTGTACTCAAAGAGTTCAATGTACCCATTGTTTATTAAAAATTTCATGTAACAGTGTTTTTTTAAAGTAAAAAAAAAAAAGAAATATATATTTTTATCTATATTTATACTACATATAAAAGTACAAAGTATTTTACAAAATTTACTCCCAAAAATACCATTTTTAATACTTATACTTACCAAACAAATGTGTAATATATCTTTTTTTATTCTCTCAAATCAATCAAATGTGTAAAATGCTTTTGGAAACAAATGTGAAAGGAATATTTAATTGTTAGTAATTTTTTGAAAGTTACCCTCTCACCTTACTTCACATCTCCCCATTTTGATTTTTGGTGATTCTCTCTACTTCACCAAGCTGATCTCACTCTAAATTCTCTCCAGTTTTGATCAACATTCAAGATTATGTCTCGATACCCTGGAAACCCGAGTTCAAACTCCATCTCATCGTTCCTAGTGAAGGCAACATTGTCAAGATTATCAAATTCGATTTTGAAATTGTTAAATGCATCAAAGCTTCATTTGAGTCGAAAGTTAGGGTTTCAACTTCTGATCAAAAGTTTTCTCGTGAGTTTGGATATTTTTTATTTTGGGTTGTGCACTTTATGTGTTGAATCATCCGGAAATGAAAGGTCCCTCATTTTTTGTTGATTGAGTTTGTTAGTTAATTATTTAAAATCTTATACTTTTCAATCTTAATGAGGCATGCATAAGATTATTTATTAAAGTTAAAATTTGTTTTTATTTTTTATTTTATTTTTCTCTTATTTTATTTATTTTTACATTTTTATTAGTTTTTATTCTCTTACCTCTGTGCTTTGTTTTTCTTTTCAAAATACCTTTGGCCAAATCACATAATGCAAGTTACAAACAATTTATGAGGTCTTATTAATTTGAATGATTTAAAAAGGTAAATCAATATGGTTTTTGTTTTCCTACCCCCTACAACTACATCATAAATCCAATCATATTGGGAGCAATGGAGTTAGACATTGAGGGAGCCATTTTTCCATTTGATTTTCTAAGCCTTTAAACATTTTGATTGATATGTTTTTTTTTTTTTTGTTTATTTGAGAAGCTATGGAAAAGAATTTGGGTGATAGAGCTCAACCTTGTCAAAGAGAATCAGAACTCAAAAGTATCTACTTGCAAGGTTAAAAATATCGGTTTTGACAAATATATCGGTACTTGGATTTTACGGATATATCGGATATATCTGTGGATATTTTTACATGAATATCGATATATCATAAATTAACAAAAATACTTTGAAATTCATGGAAATACTTTGAAAAAGTGTAAAAGTGTAAAAATGACATTAATAATCAAATATACATGTTGATATTACATTGCAATGGTCTTTCAAAACCAAAATGAAGATCGATGTAGCTCCATTGCAACAGTTGGCAAAGGGATCTCATCTTGGTGAAGACAATACTCATGCAGACATAGTGTTAGATATGTGATTATAGGATCGAAGCGTCTTAAATGCGTAAATGCTTGACTTTATGCCACATGAACCTCTCCGCAGACCAAAATTCGGGGTTACTCACATGCTTGTTTGAAATCCTTGTTGCATTTTATATGGAATTTGGAATGACATTTGTGGATCACGAGGATAGTTAATCATTCCATATTTACCAATGGAACCTGAAGGATGTGAAGGCTGACCATAACTCATTGTGTAAGGAGGAAAAAGGTTGGCATCATTGGATGGATAGCTATATTGAGTGTCAATGCTCATGGACTCAAAACTAGCCGAAAACGAATCCTCATTGTGTTGTGTCTTTTTTTTTTTTTTTTTTAGGATGTGTGTCGGCCTCTATATGGTTTCCAATGGCTCGTGCCAGACAGCTCTCATAGACCCATGGTCTTCATCTTGTGTATGTGTGAAATCATCTTCACCGGGTGAATAGACTCGATGGATATTCACTTTGTTGTCGATATACATTATCCCCACCATCATTTCCAGTATCACTACCATCATTGGTCCCTCTCCTCTTGAGCCATCATAGCCTGTAGTAGAAGTACCAACAAAACTAGGTCTACTACTATGTTCAACACTTGATCAAAAGAGGTTCGAGAAGTGACAACGGACTAAAATGAGTCTCTAGTGTCTTGACTAAAACTTTCACAACGAACTTCTTCAGATAAAACCTATTCAACATCACGACTGCTTCTCGAACATGTGCAGCAATTCGTGGATCAAGATTTCCATTTTCATCATCTAAATGGACAGGTCTAACCCATTAGAATAATTGATTATCCTCTTCTTCACCAAACTCGGCTGAAATGTGGAGTAAATCAAGGTAATATTTTTCAGCAACTTTATTGGTCTCTACTTACATATCTCGTATCTTTAGTTTCATGTTGTAGTAACAAAAAAACTAATTGTTGGAGCCAAGATTAAGCTAGCCGATTTCTTTGTTTTGTATGGATCAGAGTAAATATGCGCCAATTTCTTTCACATGCTAAAGATGATGCAGTTTGGGAAAGAACCTTAAAGGTCAAATTCCTCAATGTGGGAGCATGGTTTCCATACATAAACCACCATTCAATTGCAATAAAAATTACTAACATTCAAAATCTAATATAACATGGTAATGGACTTTACTTTTAAACTTTTAATGAGAAACAACACTCACCAGGAACCATTAAATCTCTTGATGCTATTGCTGCTTGATCGCCGAATCCCCTTTTGGCATCTCAAAACATTATAAGATATGAATTCAAAATGAACTTGTCAAATCAATAAATGTGTAAGTGTAACCAAATAAATTGAATCAATTAATTAGAAATATAGCCTATTAATGTACCTCATTTCCAATATTACCAAGGCCTACAATAGTAGAAGATAATTTTTCAAATACTTCATGAACAACTTGGAGTAGCTCAGGGTCACTACTAACTCCAAGTCTATATTGAAATCTTGGATTAAAATAATATGCTATAAAAGTGATTTAGAATTAGTATATGTGATAAAGGAAAATATGCATTAAAAATGATTATGATATTGAATAGTTACCTGTTGTATGAAGAGGATGTTTGAGGGTTTTATCCCAACGATTTGCGATGATTTTTTTGGACCCAATCTTTAGCTTTAAGTGCATGTAAATTTTTATTCATTACTTGAATCAACTCATACAAAAATGACATTGTTGGGCGATTTGAGTCAATGATGTAAGCTATATAATTACGTAGCGCCCGATTTTCGAAGTCTGGTGACAACCCTTAAACCGTGGAATTTGTCTTAGGTTATGTTGCACCTAAGTCTTCATACCGGAACAATACTAACTAACCATGGACACCGAGTTACTCGACACCATATCCATACGTTCCTTCACCAGGACTCATCCATTCATATTTAAATCTAACATATGAAAGTAAGACAATTAATTACAGTTTGTGAGAGTCCGATTATGGAACTATTACCATAATTACATACCCGACTATTCATACAATAGTCTAAAAGAATTTAATTACGATTCTTTTATACCAAACACTTTTTACAAAAGTAATGTCAAGGCCACATGTCGGCCTCATTCACAATCATAGCCTCGTCGAAGCGTCGTCTCCCTGTACACTTCACATTGCACCGAAAGGGTCCACGGCCAGGGTGAGCAAGAAGCCAGGAAGAGAATAATTCCCTCTGAGGGCTACTCAGTAAGTGCACATGCGATGACACACCACACATCGAGAGCAAAACAAGCATGTTCTGCTGAATGTCTACATGTCATGGATGAAAATGTGACTCACCCTATCCATGTCAGAGTCCTCAGGCTCGCACATCTGAATCTGGGAGTGTGAAAAACCAAACCATCCAATGTCCACCATTGATGTGCCAACAATGACCATTTATTTCCAAAGAAAAAGTTTTAGTTTTATAAATTACAGGCCATTGAACGGTTTCCAATATCAACTTGCATTTCCCAAGTTGTGTGTGTTTATGCATTTGTAGGCCACGAATTTTCGGGTTTACACCGCAGGTCGCCGCGTGCCTTTCCAATATTTTTATGGTCTTTCACTACCGGTGATCATGTCTAATCGAGAATGCTGGGTCTTTCACCCTGGGAAGGGGGGGGAGGGGGGGATCTACCCTAACTTGCTCTGCCCAACACACATATTTTCTTTTTCAAAACCGTGCGACTCATTTTGGACATTATCCCATGTTACTGAGTCCACCATCGAACACCAAACATAGTGTCGATTAACCATGTACTCATGACATCCGCCGAAGACTTTACAGCCTGAGTGAATGAAAAATTTAATTTTACTCCTTATGTCATGTGATGTCTTAGTGCGAAATCTGTCTGATCGTGCCATTACTGTCCATCTTATGCCCGCATTACATATGGAATATTATATGTGCATTTTAAACCATGCATAATTCTCATGCATTATTTGGACAATCATATCAATTAGCATACAATTTCCAAATAAATCACACAATTCATACCAACATATCAATACATGCATACATTGACATCCCAAGTCATTACCCATAAAGTAATAACTTGTACATTATCCTCTAGGCCTAGTCATGACTTAACAAGTCAACAACTAGCCTACAAACAAGCCATGCAATGACCTTATTCATACACAAACACATGCATTTCCCCAAGCCTCATGGATAATTATATCAACATGCATATAATTACCAAATAACATACACCAATATCAATGTATTAGACCACACACATCAACACAACCAAGCAATTAGTACACTTGGTGAAACAATCAAATTTTCAGAACATATGTGAGCACCAAATGCCATTCATAGGCATATGATCAGATTCTAGACTCAAAGAGCTTTCCATAGAGTCCAATAACATGAGAATCGGAGTTTGGACGAGAAAGATATGACCAATTGAAGTTGAATACCGGTACTGGATGTTTGAGTACCGGTACCCAAGGTCATTCGGGGTGCATTGGTGATTAAGTACCGGTACTGGAACTTGAGTACCGGTACTCAAGGTCATTTTTGGTCCAGAAGCTTTGAGTACTGGTATTGGAACTTGAGTACAGATACTGGTACTCAAAAATCAACTGGAAGTGTTTGAAAACACAACCAAACAGCCCTTAGGGCATAGAAACACCACCAAGTGACTCTTAGGTGAAAAATAAGCTAGAGTAGGAAGGTTCCCTACCTCTTGAAGCATGAGAAACCACTCGAGGAAGTCCTGTGGACACTTCCTAAGCCGAGACCCTTGATTTCTCCAAACCTTTCGCCTAAATCTTCAGCAAAATCCATTGTTAGTGGTGTCCATGCGTAGCTTATCTCGAGTAGAGCAACTTTAACTCTTGGCCCGACGGAAGACGATCACCCGATCTCCGTAGATTGTAGAGAGAAGTTGGAGGTTTTTCTCCCTCTTTCTCTCTCTCCTGTTCTCTCCCTCTCCGTCTTTTTCCCCTTTCCTCCTATTTTCTTTCCTTTTGTTTTTATTTTTAACTTAACTTATTTTAAGTTAAGTTTGATAAGTGGCTCTCATGGTGCCACGTGTCCACTCCGGTCCCGGGTTCAAGTTCAATTTATTTTAAAATTACTCAACCCAATTATTTCCTGACTCCCGATATTCTCGTGAAAACCTCATTCTTGGAGTCACTTGCGACTCACCACACAGAAAAATCATAAAAATTCCAACTATCTTAGAATTGGACGAAACTTTTCAAGGTCACTAGATTTCGCGAGACGAATCCAATGGCATAATCCATTTCGTCATTCAAGATTTAGAGAATTTTCTAGGCTTCCTTGAACTATTATGGCAATTTTATTACTTTTGCCATTTTTTCGAAAAAATTAGATTTTTTTTTTCTGGGTTTTACATAGTGCCTCTTAGGTTGACACTAGGTTAGAGACCTTCTCCCAATATGCATGATTAAACATGAGTCCTTCAACCTCACGTCCAATGGTCGTCTGACTAAGCTTGTGAGAAGCTCATTGATCACTAATAAATATCTTCTTCAAATCAACCCTCTTTTTTAGAAGACTTGCTAAGGCGATGTAATTTGTCACAAATCTTATTGCCCTTGGACGCACAATATCTCCACCACAAACCTTTCTCATTGTTGCAAGCAACCAACCATGATTATAGATGAAGTTTATGATCTTTCGTGCATTGGTAATCAAGTCAAAAACACTTTCTCTTTTACCAATATCTTCAAACATAAGGTCAATGCAATGTGCTACACATGAAGTTCAACATAAATTGTACTTCTTCATTAACAATTTCCCAGCCTTCATAAATGTCGATCCATTGTCTGTAAAAATTTTCACAATATTTGCTTCACCAACTTCCTTTATCACGTCCTTCAATAAACCATAAATGTATTTATTGTCTATGATATTATCTGAGGCATCTACAGACTTAAGAAAAATTATACTTCATTTACAATAGACCATGATATTAATGATGCTTAATTTCGTGGGACTGGTCCATCCATCACACATAATTGTGCACCCATAGGTCTTTCATTTCTCCCTTTGGAGATTCACATAATCTTCCATGTCTTTATACTCCATATCCAAATATTTGTCTTTGATTTCATATAAAGTAAATAATTATATGGTTTGTAACTATAATGTAAGATAATAATGTTATTAGAAATTGAAAACTGATTTCCATATACTAGTTTGTTGTGCACCAATAATCATGTTTTAGTGGTAGATACACGCTTTGTGGTACTAACACTCTCATATATGAAGAATTTACTGATTAAGCGACCCATCATTTCTTTGATTGCACCTCCTTTAAAAAGATTTTTAATACTCTTTTGTCTTGCTGCCGAAAATTTGTATAATGGTGGAGCAAGAGGTGGTGATGGATCCGATTGTCTCACACTTTGAGATCTTTGCATGCGCCTTACTGGACCGGTTGGATGTGATTGTAAAGGCTCACCTATTACAATTATATATATTAGAAATGTTTGTAAATCCGC
The DNA here is from genome assembly GCA_016808115.1 of Tetrastigma voinierianum. Lineage (NCBI taxonomy): Eukaryota > Viridiplantae > Streptophyta > Magnoliopsida > Vitales > Vitaceae > Tetrastigma > Tetrastigma voinierianum. Next base: position 150,548 of record JAEQBH010000387.1, read on the forward strand.
TTATACAATAATAATCTCATTTAAGTTAAAATATTTACTAATTTTTCTTTTGCCTCTCATAAACCCTTCTTCATGTTGTCGATTCCATTCACTAGCTTTGGATGTACGACATATTGCTTGATAGTTAGCTCGCTCGTCAAGGTTCATGTCAGTCGGATACATATAGACATCCTCCTCCTCCTTCTCATCCTCCTCCTCATCATCATCACCATCATCAAAGAGATGTCTATGGCTGCCACCCATTGTGCCTCGCAGTTCAACTCGAATTTCTTTAATATTTACAACTTTCTTCACTTTAGCTTTATTCCTTTCAACCAAAAGTTGTCTCATTTCTTTTTTCACTTCGGGAGGCACATTAGGACACTTCTTGCTATTTGAGTGTGGATATGTATGTGATAAGTGAAATTTAAATCGAGTCATTCCGCCACTTTTAATCACCATACCACAAAAATTGCATATGGTGAGATTTCTGTTCCTTTACATAGGTGTACAATATTTCCAAGTAGGATCACAACCTCCAATAATGCTTCCACTTCCACTATTCATCATATAAACTTCAATAATTGTAATCAATTTATATTCATAATCTCAGTCTAAATATAAAATTGATACTATTCTGTAAGTTAAAAGAAAATGTGTTTTACATTAATTAACAATTTATTATATTTCATATTCATAATCGTAATCTAAGTCTAAAGTTATATTAAATATCTAAATATACACAATATAATACATTAATTAAAAAATTTTTATATTTCATATTCATAATATCAATCTAAATATAAAGTTGCATTAATTATCATAAGTTAAAGAAAATGTGTTTTTACATTAATTAACAATTTATTATATTTCATATTCATAATCATAATCTAAGTCTAAAGTTATATTAAATATCTAAATATACATAATATATGTTCATATTTCATACATTAATTAACAAATTTTTATATTTCATATTCATAATCTCAATCTAAATATAAAGTTGCATTAATTATCATAAGTTAAAAAAAATGTGTTTTTACATTAATTAACAATTTATTATATATCATATTCATAATCATAAGCTAAGTCTAAAGTTATATTAACTATCTAAATATACATAATTTATGTTCATATTTCATACATTAATTGACAAATTTTTATATTTCATATTCATAATCTCAATCTAAATATAAAGTTGCATTAATTATCATAAGTTAAAGAAAATGTGTTTTTACATTAATTAACAATTTATTATATTTCACATTCATAATCATAATCTAAGTCTAAAGTTATATTAAATATCTAAATATACATAATATATGTTCATATTTCAAATATTAATTGTAAAAGTTTTTTATATTTCTGTTATAATCTCAATCTAAATATAAAGTTGCGTTAGTATCATAAGTTAAAGAATGTGTTTTTACATTATTAATTAACAATTTATTATATTTCATATTCATAATCATAATCTAAGTCTGAAGTTATATTAAATATCTAAATATACATAATATATGTTCATATTTCATACATTAATTAACAAATTTTTATATTTCATATTCATCATCCCAATTTAAATATAAAGTTGCGTTAATTAACATAAGTTAAAGAAAATGTGTTTTTACATTAATTAACAATTTATTATATTTCATATTCATAGTTATAATATGTGACGCCCCATTCTCGGGGGTCCCGTTGACCACCGTCAACCTGCGGAAACCTGTGTGTCTCATATCATGAGTAAAAATGGCCATATTGGCCTACACATCATACTCACCAAAATATATCTAACTATATTACAATAGTTTCAAGTTGCTACATCACTCTTAATACAAACATGTTTCAATTGTAATATTTCATACATGTTTTACAAAAACGTAATCAAAGCCACGTAATAGAACAATTCTCCAAGCGGCCTCTAATGAGCGTCGTCTTCCCGAACACTACTTGTACCTAAAAGGGGGATCCCACGACGGGATGAGCAATGCCTAGTAGTGATAATCTTCTATATGGGTTACTCCCCACCTGAGTGCTCATGCAATGGAAGAACATACACATTTAAGTGAATTCATGATTCATACTCGAATATTTACATGCCCAATCCCATGTCTCGAGTCCTCACCGACTCCCTCACACATGTTTATGCCATGTATGAAAATCGTCTTCAAACAAAAATATTTGTTTTAATTGGCCCAGACAACCCTCAATATAATCGTTGGACAATCTTAAAAATTGAATTTGTTGGGTAACTCTCGAGCAATTCATGGGTCTCTCAAGCGTGGTGTTGGACGATTTTGTGCCCCAATCTCGGTGTCTCGTTGACCCTTTGTCAGCCTACAGGAATATGCGCATTGTCTCATATCATGAGACATGTACATAATTAAAAGCGGCCACTTGGGCCCATACATCAATACTCATCAGAATACTGGAAACTATATACCATAGTTTAAGAGTTATTACAATGCACTCTTAACCAAAACATATCTCAGAATTAAGTTTTAATACATGTTATACAATGAAAATACAAAGCCACAATCGGCTTTCTTCTAAAGCATGACCTCTAGTAGCGCCGTCATAATGCAGCTCACTATTACTGAAATAGTGATCTTTTGACAGGGTGAGCAATGTCCAGTAGTGATAATTTCCTACATGAGTTACTCCCCACCTAAGTGCACATGTCATGGCAAACAATCACACTCAAGAAAATACATGATCCTACTTGAATGTCTACATGCCCAATCCCATGTCTCAAGTTCTCACCGACTCCCTCATACATGCCTAAGCCAAATGTGAGTAAAATGACAGTTTTTAAAACAAAAAGCTTTTTGTTCTCGAAAACACACTACCGAGTTTCGATAAATACATTGGACTACCCTCCGAGGCAAATTGATGGATATTTCTCGAGAAGCAGTCATGGAGTGCATACTCAGAGATATTTGTTGGACAAGCTCTACAAGCCCGGTCTTCGGAAAATCTTGGCCAGAATTCACTTTCTAACCATTTTCATTCTTCTTTCAATTTCTTTCGTGTCATTACTCCTGCCTACCATCACAGGGTGCCCCGGTGCATATGGAATGCATTATGTCAATTCCAAAATATTCATACTAATATATTTTTCATGTATATATTAACATAATTAATTCACACAATTCAGGTTATTCAATTCACAATCAATAACACCAAAATTAGCTCATATGGGCTAATTAACAAATCCAACATTATTTTGAATTACTCGAACCACACAAATCACACAACAATTCCAAATGAATAGTGAAGCCCTCGGGTCGGCATTCACGACCCTTGTAATAAGGATTTTCTCGGCTTAGTTCAAGATTTTGAGGCAGATAACACGGCCATTCGAGGCCTGCAAATCCGTCAAAATGTTCTTGGCCCAGAATAGCCAGTAGGAAAAGATCTCTCTTGGGTTTCGAACTCATGATCGGTGTCAATGTAGCCATCGCCAGGTGGACCGACTTTGCTTCTTGCTCGTCCCTAGGAACCAACCGGTCCAAAGCGTTGAGAATCCCCCAGAGATAAGTCACACATTCTCTCTTTAAAATCTGAAACTCCCACTTATTGCACGTTTTGTGCTTCCAAATGAAGAAGAAAATTATTCTGCTGTATGCTTGTCGATTAAAGCTTTGAAATTCCCTGTGTCAACTACATTTAAGCTTTATTTGACTTTTGACGCCTTAAGCCGTCTAAGCCGACTCAATCTCCATCATCTCTAATCGTACAGCATGTGTCATGTAGATTTTTATATATTAGGTGACTTTTGTCACATCATATATCTCCCTGACCATTTACGGCACCCGAGCACCTAGTGCCTTGAAGCGTGAAATTTCGACGTCTCGGAATTCGACGAATTTGGCGTGGTAGCTAGATCCCGCCAGGCGGTCTGGCCGGTGAAGTCGTTTCATCATCCGAGATCTAGAAAAATTCCGGATTTTTACCGAAATTACCATTTTACCATTTTTCAGAAAATTAGAATTTTCTCGGGTTTTACAATTTCCCAACACAATTTTTCGGACAACTTTCCGATTAAATTCTATTTTTATAAGTTTACAAAAGAATTCATTGTTTGGACAACCCTCCGATTTTTTTATTTTTCATGCACTCATACCTACTATTCTAGGGTACCCTGGTGCATATGAAATGCATTATGCCATTTCCATACAACACATGTTAATATATCAAACATGCATATGTTAACAAAAATTAACACACAACAACATGTTATTCTTTCATGGAAATAACACCAAAATTAGCTCACATGGGCTAATAAACAATTTAAGCAATTTATTTTGAACAGCCCAAGCAATACAAACCACACACAAGATCACGTGAACAATACAACCCTATGTCTCAAAGCGTTCCACGACCCATAGTGAAGTTTTTCTCGCTCCGATCCCAATCGTTGGAGAAATTGAAAACACGACATTCATGCCTCGGAATATCTATCAATCAAAATGGTTCTTAGCCAAGGAATAAAACAAGTAGGAAAGCCCTACCTTACGAGTTTGTCGAAACTCTACAAAGCCAGGTATCCACGCTAGCCTTGCGGCGTAAACCAATACCATCTTGTAGACTAGAGGCAGAAATGGTCTGAGCAGTAGATCTTAAGAGGAATATAGACTTTCTCTCTCTAAACTGCATTTTTTCCCTCAGCATACTAGCCAAAGGAAGATGTTCTTTTTTCTTTTTCTTTTACTCCTTTTATTAAATATACGTTTGAGCTTTAAAGGAATAGCTTGATACGTGACTTAATAGAAATAATTTATCTACTCATCTTTTCATGTCGTGTGACATGTGTCCACATGGATACATGTAATGGAGTGGCACTGTCGTTGTGGCATCACCTCTCATGTCATTATTAATGCATCTTCTATTTATCATATGGCACAGGCACTACGTGCCTCGAGAAAGGCGTGAAATTGTTTGTTTTGGGTCGACGAGAGTCGACATGGTAGCTAGATTTCATGAGACAATTCCAACGGTGAAGTCCGTTTCGTCATTCGAGATCTAGAAAAATTCTGAATTTTGACCGAAATTACCATTTTACCCTTTTTCAGAAAATTAGAATTTTCTTGGGTTTTACATAATCTAAGTCTAAAGTTATATTAAATATCTAAATATACATAATTTATGTTCATATTTTATATACATCAAGGCCTTTATATTTCATATTCATAATTTCAATCTAAATATAAAGTTACATTAATCATCATAAGTTAAAAAAAGTGTTTTTAATACTTAATTAACAAACAATAAATATAATATAATATATGTTCATATTTATATTCATAATCTTAATCTAAATATAAACTTAAATTAAATCATAATATAAATATAAACTTAAATTAATTACAAAATTGCACAACTGTAAAAAAAAAAAAAAATAACATGGAAATATAACTTAAATTGCACAAATTATGTATTGAATGAAAGACTTGAACACCAAGAATTGACCAAAATATTATTCTCCAAGACTTGCACAAATCAAGAATTGTTTGAGAGATAATGGATGAGTTTGATATGAAAAACTAGTGATTTTAGGGCTATTGATAGAATTTTTGGAGTCGAACTAGCCGTTTTTTTCGTCAAAAACCATTTAAAAATGAATTTTGGCCGTTGGATTTGATTTTGGATCAAATATAACCGTTAGATCTTGATCTAGCCGTTAGAAATCACTGGTCGTTAGATCAAGTCAAATATTTAAAATCAACCGTCAAATAAAAAATATAACCGTTGGAACCAAAGAGAATTGCTAGATTCAATCATGGCCATTGATCACTATTGCACGAATTATGGTCGCCAAATAATCTATGGTAGATTCAATCGCATACTGATCAACATGTAATGAATTTATGGTCGTCAAATAATGACCGATATATCGTCGATAATTACCGATATATCGGTAAAAAGGAAAAAAAGACCCCAACAACACGCGTGTTTGTTCCACGCGTTGGTTCCCTTCGATAGTATAGTCAATATATCGCTTATGTATCAATATATCGACGATATATTGATGATTTTGGCCAATTTTTCCCAATTTTTTTCCGACTTTTCCTTCATCCGACTATCGTATGCCGGTATCATGTTGGGATGGCCTGACACCCGAAATGTCGTCGATATATCATGACATTTCCAACACTGCTACTTGCTCAGCTAATTTTTCAGGTTTAAATTCCTCCTTAATTAATCTCTACGATCGAGCTTTTAGGACTTAATGTTTTTATTTTAATTTCATAATTAAATTACTATTCTAAAAAATATAATATGTTATATGGGTTGAAAATAAAATATCAAATAATATATTTGAGAGACAAAAAGTACTTTTAAATTCTTAAAAAAAATATTTCATTTTTATCTAATCATCGAAAATAAAATTGAGTAGTTTTCGAAAAATAAAAATATACTATATTTTTTTAAATGAATTGATAAAGTTTAAGGAAATTAATAAGGAAAGTGCAAAAAAAAAATTATTGTCATTAAGTTTGAGCATAATTATACCATGTTTTTACTGAATAGAACCATGGAATAACTAATATATTTTTTAAACCTATGAATAATAATTGTTATATCCATTTGAACTCTTATTTCCATGTCTATCTAAAAAGAAAAATTAAATTTTTTTTTTATTTCTCATTTTTAGTTAAATCTTTTATTTGTTTTTTATTATTTCTCATTTTTCGTTAAATCTTTTATTTTATATTATTTCTCATTTTTCGTTAAATATTTTATTTTTTTTATTATTTCTCATTTTTCGTTAAATCTTTTATTTTTTTTTATTTCTCATTTTTAATATCAGTATCTCTTTTTATTGTCATTTATTTTAATTTTAGAAACATAAATATAAAGAAAATCATTATTTATATAAATTATTTTAAAATAATAATTTTTATGTCATTACTAGATAATATATATACACACAATAAATCAAGGACAATGTAAAAAGATTTTAATAGTAAGACAAATCGATCTGAATGTTATTTGTAACATCATACTTAAAATTTTTTACTTGAATGATCATTTTATTCAGTTTTAATCTAATTATTCCTTGTAAAATGAAATTTTAAAAAAGAAATAGTTTTTATGTTATCATCACCAAATATCTTGTTTAAAAAAAAGTATAACAAATTGAGAATGACTTCCACAACAAAGTTTACATTTAATTATAATGAAGACGAGCAAAGGTGGCAAAAAAATAATATGAGAAATTAATGTAAAGAAAGTGATGATAAAATATAACTATTATGATTATTAACGTAGAAATGTATTTCAACTATATATAAAATAATTGACTAAACACTTACAAATTTAGTACCAAAAAATTAACAATATGTTTAAATTAACATTTAGCAAATGTTATAAGGTATTAAGGATTAAGGTACTACTATTTATTTTTTAATGGAAGAAATTTTATTATACCATCATAAGTTTGATGTGAAAATGTAAGAATAAAAAATTAAGAAATTTATTTCACTATTGCCTTAGTTAGCATCTCATATTTTGTTAATCTCCAATCATTTTATATTCTTATCCACCTAGCAAGGAAAAATAAAAAATTAATTAATATAGTATCAAAAATTTTATTTTACCAAAAAAAAAAAAAGAGTTGTATACAAAAATAAAACAGACTTGATTTGGGCCCGCCACAACCGCCAACTCAATACACGTGGTCATCGAAAGGTCCTTGGGTTGCCACAAAATGAGTGTCTCTCTACCCGAGACTCAAACATGAGTAAAAACATACATCCATACTCATCAAATTATAACCAACTATATTATAATAGTTTCAATCAGAGTATTTTATACATGTTTTATAAAAACATATAATTAAAGCCACACGTCGACTTTTTTTCTCTCAAAAGCAATTTAGTGAGCGCCGTCCATCTGACTCTGTCCTGATACTGAAAAAGGGGTCCCACGACGATGAGCAAAGATTGAGTTGGCACTCTCATAATGGTTACTCCTCACCTAAGTGCTCAGCAATGAGACACCAAACATTCACAAACAGATATAAAAATTCCAATACTCAAATGTCTACATGTTAGCTACGCACGCGACTCACCCATCCCCGCATCTCGAGCCCTCACTTACTCCTCACGATGCCTGGCTGAGCAGGAGAAACAATCGCTTGGGGCAAAGGTTTTTTGTTCTTGTTAAGGTCACCATTTGATGAAATTGCTTGACAACTCTCCGAGGCGAATTGTCGGATAACTCTCCAACAACATAAATAATCCTCCGAGATGAACTGCTAGGACAATCCCAAGGTAATTCTTCTTAAATATTCTCATGAAATTCAATGACAACCATGTTTTCATGTCATGCACTCTTACCTAATGTTCTAGGTTGTCTCTTAAAGTGTATTTAAATGCAATACGCCATTTCATTAGAATAATTCACATGCGAAGAAAATAAACATGCATATATATATTAACGAGTGACATCAACATACCATGGATAATTGGGTTCAATGGATGCTTATCACTAGATCCACTGATGCCCAGTTAGTTGTCTCCTATTAGTTACCTGCAGGTAGTTTGGGAGGTGTGTTCTCACTGGCCTCGGGAGCATTTATGCTCATAAATGCCATTGTTCGAGGAAACTTAAGTAGTTTAGGTTTTAAAAGTTAAACAAGATCCCACTGAGAAATGACCATGTGGTCATCCTTCCCAACTGGCGGTAAAAAGACCCAAGGACAGTCTTGGGCTGACTTATAACCCTAAGCCCAAGGGTCTGAGGACTTCAAGGAGTTCTTTTCTAATTTTATTTCATTTACTTTCAAGCCAAACTATCTGCCCACACTGTTTTTACAAAAATCCTAAAATCCAAAGAGGAAACACCATTTTTAATCCACTGCAATTCTTCTCTCATGAAGAAAACCCATCCTCGTGTTAGACCCTAGACCACTATACTGCAGTAGCTTTGCTACAGCAGTAGGATTTAGGATATAAATTTTGTTGATTTCGGATCACCCTAGTGTGGCACGAATCAAATGGCGCCCTTTCCGGGGATGGTGCCCTATTGAGAAAGAGAAGCTGTGAACTTGTGATCCACATCATAAGTATCGGTGAATTCTCATTTCTTTTTTATTTTACCATTTTTCCCCATTTACAGTTCACTGCAAGGGAATTTGGAACTTAGTACTGTTCATACACATTTTGCCTTGTTTTTATTTTTTAACTAACATCAACCCTTTTGGTAGCCTTGTTTTTGTTGGTTTCTTGTTCAGGTTGCGGTTCATAGTGCCTTGCTGCAAAATGACGTAAACACTAAGGTAGATTTGAAAGCTAAGTGTCTAGCTTGAACAAGGGTGTGAATCGTTTGCACACTAACTGGAGGAGGACTCACTCAAGAGCAGAAAGCTAACAGGGGGCTCAAAGGAGCCCAATGCCTGGCTGTGTCAATGAGGGATCACATACACCCACCAAGGGTGAGTGCACCCTCATGCATTATACCCGCAGGATGTGGCAGTGAGGCCTTATCTCGTGCCCCTGCTCCCAACTTATCATGGTATGGAAAATGAAAATCCATACACACACATCCAGGATTTTGAGGAAGCTCAGACAACTTTCAAAGAGGGTGCAAACCGACATGGAGTCAGCTGGTTGAAAGCTTTCCCTTTGACCCTCAAAGACAAAGCCAAAATTTGGTTTAATTCACTAAGGCCAAAGACCATCAGGAACTGGGTAGAGCTGCAGGCAGAATTTTTGAAGAAGTTCTTCAGTGCCCACAAGACCAATAATTTGAAGAGGCAAATCTACACCTTGCAAATGGGTGATACAAGAAAATTTTATTAGTGCCGGGAAAGGTATCTTGAAACCATCAATGCACGCCACGCCACTGCTCACACGGATGTCAGTCAACCATTTTATGATGGAATGTCCCTCCATGAAACAACTCTTGGAGACCATAAAGTGGAGGGGATTTCTTAGCAAGAATCCGCATGAAGCTCATGGATTTCCCTCAACTATGTGGTCAAAACCTCCAAGACAAGATCAACCCTAGGGAGGTAGAGAGAATGAAACCAACAACAAACCAAAGGGGAGGTATATATTCACTGTCAGAGGATATGGAAATGAAAGCCAAGCTATCTTCTTTGACTAGTAGGTTGGAAGAGCTTGAAATGAGAAATTAAGACGAGGTACTCAAGAATCGAAACACCCGTGACTTCCAAATTTGTTTAATCACACCACTAGTCATCAAGGAGAACATTACCCCATTTCTCCCTATGTAAGTGGATTCATGGCTGAACACTTAAATGTCAGGCTGTACAGCCAACCCATGCCTGTGATGGAACACCTATAACTAGAAGAACCACCCCAACCTCTCTCGAAACCCAAACCTCAACAGATATGTCCCTGGGGAGCACACCAATAGCAATGCATGGGTCCAATTTCTCAGCCAGCCAGTCAACCTAACAACCTCATCACCTGTTGAGCAAGCTATCATGAATTTGAGCAAGATAGTGGGGAATTTTATAGAGGAGCAGAAAACTATTAATGCTCAGTTGAATCAAAGAATAGAAAATGTAGAAGGCTCCATGGACAAAAGAATTGATGGGCTCCACAAAAGCCTAAATCAGAAAATTGATACCCTGCAATCATTCATTACAAGTCTGACCAATCAGCATCAAGTGCAGGAGCAAGGGAGATTCCCTTCCCTGCATAATCGCCTAACTTCTGGGGGAGTGTATGAACTGCTTATGCCATGGAGCCCGCACCAAAGATGGATGAAGTAAAGGCCATTATCACTTTGAGGAGTGGTAAGGAAATTGAGTAACCAGTGCTCAAACCTGCTGTAGAAACTAGAGAAAAAGAGGAAGTGGAGCTAGATCACATATTCATTAAAGAGGATTCGATGAACAAAAGCATGCCTCCTCCATTTCCCCAAGCACTCCAGAGGCAAAGAAGGTCCCGCCTGAAGTAAGCATCCTGGAAGTACTAAGGAAGGTAAAGGTGAACATCCCACTACTTGACATGATCAAACAGGTTCCAACCTATGCGAAATTTTTAAAGGACTTGTGCACAATCAAGAAAGGGTTGGGCATTGACAAGAAGGCTTTTATGACTGAACAAGTCAGCTCCATCATCTAGTGCAAAACCTTGGTGAAATACAAAGATCCAGGATCCCCCACCATCTCAATCAACATTGGAGGGATCTGCATGGATAAGGCACCGCTGTGATCGAGGCCGCGGTCAACTCACTACCATACTCAAGCAGGCAAGCAGCTAGGCTCGTGGAGCCGGTCACCAACATCACCCTATCCGTAGCTGATCGATCAGTGAAAATCCCAAAGGGAATAGTGAAAGATGTCTTGGTGAAGGTGGATAAGTTTTATTATCCGGTAGACTTCGTGGTTCTTGATACGAAGCTTGTGGCAGAGGGCATTGACCAAGTGCCCATCATACTTGGAAGGCCATTCTTGGCCACATCTAATGCCATAATCAACTGCCGTAATGGAATCATGCAGCTCTCCTTTGGCAATATGACCCTGGAGCTCAACATTTTTCACCTGAGCAACAAGCATAAGTCAGCAGAGGATGAGGAGCAAAATTCAGATGAAGTGTGCCTGAATGATACAAGAGTGGGAAAACACAGTACACAAGAACTGCAGGAAGAATTGATGAAAGACAATAAAGTAGTTAATAAAAAACTAACTATACCAGTCACCCCTCTCAGAATAAAGGATCCCACCAAACATTTCACCGTAGAGCAAGATGAGCACACAAAAGAGCGCGTAAGCTAAACTCATTTGCAGGACACCTCACTGCAAGCATGAAGGAGCTTCTCCTCCTGGACCCCCCATGAAACCTCTCGCCGCGACAACCGGGTAATGGTTCCCGCATGAACTCGAAACTACCTTAAATTTTGATGGAATTTTTGCTTTACATTATTTGAAATTTTAAATTAGGATTTTCCTTAATATCTTTAAATTTTCAATAGAATTTTTTTTTATGGTAAATTTTCTCATTTTCAAGCTTATCTTCTCATAATTTTTGGTCTTGTGTTGTTGCAGGTGCTCCAGTGCTGGGGGAGAGCCAAATTTTGCCTAGGAATTTCCCAAGTTGCAAAATTTCGTAGGTTGCGAAATTTCGCATTCCTAACATTGTTCATCTTCCCCCTGTTTTTTCCTGTAACTCTCCGTTTCTCACTCCTGCAATAAATTTCTATAATTTTTTTGAACCATCTAATTTATGGTCACTAAAGGCCATTAATTGTCCATGTCTTCTCACCTACCCCCCTCCCCTATATAAACCCCTTTTGTCCTTCATTTTCATTTCACCTTTCACCTTCCCAGTTTCTAAGACTAGCCTCTCCCTCTCAAATTTGATCTCCTCCAAGCCCAACAATGGCGAAGACTCGTGGGGCTCATTCCTTCCGGCTGCGGGTGCTCCGACCTCCCTCCCCCGGGGTCGCTCCTCTACTCCGTGACATCCGCCTCACGCAGCCCCAACATAGAATTTCATGCGTCTGCTGCTCGGTTACCGCGCGCCCTCTGGTCCCAGTTGTGCCTCTAGTTGCCCGGCCCGGGCAGCTCAGCCGCCTCCAAAGAACCGCCACTTCCCGCCCCAGCCTTCCGCGGCAGGCGCTGCCACCGGGCCGCCGGTGTGGCCATCCCTCCGTGGCCCAAAGGAGAGATATCATACTAGAGTTAGCCCCACTCCACCATCTCCACCACATCCGGTACTGGGGCCCGAGGGCCCCGCCATTCAAGAGGGCCCGAACCAGGGACCGTGGAGCCGCTCACTGGCATCTGGCGCGCCTCACCGCCTTATCGCAGCATTGCCGAGCCCCGACCTATCCCCGCATCCATTATCGTGCGGTTCTTTTACTTCCATTGCAGCCCCATCCAGTGGGAATAATCGACCGGCAGTGAGAGATCCGTGACGAGGAGGTTTAATACGCATCTCCGGTGATTTTCCGGCGACTCGGGAGCTCGACTCCATGCTCCCGCGTAGATACCACTGAGCTCGCCTGGCGACGCCGCCAGCCGTTATTTTTATCCTTGGGTAGTCATCGAGTTTTATCACACGATGACGTCTAGGCGAAAGGCCAACCCGACTGCTTTGCATTTTTCCATCGATGGCCGACTGGATACTCGCCTCCGGGCTCAGCCGCTCTCCATCTCGCGGCGGTGCTCGCCAACGAGGCGTAATTACGTACGCGGGCCCCATCACTCGACCAGGGAGATGGTCCGTCTTCTCTCCATGGACGCTACCTCTGGGACTAAATTGTTCAGGAGGCAGCTCCCGCAGCTCATGCTATTGATAGACCATATATTGTGGTCTAATTTGTTCCCGCTCCAGCATATCGTCCAACAAAGAGGAGCCATTTTGGAGGCTTTGTATAGCATTTCTGAGGGCTTCTGGTTCAGCCCAGCAAAGTTGATCATGATGGCCTTGTTCCACTTCGAGGATAGGGTCCACCGCAGGAGTCTGCCTCGAGCTGAGTCCACACCTCTCTTATTTCCGCGACTCCTATGCCAAGTGCTAGAGCACATCGGGTTCCCGGCCGAGCCTCGATCGGGAGCCGTCGCGGTCGCCGTGAAGCCACCCCATCACCGACCGTGGCAGGCCATGCCTCGTGCCTTTCATCTCCGCTCCGGACTGGGCCGAGGACCAACATCACCGGGATATTCCACTGCAGGACCCGCTCCAAAGAGCGAGCACACCGAGGAGCCTCCCAGCCTAACTCCTTCAATTCCGACACCGCCTCCGTACCCACCTACCACAGCTCCAAAGGCTCCCCGCTCGTGCCCCTATCCTTCGTGAGCCCCCAACCCCCATGCCCATCGGTCACTCGTGATATAGTCGCCGAGCACCTCCGCGCACCGCCCCACAGCATTACCATCTCCTCTAGTGGACTTTCTCGACCATCACAGGCAAAGCCAGATGTTCTCCACCATTGCGACTTCATTTGCAGCTTCCCATGCCACCCTCGCAGATAGGATGACTCTTCGCGATCGAGGCCGCCATGGCTCGCACTGGCCGCCTATTCTAGCACGCAATCGTGCCATCCTAACGCAGTACCTGCAGTCACATGGGCCTTCCCGTTAGCCTCCTACGTCCCTACTCAGCCTTTGTTACCCTCCCCAAGAGATCAATCTCCACCACCAGCCCCTACCGATCCCCTAGATGTCCAGCAACTCCGCAGCCGTCGCACGCCCACTCCACCGCAAAGATCTCACTCGCCCAGCCGAGGATGATTCTTCTTCGCCCACCCATCGTGAGGTACCACTTCCTCCGCTAACTTTCTCGACTACACCCTATCATACAATGGCATATCGGTTGTATGTTAGTGTTGGAAGTGATGTCTATATCGCTTATTTCCTAGCTCGTTTGTACACCTCGTCAAGAAAGCCCATTTTTTGTGTATGTTAACGGCTTCAATGATACTTCATTTCAAAAGCCGAAAATTTCAGAAATACACTGCTATATATTTTCACACAAACATGTTTCTACACTTTTGCAACCAATTTCTCATCGCTCTTCACTCTTCCTTCTTCGCCTTCTTCAAAGTCCCCTTACCTCCCATTTTTTTATAGTTTGCCTCTCTTGTGAGTTGAAAAATTGAAATATTGCATAATAATATCAATGCTAGACTAGTTCCATGCTTGATTGAGTTGTTGGTCGGTTGAAGACCCTGGTATTCAACCCATGTCTTCCACCATTAGCTAAACAAACACACATTGCACTCAGCTGAGGTAAGTCGCATACTCCCTTACTTTGCAAACCGGCCTAGTCATTGTCAACCAACAAAGCCATGAATCCCACAGTTATGTCAATGTGTCTTCCAAAAGAAAAAAAATAAAGAAAAATAAAGAAAAGAAAAGAAAAGAGAATAGAAAGCCGGCGCTACTTTGAAACCCGAAAGCACGGTCCTAGGCCCGCACGAAAAGCCTCAAAGCCCGGTGCCCTAAGCTATCAGTCGGGAGCCACCGACTTAGTGTCGCTACATGGGTGGACGGGTGGAGTTTAGCGAGCTCAGAAAATTGGAATTTGATCATTCGGAGTCCGTGTGGTGAAACCCGTAGTTAGTGGTCGAAAGATCCTTTTGACTTGATGCCTTAAACCTTAGTTGGTTGGGAGTCATCGGTGGATCCCCGTTACACGGACTTTGGTGAAGTCGAGTTCACAACATTGCATCCTACAATATAAAAGAGGTGTGAAATAAGAGTGGAACCGAATCTATATAGGATGGTCACGCCCCAAGGCCTCAGTAGTGTACTGTCGGGGGAGAGTAGCTTTAGCAAATTTTATTTAGAAAACTCGATCCTAAACACATAGATTTTGGTGGAAGTTTAGGTTGATTTCCTTGGATTGAAAACTGCTCTGAAACTTGTTCCTGTATGGCACTTATTCTTCCAAGCTGGTTTTTATGCAGAGTCCCAAGTTTTCATATTGAGGGTAAGGCATTACTTATACACACACTTTTTGAACAGACAATCCCTTTTTGCATAACATATAGCCTGCATGATCTTTAAGGGACTAGCAATGTGTCGGTCAGGGGAGGATAAGACTCCAAATACAGTTACTGAGCCCCGCTTATCAGAGGTTTTAAGCACTTTTGGTGTACTAACTAACTAAATAACCCAATTGATACATTAAGGTCCCTGGCTTATGGCATAATCACATTTTTGTGAAGTTATTTTGTAGTTTTAAGGTGCCAAATAATTCATTATCTTCAATCCGATTCAAACACGATGAACCCGAGCCGAATTCGAAGATGCATGATCGAACCAAAGGAAATTTGGAGCAAAAATACTGAAGAGAAGGAAAACATAGTGAAATTTTAGTGTGGCTGCGAAAATTCAAGAATCGCACTTGAGTTACAATTTTCGCAACCCACATTTCTCAGTGACCTAGAATTCTTCGCAGTCGCGAACTCCACAACACCGTCCCTCGCACTCGTGACGATCACAATTCGCCTTTATGTGGTTTTGTACAAATTCTCCCTTGATGTAATTTTGGTTCCTTTATACATTTTTGTAATTTCCTTGATACTAAGCACCTATATAAGCTCAGTCAAGCTTGTAACATCAAGAGACATTCAGTCCATCAATCAATCAATAAAATTGGGCACGAAGCTTCCTCTCCCTCGACTGCTGTGGGATTTTCTCTCCTTTTTCCTTCATTTTCTTACACTTTCTCACCATCCAAACACCCCTTGATGATGACAAATCATGATCGCCAAACCCCCATCCTTGAGCGGGAAGGCCACCGGGTGCCGCTCGAGGTAAGTCAATGCTCTTTTCGGGCTTTCATGTAAGCATTTATGGGTGTTTCCGTTCCTGCTTCTCACTTTAGGTTAAAATCTCCTAGGAATGTCCTCACTAACGTGTATTTGGCAAGCTTTTTTGGGTTTAGTGGATGCTTATCACTAGATCTACTGATGCCCAGCTTAGTCAGTTTCCTATTGGCCATCGTAGGATAGTTTAGAGGTGTGTTCACTGCCCGGGAGCATTTATGCTCATAAAATGCCATTGTCAAGGAAAACTTTAAGGGTTTAATTTTAAAGCTAAATAAAGATCCGTCTGAAATGACTATAGGTCATCCTTCCTAGAACTTGAGGAAAAGACCTATGACAAGCCGGCGGATTCTGTAACCCTAAGCCCAAAGGGGCTCGAGACTTCAAGGAGTTCTTTTTCTAATTTTATTTCAATTTACTTCGCTTTTCAACCATTCACCCACACCGTGCTTTTACAAAACCGAAATCCAAAGAGGAAACACCATTTTTAATCCACTGCAATTCTTCTCTCACGAAGAAAACCCATCCTCGTGTTCGATCCTAGACCACTATACTACAGTAGCTTTGCTACGGTAGTAGGATTTAGGATATAAATTTTGTTGATTTCGTCTCACCCTACTGTGGCACGAATCAGTCCTGCCTTGGCTTGGTTCCATAAACTCCCAAGAGGGTCTCTAAACTCATTCGACGAATTATGGGCCGCATCTGGCTACCAAGATTGCCCGTTCCTAAGAAAAGGAAACATCAACTCATTCCAACTGCCCTCAAGTGGGATGACGAGTCCATCCGACACCAAGATTCGGCAAGCCAGAGATCCTCAATTTTGCCCCTCAACACTTGCATTTATCCTATGGGTATTGGCACTACCCATCGCTCTCATATATAACACATTAGTACCCTTGTGCTTAGTCTGGTCGAGCCTCTGTGGGCTTGTATGTGGTCCGTTGAGTGCATATGTAGTTCACTTTAGAGTGTCATCATGACTTATTTTTTTAGTTATTGGCATCGTGCTATAGGAAGCAAGTGGGGCCCCCTCGAGGTTTTAGCTCAATCAAAGTTTATTAGAGTATGTCAAATCTCGAGCACTCGAGCTTGTTTCTCGACTATGGCCCCTAACCGAACTCGAATTGTTCAACGCTTGTTTTGCTGGATTCCTTATTTTCCAAGGAGGTTTTCAAAATTCATAATTTTGTCAACCGTTTGGCTAATCGGTTTGACTGGTTCATCAAGGCAAGACGATAACGGCCACCGCTTTTCGGGTGATTTCAGCGTAGCACTCCTCCTTGTTTCTCCTTTGACTATATCTCCTCATCCAAACTTGGAATGGTGCACCGCTTTTTTGTTGGTCTCCTTATTCTTTAGGGAATATTCTGTAAAATTTCATAATTTTTCCTCAACCGCTCCGACCGCTGGCATCTCGTTCAACCGGTTAGCCCGCCAAATTTCAGGCGGAGCGCCGTTTTTTCGTGATTTCGGAGCCCAACCAGCGGTGTTCGGGCCCATAAGCTCCACTGACCATGGGCGATTAGGGTCCATTTGGGCCTCGCTTAAGTTACATGCAGCCCACCATGAATCCATATGGATACTTGAGGTGAAGCAAACCGAAAAACTTAAGATATTCACCTTGTATGGAAAAATGAGGAGAGGAGTTAATGGGGAAGCTGCTTCAGACTGATTCGCTCTTTTCAAAGCTTGAAGGTGGAAACACCGTGCAGGCTCAAGCTGAGGTGGGAATCGATGATGAAAGCAAGTGAGAGGAAAGATCAAAAGTAAAGGACCTTTCAAGAGGGACACTCTTCTCGGATCAAACACGTTTACTCATTTTGCTTGGATGTTTAGCTCGGGCTTCTTTTCTTCATGCTATGGGAAGAGGTAAGAAATAGACCCTGGCTCCACTCTATTCTTTAAGAGACATTCTGATCAAATTTGAGGTTTCTCCTCAACCATTTGAACCGGTTTTCACGCTCATACGTGAGAGCCGGTTCAACAGTTTCTGCTGGGAAGTCTAGGTTTTAGAGAACAACTGTTTGTTTTGGTTGGTTCTCACTCATCCGAGCTGAGAATCGATCACCGTTTGTTTTGTTAGATTCCTAACTCTTTTAGGAAGGTTCTGGAAATTTTGAGAGCCTCTCTCAACGAGATAGACTGGTTGGGAAACCAGATCAGTCGGTTCATTTAGGTTAGGTTTGCGGTGAAACGATACCGGGTAGTTTGCTTTTGTTTTGCTTACCTCACTCATCCAGCTGAGAATCCATCAATGCTTGTTTTTTAGATTCCTGACTCCTTTTAGGAAGGTTTTGGAAAATTTTAGAGCCTCTTCAACGAGATGGACTGCTGGGAAACCAGATCAATTTGTCTAATTAGGTTAGGTTTGCAAGAACCAAGTAGTTCTGTAGTAGTTTGCTTTGTTTTGCTGGTTCTCACTCATCCGAGATGAGAATCGGTCACCGTTTGTTTTTAGATTCCTGACTCTTTTAGGAAGGTTCTGAAAAATTTTGAGAGCCTCTATCAATGGGATGGACTGGTTGGGAAACCAGATCAGTCGGTTCATTAGGTTAGGTTTGCAGGAACGGCAGTTCGGGTAGTTTGCTTTGTTTTGGTTGGTTCTCACTCATCCGAGCTGAGAATCGATCACCGTTTGTTTTTTTAGATTCCTGACTCTTTTAGGAAGGTTCTGAAAAATTTTGAGAGCCTCTATCATTGGGATGGACTGGTTGGGAAACCAGATCAGTCGGTTCATTAGGTTAGGTTTGCAGTAACGGCAGTTTGGGTAAATGGTTTGTTTTGGTCGGGTTCTCACCATCCGAGCTGAGAATTTATCAACGTTTGTTTTTTTTTTTAGATTCTGACTCTTTTTAGGAAGGTTCTGAAAAATTTTGAGAGCCTCTCAATGGGATGGACTGGTTGGGAAACCTAACCAGCCGGGGTTCATTAGGTTTATTTTAAGGTGAATGGCAAGCTTGGGTAGTTTGAGTTATTTTGTGTTGGATTCTGGTCATTCGGAGTCGGAATTTGCACTCTCATGGTCTTTTGAATTCCTGAATTTGTAAGGAAGGTTCTGAAATTTTTTGAAATTCTTTCAATCATCTGACTGGTTAGAAACCTAACCAGCCGTTCATTGGGTTAGGTTTCCACGATAGCTTTTGCATTTTTCTTTTGCTTTGCAGCTTGGTCATTCGAAGTCGGAATCGCATTCTATTTGTCTTGTTAGATTCTTGAGTCTGTGAGGGATTTTATGACAAAGTTTCAGAATTTTTCTCAATCGTTTGGTCTTTTTGAGAACCGATTCAACCGGTTGTGCAAGATACCTCATCAAAATTTCTATTTTAGGCATGTTTCACCCCACCTATTATGGCGTGCTCTTAGTTGCCCCAAGGAACCTGTAGGCTGACTTTAGGGTCTGAGTTCAGTTTCAGTTTGAACAAAGTGGGGTAGTGGGCAATGTGGGATTGGTATGTATGGTTTGGTTTGTGGGATTAAAGGGAATGTGTGCTAAAGTAAGCAAACCACTTACCCTTCAGCCTTGCTTCCTTTCTTTTGTACGATCCAATATTCGGGTTTTAAATGCATGATGTATGATGTATTATTTGCCCTACCTATTCCTGCTGTGCATGGCTAGGGACCTCGGGTACATGCTTAGGCGTTGGTATTTGTATTCATATGCGCATGGTGTTCGATTTTGACATTTGTGGGCTTAATGTTCTTTGATCGACCTCTTATGCGCCACTGCCAGGAACCACAGTGCTTTAATGCTGGGTAATGAATTTCACATGGATGCTTTGTGTCGTCATGCATGCTTGCTATGTTTGTCGGGCTACCCTTGATGTAGCTGCAGGCCAGGACCACCGGTACACGCTATTTTCCCTTTTGGTTGAGTGTTTTTAAGCATGCTAGATACCAATTAGGTCGGTCTAATCTAAGTTGTGTTTAGTTTAGGAGATCAGAATATCCCAAAAATATACTCTAGTCGTTACATGTTTAGGTATTTTGTAAGACACTTGACTGCTACGAAAGTAAAAGCAAACATGTTCAGAGACCCTGAAGTTACACACTTAAGGACAAAATTGTAATTTGTCCAAAAAGGCATAAAGACATGGATTAAGAAGATTTGGGGCCAAAATGAAATAAAAGGAAATTAAATACAAATGGCTAAGAGTTATGGGCTTAAAAGCAAATAATGAAATCCTAAACTCAACGGGGTTTTGAGGGCCAAACAAGGCCTAAGAAAATTTGGATTTAAAGACCAAATTGGTCTCATTTGTGAGAGGAACCCGTAGAGGAGAAAGAAGGGGAGAAGAAGAGGAAGAGGAAGAAGATGGAGGAGCCAAGATCAAGCCAAAAAGGTATGGAAACTCACCTTGATTATGAATTCTATGAGATTTGGCATGGATCTTTGGGTTTGTATGATGATTATCTTGCTCAAACCTAGGGTTTTGCCAGTGGTTTTATCTAACCTAAAAAATTTTGAAAGTAAAAGGGTAAAACCCCATATGGCAATAAGGTTACAACTTTTGGAGGATGGATTCATGGTTAATTTAGAATGAGTTAGGGTTTAGAGTAAACCCTAATTAATATTCATGTTTTGGTTTGAGGATGGGTCATAACCCATATTAGAAGGGTTTTGGAAGAAATTCATGAAAGAATTTTGAAGAAAGATATGTAATTGAAAGATGAATTGAATAGAAAGGAGATTACAAGGTGAATTTGAAGTGTTTTGATGTGTGTTTGAAGTGTAGAGTTGATTGGGTATCACCATGGAAAATGGTGAAAAACACATTCTCGGGCATTTCGTGAAGTGTACCGTACACTTTGAGCTTGTACTGGCAATAATACTTGGTTCTGGTCATTTGGCCAAAGTGTACCGCACACTTTAGGGGTGTACCGGTACACCCGCTGCTCTCGTCCCAAGTTTCAACAGCTGTATTTCGCCATTACTTTCTCATTTCTTATCCGATTTGAGTAATTCAAGTGGCCAATTAAAATAGACTTCAAGGAAAACCAAACCTAAAGAAATAGGCATCGTCAAATTCTGGCTCTAAGTGGCTCAAAAATGCACTCAAAGTGGGGCCATGTGCAAGCCAAATTTGATTTCGCTTGAACATAGAGTAATCTGGTTGTTTCGAACGTAACGAGTCTGTTCGATTCAAGGATTCCAATTGGAGATGAACCCTAGAACCTTAGCTTTAGTTGAGCTCCAAAGAACCAGTGTCAAATATGAGACAAAGCACTGGAAAATGAATATTTGCAAACTGTCCCTCGGTAAAATCGCAAACTCCACTAGTTGGCATGAAAATGCCATAACTCGAGTTTAGATGATCCGATTGGAGGATTCCAATTTCTAAGTAAAGTCGATTCACTGGAGTAAATAGAATACATGAATGATGTGTGAAAACATAGGCATTATACTGTGCAAGTATGTGAAATGCCATACATGTAATGGTAACATGAAAATGTAGGAAATGCAAATGCATAGATGTGCGTTCATGAAACACACGATATGTAATTTGAAACGAATCGACACGTGACTCATGACGGAATTACAATCTGTCATGAACACATAATGTGGCTAATAATGCCCTATTATAAGAGAGTAGTTAAGAACTCATATAATTGTAAACTACCGAAGACCGCTTATTAAAAGAACACAAGACTTCCTGTCCCGATTAGTGCGCATTTCACTGACCGTTTTTCGACACATTAGTACTCGATACTTCAATTAGCCATGACGACACTCTTGATCGTGCTTCGGCACATTAGTACTGGCACTCCTCGACCAAGGCGACGACACTCCTCTGGATCGTGCTTCTCGCACATTAGTACTTCCGGTACTCTCCGACTAGTGCGACGACACTCCTCGATCGCGGCTTCCGCACATTAGCACCGTACTTTCCCGACTAGCGCGACGGCACTCTCTGACCGCGTCGCACACAGTCCTCGTACTCTCCGACAAGGCGACGACACCTCTCGGACCGTATTGTACCTTCCTTCGTGTACTTAGCCGTGGTCCTACCATTCCTAGACATCGGTCTAGGCAATCTAACAATTATATGATAAGACTTTAAATAATGAATAAGAAATGAATATAGTAAAGTTCGCGGGTATCTACGTACTCAGATTCGATTGTCTGCGGGTACCTACGTACCTCAGACTGATTAAGTCCAGGATATCTACGGGTACTCCCGTATCGGTAAAACAAGTATAAGTCCAGTAGTACCTAAAGGTACTCCCTTATCCGTAAGATAAGTATAAGTCCCAGAGTACCCACGTACTCCTCGTGATTCCAAAAATAAGTGTAAGTCTGTACTAAGTATAAGTCCCGGTCAGATCACGGTACTCCGCATAATGAATCTTGATCCAGACCCACAAGGACTAATGTCCGTGATTCAGAGAAGTATGATTTGACCTTGTATGTGATATGATCCTGATCTGTTCCGACGTACCTACGGGTACTTTCGCACAAGAATAAGATCCGTAAGACAACAATAAGTCTCCAGAAACAAGTATAAGTTCCGTGGAGACCAAGATAAGTTCAGAAGACCAGATAGTTCCAAGACCGCATAAGTTCCGTAAGGACCAAAGATAGTCTAAGACCAAAAGATAAGTTTCGTAAGACCGCATAAGTCTGTAAGACAAGTGTAAGTTCAAGAATATACATAACATCTGAAATACAAGTATAAGTTCTCAGAATACACGACGGTCCCAAATACAAGTATGTGCTCAAATACCGTGAGATAAGTCTCCGTAGCACAGATAAGTCTGTAAGACCAAAAAGATAAGTTCCGTGAAGACCGTATAAGTTCCTGCGAAGATAAGTATAAGTTCAGACATGGCAGATTTGAAATACATGTATAAGTTCTCAGAATACACGTATATGATCCGAAATACCGTATGTGCTCAAATACCAAGATAAGTCTGTAAGACCGCATAAGTCTTAAGACCAAGAGGTTCCAGAAGACCAAGAGGTTTCGTAAGACCAAAGATAAGTTCCGTAAGACAAGTGTAAGTTCGCATCATATGTAACATCCGAAATACATGTATAGGTTCCAGAATACACGATAAGATCCGAAGACAAGGATATGCCCGTAGTACAAGTATAAGTTCTCAGCATTCCACGGTACTTCAAGAAAGGCCTAAGCTCATAATTCCTACGAGAGACCGAATAAGTATCGCTTAATGGCCCATAGATGTCCTTGGGAGATCCGAATAATTATAAGTCTTCGCAGCGTCTAAGCTCAGAATTCCTACGAGATCTGAATAAGTATACTTTTGATACAAGCATAAGTATGTGTCCAACGGGAGATCCGTATAAGAATAAGTTTGCTATAAGTAGAAGACCCGAATGCTATAAGTATGAGATCCAAATAAGAATGAGTCTACTATAAGTGTAATACCCAAGTAAGCATAAGTTTGTTATAAGGATAAGTGTGTATGCAAAACTTGCTATATGATAACAAGACACAGTTTGTTATATGAATTCCTGAAGATTTTAATATCTGATATTGTGTTATGTTATTGGTGATTCAGTTTAAATGCATGTGCATCAGTATAAGTTATAAGAAATGTTTCCCACTAAGCGCAGTTTAGCACGAAGTTTTTAACCGCGTGTAGGCAGTGAGAAGACACGCAAACATCCGCATACAACTGGTCAACACACTTCAGTGTCTTACTACATGTAGGTTCCGTGGCTCGATTTGTAAATGTGAAAGTATAGTTTTGTATTTGTAAATGGGACTCAGCTTATAGGTGTGTCTAGATTTTTGATGGACACCACTCCTAAGGGTAGCCTTTGATTTGTATATAATATTTTGATTATGTTATAAGATGTGGGCCATACCTTACTGTGTACAAGTTTGGTTTTAAAAAAATCGTGCAAAGAGTCCTACCAGTCTCGCGACCGAACTCGGTTAGGATCCGCCAATCTGCCTGACCGGATTCAAGTGACAAAGACTATCCGATTCAGACCCATATGCTCCCACATACCCAATTCACTAGTGCAGACCGAGTTCGGCCTTGGGGAGGGGTGCCACTCATACGAGTACCTTCCGATAGGTAACTCGACCCCGACCTTAAAATCTAGTTTTCGCAGACCGCTTTCCATACCGGAGTCATCAGTTTTTTGTTCTTACTTGGTTTTCCCTTTATAAAATAACAAAAAGTAAGTGGCGACCTAAAGAAAACTCGTCTCTCCGAGACTGATTTAAAATTCGGAAAATCAACCCACATTTTCCTTCATTTAGAAGGAAGGCCACTCGTGGATCGGGGTAGGGTCCACATAAGCCTTCAAGAAATTGATACCTATAGTATGATGCAAATTTACGTTAACTTCCGAAGGAGCTTTGGGCCAACTACTCCTTTCTTCCAGTTCCTTTCCCTCGACCCACCTGCCACCATGGAAGAACTGTATTGGCGGGCATATAACACACTCCACCTGAGGGATAACACCACGCTGGCCTTAAAACTGCAGGTCCTGATTGAGGGCAGAGCAAAACCAACTACGGCATATTGAGCCACAGCGTAAAAGCAAGTCGTGTAAGATTTCAAAAGTACTCCAAAGAGCAACCCGAAAAGAAAGGAGATCCTCCCCAATTGACTCCCCTTAACATCTCCTACGACCAAATAAGCTCCCATCTGATCACCTGCCTGGTGGTCTCGCCCATGCAAGCAAACCCGAACCAACGTAACAGGTCAATGAGGTGTGACTATCATAGGGACCACGACCATGAAACGAATCAATGCCAAGGCTTGAAGTTCATGATTGAGAAATTAATCCGAGCAGGGCACCTTAGAAGGTTCATTCGGGAGCTAACCCGCACAAATTCGAAACCCGCCCCTCGCCTCTAATAGAGCCGTGGTTGCCCGAACATTCGCTAGTTCTGAATTTTACCATCAACTTTATACTAGGAGGCCTGGTCGATGATCAATACTAGTCCAAGAGGCAGAGACGAA
This sequence comes from Tetrastigma voinierianum, assembly GCA_016808115.1. Lineage (NCBI taxonomy): Eukaryota > Viridiplantae > Streptophyta > Magnoliopsida > Vitales > Vitaceae > Tetrastigma > Tetrastigma voinierianum. The sequence goes on from JAEQBH010000387.1 coordinate 175,733, forward strand.
AAATGGTCCGCGTGACCTCAATCAGGGTCAGAATAAACACCATCAATACCCCAGAGAGTAGCACGAAGCTTCGGCCGATCGATGGCCTTGTATCCTTTCCTCCTATAGATCCGACTCGGATCATCACTCCCAATTATGATGCACTCAGACTCACTCTCAAGGTATTAACAACTCATGTGCATGTGGTCCTCGTCATCCAGCAGAACAACCCACCATTGCACTCCCAGCCCTTTACGCAGATGAAAGTCTCAAGCCAATCATCTTAGATCACCGTAGAGTTTTATCCGACCAATGGGTCCAATCATGCTAACAATAGGTGATATTGCCCTCCTCGTCAAGGCAGACTCCGCAACTCAAAGAAGCGTTGTTTTCGGTCAAGACTCGGGGTCCGTACAATGCTATCAGGCCGAACCTAGATGTACGCCATGAAAGCAATTCCTCCACCTACTACCAAACTATCAGCTATCTAACTGCATCCGGGCAAGTTAACCTTCAAGGTAGCCAATTAGCGGCTCGTTACAGCAGTTAGCTACCACAAAGGCGAAAGATAGCGACTGATAACCGTCTCATTTAAGCTCATCCATCTTCATAAGAATTAAGTTCGCCCGTCCGGTCGCTTCAGAAGACAGTAAACAATTAGCTATGGGACCCATGTAGCCTATAGTCACAAGGACCCGGGACAGTGTACTTATGCCTGCCTTCCTAATCGAGGAAAAGGCGCCCAAATTTCGCAATTGCATCGACGGAAACCGACATATTCACTTGGAACCATGCAGACATGACAGGGGTAAACCCCGAGAACGCCTCCCATAAGTTGAACGTCCTCCCATCCGCTCGACCCATTCGGCAGAAAGTACAAGGCTTCCACCCGGACCGCCACCAGATCATCCAGGCCGAAATAGAAAATATTTTAAAGGCTAGGTTTATCAAAGAAGTAAAATACTCGGAATGGCTTGATAATGTGGTAGTAGTTCCTAAAAAAGGAGGCAAGTGGCGAGTGTGTGTCGACTACACAGATCTTAACGACGCATGTCCTAAAGATAGCTTCCCTCTGCCCCATATCACCAGATCCCCATGTTCCCATCGGACGCGAAGAAAACATCTTTCATCAACCCTACGTGGCTATTCTCGCAATGTAATGCCCTCAGTTAAAGAACGCCGGAGCCACCTATCGATTGCAACCAAGATGTCGACCGTCAGCCTAGAAAACTATGGAAGTGTATACGATGATATGTCGATAAAGTCCAAGGAATGCCCGACACGCTTAACCATTTGCACACTGCATTCGAATTCTAAACCTATGGTATGAAGTCGAACCCCCGCAAAGTGCGCATTCGTGTGGTCAACAGAGGACTGCTCCCCGGGCTTCATGATGACATAAAGGGGGATAGAAGCCAACCTTCTCCTAACTTAAAAGTAAGTTTCATTCTAGAGTCTCCAAATTTCAGCTCTAGAAAGGAAGTACAACAACCGATCTGCCAATTAGTCAGCTTCTCGATGATTTATTTCCCTAGCTCATTGACAAAATTAAAAGCCGCCACCCTAAGAGGAGCTGACCGGCCGGATGGAACAAGAGTGTGATCGTGCCTTACTCATATCACAATACTTAGCCGAACCACCAATCCTCGCAGTCCCCGGACACCGACGAAATGTCGTCATTACCTCGCGCCTCGCATACGCCAGTTAGTGTCAGACCGTTCAAAGAGAATGAAGATGGGAGTTAAAGACTCGTGGTTTCGCCGAAAATCCTTAGCCGATGCGTAAAACCAGAATAGCTATCTTGAGCAGCCGCCTTACTGGATAGCGCAAAAACTTCGCCTGCATTCCGTGTGCACCCCATCGTCAGATTAACCGACCTCCCTTCTAGAGCACTGATACATAAACCCGACTTATCTGAAGAATGGCCTCGATGGGTAGCCTAACCAAGTGAGCACAGATCCAATACAAGCCGAGGCTTTCAAAAGGGGCAAAGTGGTTGGATTTACAGCGTAATCCTCCTATCGGGAAACATGCCCGACACCTGATCGGGCGGACTCAATATCGATTTAAGGCCCAAACAATTCAGTGGCTGGCTTTGTTTGCGCTGAGAACTCCGCTCAGTATGATCGAGTAGCTTCAATCCGACTCGCGTTCGCACTTAACAACGAGTCGGAATATGAGGCCATCCTAGCCGGGCTCGAACTGGTGGCCGCCGTGTCTACCGACAGACTCTTGATTCAGAGTGACTCCCAATTGGTGGTCTATTGCTAACGGCACCTGAGTCCCAGACCGAATGGCGAAATACGTCTCCTGCGTAAAACAACACTTGAACAACTTTCCGGTTTGGAAACCGAGCACATCCCTCATGACTCTAATGCGCACGCGATCGCCTCCATGGCCGCTTCTCTACCAATCACTGAAACCATATTTATGCCTATTTACTATCAGTCAGGTTCATCGATTGCATCCCCGCAGGTAAACCAGGTAGACAAGGACCCCCCGTCGATGGACCCCATCACGCTGTATCTAAGCACATGACAACTTCCAACGGAGAGAAACAAGGCCCACAAGCTTCAAATTCAGTAAAATGGATTTTCCTGGATCGATGGGCAACCCGCTTAAACGGCCCCTTGTGGGTCCTCAGATTCAAAGTGCCCTCGAAGACCCGAACAAAGCCAAGACGTGCTAGGGCCGAGTCGCATGAAGGAATATGCGGAAATCACTCTGGCGGCAGAACTCTGGCCCATCGAGCCCATACTCAAGGGTACTATCATCGACCATGAAAGCTAATGTCACGACATACCGTAAAGTGTGATCAAGCACTGTGCTGACTCAGCTCTCGATCCTAAAATCACCCTGGGTCTATCTCTAGCCCTCGCCCTTCAGACAATGGGGATCTAGTGGTGGTCAACCACTACCCATCGTCCCAAAAGACGTTACTACCGCGGCCACAGCATTTCTCGGGCAGTTGGATCGAGGTCGGGCATTCTCTCATTAAAGATCGGATGTCACCTACTTCATCCGGGAAAAATATCGCAGCTTTATTCGGCATCCCTGTAAATCAACTGCCTCCCATAACACGCCCTAATCTGACAACACAAGTCTATCGAAACTCGTCGGAACTGAACATAAAAACTCAGATTCCACCTCGCGTCATTACCTCGCAGCTGTGGCCTCGGAAGAGGGGCCTCAACAAACCCTAATAATCGCCCTAAAAACTATCATCGATTCGCAAGCATAAATAGATGAACCCCCGAGGTACTGGGCTAGTCATAATCACCGCCCAAACCCACTGGTGTGTCCCCGTTCGCAATCGCGTATGGAATGGAAGCCATCATCCCCACCCGGAATTCAAAGGCCTACCATCCGACGTAAACACCCCCAACAGTGAATATACTTACGTATCAAGGAGCTTGATACAAATCATGAATCTTATAGAGTCGTTAGTAGCCTATCCAAGATAGCATCCTACCAACGCCGATTGGAAAGATCTGCACAATAAATTCCGTCAAGTTTGGCACTCAACCCGGGGACTTCGCTGCTATAAAAGTATTTATAAATAACCCAAATTTGCCGGTAGAAAGTTCCAACCCAATCGAAGGACCGTATCTTATAATGCGTAGCCGGGAATCCGGCTTTATGCCTTGCATAAGCTGATGGGGATTGCATCTAGAATGGAATGCAACACATCTTAAGAGGCATGCTATCAATAAAGAATGATTCAAGACGGATGCCATTCTCTTCATGACTAACATTTAAAAGTCCGAACGACGCGATTAAAATGACCTGTCCACGCAGAAGATACAGAAACGGCCTGGCTAACCTTCAAAAGTCCCACACGACACAAAATGACTTGTCCGACCGCGAAGATACAACTTCAAATATCAAATCAAAACCGGCGGACGTATTAAAGTGACCCGGGTCTCGGCCCGGCAGCGAGAGCACTTCTAATCCATCAACTCAAAAGTTCGATGGTGCAAGGTGAAAGGACTCCGGGTTTAGCCTTGTAAAGATAAATCCTAATCGGTCAATACCCAAAGTCCGGATGACAAAGAAAAATGACCCATCCGGTCCGGTACAAATAATATTTACCTAGTGAACCCGAACGACGTGTAAAATGCCCTTTTCGACTTGATTTAAGAATCTACTATCTAATTCACAAAAACAAGGCTCTAAAAGATATCATCACCAACTCCAAATTTAATGTCCCATCTTCGGGGACCACAAATAAAGATATCATATCTCGATCACAATTATAGCTATATATAACCCAATTAAGCTTAGAAAGGCAGCTTTGTCCAAAACAAGAAATAAAATGTCTAAACACGAAAGGTAGATTGTCATGCAAAATACATTTGAAAGCAAAATGTATTACTGGAGCAAAATACATTTTGCTGATTATTTTCTGCCTAACTTTTTATGAGCCACCGCCCAAGAGGGGGCTCTAGTAGTACATCAACCTCTCCCCGACACCCTGAGCTCCCTGTTTTCGTTAAAGCTTTAATGGGCCTCACGGTCGCGAAAGGGACAAGGCAATGAAGAGCCCAGGGCACTCAGGATTCACTAAAAATTCTTGTGGTCGGTGAGGGATGCATCCCATCCTGTGGAGGGGATTTGTGGTTTCATCCATTCCGACACAGGCATGCAACAATGCTCATAACCGTATGCTTATGAAAATCACCACGCCATCGCCGCATCAAATTCCGCCTCCCAATGCCTTCACTCCCCGCAAACCCTCCCGAAAAGCCAAGTGAAGTCATCCTCGGGTGGATCCCTAACTCCACGAGTGCAAGAGACAATCGCCCTCATCCGCTAGGGCGAGACCGTGCATTCCCTCTCACCTCCCAAGAAGCCCCTGACAGCCACCAAGGCTGATCGAACGGGGCCGTTCGGGACTGCCGGCCGCCGAGGTGGTCAGAAAGCACTTGACTAGGGACGGGCCCGGGCCAATCTCAGGCTCGGCGCTCCCGCCGTCTAATCTCCAACTTCACGTCTATCGCCACCTCCGCCAGCAAAGATCTCCCGTCCCGCCCCTGCCGCCCCATTCAGCCTTTAGCCTCCAGCTCCAAACGGATGGTCAACTAGGCCTCTTTCAAAGAGGCGTCTGTTCTCCGGGCGAGCCCGGACTCACTGGCGAGGCTGGCCGCCTCAACATCCCTCAACTGGTAATGACCACTGCAGGCTGGTGGGACATGTTGCGAACGAATGACCCGCAGAAACAAAAAGGAGTTTGTCAACCCAAACAACAACAGCAACCTGAGTCACATATATATATATAAGCCTTACTACTTTACCAGCTTCGCGTCCCGGACGGTTCGGATTAACAGGCTCAGATTCGCCTTCACGATTTGATAAATGTCCTCTTTGTAGTGCCGCATCGAACAACAATCAATACCCTCACCTGCCTTGCCTCCCGGCCCTCATGGGGCGCAAACCAGCATCCTTTCGTACAAATCGCCGATCGCATCACCGCGAGACCTCACCCGCATTGAAAGGCCTTCGGGTGGAGGACGGACTTGACATCGCCAAACCGGTGCTGCCACTTCCTCCATCACCCCGAAAAAGGTCGCGAGGTAGATAAGAGTTGAGCGCATTCGCTGAGTCAGAACGCATCTTCTTGCTACCAAGTAGCGCCTGCCAATACACCCTAGCGGTCATCCGTCTCGATGGATGGACCACTGGTAAGGCAGGAGGAATTGGAGCTTCCGGGCTCTTCACGGCAAATGTCTCCCGAGCCCTGCTGATCGTTAGGACCCCATTTCCGGGAGGCCGATCACTACTGTTCTGAATCTTTGAACCCCATCCATAGGGGGATGAGACTCACCCTTCGGTCCGTTTCCCGCCTCCCGCACGCCTTCCTCCCCGCCACATTCAGCTTAGCTAGCAGATAAGATTCAGAAACCTTGCATCTTCCCCTCTTCTTCTTCCTCCGAGAGTGCTCGATGGCTCGGGCACCTAGAAACCCAAGCAGAAAAACCCTCCACCTGGGTCCCGCTGAGCACTCTTCCCCCGGGTGGTCCCTTTTATCATGCCAGCCACTGGGGTAGGATCAATCCTCTTCTTGGTGAAGGGAAGCCCGCCGGCAAACACTTCCCGCCTCTCGACCGAGTGCACGGTAGGCGGTGTGAGCTCAACCCCGTCATGGATGTCAGGGGACAAACGAGTCTATAACGCTTGTTCCTGGCCAATGCCTCGCCTGATCTCTGGTGATGATGCGACGCCCACGAGCAATCAGAAAATCACCGGGTAATGAAGTGTTCTCCGCCTCACAATCTTTTGATGGCGCACCTTTAGAAACGATCGGAGACCGCAGGAACCGGGCTCGTTCATGTCGCCATTAGCGTTCTTCAAAGTCGTAAGAACTCACAATGGCGCTCCCGATCAAACCTCGAATCAGCTTCACGAATCTTCTCAAGGTTTTCTACCACTCCGCACTAACCGCTTCCATTTTAACCCTTCTCAGACGTGAATTCATAACGTCGCGCATAAAGTCATATGTGTGAATCTAAATTTGGCCTAATGCCTAGCCTTTGCTAATACACCGTGGAGCGCCAGCGACGGTTGAAGCATTAAACTAAGAGGGTCGAGAGCCCTGGGTCCCGCCCTAGGGCCCCCTTACTAAGATAACCCTTGCCTCCGCTAGGAGAGAATCGAGGAGTCCGCTCATGAACTATGTCAGAGTCCAAGATTTAGTGACAACCGCCCCCTCTCCGTAATATCGTAGAGGCAAGAAAATCTCAACCAACAGCGCGTCGGCCGGTATAAGTTCGTAGCATCGCACCGATGAGAATACTGATGACGTTGATGAGCAGTAGCTGGCAGCCGGTGAAGTGCAAAACCGTTAACAAGGGCGAGCATCGAAAACGTTCCGTCAGATAAGTCGCTGTGGGTAAAAACACGGCATTATTTTCCCCACCCAGAGCGAACTCATCTAACTCATCCATTAACTTCAAGTCAATGTTCTCAAGGACTTCGCAATAGGATCTCAATTCCTCCACCGTCAGGGATGAGACGATATGACTTGTAGAAATCGTCCCCCACACAAGCCCTCGTCTGTGACATGCCTGGCTGGTGGAAGTTCCTTCCTCACCTCTCGTTATGCTACAAATATATCAGAGAGAGGGAAGAGAGCTTGTAGTATCAGCCCCAAGCCAAGACCAACGGTAGTGCAAAACCATTTAAACCTAGGCTAAAAACGCCTCTGCCCAAGCCTTCTAGACCCAAATCCACTAGGGATCTTCCAGCACGATGGCCAAAGAAGGCCGATGAGGAAGATTCAATACATTAGTCTAAACAATGACACCAGAAGTGAAACGAAAGCAGACGCTTGAAAAGTTGTTCTGCATCAATACAAAATCGCAACAAAGGTATAGGCGTAAGTTGTCGAACTGTCGAGGGGGATGCTGGGCACCTTGGGGCGATAGGTAAGTAGAAAGAAAATCTACTAATGATTTATATACCAACCGCCAGGACTCCGCGAAAGACATTAAATGCGCAATATCACCATTACTCCTCCAAATACATTTACTTCAAGACGATCCATTCCTGTGGCACAATCGGGGAATACATCAGGTTAGTGGGCCTATTTGGTCGTCCCCGCCTGAAGTAGCTCCAAACCCATTCATTAATCGGGATCAGCCAGACGGAGCGTATGGCCAAAGAAATCGCCCGCCCAAACAACAAAGTGCAAAGATTGCTGTGTGCGGAACATAGTACATAATGTCAAAAAGTACGATTTATTGATCGCGCTTAAATCGTATTCATCGCTATCTATATCCTTATGCTGGGCAATGTTCATAACATATTGAAGTGGCCATATAGTTCATCCAAATCAAATACTGAGCCGGGGCCAAAGAAGAGGCGTGCGAAGAGGGAGTCGAAGACGGCATTTGCCGTAGAAAAATCGCTACCAAAAAAAGGCTGGAGGAGATGGAAAGTGGCCTGGGGCGAAGGGAGAAAAAGCCCCGGTTGATTTAGCAAGGGAGCGAGCAGAGGATTCATTCTAGTTTTTAATCCACCCAGGCGGCCAACCACCTCATGAATAATCGATTCTAACTCCGTCAAAACCATGTAATCTTCGTCTTAAATTCACATTTGAAAGCATAACAAAGCTTAGTCGAACACAATCATCCTTCATATAGCAATCCACCAATTTTGATTCTCAGCAACGTTCAAATATCCTTCCTTGCTGGAGGAACGTGGATAACCAATGGTTCGTCGCCCCTCTCAGCCTTTATACACCCTCCAAATTTCATGATCGGGACCTGCTTTAACGGGATGGCATTTAATGCATTTTCAAAAAAGTTAGAAAACTCAATATTGACCAAGATTGACATCGTTCTACATGGTATGACGATCAAGCATGTCCTCTTTTTTTCCAACCGACTCCATCGCTCCCCGTGGGCCAGGAAAGGGGCAGGGGGCGCCGGGCTCACCCAAGCCTCTAGCTAGCAAGCCCTTTCGACATGCCATGGTCGGGTTTGCTCATCCTATCCTGCCACAAGCCTAACTTAGGAGCCTCTCCATCCCGATGCCTCCTATAGCCGTAGGGTTGAAGGAAGCCGGACCCCCGGATGCCATTTTCCAAAAGGCTTTATCTAACAAGGGGTGATGAATAGGTTCCGAGTGGTGAATGCCATCCCACGCCTTCCGTATGAACTAAGACGGGCAAACCTCTTCTATCCCCAGACTTAGAAATGGCACCCACGCCTTCCCTCGTCTCGCCAAAAGGAAGAATTAGTCTCCCCAAGCGGAGCAAAAAGAGCCCCATACTTTCCCTTCTCCCGCCTAAAAGAATTGGTCCTCATCCCAGCGAGATATGCGCCACCTTCTCCTTCCGATTGGAAGAAAATCTCATCCGATTTGCCATCAAGCAAGAGCGGATCTCCTTCCTCCCCATAAAAGGAAGCCGACAAGAATAAAGGTACACGAAAAAGTTCAAAACTCGCCACCTTTTGAAAGAAGACTACAGGATCTAATCTCTGCGTTGAGGGTGGCGAGGAGACCCTCCCGCCGCTTCTTAGTTTTCTCGCCAGCAGTCGCTATATAGGCTGATGCATGTTCCGAGACCCCAAATTTTTTTTTAAGTCATTCAAATTAATACATTATCAAATGCTGGTTAAAAAAAAACCGTATACAAATTTTAAAAATGGAGAATTATGTTAAGGTGCAATGAAACACAAAAAAAATGCAAAGACCCCAATTCATTAAAACATGTGTCATTTATGGTAAAATAATAATGGTAGAACAATAAGTCTCCTTATTAAGATGGAAATGCTCCTTATGGCAAATGAGCCCTAACCTATGCCACATACGAGACACAAATGTAGGTCCTTGACTCGTTTGTAATTTCATATGGCATGACAATTATAATAAATATAAATTGAATAAGTTTAAACTAGAGCTAGCAATACAGGTTGAGCCTGATGGGCCAATCTACTTTGGTTCGATTTTTTGAGGGTTGGACTGTAAAATTTATGGTCCGAATAAAACCGAGTCAAACTGATCCCGACCTGTTTTGGCCCATAACCCATGTGGGTTTAGTCCCGGGTTGGCCTGATTAGCCCTATTCGCCCGAAATCTTTATTTAATGTTTTGAAGTAACTAGCTTAATAATTGAGATTTTCAATGATTTATTTACAAAATTTGATATTTAGCTCTTAATATGGAGTCAAATCTTTTATAGCATAGGGGTTTTAACAATAATTAGTATTATTATAATATATTAAACTTTGTTGTTTTAACTATTTAACTTTTAATTTTTAAATGTATCTTTTTAATATAATTTACTTGATAATTTGATATTTAAAAAATCTTGTATAGAAAATTATGGAATGCATTTCAATTAAATAAATTACAGTTTTAATAGTGAATATATTTTCATTTATCTCATTAATCATATTTTAAATATCTACAATTTCATTATTTATTTATTTATCCTTTAAATTTTATTTAATCATATTTCTTTTTTAAAATTAAAGATATGATTTAAAAAAAATTAAAATTTAAAAATGATAAAAATGAAGATGTACTACTTTATAAATTAAATTTAATTTAATAACTAAATTATCAATATATTTTCAATAAATTTATTATTGAAACTAGTGTTAATAACCAAATATTGTTTATCCTCAAAAACAAAAAACAAAATATTGTTATTTTTAAACTAAATAACAAAAAATTATACACTTATTTCTTTCTTAATATGATTATATCTTCTATGGAGAGTTCTTTCATATTAGATGTTCTGCACATATTTTAAACCTTATTGTTCAAGATGGTTTGAAGGTTGTTAGTGATACATTGCACAAAGTTAGGCAAAATATGCATTATTTTAGGGCATAAGAAAGTAAGATGAAACAATTCTCTCAATGTGTTGAACAAGTTGGTGAGATTGATACATCGATTGGCTTGATATCATATTGTATTACTAGATGAAACCCTAGTTATAAAATGCTTGAGATTGTAATCAAGTATCGTCGAGCTTTTCATAGTTTGAGTTTGATTGATAAAAATTATAAGTGGTGTCCATCTAATGATGAATGGGCAAAAGGATGTTTAATATGCAACTTCTTGAAGCCATTTCATACAATAACCAACTTAATTTCTAGATCATCTTATCCTACTTCTAATTTTTATTTTGGGGAAATTTTGAGGATAGAGATTCTCTTGACATTAAATTTGACAAACATAGATCAGTTGATTCAAAGATGTAAGCTATATAAATTTAATAAAAATTTCATAAATATTGGAGTGAATATAGTGTGGTTCTTGCATTTGGTACTATTCTTGATCCAATGAAGAAACTTAATTTCTTGAAGTATACTTATTCAAAACTTAACTCATATAGCTATGGAGAAAAATTAGAAAGAGTAAGGAAGGTTTTGTATAAACTTTTTGAGAAGTATAGCAATAAAGGTGCATCAACTTTTATGACTTCTTATTTTTCTAATGTAAGTAAACCTCCAAGTATTATTACAAGAGAACGGGAGAAGTTGCTTACATATAATGTAAGTTGCTTTCTAATAAATCCATTATCTTTTTTTTTTTAAATTACACACACACACACACACACACACACACACACACACACACACACATATATATATATATATAGCATATATATATATATATATATATATATATATATATATATATATATATATATATATATATATATATATATATATATATTATTTAGTGAATCATTCATTTGGTCATTTGATAGGATTTTGAAGAATTTGATTGCCAAGAAGCTAATAATATTGGAAAATCTCAACTTGATCTTTATTTAGAGAAGCCAAGAATTTCCTTATCGGGAAATTTTGATGTGTTGGGTTATTGGAAAGATAGAAGTAATAAATTTGGTGATCTTGCAAAGATGGCTTATGATGTGTTAAGCATTCCAATAACTATTGTAGCATTGGAATCCGCTTTTAGTATTGGATCTCGTGTTTTAAGAAAGTATAGAAGTTATATGCTCGATAAAAAAGTTCAAGCTCTCATAAGCACACATAATTGGTTGCTTGGTTTTGTTGGTAAGCTTAACTTTTTTTATTAAAGATTTATAATGAAGCATTTCCTTTGTACAATTACCTATTAACTTATACTAATTTTAATTAATAGATGATGATGATGATGATGACTCAACAAACATCGAGGATCAACATCTTTATAATGTGGAGTCACATGTTGTTGTTAAAGATAACGAGGATGAGGATGAGGATGAAGATGAAGATTAGAGGCATATGAGATTCCATTTAATACTTTGAATTTGTTTTTCGAAGATGTTATTAAGTTGTTACTTTATTATTTTGGTACTATTTACCTAGTTAGTTTGATACTTTGGTTATAATAATGCTCTATCATTATTAATTTATTTAAATTTATTACTATTATTATTTTGTTTAGACTCATAATTTTATATATTAATTATTATTATATATTTATATATTATTTATTTTTATTTGAAGAATTGTAAAATTTGTGAAATTATTTTTTAACATTTTTTTATAAGATTTTGACTCGTAACTCACATGGGTTGGGTTGGCTAGCCCGAATATAAATGGGCCGACATCCAAATTTCGCTCGCCCAAGGGGTCTCAATGAGCGTGTCTAAATGGGTTGGGCTAGCTTGTTTACTAGCTCTAGTTTAAACATAGAATAATTATTAATTTTTATGAATTTCCATATTTTATTTTCATTAATTTGTAACAATCATAAAAGAAAAAAGAAAGTGCTAATTTTTCAAATATAAAATTGTATAAATATATATTTTTTATTTAATATTATTTTTCATCATAAATTTTAAGGTTATATTTGATTATACGAAAACTATTAAGGAAAAAATAAATAAAGAAAATAGGAAAGAAAATTATAAAATTAAAATTTATTGACTAAAATTATTTTAAAATTTTAAAAATAAAATATTTAAGGAAAAAGTTGGCCGATATCTTTCCAAATTTAAGTTTCTTTTTGTAAGACCCGAGAAATTCGAATTTCTAGAAAAAGGGCAAAATCGTAATTTCGATTACAAAATTGTAATTTCAGTTAAAAATCTGGAATTTATTCTCTAGATCTCGGATGACGAAACGGATTTCACTGGGCTGGAATCGCCTCGAAATCTAGCTAGCAAGCATCGTGAAATTCTAACACCAGACAATGTATTTCATATATTTTTCGAGTAAGCATCATGTCTCTATACTGTGAACCATTCGATAGGGACGAAGCTCATATATAACAAGTACTCATGTTCCATAAGTGACATGAGTAGAAAAATGATGAAAATGGACGGCCGAGATAGTGCCGAATGACAAAACTAGGAAAAGAAGGACATAAATGTCATTTTTAGAATTCTTAAGTTAGAAAAGACGAAATAACCAATAGTCATCTTCTTCCTTCAACAATAGGAGACCAAAACGGGTGGGGAAAACGTGAAAAAAAAAGAAGAACCGTGAGCTAAACAAATTTGCTTAGAGAACCTCAAGCTTCTTTAGAATACCGGCAACCGACCGGGCTTGCCAAAGCCCCTGACAAGAAGGAAAGCCGCTTCCCACGCTGGAGAGGGCTTCGTACCGGTACCGGATTTGAGGAGTTTTGACAAACTCCAAGAGGTAGGGGTTTCTCCCTACTTGGGTTTTACACTTTATTTAAGTGTTTTTCAATGTTTCGGTTGGATTGAGGCCTTGAACGACCATTTGATCGGTCCCAAAACTTGGGACCAAATTGTTGTAATTTTTTTGAGGCCCATTTCTGCACAATCCGTGGGTAGGGGCTGTTTGGGTTAATCAGGTGTTGGATTTGTGGATTAAAATGGTGCTTTGGTATGTATAGGGCCTGGTGAATGGCCGTGGAAACTCAGTTCACTAAGTGAACCGATGATTTTAGAATTTCTCGGGAATAGTAACCGAGGGCTCTACTATTCCCAAAACAAATGCTCTCGAAATATATTGCGGTGAAAATATGTTTGATCGAGTAATTCAAGTCAATCGTTGCGGTTTGATCATTAGCCCAAGTGAGCTAATTTTGATGTATGAAATGAGAATTTACATGACATGATTGTGTGAATTGAATGTTTTGTAAATATATGCATGTTTATATATTTACATGTGAATTAGACTATATTGGAACTGGCATACATGCATTCCATGACTCCGAACACCCTAGACCACAGAGTGAGGCTGAGATGAGTCTGTAGAATTCGCTCTATCATTGTCAAACAGCACTATCTGAGTGCAGTCCAAACTAAAATATCAATCGTCGGAGACGGCCCAATTGATATACATCGGAGGGTAGTCCACAAATAATATCAATCGTCGAAGACGGCCCAATTGATATATATACATCGGAGGGTTGTCCACAAACAAATAAATATAAGAATTCTCATACGAGGCTTAGGCGAGTGTGAGGGAGTCGGTGAGGACTCGGGTATGAGTTGATGAGTTAGACATTCAAGTGCAGGATCATGCATTTTCTCACAATGAGTGTTTAATTGGAGTAATGTGACCGCACTTAGGTGGAGAGTAGCGCCCACTTAGGGTGATTCCCACTCATCGAGCATTAGCTCACCCGTCGAGGGATACTATTTTAAGGTGCATGTGGAGCGCAAGGAGACATTCGTCCTAAAGACTCAGTTTTAGAAGAGAGCCTAATGTGGCTTCGATGGTTCTATGTATTAGGAATTGTTTTAATTTTAATATATATGCTGTATAAGAGTAAAACAATTGAACTCAAAACTGGATATAGTTGATATATATATTGATGAGTAGTGTCAGACAACGCTGGGTCGCTTGTACCTTCGTATGGATATTGATGTTTAGGATGTGCGTTATAAATAGGTTTCAGATTCAGAGCTCCCATACAAAAGGAGACTCGCCTCGATTTTCGTGAAAAATGCCCAAGCTACCCGACACCACGGTATTCCACGGCCGACGGGTAGTCAACTGACCGCCAAAAATAATACATCTTGGTATGAGGTCTTAGGTGATACCGAATACCTAGAGCTCGTTTGGGTATCCACTACCTCACTCTGGGTGGCTCATTGTGGTATATAGGCATATGGAAACCCAGAGATTGAGGATTTGGGCTTAGGCCATATTTAGTAAGAACATCACCACTGGGTGGTTTGATGTTCTATTTAGGTATGATTTAGCCTAGGAAATCACGGACAAAACTAGGGACACCTGATGGCCAGGCAGTTTTAGGTGATTGTTTGATAAATGATGTGTGAACATGTGAATGTTTGATGAATGGTGTGTATACCATGTTGTATGTGTTATGATTGTTGGTGTGCTTAGTACTTAGCACATAGGGAAACAAGTGATGTGTGTTAGGAAACTTTAGAAGTTTTTACAAAGGTAAAACTGAACAGTTAGAGAAATAAAATAAATTTGAATAAATTTATTTGAGTGTTTCTTCAGATGTACAGAAATCGACTTTTAATAAATTCTGAGGTTGAAACACTAGGTTAGTGTAATATAAGGCTTTCTTTGAGGAAATTCGGACCTTTTCCATAATTAAATGAAAATAATAATAATAAAACAAAATAAATTTTAGCGCTTTATTCGGGTTTTATTTGAGATATGAGAATATATATATATATATATATATATATATATATATATATATATATATATATATATATATATATAGAGAGAGTAGAGATATATATATATATATATATATATATATATATATATATATATATATATATATATATATATAAGGTGGAGAAAAATTTTACAAAGGTAAAACTGAAAAGAGTAAAGAAAATAAATTTCATAAATTTATTTGGTTGGCGAGAGAAAATACTTTTCTAGATTTACAAGTAGTAAAATTGAAGAAAATGGGTAAAATAAATTTTTATAAATTTATTTGAGTGTTCAAGAAAATGAAAAAAAAAAATAAGTAATTTTTTTTAGTGATTTTTCCAGCTGCTGGAAATAATTGAAAAAGAAATATTTTGTGAGTTTGAAAAAAAGCTGGGCTACTCGCCCAAATTAAATTGTGAAAAAATTGTATCAAGTAAGAGAATGCTGTAATGTGACCAAGAGGAGCAGGCCGGTGGTCGAGGAGGGGAGTCGTGATCACAATACAATGGATCAGACAGACCCAAGGGCATCACAGGGTCAGACATGATACAAAGGCGCACAAATGGGCGCTGGCGCAGCGCGGCGCCGGGCGCTGGGCGAGCATGTGACGCGCGACGCGGACGCTGTGCGTGCACGCCAGCGCTGGCACGCGGCGCGGAAAGTAGCCAGCGTGACGGGTGCGTAGGCGCGTGAGCGGACGCTGGGCGCGCGCGGACGCTGCTGCGCGGCGCGGCTGGCGCTGCACGCAGGGCGAGTACACCAGACGGCGTGCAGCGCGCCGGCGCGCAGCGGCGGGTCGCGTGTTGGCTGCAAGCCGCGTACTCCTGGTGTAACTTAGCCTCGTTTTTTGACCCGCTTTAATTCTCAAGACTTCGAGTCCATTCGACATCGCTTAGAACCCTGCTCATGAACACTGTTCATCACAAAAAAAAAATTCAAAAAAATAAAATAAAATAAAAATAAAATCAAATCAAATAAAATAAGAAAAAAAATTTCGACAAAATAAAATTTTCAAAAAATGAAATTTTCGAAAATAAAATTTTTGTTGAAAACAATATTTAAATGCAATGATTGGGCTCAGACACTGTAAATGCAAGGACAATGTGTATAATCATCATGTATGATTAGTGTCTCTGAGTCGTGTTTATGCCTGTAGATATCAGGACAGATTTAACTCCGCTATGTTAATCGTGGTAGATGACTAGTAGAGACTGAGGACGGAGGACGTCCACTGGTATCGGGTCAGCAATCCACTGCTCGACGCAGGTTTAGCTCTGAGGTCAGAGGTATTACAAAGAATGCACTGACAGCCGGTAAGGAAGGTGCAAATGGAAGGTCCTAAGAACTCCGCAGGTTGCAGGCGCATCATCCTCCAATATTCATGTGAGAGACCCACGCACTAATGGCTCATACAGACGAGAAGGTGTTAGAGAGCTACGAAGATTACCTCCGACGTGACCAGATTTGTGTTACCAAGGTCTAAATGCAGAGGAGGACCAAATATCAGGAATGGGGCAAAGGATCCTCTGAATCTGTAGGAGCTCAGGAGTGTGAGTTCTTCCTCAGTGGATTGTGAGCGAGACTGGTGGATGATATGTCGAGGTCAGGAGTCGGAGATCCTGCACTCACCCAAAGCGGACCTCGAGGATCAGCCGGATATGTCGAGTTTGATGTCATTCCGGGATGGATTGACCGATACCATGTGAGTCAGCATCGACAGAGCGCAGGAGGGTTACCGCCTACACGCAAGACCTGCATCGCGGGATTTCAGTGGGGACAAGGCACATTTTGCCCTGTGACAAAGATAATGAGTCCATGTTAGGGATTGCCACGAGTCAAGGGGCGAGCCTTACTCAGCGAGGACGAGGAAAGATCACTTTGATCACCCAGCACTTGGCAGCATGTGGATGTTTTTCCGTATGAGCCCACTGGACTACTTCCATAGAGGGTCGTAGACTTCGGCGTCGAGTTACACCCTCGTACTTCACCCATCTCTATGACTCCGCATGTATGACACCCAAATTGAAATACAGGAACTTAGAGTCCAGCCATAGATTATCGACAAGGGGTTACCGACCGAAAGCACTTCACCACGGGGGCTCCTGCTCTTGCAAGGGTTAATAGCGGCAAGACCCTTCGACCGTATCACTACAGATAGCTGAATGGTTACGATCAAAGAATCTGCATTCATTACCGAGGGATCGATGATTTATTTGATCATTGAGAGGAGCGAGTCTACTCCAAGATGCACCTTCGCACCGGCTCATCACCGGGGGTTGTGGATACGATATACCTAAGACAGCGCTAGACGCGCATAGCACTTCAGCTTCTACTCGTGATGCCCTTTTGACTGACTTAATGCGCCAAAGAAAGATTCATGGATCTCATGCATAGGATATTCCAACCCTATTTAGGATCGGGCCATTAGTCTCGGATGATGATCTTGATCTTACTCCTAATCGAAAGTGGGAGCAATGAGTATCACTCGAGATTTAAGGCCATTGAGACCATCACCGTACGCCTAAGTTCAGTAAGTGCGAAGTTCCGCTCATCGAGGTGAGATTTTCGGACACGAGGTGTCGCATCGAGTGCCCAAATGGGACCCAGAAGGTCGAGGTAGTGATGAGTCGGGAGAGACCAAGTCGCCTTCAGATACGTGAGTTTCGATCACAGTATACAGGAGATTCATTGGTGGATTTCTCCAGATAGCAAAGACTATGACTAGGTTGCCCCGAAGGAGGTCAAGTTTGATGGGATGACCGATAGAGGCATTCCAGGAGTCAAGAAGAGACTTACTACCTCCCATCTTGATAGTCCCTGACAAGGGATGGGGGTACACAAGTGTATTGTGATGTGCCCTCGGAGGTCGATTGGAATGTGTTTCTACGTGCCGGTAAGGTAGTAGCTTATGGTTCTCACAAATAAGAATCACGAGTGCACTACCTCCCACACACGACATGGAGTTGGCGCCGTAGTCTTCGCCTTTGAAGATTTGGGCGCCACTACTTATACTACGAGAGTTCGAGGTGTACTCAGACCATAAAAGTCTGAAGTATATTTTCACGCAGTGGGACCTCAACATGAGGCAACGCAGATGGATGGAGTTCCTAGAGGATTATGATTTCACTTTGCATTACCATCCCTGAGAAGGGCAAATGTGGGCGCTAATGCACTACAATGAAGTCACGAGGAGCGTTAGCTATTATAGCTTCTCGAAAGTGGCGTGATGCCTCGAGATTGTGACAGCTGGGGCTAGCAGCATGCGAGCGCACTCAAGGTACCTGGGAGTTTAGTGGCTACAACCGCTCTCGTGGAGCGTATGATCGAGTCCCGGGCTGGCAGACGCAGAGATAGTGTCCACAAAAATCGAGTACAATGCACGGTGACGAGGGCTGGACCGTCAATGTGACGGTAGTCTCGATATAGGGACTCCGTAGTGGTTCCCACTGATCGATTCGAGAGAGGAGATTCTCAAGGAGTTTCACCGCTTCGCATTTCATCAGGCATCCGTGTATAACTAAGATGTACCGTGATCTCTTCGTCGCCGCGCATCTCATCGGAGTGGGATGAAGAGACACGTAGGGACTTTGTTCTGACGATGTCTCACATGTCAACAAATTAAGGCTGAGCACCGTAAGGCCAGCAGGCTACTTTAGCCACTGGGAGGTGGCCTGAGTGGAAGTGGGAGCACGTCACGACGGGACTTTGTGACCCACTTGCCAACAATTTTGACGCGCAGGCGCATGACGCGGTATGGGTGATAGGACCTGGCCACAAAGTTTCCATTATTTTCTAGCCGTGCGGATGACCTTCTTCTTGGAGAGATTCTGCCGGCTATACATTCGAGAGATAGTCCGGCTACATGGAGTAAATTCAGATCCATAGTGCTCTGGATAGACCCGAGGTTTTGGCCACACTTTCGGGAAGAGTTTCCAAAAGGCTAAGGCCATACGACGATGAGTACTGGGGCCAGTTCCACCCGACATATGGTCATCGAGAGGACTATACAGTATTGGGAGGACATGCTACGAGCATGCGTCCTGGATCATAAGGGCAGCTCGGAGGAGCATTTGCCCTTAGTGGAATTCGCCTATAACAACAGTTATCAGGCGATTATACAGTGGCACCGTATGAGGCACTGTATGGGAGGTCATGCAGGTCACCGTTATGTTGGACCGAGGTGGGAGAGAACTCCATCACTTGTCCTGATTTGATTAGAGACACCTCCGAGAAGGTGAGCTTAATTCGACAAATGGGCCTTCACCGGCCTCGTAGCCTAAGGTAAGAGCTCCTCGCAGATGTGCGACACACCCTGGGAAACAGGTCGATCACGTTTTCTCAAGGTGATGCCTAAGAGGGAGTGGTCGTTCGGTAAGCGCAGAAGCACGCGAGGTTTACTGACCTTCGAGATACTCTCGAGAGGATGTGCTGACCGTAGCTGCACGAAGCAGATACCGCCAGCATGTCAGGTGTCCACGAGGTGTTTTAATGCCTCCATGCTCCCGAATATACTCCAGATCCAAATTTCATGTGGTAGGATCGGGGACAGACGAGGTCGACACGGGATGTGACCTTCGAGAGGGACCAGTGCATTGTTGATAGTCGCATCGCGCTTTACGACGCAAGACCGTGAGGCTAGTGAGGTGCTATAATAAGACCATATGCTGGAGGAGTCAACGCGGGAGCACGAGGACGACGCGCTACCTATCCCTTCTGCTCGTGGATGAAGGCAATGGTTTAGTCGCTTAAGATTTAAATGACCTGCTACATGCATGGTAGAGTGCACATTGTATATGCATGTGGGAGTGATTGTGATTGTCCAGAATTTCGACGAAATTCCTTTAAGTGAGGGAGAATGTAAAGACCCGAGAAATCTACCTCCCGGGAAAAAGTGGAAAATCGTGAATTCGATTACAAAATTGTAATTTCGCTTAAAAATCCGTGACTTATTCTCTAGATCCTGATGACAAACGGATTTCACTGCTTGAATCGTTCCTCGCGAAATCTAGCTAGCACGTAAAATTCTCACAAATTTCGAGACAATCGAATTTACACGCTTTTTCGAGGCATCGCGGCCGGGGTCAGAATCATTTTCGATGCGACGAAAGTCACATATAACAAGTACTCATGTGCCATAAGTGGCATGAGTAGAAAAATGATGAAAATGGACGGTCGAGATAGTGCCGAATGACAAAACTTGGAAAATAAGGACATAAATGTCATTTTTAGAATTCTTAAGTTAAAAAAGACGAAATAGCCAATAGTCATCTTCTTCCTTCAACAATAGGAGACCAAAACGGGTGGGAAAAATGTGAAAAAAAGAAGAACCAAAGAGCTAAACAAATTTTTGCTTCTTAGAGAGAACTCAAGTTTCTCTCTAGAATACCTAACCGAATTACTCCACAGGACAAGAAGGAAAGCGCTCTACGGAGAGGGCTTTCGCATGGGTAGTCGGATTTGAGGAGTTTTGATAAACTCCTCGAGAGGTAGGGCTTCTCCCTACTTGGGTTTTACACTTTATTTAAGTGTTTTTCAATGTTTCTGCTTGATCGAGGCCTTCAACTATTGCTTCGATCGATCCCAAAACTCGTGGGACCGAATTGTTGTAATTTTTGAGGGGCCCGTTTTCGCACAACTGTGTAGGGTTGTTTGGGAAGCTAATTGTAGTGTTGGGATTTATGGATTACAGCTTTATATGTATAGTCAGATAATGGTCAGAAAAACCCGTTCACTAAGTGAACTGATGATTTAGGGAATTTCTCGAATAGTAACCCAGGGCTTCACTTATTCCCGAAACAAAGGTTCTCAAAATATATATTTTCAGGTGAAAATGTATTGATCGAGTAATCCAAGTTGAATTGCTCAGATTTGATCATTAGCCCAAGTGAGCTAAATTTTGATGTATGAAAATGAGAATTTACATGACATGATTGTGTGAATTGAATGTTTTGTAAAATATATGCATGTTTATATATTTACATGCGAATTAAATCGACGACCTGATAATGATCCATATGTACTGAACACCCTAGGACCATAGGAGGAGTACATGAGATGAGTCTAGAGAAAATGGTTCGGAGGGTTGTCTAAAAATGTTAATTATCGGAGGGTAGTCCAAACTAAAAATACCAATCGTCGGAGACGGCCGAATTGATATACATCGGAGGGTAGTCCACAAATAATATCAATCGTCGAAGACGGCCCAATTGATATATATATACGTCGGAGGGTTGTCCACAAACAAATAAAGGCACAAGAATTTCTACATGATAGTTTAGGCGAAAGTGTGAGAGTAGCCTATGAGGACCCAGTATGAGTTGGATAAGTTAGACATTCGGCAGGATCATGCATTTGTCGAGTGCTTAATTTGAGCATCAGACCGCACTTAGGTGGAGAGAAACACTTGTGGTGATTCCACTAGTAAGCATTAGCTCACCCCGTCGAGGGATACTATTTTACAGGCCAGGAGCGTATGGAGAGACGTCATTCTAGAGACCGGAAGTTTTGTGAAGAGAGCCAATGTGGCTTCGATGAATGATATGTATTGTAATTGTTTTAATTTTTAATATATGTTGTATAAGAGTAAAACAATTGAACTCAAAACTATCGATATAGTTGATATATATATGGGATGAGTAGTGTTGTATCAAATCTAAGCGGGCCGCTTGTACTCATGATATTGATGTTCGGGGACGTGCTATATACAAAGCTCGACTGCAGAGCCCCGTACAAAGGAGACTCACCCGATTTCTTTTGAAAATGCTCCGTTACCCGACATTCACGTATTCCGCGGTTGATTCGGGTAGTCAATCCGACTCCCCGGGCTCGGGAGTCACACCTCGACCGGGCCGGTTCTCGACGGAGCAAGAAGCAAAGTCAATCTACGCAGCAAGGGCTACGCATGGACACCGATTAGGGTGGAGTCCGACTAACCCAAGAGCAGAGTGATCTTTCCTACTATGACATTCTTTCGCTAAGAGCCATGTTTATAGTTGTGATATCTCCGAGGCTTGATTTAGCCGTAAATCTGCCTCAAAACCTTTGAATCGAGTGGAGAAAAAATCCTGGGCTCTATGGTCGGAACGCTGTCAACCGAGGGCTCCCACCGTGCTCACGGAATAGTGACGTGATTTTTGGTGTGACTTTTATGATGTTGAGTAATTCAAAATGAATAGCTTGTGTTTGTTAATTAGCCCATGTGAGCTAATTTTAGTGTTATTAGTTGTGAATTTGCATAACATGATTTATGTGGATTAATTATGTTAATGTATATACATGTTTTATATATTAGCATGAGTTGTTGGGATTGGCATCATGCATTCCATATGCACTGGGGCACCCTAGAATATTAGGAGTGAGTGCATGACATGAAATTGAAAGAAAAACGAAACTGTTTGTGAAAGGAAATTCAAGGAAGATTTTCTCCGAAGAATCGTCTCGAGAGTTGTCCAACATCACTTTGATGAGGACCATGACTGCTTCTAGAGAAATATCCAAGAATTCGCCTGAGGGGTAAACCCAAATGTATTTATCGAAATTCTGGTGAGTGAGTTTTCGAGGAATAAGCTTTTGTTTTGAAACTCGGATATTTTACTCTCGCATCTCTAGCTTTAGGCATATGTGAGGGAGTCATGAGGACCTGACATGGATTGGTCATGTAGACATTCGAAAGTAATGCTCATGTAATTGCTTGGATGTTTGTTTTTCCATGACATGTGCACTTAGGTGGGTAGTAACCCATGTAGGAAATTATCACTATTGGGCTTCGCTTCACCCCTCGTCGAGGATCACTATTTCGTGCACAGAGGTGCACGAGGACTCGCGCCTCACCAGGCCGCATTTAGAAGAAAGCCAAATTGTGGCTTTGGCATTTTTATTTTGTATAACATGTATTAAAATTGTAAATTTTGATATATGTTTGGTAAAGAGTAATTTATTAACTCTTGAACTATTGTATATAGTTGATGTATTTTGTGAGTATTAATGCAGGGGCCTAAATGGCCATTATTTTACTCGCATGTGGATCCTATGTGGTCATTAGAACCTGCTTAGGACAGTTCTCAGATTCAGAGCTCCCTCGCATGCTGAGACTTTGCCCGATTTTCTGAAAGTGCAGGCCGGGTTATCCGACATCCACGATTATTCCGCAGATTGACGGGTTGTCAACCCGGACCCCGGCTCAGCGTCACAGCCTGGTATCGCAGCCTCGTAAACGACACCTAGGAGCCTGCCTGGTCTCCATAAGTTTAGTCTTTATACCAACTTCACAGCTTGGTATCAGAGCTTAGGTATACGAATACCTAGGGCTTGAGGGACTTGGGCTTAGGCCATGATCATTGAGGTATAAGAAGAACATCACAAGCGCTCGTATAGCCTGGAGCAGCCAGTTATGTATGACAATAGGTAATCACTATGATGTGATTAGAACACTGCATGCATGGTGTTTGATGTGTGATTGTGTGTTATGAATTGTGTGATTAAAATTGTACGCTTGGTGAATAGCATAGGAAAGATGTTGAACACTAGGGTCGAGAAAATGTAACCTTAGGTGTTCAAGAATTTTAGGCAAAAGAGTCCAGAATTAAACGAAAAAAAAATTTCGGATAAGAGTCTAGCTTTGGACAAGAATAGAACGGTTTTGTGAAATTCTGGAAATTTATTCCGGTTTTGCACAAGAAAATGGGTTAAAATTTAACTAGTAAATTTTTCAAGAATATGTATTGGTGTTGTTCAGTTACTACACCCAGAGTAGCAAGAAGGCTACTGGAGATGAAAAAAAAAATGGTGTGTTGAGGAGAAAATTTTTTCTGGGTTTTACATTGTGTAAATAGGAAAAAAAATATTTAAAATAAATATTTTTAGTTCTACTAGAAAATGAAAAAAAATATAAAATAAATTTTTTTTAAAAATAAAATAAAATAATGTAAAATTTTATAAAATAAAATTTTTTGTTGCATATTATTTAAAATATGAAATTATTGTCTTGCATTACCTATGAATGCATGGACATAGTGTATACAATTTTTCGGTATGTGAATAGTGTCTCGAGGCTATGTTTACACCTTAGAGATGTCAGACCGCCAGATAGAGTCGGGCTTGTAGGTCGAGGCCTCTGGAGGAGCCCTCAGACGTGAGTTCTCCCTCAGGGATGAGGGCGAGGATGGTGGATGATATGTCGTGGCTGGGCGAGTTAGAGATATCTGTGATTCTACTCACAATGGACCTGAGGGTCGTGACATGTCGTAGTCTCGACATCCTCGAGATGGATCGGGCCGACAAATTACTGTATCGCCACGATCAGGAGCGCAGAGGGTTACCGCCACACGCAAGACTCCGCACTGTGGTTGTATTTCTCAGGGGACAAGCATGGTATTTCTCACTCTAGACAATGCACGAGTCCAGTGTCATGGACAACCGGGCTGGTCGGGCTAGCAAGCCCACCTGGGGAGGATCTATGTGAGACCAAACTTAGATCCACCTCGAGTAAATTCGTGAGTACGTGGATGTTTTTGATGAGCTACCTGGATCGCTCCATAGAGGGTCAGACTTCTAGATCGTGAAGTTACACCCCCCGGTACTTCGCCCATCTCTATGACTCCGCATAGGATGGCACAAGTTGAGTTACAGAACTCGTGAGTCCAAATTGCCAGGAGCCATCGGACAGCAGGTTCATTGCACCGAGCACTTCACCACGGGCGCTCCGGCTCTATTTATGAAGAAGAAGGACAAGACCTTGACCAGTGGAATTGATCATGCATGCTTGAACAGGTTACGATCAAGAACTCCACCACCGCTGGTGATCGGGACGATTTTGTTTGAATCACAGAAGAGCAGTCTACTCAAGATAAACCTTCACACCGGTTACCATCACCGAGGGTTGTGGAGACAGATATCCCTAAGACGACGCCAGGACGCTACGGGCACTTTGAGCATGTGCTGATGCCCTTTGGATTGACGAATGCACCAACGGCATTCATGGACCTCATGCATAGGGTATTCCAACCCTATTTGGATCATTTTGTTGTAGTCTTCGTGGATGACATTTTGATCTACTCCCAGTCAGAGTGGGAGTGTCACGCCTCGATTCCCGGTCCGACCCGATTGGCGAATCCGATCCGGTTTCGGGGTGCAAAACCATATACTGGGACTCGTTACCTCTTTTTTTTTTTCAGAGCTGAACTTATACCTATGGGTATACAAACAATTTTTGTAATAACCAAAAATCATTTACATATACAAAAGAACTACCACCTGGAGTGGTTTCCATCAAAAATCTATACACATATACTGAGTCCTATTTAATTCTACAAACACTTATACCAACAAATGTCTAATACAAACATCAGAGATCGTGGAAAACAAAGGCCGGGTGAGCACCTATCTCCTCGAGATGCCCGCATCGGTGGAATGTCCTGTCCTCTTTATCTCCCTCTTCGCACCTACACCGATTAACACCGTGCTGCTTTACGCTTAGTGGGAACATATAGACAAGAACGAATTAACAACAATATACGTCACAATCTTTACATTTACTTTCCCTTATGTATATAACGAAGCTCCAATTGTATGTGACTTAACTCACATCATATTACATATGTAGGTTTTTATCCTTTTCAGGTTCCATATCATTATCACGGCCAGATTTACCTATGTGTCGCTCATAAGTTTCACCAGATCTTCTACATGTATGACATGCTCGGATCATATTCAAAACAAACTTATACATCTACAATGACAAATTGGAACATATCAAAGTCATATCAAATACATACAGGGTCAAATTAGACTGATAATCGTTTAATTCATTTAGTTATCGCTTTATTGTAAATTTCGCTTTCAAAAGTGTCGTGGACCTCGAATCCCCGACTAGACCTGGTCAAGGATCCGCTTCCGGAGCCTGGTTTACTCCCGACATTTTCAATTATTATCTTCTCAAAACATTTTGTTTGGTTTTATTAAATTTTGTTTTCAAAAGTGTCGCGAATTCGAACCTGACTAATTCATTATGGATTCAAGTCGAGCCCTGCCATTCGACATTTTCAATTATCTTCTCAAAACATGTTGTTTGTGTTATTCCATTTTAGACTTTTTAATTACACGGAAGCCCTTCATTATGGGCAGCCCATAAACATTTACAATTAACAAAATGCATTTACAAAATAATGCCTTTATATCCACATATACTCATGCTTTCCATTTTCGCATGCTTTCATTTTACAAATCATTTATCATATAACGATATGCATTTTCAATGCAATAATTCAATTCACAATTCAATTTATGAGATTTAAGCATATACATAAAAATCCCATTTACACTCGTCAATGTTGGTTATTTCACTTTGACTATTCAATTCACATTCGACGGATTTCGCACGAATCTCGCCTTATTATCATTCTGAATGTGCCTATGATTTACAATTCGGTCTCCCATCATGACGGATGTCGTTTGGTGCACCCCGACATGTGGTATCAATTATTCGGTCTCCCATCATGACGGATGCCGTTTGGTGCACCCCGACATGTGGTATCAATTATTGGGTCTCCCATCATGATAGATGCCGTTTTGTGCACCCCGACATGTGATATCAATTAAATGTCATACGCCATCATGATGGATGTCGATTGGTGCATCCCGCCAAGTGGGAACATTTCTTCAATGCCATACGCCATCATGACGGATGCCGACCGCATCCCGCCAAGTGACATCGATACTTCGCTGCGGGCCTTCGCGGACTGACGACGGCGCATCCCGGTCAGCCGCTCATCCGGTTATATAAATCAATTCACATTCATGACGCATTCCGTTTAATGAATCCCGCTTCTTTATCATCATTCACATTCATTCCGGGTTTTCAAATATCACATTTCAATTCCATTTTCACTCCCCTTCGTGATTCACATTTATGATGGATTCCGCTCTTCGAAGAACTCGGCCCATATCATCATCGCTCACATTCATTCCAGCCAAATATCACATTTCAATTCCATATTCACTCAGATATCTTTCAAAGATATACTAACGGCTGTGACTTATTTCATATACTCATTCACGTGACTATTTCATATACTCATTCATATACTCATTCACGATAATTATTCATATACTCATTCATCGTGATCATTTCATATATACTCATTCATATACTCATTCACATACTCATTCATGTGCTCATTTCATATACTCATTCATATACTCATTCACGTATACTCATTCATGTGCTCATTTCATATACTCATTCACGTACACTCATTCATATACTCATTCACGTATACTCATTCATATACTCATTCACGTACTCTCATTCATATACTCATTCACGTATACTCATTCATATACTCATTCACGTACTCATTTCATATATTCATTCATATACTTATTCACATACTCATTCATGTATACTCATTCATGTGCTCATTTCATATACTCATTCACGTATACTCATTCATGTGCTCATTTCATATACTCATTCATATACTCATTCACGTACACTCATTCATATACTCATTCACGTATTTCCTATCATTTGTTATCTTTTTCTGGTTATATGTGATAATAATCATATATAACTTAACCACATTATGTGTTCATGACAAATTGCCTTTTGTGTTCTTGTTCATGTTTCAGTTCGTTTTCATTTTCCATATCACATTCATGTTTCATGAACACATCTATATGCATTACATTTCTTGCTCCTAGCATTCATATCCTTTCTACCATGTATTCCACTAACTTTAACCAAGCGATTAGTACACTCGGGTACAACAACTAATTTTCGCACAAGATGTGGGCACCAAATTCCATTAAATAGCATATGGTTATATTCTAGACTCAATGAGCTTTCCATAGAGTCCAAGAATATCCATAATAGAGTCCTAACGAAGGAGTTATGCAAGTTGCAAGTCGTGACAAAAATCAGCAACTTGAAAGAACTTGCAGACTCCTCGGGCAGAGCAGCAGTGAGTCGCTGTCTTATCATTTCTAGGATCTTCACTCATATTTGACACTGGTTCTTTGTACTACTTTTGAAGCTAAGGTGCTAAGGGTTCTTTTCCAACCTGAATCACCCAATTCGGAGACCAACCTGCTATGTCCTAAAACAACCCTGACTCACCCTATGTTTAAAAAACAACTTGGGAGGTCGGTTTAACATGTTTCACTTTGGAGTGAATTTTGGGCCACATAGAATCATATAATTCTTGAAGGTATTTATTTCAGGATGTTTGATTCTTGAAGTCTATTTAATAGCAAACTTGAATCACTCAAATAGGAACATAAATGAGTGTTGAGGCTAAAATACGAACATCATTAAAAATTATAAAACACTGGCCCGCATTCGCAGCTAGCCTGGCTCGCACCTGCAGGTGAAGAAGGTACTGAAATTTGCCCTAATGTGGGTTTTTCTTCCTTTTTCCAGATATTGCTACCCAAATCAACTCAATACTCTATATACACATCAAAACCACTCAAAATTCATCTTGTAATCTCTTTTCTACTCAAATCATCTTTCATTACATATCTTTCTTCAAAACTTTTCATGAATTACTCCCAAAACCATTCTAATATGGGTCATAACCCATACACAACCCAAACACAAGGATTAGTTAGGGTTTGTTCTAAACCCTAACTCAATTACTTGCCATTTAACCATGAATCCAACCTCAAAGAAAGGATTTCATACTCATCTTGTTCCATATGGGGTTTTACCAACCCTAATTTCAAGAAATCTAAGGTTATGATGAAATTCTAACAAAACCCTAGAGAGATCAAAGGGATTTGTGATGATTTCCATACAAGAATTCATTTTAGGGTTAGGTTTCTCACAACCCACAACCCACAAACATGTATCCATACAAATATATACAAAGTTCCATACCTTTTGCTCTTCCTTTCTCCTTCTCTTCTCTTCTTCTTCTCTTCCTCTTCCTCTTCTTCTTCTTCTCCCCTTCTTCTCTCTCTTTTACGTTTTTGGTCTCTCAAAAATGAGAGAGCAATTGCTCTTATCCCATTTTTTTGTTAAGGCCATGTTTGGCCTTTGCATTTTTAAACTCTTTTCTCATTTTTACATTTAGGTCCTTCCATTCTTTCTAATTTCTATTCCATATTTTCTCAAATTTCATATTTGCATATAACTTATTGTTTTATGCATTTTATGTCCTCAAGTGGTAAAAGACCACTTTACCCTTGTCTTTCCCATTTATGACCACTAGGTCCTCAAGTGGTAATACTCAGATATTTAAATTCCCTTTGCCTCTTTATTAATTTCCTATTTATCGTTTATTTCTGAAAAATTCCATTTAGCTTTTAATATACCCTAAACAAGTCCGAAAACTGCTAAGGTATATTTCGGGGTGTTACAGGGAGCATGAGTATCACTTAAAGGATCGCTTTTGCGCTGGCTGAGATCATCAATCAGACGCCAAGTTCAAAGAAGTGCGGGGTTTTTGCCATCGAGGTGAGATTTTTTGGGACACGTGGCGTCATCACAGCGTGTCGGGCAGACCCCGAAGGTCGAGGTCGTGATGAGCCGGGAGAGGCCAAAGTCACTCTTCAAGATACGTGAGTTTCGGGATTAGCTGGTACCATGGGAGATTCATCGAGGATTTCTCCGATTAGCAAAGACTCTATGACGAGATTGACCCGGAAGGAGATCAAGTGTGATTGGGATGACCGATGCGAGGAGGCATTCCAGGAGTTGAAAATGAGGCTTACTACAGCTCCTATCTTGATAGTCCTGGAAGGGACAGGGGTACACAGTGTATTGTGATGCCTCGAGGGCAGGACTAGGATGTGTTTTGATGTAGTCCGGGAGGGTAGTAGCTTATGGTTCCCGTCGCTGAAGAATCATGAGCGTAATTACCCCAGCACACAGAGCATGGAGTTGGTATCAGCTCCTCATCTGAGGATTTGGCGCCACTACTTATATGGCGAACGCCAGTAAGACCACAAAAGTCTAAAGTATATTTTCACGCAAATGACCTCAATATGATGCAATGATGGATTAAGTCTTATAGGATTATGATTCCTCACTTTACTACCATCCCGGGTAATGCAAATGTGGTGGTCGATGCACCTTCACTCTAAGTCACAAGGAACATCGGGCTAGTATAGCCTTCCCAGAGCAGCGATGCTCGAGACTACGGGACAATTGGGGCTATAGTGCAATCACGAGCCGCACACAAAGTGGTACGCTGGGAAGTTTAGTAGCTACACCGCCTCTCGGTTGAAAGCAAAGTGATTGAGTCCCGTGACGTGGAGGCTGTGAGATAGTGTCCATCGTGGATGTGGCAGCCGCTTAGGCCAGGTGATTTGAGGCCTGACCGTCCACGCAGATGGTAGTCTTCTGTGATAGAGGATTCGCAGTGGTTCCCCAGCTTAACTCGATTTCGTAGAGGAGATTCTCGTGTGGAGTTTCATCGTTTCGATTTGCTGCATCCAAGTGGCACGAAGATGTATCAGATCCTCGCTGCAAGATACTGAAATGAACGAAGAGACACGTAGGACTTTATCTCGACGATGTCTCACGTGTGGTCACAGGCATACGAGCACCGTGTGGCCGCAGTGGCTACTTCAAATCATCGAGAGGTGGCTGAGTGGAAGTGGGAGCATGTCACGATGGATTTTGTGACCCACTTTCTACTGACACCGCAAGGACATGATGCTGTATGGGTGATAAAGGACCCGCCACGAAGCCTGGGCATTTTCTAAATTTGCATGATGACCTTCACGTCGAGATTTCACGGCTGTACATTCGAGAGATAGTCTGACTACATGGAGTACCAGTATCCATAGTTTCGAATAAAGACCTGTATTTACTACGTCTTTCGAAGAGAGTTTCCAAAGGCCGGGCACACCTGGGCCGACCATGAGTACACTTTCCACCCACAAAAATGGTCAATCGTAGAGGACTATACAGTGTTAGGAGGACATGATGCGAGCATGCGTCCCGATCATAAGGGTAGCCGGGAAGAGCATTTTCCTTAGTGGAATTCGCTCTACAACAGTCAGCTTATCGTGCGAGTATACGTATGGCACCATACGAGGCATCAGATTTTGTGGAGGCCATGTATATCATCGTTATGTCGACCGAGGTGGAGAGAGCTCCATCACGGGTCCCCGATCTGATTGTAGACACCTCCGAGAAGATGAGCTTGATACGACAACGCCTTCCTGGGCGGCTCAAAGCCGCAGAAGAACTATGTCGATGTACGACGCCGACCCTTAGAGTTCGAGGTCGAGATCACGCCTTCAAGGTGATGCCTAAGAGGAGGGTCAAGTTCTGGCAAGCGCCGAAGCTATCGCCGAGAATTCATCGGGCCCTTCGAGATACCTGGCTAGTGGCAGTACGCGAATAGACGGCCACGCTTACCGCCAAATACGCCGTATGTCCACGAGGTATTTCACGCCTCCATGCTCTGAGGTATACCCGATCCAACTCCATGCAAAGGGATCGCAGAAAGATCGAGGTCGACACGATGGGACCTTCGAGGAAGGACCAAAGGTGCATTATGGATAGCCGAGATCAAAGCCTTATGACGCAAGACCGTGAGGTCAGCGAGGGAAGCGCTGCAAAGACTGCGGGAGGGAGGAGCCACGCGATGTAGAGGACACGACGGCCACCTATCCTTCAAGTAGGGATTTATAGAGCGTGGGTTTAATATTTAATATTTAAATGACTAGTTTATATGCATGGTCTAGTACGCTGTATATGCATGTGATTCGTAGTTGATCAGACAGTAATTTGTAGGGAACAAAATTCCTATGAGGGGAGAATGTAGACTCGAAAATTCTAATTTTCAAAAATAGAAAATGGTAATTTCAAGAAAATCCAAAATTTTCTGTATCTCTGATGACTTAAAACGAATTTCACCGTTGAATCATATCGCAAAATCTAGCTACCACGCTTCACTCTCAAGAATTTAAGACAAATGAAATTTCACATTTTTCGAGGCATAGGTGTCAAAAGTCAGAATGTGCCTGAGACATGTGATGTGACAAAAGTCACATACTACATGTACTCATGTGACACATGTTGTATGATTAGAGAGAGGATGAAATGGATGGCCTAGATTTTGCCAAGTGTCAAAAATCAAGAAAAGTGCAGTGGTTGGAGGAAATAGGCAATGAGCTTGGGTTTTGAGTTTTAGAGAGAGAAGGTGTGCCTTCTCTCTTAGATTTCGACCATCTCGCACTTACTCCGCTCGACGGAGCAAGAAGCAAAGTCGCATCTACGCAGCCGAGGGCTACGCTTGACACCGATTTGGTGGAGTTCCGACAACTCCAAGAGGTAGGGATCTTTTCCTACTATGGATATTCTTCGCTAAGAGCCATGTTTATGGTTAAGGATATTCCGAGGCTTGATTTAGCCATAAATCTCTAATTCCCAAACCTTTGATCCGAGGAGAAATCCCAACAGCGGGTCATGAATACAACCGGCGCTTTCACTGCTCACGCGACGCGACATGATTTTGGTGTGATTTTATGATGCCGAGTAATTCAAAATGAATAGCTCAGGTTTGTTAATTGTACCCCATGTGAGCTAATTTATGTTATCGTTGCGAATTTGCATAACATGATTTGTGTGGATTACCATGTTAATGTATATACATGTTTTATATTAGCATGAGTTGTCGATTGCATCATGCATTCCATATGCATTGGCGCACCTTAGAATATTAAGAGTGAGTGCATGACATGAAATTGAAAGAAAACGAAAAATGTTTGTGAAAGCTAATTTCGCGAAGATTCAAGAATTGTCTTCGAGAGTTGTCCAAACGTATCACTTCGATAAGGACCATGACTGCTTCTAGAGAAATATCCAAGAATTCGCCTGAGGGTAGTCCAGAATCATTTACCGGTCAGAGCGAAGCTTTCGAGAACAAAAACTTTTGCTTTGAAAATCGGATATTTTACTCGCATTCGGCCGCATATGCGAGGGAGTCATGAGGACTCGTATTACTGGATTGGTCATGCAGACATTCGAGCACGCTCATGTAATTGCTTGAATGTTGTTTTGCGTTTACACGCTAAGACTTAGGCCATGAGTAACCCATGCAAAGAAATTATCACCACTGGCTTTACTCACCCTATCGAGGATCACTATTTCGTACAGGAGTGTGCACGAGGATCTACGGCCACTGTGAGGCCGATTTAGAAGAAAGCCAAATCAAAGGGTTTAGCATTTTCATTTTGTATAACATGTATTAAAATTGTAAATTTTGATATATGTTTGGTAAAGAGTAATTTATTAACTCTCAATTATCAGATATAATCGATGTGATTTTGTGAGTATTAATGCAGTGGGCCCAAGTGACCATTATTTTACTCGTACGCGACCCCGCTACATTATCAACCGCTTCGGGATGTTCAGATTCGGCAGGTCCCCCGCACAAAAAGGAGATCGCCCCGATTGGGCGGTGCCTGCCATCCGACATCCACGATTATCTCCGCAGTCGACTTTGGCCGTCAACTTAATTCCCCGTTTCGTAGCCTACAACTTAAGAGGGATAGAATTTTAACACAAAATAACCTTTAGCCCAATGGTTGAGCTCATTTATTCAAAACATATGGTCAAATGATCTAAATTATGATCTGATAAATAGGTTAGTCCAACCCATTTCGAGCTAGTCCATTCCTGACCGCGGCCAAACCGGTCAAGACCGACCCATTTATTCAGGTCTAGTTTTTCGACTCACCCCATGCAATATGTGCTAAAACCTTAAAAAAAAGTTATAAAAATTAATTTTACAAATTTATCATTCTTCAAATAAAAATATATAATAATAATCACTATATAAAATGATTGAGTCTAAATAATATAATAATAGTAAACAAATTTAAATAAATAAATAATGCTAGAACACTGTTATAACCAAAGTACTAAACTAATTAGCTAAATAGTACCAAAACAATAAAGTAACAACTTAATAACATATCTGAGAAAAACAACTCCAAAGTATCAAATGAAATCTTATATGCCTCTAATCTTCATCCTTATTCTCATTATATTCAATAATAAATGTAATTCAACATTAAAAATATATATATCCTCGATGGTAGTTGAGTTATCATTATCTATTAATTAATTTAGAATATTAACATAAATTTCATTTATGTTTGGAATAAAAAAAAAATTCAAAAAATGCATCTCAACCATACAAAAATGAAATATCATATTTATTTGAAAATCTATCTTGCTAAAAGATATAATCATATTAGAAAATAAATTAGTATATAAAATTATTTAAAATATACTAATAATTTAGTTATTAAATTTAATTTAATTTATAAACTAGTACAAGTTCATTTTTATTAAAAAAACATATATGATTAAATAAAATTTAAAGGATAACAAAATGAAATTGTAAATATTTAAAATAGGATTAATGAGATAAATAAAAATACATTTAATATTAAAACAGTAATTTATTTAATTTTAAATTTTCATACAAGATTTTTTAAATATTAAATCATCATATAAATTATATTAAAAAGATACATTTAGAAATTGAAAATAAAATTGTTAAAACAACAAAGTTTAATATATTAATCATATATTATAATAATAGTTATTTTTAAAACCCCTATACTACAAAAGAGATAGCAAAAAATCAAATTTTATAGATGAATATTTGAAAATCTCAATTACTTAACTAATTATTTAAAAAAAAATAAATAAAAAATTCAAGCCAATCGAGCTAACCCAGGCCAAACCCACATGGGTCACGGGCCAAAACGGGTCGGGCCAAATTAGCCCAATTTTATTCGAGTCTTAAATTTAACAACCCAATCCTCTAAAAATTCAAGCTAAAGTGGGTTGATCCATCGGGCTCAACCCATATTTCCAGCTCTATTGTAAATAAAACTTTTTCTTTTTTGTTTTTGTTTTTATGAGGGACGATGAATTTGGGAAAATTGAAAAAAATAGTAAAATAATAATAATAAAGAAGGTAAACAATAAAAGAAAAAAAAACAAATAATATATTAGTGGTCGTGTAAGGCCATATGGTGGTGGAAGGACCTCATAAATAAGGGAGTGTGAGTGATTTGAATATAGCAAGAATTCAAGCATCCAAAATGACATTAGAGCTCACTTAGTATGGTGGTGAGAGTTTGAATGTTGTCACATCAAATTCAAATAGATAGAATGCATCAAAATATGTGTTCCACCCATAGCTACAATAGGCAATTTGTACTCCTCTGCCCAAAAAAAATACCTCCAACCAAAATGTGAAAACACTGTTAGAATAACGAATGCTGCTACATGATGCCATATTGAATGTCCAAAATAGAAGAGAAAATGTCTGAAGTCAGGGCATGTGACAACTACCAAATCAATTAAGGGTTGCCGCATCGAGGCTGGCTCACCAAACAAAAATAGCTCCAATACCCAGCAAGTCAAAAAATCTGAACTAGCTACAACAAACACAAATACCCGTACAATCAAAAAGAAAATCCAAACCAAAGCAATCCCCATCTCCATTATAGCTATGTTCGAGCACACCCAAAAAAAAAGCCTCGAAAGAAAATAAATGAATATAAAACTCACAAAACAGAACTCATGCCCACAAAACAAAAACCCAACCTTAGACATGTACTATTCAAACTCTCTCCCATTTCATGACGACATTCACCTCTTATTGCTCAAACCAAGAGTCCTTTCTTTCTTTCTTTTTTTCCTTTTTTAATAAAAACACTAATCAAAATACACAACACAGGAAAGTAGAGAGATATATGAGATGCTCATCTAGGCAATAACTGTTCGATTAATTAATTAATTATGGACTAAGCATAATCATATTATAATTTTAATTGTATAATTGTGCATGTTAATTTTGGGTCATTTATGGGATGGTTTAATATTAACTCGCTACGTGTTCTTGCATTGCTCTATCCCTCTCCCTTGCTTTGGTAGTCTACTGGACTAAGTTCAATCATTGCTCTCGCCTTTATATATATAAGTAAATAGAGCTATGTAATTTTACAAGGGTTTGGTATTACACACTTTGGGGAGAAGGAAAGAACTATCTTCAACTCTAACTTTTCTTTGATCTCATCCCTTACAAAGTTTGGAGACTGATGGCAACCAACAATTTTGGATTCATACCATACATGTCCAATACGAATTGATATGTTTCCTCATGATGCTTCAATCGGAACCAGTCGGGCTCGCGAATTGCCAGTCGGTCCGACTCGGGATGCTCGCCCTCCGCAAAAATAAGAAACAAAAGGATTAGCAGTGGATCGCCGCGGCCCTCCGATGCCTAAGCTTCATTCTTCCGAAGATAAGAAGATCAACTGCAAGGAATGAATTTTGCGACTTTCACCACGGGTGGGCCTGGCATTTATACGACGATCATGATAACTTTCCTAGTCGATGATGATAATGGGGATATTTCTCCCATTGGGTGAGGGATTTTCCTTATCAAGTAATGTGAGATTAATAAGAGATAATTGATAACTTTCCTAGTTAGATGATGATATCATATTTCTCCCGTTGGGTGAGGGATTTTCTTTCCTTATCGTTAACCAATTAATAAAGGATAATTGATGAACAATTATTAGAAAATATCCTACTTCCCTAATTGGTGGAGATTTAATTAGGGAAGGAGGGCCTTTAATACGTTCTTTGATGTTTACGCCACCTACTTCAAACTAGGTGAATCGGGTCCCAGCCAGGCCTTCGCTGCTCGGGCATATGTGTGGTGAGCCAGCCTTTTTATGTCTTTTATTGCCTACTTCTTTATCCTCTATGAAACCTAGCTTGGGCTGACGCCTGCTCTCCACGCACGTGTGGTTTGGACCCCATCACAGCTTCCCTAGCCTCGTCAAGGGTGCTTAAGCAAGTGGTCGAATTGTTTCTGACATTTCCACGGGCTAGTCTGTGGAAGGTTTGATTAGGGATTTTTTTTTTGTCGTCAGATGTCTTGTGATAATGATGGCCATTCAATTTTCGCACCCATTCGACCGTCGCTTTCAGGCTTTTAAACATCCTCTCAGATCGCTTTTCTCGTTCAAGACCTCTTCCTCCGTGGCTTGGAAGTGTTCACCGTCTCGTGAATCGGCTGCGATTTCTATCGCCTTACCTCCCGAGCTATTTATGCTCACAACTAAGCTATTTGGTTCTTGCTCTTCTACTCGAGTCAGTTACTTCGAAAGCTATTCAGCTTCGGGGTTATCATGCCTTGAGTCAGCTTAACTCTTTGAAACCGAGCCATTTGCCCTCGGTCAGTTGCGCCTTCCCAAAGTTATTCGTTTCAGCTATCAAGGTCTGAGTTGTTTAACTCTTAGAAAATGAGCTATTCGCCTCGGGCCTTCCCGCCTCGGGGACATTCCCGCCCCAAGCCGCTTATGCCCTTCAACCGAGCTATTCGCCTCCCGGTGCCATTACACCTGGGGCACCCATTCCTAGGCCATTATGCCTCCGAGCCACTCCGCCTCCTCGAAATGCTTAGGCTCTCAAACCGAGCCGGGTCTCCCGGTCTATTGTGCCTTTTGAACCATTCTCGCTCTCGAGTCATGAAAGTGATTCGCAAGCACTAGAGGGTGATGCAGAATCAACAAAATTTATATTCATGTTCTCCCACTCGAATAAGCTACTCATAAAGATACGGCCTAGGTCGAATCACGGATGGGTTTTCTTCAGACAAATGATTTAAGTGAAGTCAAAATGGTGAATTTGGTTTGGATTTTTAATAGTCAAAAAACAGGGGGTGGTCAAGGTAAACCTAAAATAAATAAAATAAAATGTAAAATAGAACTCCTTGGAAGTTCGGGGCCACTGGTTTAGTAAGGCAACTAACATGTCCTCTGGTCTTTTCCTCGTGACGGGGAACATGACATATAGTCATTTCCTCAACCTGATCTTCATATGACATTAAAACCTAAACCCAAAATCATTTCTTCTAATATATAGCATTTGTTACCCCAATGTTTCAAATGGCTAAACCATCACTAGATCTAACCCGCATGTGAGCTCATAAATGACTAACTAAATGGGCATCAAGGATCTAATAAGCATCCACCGAACCTTGAAAGCTTGCCAAGTAATCGTCACTGTGCACATCACAATATTCAAACCTAAAAGTGAGATACGTAAACAAAGAAAGAGAACAATGCCGTGTGAAAACATGAGGACAATGTTTTACCTTCAAACATTCACCAAAGGGCCCTCCTCCTCAAGTGAGGAAGATTCACAAACATCCTCCGAGTTTCATCCGCAGGAGTGTTTGGTAGCCGAGAAAATAAGAGAAAGAGGAGAGAGAAGAGAGCAAAATGAAAAGCTGCGCGTATGTACTGAAAGATTAAAGTTAGGGTTACAAAGAGGTGGGGGTTTATATAGTCCAACCCAAAGTGTGAAAATACAAAAATACCTAAAATATGAAATTACATAAGGGTCAAAATGGTATGATCAAACGTGGTCGCTGGGGAATTCGCTATATACCAAACACAGGCTTAGATTTCGCTTATGTGCAGAAATTTCATGAAGATAGCTTAAATTTTCGCTATAAGCAGCGAAATTTCGCAAATTTAGCGAAATTCTACAGAGATAGCGAATCGAAATTCTCACATCAACAAAGCAATCCTTGGTTAGCTAGCTTAAATCTACAATGACAATAGATAATGAATTGGAAAATTTCGCTAGGCACAAAGAAATTTCGCTTAGCAAAATTTCGCCAAATTTCAAATAAAAATCTCTAATTGTTAGGATTATGAATTTGCTTATGATTTACAATTTTCGCTATGATTGCGAAATTTTCGCAATCCTAGCTTAAAATCCCGGATTGCTCTCGCTCTCGCTTTGCTCATCGCGATCCTCTCTCGCATTTCTTATTCATCACTAGCCAATTCTTCACTGAACTTGATATTTCATCGCCTAGCCAAGAAATCATCGAGATTCTCGCATTCAACACCAATAAGAAGCTATACTTGCTGATCGGGGTTCTCAAAACCTAAAAACTATCCAAAACAATCTCAAATGGAATTAAAGGAAACTAAGTGGACCCGCACACACATCAATCGCACCGATATTATTAGGCGCGAAAAGGCACTTAAACCTATCTTGAATAGTGGCTCAAAATAGCACTGGGTACTAATCATTAGGCTCTCTCAAACCGAGTCATTGGGCCTTAGATTATTATGCCTGAAAGCAATTAAACTCGAAAACTCGGAGTCGCTGCCTACGGGTCATGTGCCTTTTAAGTAATTAAGCTCAAACCGAGCCGCATGGCTCACATCAGGCCTTTTCGAGCAGCTTGCTTCCAAACCGAGCCGCTAGCTCCCGGGTCATTGTGTCTTACGGGCTATTCCCGCTCTCGAGTCGCGAGGCTCTCTCAAACTAAGATGACGGGCCTGGCCATCACTCAACCATTCCCCGCCCGAGCCGCTTGTGCCATCTCAAACCGGGCCGCCAGGCTCTGGCTATCAGGCCTTTGTTTCACTGCCTCCCAGTCACCGCTAGGCCTCTCAAACCGGGTTGTCGTGCCCCGGGCTATCAGGCCTCAGCCATTCCGCCTCCCGAGCCGCTTAGGCCTCTCAAACCGAAGCCGCTGGGCTCGGGCTATCAGCCTTTTTGTGCGCTTAAGCTCAAAACTCGAGCTGATTGGCTCCCGGGCTATTCCCGCTCCCTGGCTATTTTATCCTCGAAATGCTTATGCTTCTTCGAACTGGGCTTATTCGCTCTCGGGGCTATCAAGGCCTGAAAGCAATGAAAACCGAGCTTCGCCCTGTGTCATTGCACCATCCGAGCCATTCCGCCTCCCGAGTTGCTCTCGCCCAAACCAAGCCGTCAGGGCTCTCGGGCCATTGCCTGAGCTATTCCGCCCTCGAGTCGCTTAGGCTCTCCCAACCGAGCCAATACCCCGGGCTATTGTGCCTTTTCGGCGCTTAAGCTCGAAAACCTAATACTGCCTCGGGTCGTTATGCCTTTGCGCTTAAGCCCTCGAAACCCGAGCTACTTGCCTCGAGCTATCAGCCATTTTGAGCAGCTAAACTCGAAAACTAAGCTCGCCGCTCCTAGGTTGCCAGGTTTTGAGCAAACTCTAAGCTCAAAACTTAACCGCTTGGCTCTGGCCATTTCACCCTAGGCCATTCTACCTCTCGAGTCATGATGCCCTTGAACTAAGCTATTCGCCTGTGGCCATTACATTGGAGCGCTTAAGCCTCGTAAAGCCGAGCCGCTCGCCCAGCAACCAGCCTTGAAATGCTCTGCCTCCCGACGATTTAGGCTCTCAAACCGAAATGGGTTCCAGGCCATTGTGCCTGAGCTATTCGCCCTGCTGTTTAGGGCTCTCTCAAACCGAGCCGATGTGGCTCCTAGCACAGGTCTTTTCGGAGCGCTTACTCAAAACCGAAATAGCTGCCCCAGTTGCTTGCGGCCTTTCAGTTATTCCCGCTCCCGAGCTATTTAGCTCTCTCAAACAGAGTCGTGGCCCAGTTATTTGAGGCCTTTCGGTTTTCATTCCGCCTCCCGAGTCGCTTATGCTCTCAACCGAGCTATTCGCTCCTAGGTTGTCGGCCTCCCGAAAGCCGCTTATGCTCTTTGAATCAGCCATTTGCTCCCCGGAAATACCGCCTTCCGAACCGAGCTACTTGCCCCTGGTCAAGGCCAGGCTCCTCTTGGGGCCAGCTTGAGCTCAAAACCGGCCGCTTCAGCCCTAGGCTATAAGGCCTTCCTTGAGCAATTAAGCTCGAAAAAACTGAGCAATTGAGCCTCCTAGGCTACAAGGCCTTCCTTGAACAATTAAGCTCAAAACCGAGCTACTTCAGGCTCCCGGGTCAGTTGCGGCCTTTTCGAGCGTTTAAGCTCAAAATCGAGCTACTGCCCCACTATTCCCCCCGCTCCCGAAATAAGGTATGCTTTGAACTGAAAGCACTTGGCTCCCGGGCTGGCGAGGCCTCCCTCGAGCAATTAAGCTCGAAAACTGAGCACGGGCCTCGCTCCATCGAATGCCTCGACTGGCAAAGAGATTATGAATTTTGCTGGGGAGGGAAGAAGCACCCGCCATGGAATCGACTCCTGGGCTTGTCGTACTAAGATATCCATGGAGACTAGAATCCAACTTTTCACAGCTTCCTTCATGTGGCTAAGCTCCTACCGGATGTCCTGGAACCTCTGCTCCCACGATCGTTCCTTGGCTCCCTTCTTATAAGGGGTCGGTTCATTGCCTCTGTTATTCTTATCAAGCCTTCCCCTATTATGATCCTCTTCAAGGGATATATGGGGTTATGTTCCTCGCTCATTAGTTTCCTTTCTCCTCGGGCCCCGAGGAGGCCGACGCCAGGTGTCGCCGTTTTACTTAAGGGTATCGCGTTCTCTTCGAGGGCTCCACAAGGCAGCCCCCGTGGGCATCGTGAGTCGTTCGTGAGTTCCTCCACCTCTCGCAAAGACGCCGTTGGTGAGACGGCGCCTCCATCTCGCCGTTGTCGGGCGCAGTTTCGAGGGTGTTTCCCGGTTGTCTGCTATTTACATCGTCCGATTGGTGCGTTCCCGGAGGGTTGGTGTGGCTCCGGCTCATATTTCAAGTCGATACCATTAGTCATGAGTAATCAGTTTTATTTGCAAAAGAATTGTCGTTCCCACAGACGGCGCCAAACTGATGATGTTTTTTCAACCGAAACTGGGTTAGAGCTTGGTGGAATTGCTGGGCCAGTCCGTTGACTCTGGATTTCGGGCTCCTCTACACAAATAAGAAACAAAAAGGATTAGCGGGGATCGCCCGCTTGCCTCCGATGCGTAGTCGGCTTCTTCCTGCAAAGAGAAGAAGATCAACTACTAGTGGAATGAATTTTTGTGCGTACCTTTCACCAATGGGGTGGTCTGGTATTTATAATGGATGATCATGATAACTTTCCTAGTTAGATGATGATACGGATATTTCTCCCATTGGGTGAGGTATTTTCTTTCCTTATCGTTAACCGATTAATAAGGGATAATTGATAACTTTCCCAGTTTGATGATGATACCATATTTCTCCCATTGGGTGAGAGATTTTCTTTCCTTATCTTTAACCTATTAATAAGGGATAATTGATGAACAATTATTAGGAAATATCCTACTCAATCGTGAGATTTAATTAGGGAAGTCAAGTACTTCCTAACACTGCTCTTGGATGTTTACGCCACCGCTTCCTCTGCAGACGAGGTGAACCGGGTCCCCGGCCTGGGCCTTCGTATTTGGGCATATGTGGTGGGCCGAGCTCTTTTATGTCTTTTATTGAGCCTACTTCTTTATCCCCTCTCAAACCTAGCTTTTAGGCTGGCGTCTGAGGCCACGCACGTGTGGTTTTGGATCCCATCAGTTTCATTGTTTCAATAAAATTATTATTTTGGAATGTATTTATTGGATTATTTGATTATTGATCAATTTATTTTGGAATTGATAAATACTCTTAATCTTACAAAACAATTTAGCAATTGGTATCAAACCCATTTTAATTGATATTGAAGTTATCAAATTTGTTTTTGGGTAATGTATGGATCTATTACCTGTTTCAAAACGAATCTGTTCGCAATTGATTTTCTGTAAGATCAATCAAAGAAACTTTTTTTTTCTTTTTTTTCTTTTTTCTGTGATTGACATTAATGGTCGTGCCCTTGATTTAGGTGAGATGAATCATGAAATTTTTTTCTTTTGTTTGATTTGTTTATCAAATTGTTGTGTATGGCGACCGTTGGAACATAAAGTGGGTATAAGATTTCAATCACAGAATTTTTTTTTTTTTTTTTTTTTTTTGGCTGTTTGATTGTGAATATCAATCATGATTTACGAGAACCAAAGAAAAGATATCATTTTTAATCCTTTAATTCATTACGTGATTTGAGAATATAATGAATAAATAAATAAAGCTATTTTCTTTGCCATGTATGCAAGTTACTAAAAGAATGAGATTCAAAAAGGATATTCTTGATTGCCATGTATGGCAAGTAACTTCCATTAATTGTGATTGTCGTGTATGTCAGATAACAAACTTTTTTTTTTTTCTTTCATACCTTGACTCGGCGATCAGGGCAGATTGAATTTTATTTTTATTATTTTTATTCATTTATTGGTCCCACTATTTGCTCGGATGAAAGAAATATTTAAAAAAAAAAAAAGATAGACTTATTTGTTTTTTGACATTTTCATGATAAGAGGTGAAATTAAACTTGCTTCAATTTTAGTTTATTAATTTCATGTTTTTATGTGATTTTTCATGGGGGTATTTTTGAAACTAAATTTTATGTTTTTGCCCCTATTATAGGTTTTCTATCCCATTAAGCATAAATTTTGGTTATGGAACAAAAGTCAAATTGTTTTCTACCCAAATAAAACTTATATGCTTTTTTGTTCAATTAAAGTTATTATTTTGTAATATATTTATTGTGTCTTTTGATTATTGATCAATTGTTTTTTGGGCTCAATAAATACTCTTGATTTTACAATATACTCTTGATCAATTGATTTTGTATCCTCAATCAGGAGAAATTTGATATCAGTACCTATTTTGAATAGACCTTGATATAGTTTTTTTAACCGAAAGCACTTATATCGAGACTCTTATTGATTGGTACGAAACACTTTTGTGTGGGAATCTACAGACAAGGTTGTATAGTTTTCTTTCTTTTTCTCCTAATGTTAATACTGTTAGTAGCACCAAGCGTTTGAAATTGAATGAAAAGTCTTCTATTCTTTGACACAAGTATTGGGTCATATTTTCAAACAGAGAATATCTATTTTGAGAATGATACTAGTACAAGCCAAGGATCAAGAGAAATTGTGTTCAAAGAACACCAGTTTTTATTCCCGTGCCTATTGCTTCCGCTCCTGTAAAACCTGAGAAA
This sequence comes from Tetrastigma voinierianum, assembly GCA_016808115.1. Classification (NCBI taxonomy): domain Eukaryota; kingdom Viridiplantae; phylum Streptophyta; class Magnoliopsida; order Vitales; family Vitaceae; genus Tetrastigma; species Tetrastigma voinierianum. Next base: position 219,622 of record JAEQBH010000387.1, read on the forward strand.
AATTCAATTTTTCTGAAAAATGGTAAAACAGTAATTTGCCGCTATAATACAGATGGAAAATCTGGAAATTTTCTAAATCTCGGATGACGAAACAAACTTCACCGTTGAATTCGTCTCGCGAAATCTAGTTACCTAGTCGAATTTCGTTGAATTCCAAGATGGTCGGAATTTCATGTTTTTCGAGGCATCAAGTGTCAAGTGATGATAGGGTGGTGCCACATGGCATGACCAGGGACTGCCACATGGCATGACCAGGGACTGCCACATGGCACCATGGGAGAAGGACACGTGGCATGAGAGCCATGTGGTATGGAGAGTGCCACCTAGAACATGTGTCCATGTGACACATGGCAAGATGAATAGTTGAGTGAGAGGAAGCTTCCTCTCACTTGAAGGAAATCAAAAAAATTCGATGGGCGGTGGGTAAGGGGAGAAAGAAAGGAAATACGAAAGAAAGAAAAGAAAATCAAGAAAAGGAAAAAAAAATGTGGAAAAACAAAAGAGATGAAGAGGAAGATTGGATATGTGCATGGAGGAGAAAAAAAAAAAGAAAATGGCTCTGATTCCCGATGTTCCGAAAGTCGGAAGTCATTAGTCCGAGAATTAAAGTTGGTCTACTCGACGAGAGCTACGAGTAGGTGCCAAAAACAAAAGAGGTATTCCTACACGTTATTTCACAGTGGCTGTGGCGGTCATTTTAGTTCAAACTCTAATCTTTGTGGCTGTGTTTCTTATTGACGCATCGGGCGATTGTAATCAGCTTGTTTCGAGATAGAAATTTAAACCTTCAAGGCCCGGTAGCTCGTTGGCGACCGGGCGTATCGCATCCAACCCGCCAAAGAAGATGGATGATCGCCCCCAGACTGGTCCCGACTGCTGTGGCTCAATGACCGAAGTGCTGGCTTCTGGTGTAGTGCTTGCTTGAAAACCAACAATTCTCGTGATAACGGCGCGAATCGACAAATTAATTTCTGATTCCACCATAACTTTCTTCTTGTCCGAGCTTCGATTCATGCGACTTCGACTCTACGAAAAGCTCTTTGTAACTAGAATTTAACCATATGTCAGTGAATGGCACTTGGTGCTCACAATTTTTGGTGTTTTCCTACTCTTGTCAAAAATTGATGTGTGGATTGTTTTGTGGGCATTGTTTATGCCACAATTGATAAAGGGTACCAAGTGATCCTCACCAGATGATTGATGTTTAGTGTTGATATATGCTTGAGATGCATAAAAAGTGAATAACATGTTTATTGTATTGTGAAGCATGTTGAGATATATGTGTTAGACATATGGAAATTAAATGGGAATAGTTATATATATTAAATATGATTATCCATGATACTTGGCATGAAGTATGATTTTGAATTGTTGCACGTGACATTCATTGTGCATGTAGCATGTAGCATGAGATACATGCTATGGCATTGCATTGCGTTTATGTACAGGACATCGCATGACATGGGTGTGAGTGCATGGTAGAGATCAACATTGTGTTTGGTGTTCAATGGTATGTCGTGAGTACATGGTAGAACGACACTATGTTTGGTGTTCGATGGTGGGCTTGAAAATTAAATGGGAATAGTTATATGTATTAAATATGATTATCCATGATACTTGGCATGAAGTATGATTTTGAATGGTTGCACGTGACATTCATTGTGCATGTAGCATGTAGCATGAGATACATGCAATGGCATTGCATGTCATTTATGTACGAGACATCGCATGACATGGGTGTGAGTGCATGGTAGAGATCGACACTGTGTTTGGTGTTCGATGGTATGTCGTGAGTACATGGTAGATCGACACTATGTTTGGTGTTCGATAGTGGGCTCGATAAAATGGGGCAACATCCAAAATGAGTCTCATGATCGCATAAAAGAAAAAAGAAATAAAAAATACGTGTGTTAGGTAGAGTAAAAAGGGATAGATACCCCCTGGGGTGACAAACCCGGTATTCTTGGTTAAACATATGTATCCAGTGATGAAAGTTCGCGAAAGTGTTGTGTGAGACCCCAGATAAAGTAAAATGATAGACACGGGTTGCAAACCTAGGAATTTCTAGATCTCTGATGATCTATCGGTCACACTGCTGAGTTCGTCTCACAAATCTAGGTACATAGCTACCTCACGACCCGAGAATGCCTTAATTCAAAATATATTCGAGACAAACGAATGAATGAGATAGTGACACTGCGGCATGAAGATGCATGCCTATGTGGAACTCCGAGACACTTGGCACTCGTGGAAGCCATGTCACACTTCTATCTCAGATGAGGATAGTGGTGGAAGTATATGAATGACATGTGGAATGCTATGTGTCCTGTAACGACCCCCAAGCCCGGTCCGACCCGAATGGCGAGTCCGAACCGAAACCCGAGGACGCCCGGTTTATTTCTTTTAGTTATCGTTTTATTAAATTTTTATTTTCAAAAGTGTCGCGACCCGAATTCTCGACCCGACCGGTCGGCGGGATCCGAACCTATTCGCTTACTCCGACGCTTCATTTATCTTATCAAAACATTTTTATTAATTCATTTAGTTGCATAAACGATTTCAGTTTTAGGGCAAGCCCATAATCATTTACAAATATAAAGCAATTCGGTAGGCCCATAAACATTAACAAAGTACATTTACAAAGAAAGGCATTCTATGCCCTTTTCAAAATGATATACAAAAAAAAAATCAAGTTTCAGGGTTTAACCCTTTTGTTTACAAAAATACCCCTTGTTCAAAAGATGATATGCAAAATTACGGAGTATACACTTATACGCCGTACTCTTTCTATGACTTTGCGCTGCGCGATCTTGGCCTTCTTTCTCTTTACTTACTCTATACCTGCGCATAGATAAAACTACACGCTAAACATTTTCATGCTTAGTGGTTCTTTACAGTTCTTATTCAAATATTCAATTTAACTCGGCATGCATTTAATATTAAACCATGCCTAATATCCACATATACTCATGCTGTTTATTTCTGCATACTTTCAATATACAAATCATTTACCATATCATATCATGCATTCTCACGTGCAATAAATTCACCACAATCAACTCATGATTAAACATATTCATAAAATCCCATTCCCTCAAGTATCGCCGACTATCTCACCTTTGACTATTCAATTCACGCATTTTCAAGTGATTCTCGTTTAATGAATCCCGCCCTTATTATCATTTGGTAATGTGCTTATACATTTACAATTCTATCTCCCATCATGGCGGATGCCGTTTGGTGCATCCCGACACGTGGTATCACCTATTCGCCTCCCATCACGCCGGAGCGCCGCTTCGCGCATCCCGACACGTGGTATCACTTTAAATGCCATATGCCATCATGACGCGATGTCGATCGAGCATCCCGGGCCAAGTGGGACATTCAATGCCATACTACATCATGACGGATGCCGATTAGCACATCCCGCCAAGTGGGACATCGATAATTTCGGTGCCTTCGTGATCGAGCGCCGACTGCGCATCCCGTCAGCGCATTCATTCGGTATATTATTCACTTCACAATTCGACTGATTCGCTTGGTGAATCCCGCCCTTATCATCATTCACTTTTCATCCTAAGTATCGATTATCACATCTAATTTCATATTCACTCGTGATTATCTTTCAAGATATACTCACAATCTAATGGTAATCATATCACATACTCATTCATGTACTCGATTCATGTACTCATTCATAGTTAATTGGTAAACTACCAAAATACTTGAATTTAAGGATAGAGTCAGAGAACAAACCAATTATCGACCTTTTCGATATCAATCCTAGGTCAGGTTGTCGCCTTCACCCGCACCTAGTCAAATGCAATTTATTCACCTAGTGATTAAGCAAATAATCATACTAAATAAATATCGCGAGGCAAAGCCGGCTTTTCTGAGGCGGCGACACGGGTACGCTTGAATTAGACTCATTCTTATTCTCCTCTATGAGTCTACTTTACTTAGAATTGGAATCATTCCAATCTGATATCCCAACTAAAGTTATGGCATTTTCGCCAACTAATCAATTTACCGACACACTGGGACAGTTTGTAATGCCATTTTTCTGCGTCTTAACTTCATGTTTGACTCTAGGTCTTTGTACTCATTTAAAGCTAAGGTGCTAAGGGTTCTATTCCAACTAGAATCACCCAATTCAGAGCACCGAAACTCAAGTTACGTCCGAAACAACCCGGATTATTTATGTTCAAAGCTGGAACCAGAATTTGGCTTGCACATGGCCCCACTCTCTTTGAGGAATTTTTATGCCACTTAGATCAGAATTTGGCGATGCCTATTCTTTAAGTTTGGTTCTCCTGAAGTCTATTTTACGAGTACTTGAATCACTCAACCTGATAAGAAATGAGCAAGTTATGGCCAAAATACGAAACCGGTTGAAATCGGGAGCGTAATAGGTGTACCGAGACACCCCCCAAAGTGTACCAAGACACTTTGCTTCAGGGGTAAAATTTGCAAGACATTACTGTTCATGTACCGGTACACCTTCAAAATTTTGCCCAGATTTTGTTATTTTTCCCACTTTTGATGCCAATTCACTCCATACAACTTCTATAATTCATAACGCCTCAAGAAACATCATGGAAATCATCCAAAATCAACTCCACAACATTTGAATTGGTGCTTTGGAACCTCAAAACACAAAACCTTAGATGAAAATCCAAGAACACTACCTAAGGTCCACCAATTCTTTATAAAACCACATAAATGTGATGATTCCATGGTTATTTCCACCAATTGGGGTTTTACCCACAACACCTCAACAAATCTAGGATTTGGCTGATCTCTTCCACAAAACCTCAGACAAAAAGAGGACAATTCTCCAAACTAAAGCCTTAGGAAATCAAAAAACACACTTGATCCTAAGATGAAACATACCTTGGCTTTGATCTTCTCTCTCCTTCTCCTTCTTCTTCCTCTCTTCCCCCTCTTGTTTTCCCTTCTTTCCTCTCACACGTTTGCTAGGGGGCAAAAATGAGACAATTAGCTGTGCTTGTCTCAACACTCCCTTTATACTTTTTAATTTTCCATATTGTACCAAGTCCTCGACTCTTTTAATTTTGCAAATCAACTTGTTTTATTTCTACTATGGCCCATCTCTACTCCTTCTTTATGATTTTTATGTCCCTTATGGAAATTTCAATTTATCCTTGTTTTAGTGCTCAAATTTCCTGTAAGTTCACTAAATTTTCTATTTCATAATTTTTCAATTCATCAATTTTCCCGGAAAAAACCCAAGTTTGGCCCAATTCATACCCAGAATATATAATAAAATTATTATAAAAATTCTAGGGTATTTTTGGGGCGTAACATGTCATGAGGAGAGAAGGAAGAGGTGTTCTACACCTAGATAAGTATTCTCCACCTAAAGCTATCCGTTCGGTGGAAGAGGAGAGAAAAAGGGAAAAAGAAAAGTGGAGAAGAAAAGAGAAAAGAAAAGAAAAAAAAGAAAGAAAGAAGAAAGACAACGGTGAAAGGAAAGAGAACCCAAAGAGTTCTCCTGACAATGCTGCAGGAGTTGCAAGAGTTAACTGATTCGCACTTCGAGAGGAAGGGTTCTCTCCTTACTGTTAGTCTTTGCTAAAGAGCCATGAAATGGCCATGAGGGCACAGCAGCTGGGTCGTTGAAAGAATAATTTCGAGAAATGATTAAGTATCGGGGCCGGCTTGGTCCGTAGTTTTCTAAACTGCAGCTTCGAACCGATCATTGTACCATACTGGGATCCGAGCAGATGATCTCAACAGGTAATCGCGTGCATGCTGTTTTTCCGAAGCTCGAGATTGAAATCCAGTTTTGCAGGTCAGTTGCTTGAAAAATACGTGTATTGTGAGAAAATGATGTTAATATATGCATGCTTGTTATATATTAACGTGATGCTTGGTGTGAAGCATGTATTATGAGCGCTGTACGTAGTTCCCATCATGCATGTAACATGAGATATTATGCAAAGGACAATATCATCAGATGTGCACCCGGTCATCTGAATCGTAAGGTGTGAGTGCATGAATAAAATGGGTATTCTCGAGGGTCATTCCAAAGAATGCTGATTCTATGTCAGTCTAATAAATTATATCGGGTTTGTCCAATGAATTTGGTATCGGAGGGTTGTCCAATAAGGTTCCTGAGATGGTCCAGTTGTTTGATACTCAGAGGTTGTCCAGTGGATTACTATTCGGAGGGTTGTCCAAGTGTGTAAAATATTCAGAGGGTTGTCTGATATCAGAGGTTGTTCAGTGGGTTTCAAAAACAAAAAGCTTTTTTTTTTAAACTAGCTTTCATACATGGCAAATTGCATGTATGAGAGGATCATTGAGGACTGGGCATGACATAGACATTCATATAGAGATATGCATATTTTATATGAATGTGTGTGAATGATTTTATGGATTATGACATTGCATGTGCACTTAGGTGGGAGTAGCCCTTGTAGGAGATTTTCATCGGGTGCTAGCTCACCCCGCTGTGGGAAAATATTTTCAAAATCGGAGGTACACCAAGAGAAGGCACTTCATGAGGTCTTAATTGAGAGGAAGATTTAAGATGGCTTATTATGTTCTTTTGTAAAATTTCTGGGTATAAAACCCAGTTTTTGTTTTAAACTAAACTGTTGTCAAAGTTTTGTACTTGTGATGTAAATAAATTGTAATTAAACTCAGATTATTTATTTAATACAATTTGGTAAGGGTTGTGTCTTGCCTTGAGGGGATGTTTGGTTGCGCCCAACCATGTGGAAGTCGCTCTATTTCGATCCTATATATTAACCGAACTTACACTGATTTTTGTTGGGAAGCAAAGGAATTTGGACCCTATTTCCTTCTCATTGTGTTTCTCCCATCAAAGGAGCTTGATGTAGGCTTTCTAATCACCCAACCCGACCCACGTTCCGGGGTTATGGCCTTTTACTCCGGGTCCGGGAGAGGATGAGCTGTGTGGTCGAGCCTTCTAGCCGGAGCTGACCTCTTGGGCAGAAATAGCCTTCCTCGCTGAGCTGACCTCTTGGGCAGAGCCGAGCCTTCCGGCCGAGCCGACATCTTGGGGTAGAGCCGACCTCCTTCCGCCAAGCTCCTTGGGATGAGCCGACCCTTCCGCCGAGCCTGCCGGGATGAGCTATGTGTGGCCAAGCTCAGCAGGGATGAGCTATGTATGACCGAGCTCAACAAGGATGAGTCAGTGGGCCAACCCTCAGCAGGTGGATGAGTCATGGCCGAGCCTCACAGGATGAGCCGTGTGAGGCCGAGCCGACCTTCATCGGGCTCTTCTACCGAGAATGAGCTCTCATTGCGCTAACTCTAATAACCATAACTTTCTGCTCAAGTCCGTTTTGGCGCTGCTCAGACTCTATGGAAATCCCTTTGAGTCTAGAATCCGTAAATATGTGGCTCAAGACAATCTAAGCTCATATTTAATTCGAAAGTGATGAAATACAGTAGGTACCTGTCGGTTCTGCATGTCAATCACTGCTCATGTGAAGCGCCAACTTCGGATGACCATAACTTCCCTCGTCCGTTCGCTTTCAGGTGTTCTAGACTCCTATGGAAATATCCCGAGTCTAGAATCTGACCACATTCCTGCGGATGACACGGTGCTCAAATATAGCCGAGCTTCGACCTCTTCTCGCCGAGTCGACCTTGGCCGAGCCACCCCCTCGCCCAGGGAAATGAGCTCGGGCAATACTAACTGATGACCATAACTGCCTTAAGTCCGTTATGCTGCTTCGACTCTGGTATGGAAAGCTCTCTGAGTCTAGAATCTAATCATATTCATGTAGATTGCATTTTGTGCCCACTTAGTTTCTTAAAAGTTGATCATTGCACTAAGTGCACTAATTACTAGAGTCTTGAATGAGAGGTACTGTTATGTGTCGCCGCTTTGATAACCGGAGTTTGACACGTGAGTATGCGTGAATGAGACTATTATATAGCTTGTTGTAGGTCACATGTAGAAAAATATATATATATAAAAAGCACTTCGGATTTAAAAGTGTCACATGTTGTGGCAGCAAGAGTGTGGTCACAAGTGAGACCCCGGAAATTCGCTACCCACAAGAACACACAAGACTTGGTAAAAACAAGTGAATATCAGAGTTTTTTCAATGGATTTTGATTTATAAAACAAAAAGCTTTTGTTTTGGAAAAATGGTCATTGATGGTGTTACACCCCTATCCGAGAAGTCCCGTTGACAACTCGTCAACTTGCGGAAACTTGTAAATATTGGGTGTCCTGATATCACACTCATTTATTCAGACCCATTCCTGCATAATTAATTCACAAATATACAAAAAGGTATACATGTTTTGGTTTTGATCGAATATAATTGTGACGTCCCAAAACCCGGGGGTCCGTTGACTACCCGTCAACCCGCGGAATACAAGTGGAGGCCTGTCACCCAACGCCACTTTAAAAATCTGCAGTCTCCCTAGCCGGAGCTCTCACCCAAATACAAACCCTCGCATATACCTATGTGTCCCAAAACAGTCCAATATATACAAGAGAAAACCACACGGCCACTTGGGCCCATAAACAAGATCAATGTACATACCAACTATGAAACCAACTATATACCCAATAGCTTACAAGAGTTGGATATTTTTACCTTTAAACAATACATATATTAAAACTGAAAGTGGTTCTTGTGTTCACATGGCAACCACCAAAGCCATTATCCCGGCTTTCTTCACAATAAATCTCTAGGACGGAAATGTGCCCTCCCCACGCCTCCCGTACCAAAATAAAAGGGGGGATCCCAATAACCAGGTGAGCTGTGCCCAAGAGGAGATCTCGCCCTAAGCCGGCCACTCACCACCCAAGTGCGCAATGTTCCAGTAACACACATTCATGCAATGCATGATCCTACTCTGAATGTCTACATGACCAACTCGCATCCTCGAAGTCCTCACTGACTCTCTCACACTGCCGTTTTGTATGAGAATTACGTGTTATTAGTGGACAATCTCCTCGATGAATATATATCAATCAGCCGCTCCGACGATTGATATATTATTTGTCTGCGGACTACTCCCTCCGATGAATAAATATCAAACGTCGCTCTCGACGGTTGATATATATTACTGATCTGACTACCCTCCCGTAATTTACATTTTAGACTACCCGAACCTTGTTTCTCTAGACTCATCTCAAGCATGCACTAACTCCTATATTCTGTGATGTTCCAAGGCATATGGAATGCATATGCCAGCCCACCAATTCGGGCCTTAATCACATGCAAATATATAAACATGAATATATTCGCATAAACAAATCACACAAACATGTTATGTGACTCATATCATTTCACGATCAAAATTAGCTTCTACATCGTTAAACCTTTCAATTGATTTCGAATTACTTAACCAAATACATAATTTTTACGAAAATATTCTGAATATTATTTCAGAATAGTGAAACCTCGGCCACTATTCCTCGAAAGATCACAAATCAACGGTTCACTTAGTGAATAAAATTCACTACCATTCCCGCCCAAATTCAATCAAAGCATGATTTAACACACAAACCCATCATTTGAACTGAATCGTAGTGAGTGGGCGACCCGTCTTGCTCAGTTTTCTGAAAAATTCCACGGTTGGTCGTGTTTGGGACCAATCATCTGACAGTTCAGGCCTTTTTCATATCAATACATGATTTAAATCATAAATTTTTGGTCATTTTGTAATAATACTTAATACTTGTTTCAACATTGGAGTTTCAATAAATTCAAATCAATTCGGTCCAGCTTTGGGATCGATCAGCTTAACCCCTCAAGGCCTCCCGAACCAACCGAAAATGGAAAACCCTTAAAAATGGGAATAGCATAGTAGGAGAAAATCCTACCTCTTGGAGTTGTCAAAAACTACATGACCGGGGTCACGCGTAGCTTCACCGTGGAAAGACACTTCTTGCAAGTCAAATCTGACGGTCCGATCGCGTGTATTTCTAGAGAAGTCGAGACTCTCTGCAGAATCACCATTTTGCCTCTCTCGCATCTGCATCTCCACTTGAATTTCACGTTTTTCCCCTTTTGCCTTTTTGAAGAAGATGAGTCATGTTTGCTATTTTTTCATTTAGTCACTTAAGAGTTAGTTAATGACCTTTATGTCCTTCTTTTACGAGTGTTATTCCGGCTCACCTCAAATGACCATTTCATCATTTCTCTACTCATACCATATGGTACATGAGTACATGTTATATGTGGCTTTCGTCGCATCGAAAACCGATTTACGGCACCCGAAACGCGATGCCTTGAAAAACGTGCCGACTCCGACTGTCTCAGCAAATTGCGAAATTTTACGTGCTAACTAGATTTCGCGAGATGATTCCAACGGTGCAATCCGTTTCGTCATCTGAGATCTAGAGAATTAATTACGGACTTTTAACCGTAATTATAATTTTGTAATGAAATTACGATTTTGCCCTTATTCCATAAATTAGATTTCTCGGGTCTTACATTCTCCCTCGTAAAGAATTTGATTAAAATTGGGGTTCATCACGATCACGCACATGGCGCCTTCGCACACTCTACCATGCATGTAAACTAGTCATTAAATCTTAGACTAAACTACGTTGCCTTCGTCACTAAACAAGAAGGGATAGGTAGCCATCGTCTCCCTCGCTCCCACGTTGACTCCTCCACTCCACGGTCTGCGTATAGCACTCTCAACTGGCCCTCACGGTCTTACGTCGTAAAACGATCCACGGTATCCAAGTGCATTGGTCCATCTCGAGAGTCCCGTAGTGCTCGACTGCGTCACATCCATAATCCGCCCCGCGTGAGATGGATGCGTATATTTCCGTGCTCCGGCGTAGCTCTTCGCAAAAAGCACGTAGTGAAAGGCGCTATCAAATATCAACTCACCTTCTCGGTGTCTCTGTCGGTCGGGACCCGGTGATGAGCTCTCTTCCTTTCAGTCCGACATAACGGTGATCTACATGGCCTCGTACAATTGCACCTCCGGCAGATGCGTGTGTCTTTCGCTATTATGTGTTGTGGCAGACTACTGAGACGATTAATCCTCTGTATATGATCGGGACACATGCTGCCATGTCCTCTAACACGCATAATGTAATCCATACAACACGTATCCTACCTTATTGCCGGCTTGGTGTGTAAGCGGCGACTCCTCTCGAGGTGCGAAATCGCGACGATCTAATGGACCGTCGATCCAGTCCATTGTCATGAATGACATCCATATCTGGGCCTTACGCTCAACAACGCGATGTAATCACCAAAGGGTATCAAATCTCAGGTCACCCCAGGCTCTATCCTCCAACTCTAAGTTTGCGTGATAACTGTAGTGTGTTTCCATCTCGAGCGGCCTGCTCTTGGCTTACACTTCGAGCCTCTTTACATTTCACCGATTCAACTATGAGTCTCATTGGAGCGTAGTCCTAAGACAACTCAGCCCCCTCACGCCCAGGTGGTGAATGGCAAATCATAGTGCACCCTCCGGGTCCACCATGACAGAATCTGGAGAGTCTCTCTTTCATGGTATTCTATCGGTCGGCTCACCACCACATCCTTGGAAGAACATCTATATCGGCTTCTCTGAGCCTTAACCTCCTAAGCCCAAATCAATCAAGGTGTCAGTATGACAACGTATAGTTATAATTCATGACAGCAGATGGTTTGTCAACTCATCCATGTCAAAGCAGAGCAAGTCGACGTAATGAGTCTACACCACCAGAAGGCCACAACATAAAACATATGACTACGACTGTCATTTGACCACCTGCGGCCCCTCTTGCCTATCCGTGTTGTGGAGTCTTGTACAACACCCGGCCCAGCTAGTTCCTCGACCCGTACTAGGGTGTAGAGGAATGGCCCCAACTCTCTCCCACGTCTACGACTAGCTGGGGCACGTGTCAAAGCCACAGGGATCACATGCCACAGGCAATCCGTCTCACATGCCCAAATCTTGGCCTAGTCACGAAACTAGTGTGGCAGAAGTCCTTTGCCTCTTCCCGGAAATAAGAAGGAAGGCGATCCTCCCCTCGATGTTACTACTTTTGCGCATCGAGTGCTCAGAAAGTATCCTCGATCTCTCTCTCTCCGTAATTGGTAGTCCCGACCATGAGTCTATGTCCTGAAGTGAGGCGAAATCCTACGATCTGCCCGAATGGACAACCCCATTGTTCTAGTCTGTAATACTTGGCCAATCCCGAAACTCATTATCTCGAAGGCGACTTGGCCTCTCAGCTCATCAACGCACCGACCTTATCTTAGGTCGTGACGCATCATTGATGCCCCAACACCGTGTGTCCCAATCTCGCCTGGTAAGCCAAAGCTTCGCACTTGCGAACTTAATCTGGCCACGAGTGGTCTCTTAACCATTTGTAGAGCGTCTCTCTAGTGATACTCACGCTCCCACTTTATTTGGGAGTAGGTCGAATATGTCCACGAGACTCACGACCATTGATCTAAATAGGGTTGGAATATCCACATGCATGAGATCCATGAGCGCGACTAGCATTCGTCAATCAAAGGGCATCACTTAGTAAACTCAAAGTGCCATGTAGCGTCCTAGCCATTGTCTTGGGGATATACGTATCCCCCGACCTCATTAATGTGAGCAGCAGTCGAGGAAAGTCTATCTTGAGTAGACTCGCGCTTCTCTGTTGGTCGAATAAATTTATCAAGAGTGCTCGAGCTGAATAGACCGCATCCGGTGGCTCACGTAAATTTTGGACTGCGAGTTCCTGTGACTCAACGGTGCCATCCTATCTTGTCGTAGAGATGGGTGCGATGCAAGGTGTAACTCGATGCAGAAACTCCTTACCCTCTGTGGAGGTAATCCGGGTAGCTCTTCCGGAAAACATCAGCATGCTCGCATCTTACTTTCGAGGTAGATCAAGTCTGATCTCCCTTCGATCCCTGCAGGAGTAAGGCTCGCCAGGTAACCCGCTAAGCATCCTGACACTTGGACTCGTATACCGTATGGTGCAAAATGTCATTCTTGTCCCCCTGAAATATCACCTGAGTGCGAGTCCTGTAGTATAAACGAGTAGCTTCTCCTACGCTGAATCGATGACTGGCCTGTAATTTATGATGATCCATCCCGGGATGACAGAACTCGACATGTCTGTAAATCCTCGGGTCCATTGTGATTGAGGTCTACAGAGATCTCTAACTCGCAGCCTCGACCTATCATTCTTATTCTGGCCTAATCCTGGGAGACCACGTCTGTGGCTCCTCTAAAAGGGTCTACAGAGGTCCTTGCCATCTCCGCCATATTTGGGCCTCATTCTCTAGTTGAGCAGCGACTAGTCTAATCCTGGTCGTGTCGGGAGGTAAATACCATGACTCTAACACCTTCTCGATCTGCATAAACCAATGGTCTACCACCATGGATTCTTCTCTGGCAGATGTCGGATGATACGTCCACAAGCCTGCGGGGTTACTAGGATCTCACGACTACTGCTGAGGCGTGCAATGAAGCCTCTCTGCAGCACCTCGGCTCTGGGCAGATGACCAATCTTGGCGGGTGGTCGGTGTCGGTGGTGCTGACCCCGGTGCCGGAAGTGGGCGTCCTCTATGTGCCGTCCTCTGGCCCAGCCATCTATCACGGATTGATAGCGGCTGAGTCATTTAACTTTCATCTCAGTCTAACTAGTAATCAGGATCTTGTTACTAATAGACTGTGACCATCGACGAAGCAGTTCATTTTTCACAAGTGGTGCTAAATTTCCAACCATAATTCATTTCAATAAGGTTCCTAACTTTTCTTGTTCATTTCGGTACCCAAATCCCTAAGGTGTAATCTTAACATAGCGTTCATTGTACTAGATAAAACACACACGACACATATTATGTTCTATATTCTGCAGTCTTATTTTAAATGATGATTGAATCTAATCGGTATCTAAAGGCATAACCACGGCCCAGGACACTAATCCTCTAGCGTAACTGGGTCTTATACGCAATCAATTTATTGAAATGTTGTTTCGCGCATTTTATTTTCATTATTGCAAATTTTATTACGAAAAAATTTTATCAAAATTTATTTGATTTTATTTGATTTTAATTAAATTTGCGATATATATTTTTTAGAAAATTCTTAATGAGTGTGTTGTTGATGACTCGAGAAGAAAAGCAGAGTCCAAAGCGGATAGAAAATAGTAGGAGTGCGAGTGCACGGCCAGGCACCACGGCCGTGTGCGAGGGCCATGTGGCCTTCGGGCCAGCAGCCGCGCCTCTTGCGCGCGCGCGCCCCGCGGCATGCACCCTGCCGTCCAGCGGCACGCCGCCGCGCCTTTGCCGCGCACACTGCCGCCCAGCACTCACCTTCCTTCAGCGCTCTCTTAGTGCCTTCCGCGCGCCAGCACTGCATGCGCCGCACGCCCGGCTAGCGCCCACAACGCACACTCCGCGCCTGACCCTCTTTGTGTGCTCGTGGCTCGATGGCTGTATTCATCTGACACTAACTTTGCCTCGATCTAATACAATTTTTTGTATTAAGGCACTGATCAAACCAATATTGCAACCTGTTGCCTTGACATGCCACAGTCACAATTGTATTGCAATACAATTACGGCCTTGCGCTATTACCATCTGTTTCACATACAATGCCTCCGGCCCGCTAAAGCCTTCCTTCTACTTAATACAAAAGCGTATTGCAATACAAATACATTTACTTGTCTGAAAATGGGCGTGTAGCTACATAAAAATTTTAAACAAAAAAATTTTCGTTTTTGCTATAAATGATTTTTTTCATTTATTTCTAGAAATTGGAAAAATCACTAAATCATTTTTTGAATACTCAAATGATTCATAAAAATTTATTTTCTCCATTTCTTAAATTTTATACCATATAAAACCTTAGAAAGAATTATTTTCTCACCTCTATAACAAAATAAATTGTAGAAATTTATTTTCTTTCATTTCTCTTTGAAAAATTTTCTCACTCAAATAAATTTATAAAATTTGCTTCATTCATTCTCTTTAATTTTTACTTGTAAAATCATAGAAAGTATTTTGCTAAATTATATCTAAATAAATTTAGTAAAATTTATTTTCTTAGCTTGTTTAACATAATATGTATCTGATATTTTGGTAAAATTTATTTTATTTAACTCTTGGTTTTTGTTTGTAACAAAGTTAACTTTCTTCACCTCTAAACCAAATAAATTTATAAATTTATTTTCATTTATTCTCTTTGTTCTAGTTTTGTACCTGTTTACTCAAATATTTTCTAAGATGTTATTGCTCATCTATGTGCTAATCACCAAGCACACAACCAAACACATAACATGGTACACATGTTCATCAAACATTCATGTTTCACAATAATTCACCCAATCACACAAACATCAACACATTTTACGTGTCCTAGTTTTATTAAATTGATTTTCCTAGGTAATCCATACTGGCTTCGACATATAGACACACCTAGTGGTGATGGATACCTTAGGAGCTCCTAGATATTGGTATGCCTAAGCTCATTTTCAGTATGGCTTTGGCGGGGTCCGTTGACTGCAGATCAGCCCGCGAATACAGTGAGGTGGGATTTGACGCCGCCAGAAAATCGAGCGAGAGTCTCCTTTGTATGCGGGCTCTGCAGTACAAACCTGCATATACACCTGTCCCAAACAGTCAATATATACAATATATGTCAATCTGGCCACTTGAGCCATAAAAGTCTTTCCAAATGTACATATAAGCTATGAAGCCGTATATACATGATAAGTTACAGGTTAGATATTTTTACTCTTAAGCAGTAAATATAACTAAACATAAAGGGTTCTAATACATATGCAACCACCCAAAGCCACATCCGGCTTTCTTCTGATAAATCTACAGAGACCAGGGCGTCACTCTCCTTACGCTCCACAGTGCTTGTAAAATAGGGGATCCACGGGGTGAGGCTAAAGCTCGATGGGAGGTCGCCTAAGTGGGCTGTCTCCCCAAGTGCGGGTGCAATGTTCCAAGTAAACACACATTCGAGCAAATGCAGCGATCCCTCTTGAATGTCTACACATGACCAACTGGGATCAGGGTCTCTGACTCTCACACACTCGCACAAGCTGTGAAGATTATTCATGTTTATTAGTGGACAACCCTCAGATGAATATATATCAGTTGGGTAGCTCAGGCTTGATTGATATATATTATTTGTTTGTGGACTACCCTCAGATGAATAATCTCCAGCTGTTGCTCCCGACCCAGTTGATATATATTATTTGATTTAGTTTACCCTCCCGTGGTACATTTTCTGACCACCTCCCAGGTATGTTTCTCTAGACTCATCTCATGCACTAACTCCTACCTGTTCTGGAGTGTTTCTGTTGCATATCTGAATCATGTATGCTGATTCAATTCGGTCAAATCACATGCAAATATATAAACATGAATATATTATAAAATTTAATCCCACAAACATGTATGTAATTATCATTTCACATCAAAATTAAGCTCTCTTGACTATGTTCAAACTCAAACAATTGATTGAATTGCCAACCAAACACATAATTTTACGAAAATATATTCTTGAATATTATTTGAGAATGTTGAAACCCTATTTACTATTCCCGAAAGATCACAAATCAACGGTTCACTTAGTGAACCCGAAATTCAAGCCATTCGACTAATTCAATCAAAGCATGATTTAACACAAACCATCATTTTGGGCCAATCAGCGTTTGGGCAGCCACCCGGGCCATATCCATTTTCTCCCAAAAAAATTCCGCAGTTCGGTCTCATGTTTTGGGGCCGTCGCTATCTGATAATTCCCGGCCTTTTTCATATCAATACGCCAGTTTAAATCAAATTTTTGAATTAAAACACCTTGACGCAATATACTTGACCCTTTGTTTCAACATTGGAGTTTCAATAAGTTAAATGATTGGATCCCGACTTTGGGGTAGATCTTGACACTATGGCACAAACCAACGAGCGTGACATGAATGGGAATAAAAGCGCCGTAGAAAATCCTACCTCTTGGAGTTGTCGAACTAGTAAACCGGGGTCACGCGTAGCACAACCCGCGCAAACGTTTACCACTTCTTCTTTCGTCGAAATCCAACGGTGATCGTACCATTTAAGAGGAAAGTCGGAGACTGCAGAATCATATTTCTTGCTCCACTCGCACTACTGCATCTCACAGCGATTTTCACGTTTTCCCCCTTTTGCCTTTTGAAGAAGATGATCGTATTTCTTCATTTTGTCATTTAATTAAGCAAAATTTAGTTAATGACCTTTATGTCCTTCTTTTGCAGGTGATATTATTCATAGGCGATCCATTTTCATCGTTTACATCTTTCATCTGGCTTTCTGGTGTGGTCATTCTATATGTGGCTTCGTAGCGTAATGTTAAAAGCCTTTCGGTACGATGCCTGAAAAAGCGTCTCGGAGCTCAATTTGTCTCGACCAAATTTAGGAAATTTACATGCTAGCTAGATTTGAGATGATTCAACGGTGCCCAATCTGTTTCATCATCACGAGATCTAGAAAATTAATTCACAGGACTTGTAGTAATTATAACTTTGCTCAATCAAATTACGATTTTGCCCTTATTCAAATTGGAATTTCTCGAGATCTTACAATATCTAACGAGAAAAAAAAAACAAATAAAGCCGCGTCGGCTCTCATCCCTCATGCGGTCCTATATGCGGGTCGAGGCCTTTTGCCAGGACTGTGCACGAAGGGGTCCCACGGCAGGGTGAAACTGATACCCGATAGAAAGTTTTCCTCTGAGGTTTACTCCTTATAAAATGCACATGCAATGGCGTACATAAACATCAATCACATTTCATACAAATTATGTGATATTATATGAAATTTTTCGTGTCATGCATGAGATGCGACCACTCATGCTCACAACCTAAGTCCCAGTGGAAGCTCCGCTCTGATTCCCAAGTGTAAGCGGCGTGTGGTATTGCTTGATGACTTAAACCATTGGACAACCCTCGATTTTAATTATCATTTCATGATTTTCTTTTTCTTTTGTGGGCCACGGATTTTCGGGTTTTCACCGCAAGACGCCGCACGCCTTTCCAACCTTTTTGCGAACTTACATCGCTGGGATTCATGTCTAACAATGAATAACATTTGGGCCTTTCACTTTGGGGGATCTACCCCAATTTGCTCCACCCAAAACATGTAATTTATCATTTGATCAGATTTCATGAGTCTAACATTGGACTTTGTGCATTTACAAACCTCACGCCCATTCCACCAACACGGTGAATACCGATACCATGCACCCGCTCCCGACTTGGCCTTGGTGCTGGCGTTTATATGAAATGCATGATGCCAATTCATTTTCCTTCATGTTACATGTATATATGAGTGCTACATGAAACATTAATACACCATAGACAATTATAATTTTTTACATATAATTTACATCCATGCAATTCATGTTAATATCGACATATACTAACATGATACTCTTCACACGGCTATATTCACGGAAGTCGCGCTTTACAACCAAAGGTCACAATCTTGGACCCATCCAGCGAAATTTTCGGTCCCTCCACAAACCAGAACTGGTTTGGTTCCATGCATCCATATATCATTTCATCACCAAACAAGCAACCCAAACCCGGAGACATCAATCTCAGGCTAAAACCCCAACCCATAATAGTCATGGACTGTGTGAAAACCGAGCATAAAATCTCTACCATCCAGTCCAAATTTTTGGAACTAAATTTCATGGCCTCCCATAAACAGCCCATACCATTTTATGGCCTTTAGACTCAAAATGTCAAGAGTGCAGGAAAATCCTACCTTGGAGTTTGTGACTCTCAGTTTTAATTAATCCACATGGGTGTGTTAAGTGTGCTTTCAGCTTTAATATTGGACCCAAGTCGAGCTTCACCTTCGGGCATAAATCCTCCATTTTCCTTTTCTTCTTTCCTTCCTTTTCTTTTTTTTTTTTTTTTTCGTTTCTTCCTCTACGAACTCTTTCTCCTTTCCCTGCTTTTCAGCACCTCTCTACGAATTCTTTTTGTTCTTTCTTTGTTCCCTTTTCTTTCCTTTTTGCTTTTCTCTTTCTCGTCATTTCTTCTCATTTCATTTCCTCTACGAATTCTTTTCTTTTTTGCTTTCCTATTTTCTCTTTCTCATTTCTTTCTTCTCATTTTCTATTTTCTTTTGGAATTTCTCCTCTTTTTGGAGCATCATTGACCAGTTGGTCAAGGGAGGAAGCTTCCTCCCCCTTTCCTCATGTCACATGTGTGGCCCTTAATTTTCCTTCCTTTTTCTTTTATTTCTTTTATTGCATCATCCCACATGTGGCTATTTATGAGCCACACCTTCAAGTGCACCACATGGTTCTTGCCATGTGTCACTCTATAGATACCATGTAGCACTCCACTAACCATGGCATGTGTCAGCCAGACACCTACGCAGCCTCAGCGTAAAATTCCGATTGTCTTAGAATCCGATGAAATTTGACGTGAAAGCTAGATTTTGTAGACGATTTCAACGGTGAAGCCTGTTTTGTCATCCGAGATATAGAAAAATTTCGGTTTTTCAATCGAAATTACCGTTTTACCATTTTGAAGGCCGGATTTTCTGAGGTTTCCACGGATGGAACGCATAAATGAAGGTTTCACACTTAGTATATGCATGTGAGGAGTCGGTGGGCTAGGACTGCAGGAGAGGTGAGTCAAATTTCTCATCATGGCATGAACTTTTGAGTAGGAATGTGTATGTTTTTTATGAATGTGTGAAATGGCATTGTGTGCACTTAGGTAGGAAGCGACCCTTGTGCCAGTTGCCTCTATTGGGAATTTCTCGTAAAGACCAGAGCAGGGATACATTTAGTGCTGGGGGCCCAGTGTGGAGGGTGACTCAATGGGGCCTCTGATGTGACAGTTATTGTGGCTTTGGTAGTTGTTTTGACATGTCTATATGTTTTGTATAAGAGTGTTGTAATAAACCGCATGAATTTGTGGGATGCGTTGTATATTAGGGATATGAATAGATGTACCCTGTGTAGTCATTAATACTTATGTTGAGACCCTGGATGAGTCATGGATATACTGTTATACAGGTTGTATATTGGGTAGAGCTCCTTGAACAAAGGAGACTCTACCCGATTTTTGTGAAAGTATGGATCCCAATAAATGAGACACAACAATGTGGTATCGGGTTACTTGAAATCCATAGGAATTTCGCGGGTTGACAGGTTGTCAATGGGACCCACCAGATTTTGGGGTGTCCCATTTCAGGTCACAACTCTGTTTGTGTGCACCATCCGATAGCCACTGCCGATGATGAACCAATTGAGGATGTTTAGATCTAGTAGTCCGGGTTATAGACCTAGTACTCCCGGATCTTAGTCATGGATATACCGCCCAAGAGGTCAGAAAGGGTGCATAGCCTTAATTTCATATGACTACATTGCATGTCTACTTTTGGAAGGCATAAAATTATGATGTGGTGTGTATCAAATCAAACCACCTATAAAGAAAACCATTATTGGTCTCAGTCAACTCCCAGTTTGATCACGATAAGAAAGATGAGATGACCTCCATGTAACAAAATAAAGCGTGAAACTTGGTAGATTTTCCAGATGGCTAAAGACCTATTGAGTGCAAATGCGTGTTCAAGACCAAGCACTATGCCAAGGGATAGGTAGAGAGATATAAAGAAAGATTAGTAGCTAAGGGTCACAGTCAACGAAAATGTATTGATTTTAGAAACCTTATACCATCCCATAAGACTCTCTCTTGTTCTTATGGCTATGTACGACCATTTCGATTTGGTGTTGCATCAAATGGATGTGAGAGGATAACTTTTGAATGAAGACGGATTGAGGATGTTTTACATGTATAACCCCTATTGGTTGAAAGTTAATAAAGGTACATGGTTTGTAAACTCCAAATCGCATTTATGGTTTAGAAAGCGGAACTAAGTGTAGTATCTCGAAGTTTAGTGAAGTTGTGCGTAGCTAATGGTTTTAAGGAACATTGTTTGATCAATCTGAATTACTGTGAAAGATGGTGAGCAAATACATATTCTTGAGTTTATATCTTTGATGATCTATTTTGCTGCTTGACCAATGATACTGACCTGTTGGTTGAGACAAAGCAATTATTGTTTAGCCATTTTGATATGAAGGATCTTGGGGAAGCATCTTATGTCTTTAGGCATACAGATACTTAGTGATAAACCTAGTGGCATTACGAGATTGTCTCAGCGAGTGTAATATTGAGCACCGATTACGAAAATGTTGTTACAATCATATTCTTTTGGTAAGGCACTAATTGTAAAGGTGTGGATTTTCCAAAGGCCAGCGATATCAAATGACATTGACCAATCTCTTTTATTCAACCGGGTTGTGGAAATTTTGATCGTATCTTTCAGAAATATCTTTGCTTTTGATATTAACTTTGTTGTTGGCTTGTTAATTTGGGGTACTTTAGTAATCTTGGTCAAAGCCACTAGAAAATGGCTAAGAAAGTTTTGAGGCATCTTTAGGATACCAAGGATCTCATGTTGACATATTGGCGTGCCGACACTCTTGAAGTGGTTGGTTTTACTTATTCCAATTATGCGTTTAGTGGATGTGATAAAAGTGCATGGTTATATCTTTATTAATTTGGAAAAGCTATTTCATGGAAAAGTGTCATAGATACTTCAGGCTTCTTCCTACTATATAAATGATAGGTTGTGGCACAATCATTGATTAATTATTAATCATGGACTAAGCATAATCATATTTTTATTTTAATTGTCTAATTGTATATGTTAATTATGAGTCATTTATGAGATGGTTTAATATTAACTAGCTAGGGACCCATAGTTCTATATTCTCCCTTGATTTGGTAAGCCTATTAGACCAAAGTACGATTGTTATGTCTTTCTGTATAAAATGAGGCCTAAGGTACAGGTTTGGTATAACCTGCTGGGGGAAGAAGAACTATCTTGACCCTATCTTTTCTTTGATCATCCTTATAGATTTGGGGCCAAATATGCGATAAATAGTGCAGTTCATACAAATTGTATTTATTTTAAATCTGCGATTGATATCTAACTTTGTTGTTTGTAAGTTATTATTTTGTAATGTTAGGTCCTTTAATTATTGATCAATTGTTTAAAAGGATTATTAATACTCCTTAAACTTTCAACAATTGCAATAACAATATCATAATTAGACTTATAAATTGACAAATCAGCAAAGGAGAATCATGAATATAACAGAATCTTAACCTTATTTAATAAAAACAAATACTATTAGAGCAAGTGCAAATACCCATAAACCTTCGAACCATAGAATGAAATGAATAAAATAGGTTATAAATCACAATAGCATTACCTTGTAGTTATTATTTTTCTTTCTATGGATCACCATTGGAGCTCACATTCTTTCCCACGATGACTAGTTTTTCCCCAGGACAAGGCACCTCTGTCTCCTCCCTTTAGTGGAACTCCCTTTAAAAGTTGGCCCCTGTCTCCTTGTTTCATCTTTTGCCTTTTATTCCCTACCAAATGTACAGTCTCTTCTTTCTCAGCCTAGAATGTGTTTCTTACCATGACTTGTTTTATTGCTGTGTTTTCCCTTTCTTTGTCTTTCTTTCTCCCTCTTTCTCTGGTACGCCTCCAAAGATTACTCTGAGACATTTCCTTTTCATGCTATGTCTTGCTTCTCACTGCATATCTAAAGTCACTGGATCATTACGTCTTTCCACGTGTCTCTATTAGATGAGCCTTGGATAATTAAAATACTAAAAATAATAAAATAAAACTTGCATTAAAAAGTCTAATCTGTGACTTTCGATACTTTTTTAATTTTTATATGATTTAATACAATAACTTGGCATGCAGGGTAGTGATATTATGTTATCATGATGATTAACTTCTAAAATATAATTTAATACTGAAATGGTATATTGTTTTATTTCTTAAAGAAAATCTCAAAGAATGTATTAATAAAATTATTAAATTTTTTGTCATAAAAAAATTATTATTTTAAGATATCTGCTTTTTGTCATAATAATCAAATAACAATATAACTAGTAATTGATAAGATAACATTTGTAAGATATTACCGACGCCGTAAATTAGAATAATACCATTAACTTGATCATCAAATTGCAATAAATAGATAGATTCAACTTTATGTGTTAAAAACACTTAATTTTTTTAATCACATATTTTCTTTTTTAATAATATAAATGTTTATTTGTTGAAAAAAATAGAAATGTTTGTGTATTTTTCTATTAAAAGTTTTTAGTTTATTATAATAATTTTCTATTTGTCATGAATGTGTTACGATTTTTAGAAAATCTAGCACAGGTGCTTCAGAATTATTTTAAAGAAATGAAACTCTTCAACTAAAATGTACTCTAGTGTTTGCTAAACCTCCATTTTCCTTTTTTATCTCATTTTCAATCTCCTCCACTTTATTCTCATTGAGACTTATATTAGGAACCATGTGTTCCTTTTCTCATTCTTCTTTCCCTTTTATTTCTTTCTTTTAATTTTCCCAATGTTTGATTTTGATTGAAATGTTTGCTAGGATTAGGATTCTAGGACTCTTTGGTTAAGAGGGAAGTGTTAAGAAATATTTCTTTCTTTCTTGCTCGCACTTGCAATTTCTCCGTTTAGGGTTTTTTATTTTTATTTCATTTATGTCATATTCAATGTCCTCGAGTGTTCTACGTTGGAGATATATATCAGCCCAAAACATGTTTGAAATTAGAACAATTAGATATTCAACTTGCATAGTCCTAACAAACTACCATTCTCAAATTAGTTTTGGCAAGAACCACAGAAAAAATACAATTTTGAAAAAGGTAAAATAGTGTTTGATTCGATAAAAATTTTCTAGATCTTGGATGTGACGGACCTCCCATAGTTTAAGATGAATACAGTGAAATCTAGCCTATCATAAATTTAATTGAGATTAAGGACAATCGAAATTTGCATTTCGAGACAGCGTAATTTAGGACAACGACATCATTTGAGTGGCTCACGGTATCTTGCTTTGCGATGTCGAAATCAAATAATGAGTAAATGAAATTGCAGGTGTTGGTACATCTGGACACATGGCATAGATGTAGTGGAGAAAATCAAAGGTAGGTGGATAAGTGGATAAGAAATAGAATAAGCGATGAAGGTTTGTGGTGGGGGCCTTAGAGGAATAAAGCAGAAAGAGAAACCCTTGATTCTCTTGTTTGGGTAGAATACGATGGGTGATGAGTCTAGAAAAGAAAGGTCAGCTTCTCTCTAGATTTCGACTTGGACGAAGTGAGTTGCGTCGGACCCAAGAGCTTGGTGCCTCTCTGACAAGGGCCTCACGTGGGCACGGTTTTAGGGAGTTTAGTAACTTTGGGGCAGGGGTCTTCTCTGCTGGTGTTTCGATTTTAAGAGTCATGTAAATAGTTTAGTTGATTTGAGGCCGTGGTGGCCGTTTGATCGATCCCGAGTCAGGTGAAATATCTTTGGAAATTTAGAGGCTGTTTGGAGTCCAGGATTGGTCGATTTATTATTGAGTCATGTATTAACAATTTATGAAATAAATTATCTTTCAGTGTTGGTGGCGGAAATGGCCATGGATTAGTTCTAAAGTGGGCGATGTAGTAGAAATTTGCCCCACAGACAGTCCTTTGCTCATTTGGGGACTGTTAAAAACAATCTCTATTTGCTTGATTGGTCCAAAACAAATGTCCATGTGTTATTTGCATGAAATTGTTTGAAATGAATGGCTTGAATTGTGTGGAAAGAAATTGTTAATGCATGAAATTTCTGTATTAACCTTTGAATGTTTGAATTATAAAAAATATAGTATGTAGAAACATTCAGAATTAATTGGATTGTTGATTGGCCCTATGATAATCTTGATGTTATTACTGAAATTAATTACCATATGGGTTGATATGTAAATTTTGTTAATATACACATACCATTGATATATTGTGGCATGATGGTTTGAAGGGGAAATGTAGCTGTTACTTCTGCAAGGGCAACCTAGAATAATGGTGTAGTGCATGGCATGAAGAAAGGCTAAACGAAATGGTTGTGGTGGAAGATTACTGGAGGGAATTAGTTGGGAGGATTGTCAGAAAATTCCGATGGAAAGACCCATGAATTGTTTCCAGTTATCGACTAAATTCGCCTCGAGATTTGTCAATAGATTTCAAAACTGGTAGTATGTTTCGAGAGCAAAACCTTTTGTTTCGAAGGCTGTATTTTCTCCCACATTGGCTTCAGGCATATGAAGTCAGTGAGGCTGAAGTGGGAAAGGGTGAGTTGCATTCCTCTCATATCATGTGAGTAATTAAGTGGATGTATTTGCTTGAGTGTGTTGGTTACCATTGCATATGCACTTAGGTGGGAGTAGCCCATGTAGGAGATTATCACTGTTGCTCCTTTTGTCGAGATCATTATTCAGTCTGGGAGCCAGGAAGGCAGCGTAGCTGGGGTCCTTTGAGAAGAAAGCAGGATTGTGGCTTTGATTGATTATTTTAAGTAAAACATGTTAGGATTCTAATTTTAATATATATTTTGCGTGAAGCGATGTAACCAACTCTTGAACATAATGATATGATTGGTTGATTTTGGTAGTGTCAGTGTATGTTGATGGCCAGTTTCTTTGTGTATGGGTACCATAATATGAGACACAGTTTTCATGAGGTTGACGGGTTGTCAACGGATCTCGGATCCAGGGTGTCACGGCAGTATTATTAGAGCTGAATTAAGCGATTACCTTATAGACTTGTGATTATATTTATAGTTTGGTTTTATCTTGACTACGTCGTAGTATGATAAAGCAGGTATCTACAGAATACCTAGGGCACGAGGACCTTGGGCTTATTCATGATCATAAGGGTTATAAGAACATCACAACTTGAGTATGGCTCAGTGTGTTGGATACTAGAGTTTATAACAGTATCAAATAAGTTAGGTATCTGATTTACCTAGGACTTGATGGGAGCTTGGGTTAGATCCATGCACATCCTTGTGCATTTGATGAATTAAATGTGATGTGTGATTGAATTATTGTGTTGAATGTGTTATGTGGTGCATTATGCTTAGTGAATGGCATATAGGAAAATGTAGGAACATTAGAATTCGAAAAAACATAACCTAAGTTTGAGAAAAAAGCTGTTTGAGGAAATTTGGGAAAATGGTCTCGAAATAAACGAAAAATGAGGCGAGTTGCTCAGTTTTGACATGAATGAATGTGTTTGTAGAGTGCGGAAAATAAACTCTTGAAGTACAATTTGGTAAATGTAAATGTTGAAATCACGCATCTTTAAGAGCAGCGAGAGCTGGAGAAGAAAAAAAATGTGCAAGAGAAATTTTAACTGGATGGGCTCTTGCCCGTACAGTGTTATCTGATCTGGCCGGGGTGCGTGTGACTTTGACTGAACCTGGGCGTGCGGGTGCGACACAGCGGCATCAGCGTGCACGGCGTGCGACAAGACTAACAACGGGCCCGCGACAAGGCCGACTGCTTGGCGCGAGGCGGCCAGTGCGGTGCGCACCTGCGGCGCCTGCGCCTAGCGGGGGTGTGTCACGATACAATTGTTTGTATCGTGAGATGGCCTTGTGTGGCGGCCTGAGATTCGTCCGGCGGCGGCGGCGCGACCGCTGCGATCTGGCGGGAGCGTTGCGACGTAGTGTGCTGGCTGCAGTGTGCGATGGCCCAGCGGCGAGGACTATGTGGTGTTGTATCGTGATGGGGCGATGACAGCCAGGCACTCTGATGGCGCGCTGACCTTGGCGCGACCGGCCGGTGAACACTATGTGCTGGCGTTGTGCGCCTGTTATCAGATCGCGATCAGCGTCTGATTTTGTGTCGCTGTTGTGCTCACCATGTGCGTGGTGGCCACAGTGAAGGGGGCCGCGGTATGGTGCCTACCATGACCGGCGCCAGCGGCACGACGCTAGATTATCTGCCACTATGCATGACCAGGATTTTAGTAATTCTTTGCTATTTACAATCCGCTTTGTTTGAGCCTTTGTTCGCGACACTGTCGGTTTCAAAACTAATAAAATAAAAAAATTTTGTTGTATATAATTTAAAGTTTGAAAGATTTTTTGGTATGTGAATACTGTCACGGGGCTGTATTTACACCATTCAAGGTACTTCATAGAAATTCAATGTTACCATTTGACATGTGTAGATGGCAAGTGGAGGGCACGAAGATAGAGGCGATGGACGGGGCAATGGTTGTGTGCCACCAACCCTAAACCAACAAGCTTTCATCAAAGCTAGTAGTGCGTTGCCATGATTACAGGCTTGTGCGGTGGTGAGCAGGCGGTCCAAAGCGATCTCGGTGTTTAAAGTACATTGTCCTCCAATGGTTAGAGGAGTGGACTACAGGGTCGGGACCTTATGACCCACGGAAGGGAAAGAAATAGATGTTATCACGAGGCATCCGAGGATATGAGTGATGGTACTAAGAGGAAGGGGAGATCGATCTTCTTCAGTTCGAAAGAAGCGAAGGGTTCTAGTGTAAGGGTTCAGGCCAGGTTATCCGGGCCCGGGGATGAAATTTAGGGTTGCCCGTACGGGCATTACAAATGTTATGTTTCCATTGCCAGCAGCCCGGACATATGAGGAGGGATTGCCCTCGGGCGGGGATCAGAGGTTTAGGGGCGGTGCAGTCCCCGGTCAAATGTAGGGCGGAAGCGGTCTGATTTTTCCACACCCTAGTATGGGTCGGAGGAACCGGTGCTCCAGTCGAGGGTGTCGCGCCGGCCACCTAGTACTTTCGAGGCCCGGGCCACATAAGGCGGGACCCGAGGAGCATAGGTCGGGGTCGACCACGGGACTTGCGGGTAGAGTTCGGGCGGAGCTGGGCGGATGGCGATGTTCCATTGCCGCCCGGCTGGGCATATGAGGCAAGGTTGTCCCCAGGAGCGAGGGTCTCATGATGCTATGGTGAGCATCTGAATCAGTAGGACATCTTCCAGGTGCGTTTCTACTCTTGCACTTGTTGACTAGAGTAGCGTTTAAATTGGATGCATCGTATTCATTCATTGTTGCATCTTGTGTGATAGAATTGGGCTTGGAGATCGAGGCCTCTAGAAAAGCCATTGTATGGATGTTCTCCCCTAAAACCTAGGGTGAGAGTTGACCTGATAGGTCAGGATTGTGAGTCAAAGGTCTCCGAGATTCTGCTCATGGTGGACCCCCGGGGGATGGCATCGAGTCGGGTGTGGGTGCACGGTGACATCACGTCAAGTCGGGTGTGGGTGCATGGTATGGTAATTCATCACTCTTAGTGAGTGTAGATTAAGTTTGTCTTTGGCACTATGTCCAATGAAGACTCATAGTTCAAATGAGGAATGAAAAGTAATTAATGTGTGTTGGGCGAAGCAAGAAGGGGGCTGTTAATCCCCTCAGGTGAAAAGCCTGGAAATAGGGTGAAGGAGACCGACGGTAGTATCCGAAAGGTCCTGTATGGGTGAAAGAGACTCATAGAGATATCTAGAATTTCTGTATGAGTGTAAGAGACCCCGTGGAGATATCCAGAATTTCTGTGTGGGTGTAAGAGACCCGTGGAGATATCCAAATTTACGTATTGGGTGTAAGAGACGTGAGATATCGAATTTGAGTGGGTGTAAAGAGACGATGGAGATATCCAGAATTTCTGTGTGGGGTGTAAGAGACCCGTGGAGATTTTCAGAATTTCTTTGTGGGGTGTAAGAGACTCGTGGAGATATCCAGAATTTTTGTGTGGATGTAAGAGACTCGCGATGTAGGCCGAAAAGTTCTGTTGCCCGAGAGAGAAAATACACGGTCATGGTTATCACGTAGACTTAGAGTTGGGTGATAGGAGTCGGGACTGATTCGGAATTAGTTACCCATTGGCGAATTGCGTCAAGTGTTGGTGAGCCGACAAGGGCTCGGTATATGGATGCAATTCATGACATGGATTAGGTTGACGGCCCATTGGAATTGTCAGTGATTGTGACCTTGGAAAGGTCAATGTTTGCACACCAAGCAAGGATTGTGTAGGGTTACATATGCAAGTGGTTGGATGCGTATGTGCGTGGAATTTGGGTGAGTGCTAGGAGGGGAGAATGTGACCAGAGAAAAATCTAATTTTACGAAAAATGGCAAAATGGTAATTTTAGTCAAAGTCGAAAATTTTCTAGATCTCGGATGTGAAACGGACTTCAGTTGGAATGTAATCTAGCTTCCAGTGAATTCGAGTGGGTTGGAATTTGTACGTTTTTCGAGGCAATGAGCGTGGGACACTTGACACATTTTGAGTGGCTCTGGCTATACTTACGATGTCGGTCTGATCAACTTGAGCTCAAGTGTGGGACCCACATGGACATGGCATGATGCCATTGGAGGAAAATCAAAGGTAGGTGGATAAGTGGATAAAGAAATCCAAAATAAACCCGATGATGGCTTGACATGTGGCAATGAAGGGACACAACAGAAATAAAACAAAAGAGAAAAGAACAATTCTCTTGGCATTTTGGGCAGAATACGTGCAGTGGAGGGGAAATCAAATTATAGAGAGAGAAAGTCCAACTTCTCTCTAGATTTCTCGGCTTTCGGACCGTCGGTTCGCTTTAGGCCAAGAAGCAAAGTTGTTCTACGCAGCAAGGGCTATGCGTGGGCACTGGTTTTAGGGAGTTTCAACAACTCCGGGAGGTAGGGGTCTTCTCCTACTCGGTTATTTTCGGTTTTAAGAGCCTTGTAAATGTTTTGGTTGATTTGAGGCCGTGAGTGGCCATTTGATCGGTCCCGAAAATTCGGGACTGAAATGCTAGAAATTTGGGACTATTTTGAGTAGTCACAGGATTGATACGGGAGATTTGGTATTGGTCGTGATTGCAATTCATAAGGAAATAAATTATGGTTTTGGTGTTGTTGGGCGAAAATGGCCATGGATTTGGTTCCACAAAGTGGAGCCGATGCTTGAGTAGAGGGATGCCTGAGACCTTTGCTTTCGTTTAGGAATTTGGTAAAAACAGTCTCGGTTTGCTTGATTGGACCAAAACAAATGTCCATGTGTTATTTGCATGAAATTGCTTGAAATGAATGACTTGAATTGTGTGGAAAGAAATTGTTAATGCATGAAATTTACTGTGTTAACATAAATGTTTGAATTATATAAAATATAATTGTGTGAGAGCCATTGGAATTAAATTGGATTGTTGATTAGCCCAGGTGAGCTAATCTTGATGTTATTGCTAAGAATTGAATAACATGTGATTGGTATGTAAATTTTGTTAATACACGCATAATTGATATATTGGCATGAATGGTTTGGAAATGGCATAACGCATTCCATATGCACCGGGGCAACCTAGAATAATAGGTGTGAGTGCATGACATGAAAGAAAATGAAAAACGAAAATGGTTGTGATAGAAATTTCAGTGGAAGATTTTGGGAGGTGGATTGGGAGATTGTCCCAGCAATTCACGTCGAGGCCATGGTGTTTGGGAGGGACATCGACAAATTCTTCTTAGAGGGTTGTCGATAGATTTTGCAGAACTTCGGTAGTATGTGTTCGAGAGCAAAAACCTTTTGTTTCAAAAACTGTATTTTTCTCACATTTGGCTTAGGCATGTGTGAGGGAGTCAATGAGGGCTCGAGAAATGCGAAAGGGTGAGTCGCATTCTCATCCATATCATGTAGACATTCAAGTAGGATCATGTATTTGCTTGGGGTGAAAACCCTATAAAATCCAATTTTTCTGAAAAATGGCAAAATGGTCATTTCGGTAAAAAATCTAAAAATTTTCTAGATCTCAGATGACGAAACGGATTTCACCATTGGAATCGTCTCGCAAAATCTAGCTACCACGTCAAATTTCGTCGAATTCAATGACAATCGAAATTTCACGTTTTTCGAGGCATCGGGTGTCGGGTGCTGTAAAACGGCTCGTGAAAGACATGTGACGTGACAAGAGTCACCTACTACATGTACTCATGTGACACATGTTGCATGATTAGTGAGAGGATGAAATGGATGGCCTAGATTGTGCAAAGTGTCAAAAATCAAGAAAAAATGGACATAGATGGAATTAATTGAAATGTTAATGAGAATAAAGACAAAGAGAATAGTGATCTTAACTTCTCCAAAACACACAAAGAGACGTCATTTGAGTCAAGCCGTGCGTGTGAGGTTTGAGTATTAGAGAGAGAGAGCTCCTCTCTAGATTCACGGCCGTTCGGACCCGTCGGTTCTCGGTAGACGAGAAGCGAAGTCGTCTGTGGCGAGAGGGCTACGGGGGTGTACTTAGATTTGGTGGAATTGGCAACTCGAGAGGTAGGGATCTTTCCTATTTGTGTTATTAACTTGGCTAAGAGCCATGTAAATGGTTGGGGATGTTCGAGGCTTGGATTAAGCCGTATTTTCGGTCTCTCAAACCATTTAGGCAAGTGGAGAAAATCCCCATTGTTGTGGTCGTAAACAGTGCCAACCCGAGGGTTTCACTGTTCATGTGAATAGTGACATGATTTTTTGTATGAATTTTTATGTTGTTGAGTGATTCAAAATAAATTGTTTGATTGGTAAATTAGCCCATGTGAGCTAATTTTGGTGTTATTGATTGAGAATCGAATAAAATGGATTATGGGTATTAATTGTGTTAATACATGCATGTAAATATATTAGCATGAATGGCTTGGAATTGTGTGAGAATTAATATGTTAATGCATGTAATTAAATGTGTTAACATGATGTGGAATTATATAAAAATATAATTGTGTGTAAGCCATTGGAAATGAATTGTAATTAGCTCAAGTGAGCTAATTTTGATGTTATTGATGTGAATTAAATAACATGTGGCATGTATGTAAATTTTGTTAATACATGTGTAAATGATATATTGGCATGTGTGGATTGAGAATGGCATAACGCATTTCATATGCACCGGGGCAACCTAGAAAATTAGGTGTGAGTGCACGGCATGAAAGAGAATAAAAAGGATGTTTTTCTCGTGGTGGTTTAGGCATGCAAGAGGGAGTCGGTGAGGACTCGAGACATGGGATTGGGTATGTAGACATTCAAGTAGGATCATGTAATTGCTTGAGTGTGTGTTTATGTTGGATCATTACATTTGCACTTAGGTGGGGAGTAACCCATGTAGGAGATTTTCACTACTGGGCATTGCTCACCCTGTCGAGGGATCATTATTTCAGGTGCAGGGAGTGTACAGGAGGACAACGCTCACTAGAGGCCGCGTTTTAGAAGAAAGTCGGATTGTGGCTTTAGTATTTACTTTTGTATAACATGTATTAGAAACTCGAAATTTTAATATATGTTTGAATTAAGAGTGATTTATTAACTCTTGACCATGTAATATAGTTGGTTGGATATTTTTAGCGAGCATTGATGTATGGGCCCACGTGGCCATTTTTACTCATTTTAATTGTATATGGACCCGGCGTGGTCTTTGTAAAATATTGGGACAGGTTGCCATGTGATTGGGACAGGTTGTAATTTGGGTAGAGCTCCCCGGTGAAAGGAGGCTATGGGTCCCCTCATGAAGTGGTGTCGGGTTGCAGGCATCCGCAGTATTTTGCGAGGTTGACGAGGTTGTCACGGACCCAGAGCGGGGCGTCACATCTTGGTATCAAAGCTTAGGTAAACGATTACCTAGGGAGCTCGGGTTTGGGTATCCATAAGTTTAGTCCTGATACCAGCTTCACAGCTTGGTATCAGAGCTTAGGTATACGAATACCTAGGGCTTGAGGGACTTGGGCTTAGGCCATGGTCATAAGGTCTAAGAACATCACAGTTTAGTATAGCTCGAGGTTAGATACTAGAGTTATAGCTTAGTATCAGTAAGTTAGGTATACGGTTTACCTAGGACTTGATGGGAAACAGGTTAGATCATGCTTCCTTGTGCATTTTGGTGAATGAAATGTGATGTGTGATTGGATTGTGTGTTGTATATGTGATTGGTGTGTATAACATGAGTGATGTGTGATCATGTGTTGTATGAATTATGTGATTTGTATGCTTGGTGAGTAGCATAGGAGAAAAGCGTTAGTTTCTTAGGGTGAAAATATAACTTAGGTGTTCGAAAATTTTGGCAAAATGGTCCAGAATTGAACGAAAATAAATAAATAAATAAATAAATAAATAAATAAATATATATATATAAATAAATAAATAAATAAATAAATATATATATATAATTTTAAGACTGATAGTTCAGTTTGAACATATCTGATTGTGTTGTGAAACTCACGGAAAAATTTTCAGTTTTTCTTGTACGGATTTAAAATTTAACTCATAAAAATTTTTGGTTGTATGGTAGTACAGGCTACTACAATTATGGAGTATGAGAGCTGCGGAGATGAAAAAAAAAAAAAAAAATGATGTGAAGAAAAAAAAATTTCTAAGGTTTTACAGTGTGTAAAACTGGAAAAAATGGATAAAATAAATTTTAATAAATTTATTTGGTTTATTGGAAAATGAAAAAAAAAAAATATATATATATATATATATATATATATATATATAGTTTTTTTTTAATTAACTTCCGAGTAGCTAGAATGAGAAAAAATGGTGTGAAAAAAGCGCTAAGAAGCGACTAGATGGGCTACTGTCCATTTGAGTCACGATATAATGGATTGTATCGTGACACAGGGCTAGGGAGGCCTTGCCGCTGGGGAGTGTGTCATGATACAATCGGTTATATCATGACAGGCGGAGGCTTACTCTTTGGGTTGTGTCATGAAGACGAGGCCTGGCTGCGGTCGTCGCAGCGATTGCGACCGCGGCACAGCGAGGTGCGATACGGTGCGCGGCTGCTGACCCATGAGGAGCGGGGTCGCGATGCAATTTTGTATCGTGGCCAGGGCGCAACGTGACTGCGACATGGCATGCCCGGCGTGCGCATCTTCCGTGACCTTCTTTGGGCTTCGTACGATCACGGCCGGGGAGGGGGCCGGTACGGCGCCCGGCGACCTGGGCGCGAATGCTGGCGTGTAGTGGGCGCGGCTGGTCAGGGTGTGCCTAGTGCATGACCCGATTTGTTGACTCGGGACAACGTTGCAGTCCAGCATTTGAACAACGTTCATGAGCCTTCATTCCACGAGGTTTAAAATAAATAAATAAAAAGGATGTTTTTCTCGCATTAGCTTAGGCATGCTTGAGGGAGTCGGTGAGGACTCGAGACACGGGATTGGGTATGTAGACATTCAAGTAAGATCATGTATTTGCTTGAGTGTGTGTTTATGTTGGATCATTGCATGTGCACTTAGGTGGGGAGTAACCCATGTAGGAGATTTGAACTACTGGGCATTGCCACCTGTCGGGGAATGTGTTGGTCTGGGGAAGTGATCGGGAAGGCGGCACTCATTAGAGGTCGTTTTCAGAAGAAAGCCGACATGTGGCTTTGACATGGATTATGTGGTATGTATTATATTCTTAATTTTAATATATGTGTGTATTAAGAGTGATGTAACAACTCTTGAACTATTGGTATATAGTTGATAGGTAATTTTGTGAGTATTGATGCATGGGCCCAAGTGGCCATTTTTAATCATTTTAAATTGTATATGGACCCGATGTGGTTGTTATGAAATTTTGGGACAAGTTGTACCTTGGGTAGAACTCCCCGTAAAAAGGAGACTCTACCCCATTTTTCGTGAGTGGTGTCGGGTTACCCGACGTCCATGAGTATTCCGCGGGTTGACGGGTTGTCAACGAGACACCCCGACTTTGGGGCGTCAGAGGAACCAGTTTCAATCTTGGGGTGTTATCTGAAGCACCTTCGAGGCGGTGGATGGGCGGAGTGTGGGTCAGGTCAAATCTGGGGGCTCAGCGGCGGGGACTTCTAGTCAAGCAAGACGGGACGATGTGTTATTTATGTATCGACATCTTGGGCATATGGGACGAGATTGTCTGAGGCGGGATCTGTGGTGCGGGTGCGAGTATACAGGCGGTCGGATATGCAGTGCGTTCTACTCTTGCACTTGTTGACTATAGTAGCGTTTGAATTGGATGCATCATGTTCATTCATTAATGCATCTTGTGTGACATATTTGAACTTAGAGGTTGAGGCCTTTAGAGAAGCCATGTGTGGATGTTCTTCCCTAGGATGTAGGGTTAGAGTTGACCTGATAGGTTGAGATTGTGAGTTAGAGATCTCCAAGATTCTGCTCATGGTGGACCCCCGGGGGGGATCACATCGAGTCAGGGTGTGGGTGCACGGTGACATCGCGTCGAGTCGGGTGTGGGTGCACGGTATGGTAATTCACCACTCTTGGTGAGTGTGGGTTGAGTTTGTCTTTGGGACTACATCCAATGAAGACTCCTAGTTCAAATCAGGAAATGAAGAGTAATTAATGAGTGTTGGGCAAGCGAAGGGGTCGTTAATCCCTCGAATTGAAAAAGCACAGGTTAGGGTGAAGGAGACCGCGGTAGTATCAGGTCATGTGGGTGTAAGGGCTTGGGAGATATCTCGAATTTACGTGTGGGTCTGAGAGACAGGGAGATATCCCAAATTTCTGTGTGGGTGTAAGAGACCTAGGGAGCTATCCCGAATTTCTATGTGGGTGAGACCAGGGAGCTATCCAGACTACGTGGGTGTAAGGGCAGTGGAATCAGAAATATACGTGTGGGTGTAGGGGCAGGGAGATATCCCCAGTCTCTGTGTGGGTGTAAAGAGGCTGTAGGGTTATCAGAAATTTACGTATTGGGTGTAAGAGACCCGTGGGTTATCAAAATTTCTATGTGGGTGCAAGAGACCAGTGGAGTTATCAGAATTTACGTGTGGGTGTAAGAGACCCCGAAGATATCAGAAATTTCGGTGTAGTTATAAGAGACTAGTGGAGATATACGAAATTTTACGTGTGGGTGTAAGAGACAGTGGAGATATCCGAAATTTACGTGGCTGTGTGGATGTAAGAGGCTACGCGATGTAGGCGAAAAGTTACGTTGCGCAGGAAAACACACAGTTATGTTATCACGAAGGCTTAGAGTTGAGTGGTAGGAGTCGGGAGTGACTCGAGATGAAAACACATGGTCATGGTTATCACGAAGACTTAGAGTTGAGTGATAGAAGTCGGGAGTGACTCGAGATGAAAACACACAGTCATGGTTATCACGTAGACTTAGAGTTGAGTGATAAGAGTCAGGAGTGACTCGAGATTTGGATCTATGGGAAATTGCATTGGAGTGTTGGTGGCGGCAAGGGCTTCGGTATATGGAATGTCATTCATGACATGGATTAGGTTGTGGTCCATTGGTTCATCAAGTGATTGTGTGACCTTAGGAAGGTCGGCGTTTACCTGGCGAGTTGTGTAGGGTTACATATGCACGTGGTTAGATGCGTATGTGTGTGGAATTTCGACACGAAATTCTTTAAGGGGGGGAGAATGTGAAAACCCGAGAAAATCTAATTTTTCTGAAAAATGGCAAAATGGTCATTTCGGTAAAATATCCAAAAATTTTCTAGATCTCGGATGACGAAACGGATTTCACTGTTGAAATTCTCTCGTGAAATCTAGCTACCACGTCAATTTACGTTGGTGAAGGCAGTCTAAATTTCACGTTTTTATTGCCGGGTGTCGAATGCATCAAAAGCTTGACTCGTGAAAGACATGTAGCATTGACAAGAGTCGCTCACTACGGTATCTTTCATGTGACACATATTGCATGATTAGTGAGAGAATGAAATGGATGGCCTAGATTGTGCCAAGTGTCAAAAATCAAGAAAAATTGGACAAATGGAATTAATTGAAATGTTAATGAGAATAAAGACAAAAGAAGAATAGTGATCTTTTTCTCCAAAACACGAAAATGCGGGTCAACGGAATAAACGATGCACTAGTAAGGGTTTGAGTTTTAGAGCTCTTCTCTCCCAGATTTACGGTTGTCGAATGGAAGTCGATTCTCGACGGACGAAGCAAGAATCGTCGCGAAGCACGCGTGGGCCTTGGAGTGGTGGGGATCCGACGACTCGGGAGTATGGATCTTCTCTTTGTGTTATTCTTTGGCTAGAGCCGTGTAAATGTTGCAGGGATGTTCAGGAGCTTGGATTAGCCATGTTTTAGGTCTCAAACATTTGAACCAAGTTGAAAAATCCCATTATTTATTGGCCATGAGCGGTGTCTTGGGTTTCCATTCACATGAATAGTAGCGTGAATTTTGATGTGAAGATTTTATGTTGTTGAGTGATTCAAATTAATTGCTTGATTGGTAAGTGGCCATGTGAGCTAATTTTGGTGTTGTAGTTGAGAATCGAATAAAATGGATTATGATTCTATTAATTGTGTTAATACGTAAGTGTGTATGAAATATATTAGCATGAATGGCGGAATTATGTAGAAATTAATATGTTAATGTATAATTAAATGTGTTAACATGATGTGGGAATTATATAAAAATATAATTGTGTGTAAGCCATTGGAAATGAATTGTAATTAGCTAGTGAGCTAATTTTGATGTGCGATGAGAATTAAATAACATGTAGCATGTATGTAGAATTTTGTTAATACATGTGCTTGAGTGATATATTGG
The DNA here is from genome assembly GCA_016808115.1 of Tetrastigma voinierianum. NCBI lineage: Eukaryota > Viridiplantae > Streptophyta > Magnoliopsida > Vitales > Vitaceae > Tetrastigma > Tetrastigma voinierianum. Next base: position 257,036 of record JAEQBH010000387.1, read on the forward strand.
CATGTGTGGATTGAGAATGGCATAACGCATTTCATATGCAAGGGGCAACTGAAAATTAGGTGTGGTACACGGCATGAAAGAGAATAAAAAAGGATGTTTTCTGCGTGGTGGTTTAGGCATGCATGAGGAGTCGGTGAGGACTCGAGACACGGGATTGGGTATGTAGATTCAAGTAGGATCGTATATTGCTTGAGTGTGTTTATGTTGGATCATTGTTGCATAGGTGGGAGTAGCCCATGTAGGAGATTTTCACTGCGGGCGTGCTCCTGTCGGATCATTATTTCGGGTTACGGGGGAGTGTCACGGAGGACAACGCTCACTAGAGGCCGCGTTTTAGAAGAAAGTCGGATTGTGACTTTAGTATTTACTTTTGTATAACATGTATTAGAAACTCGAAATTTTAATATATGTTTGAATTAAGAGTGATTTATTAACTCTTGACCATGTAATATAGTTGGTTGGATATTTTTAGCGAGCATTGATGTATGGCCCACGTGGCCATTTTTACTCATTTTAATTGTATATGGACCCGGTGTGGTCTTTGTAAAATATTGGGACAGGTTGCCATGTGGTTTGGGTGAGGTTGTAACTGTTTTGGGTAGAGCTCCCAGTACAAGGGCTACACTTGGGTTTGTAGTGGTGTCGGGTTACCCGACATCCACGAATATTCAGTGGGTTGACGGGTTGTCAACGGACCCCCGGGAAATGGGGCGTCACAGGGGCAACCTAGAATAATAGGTGTGAGTGCATGACATGAAAGAAAATGAAAAACGAAAATGTTTGTGAAAGAAATTTCAGTGGAAGATTTTCCGGAGAATTGGGTTGGGAGATTGTCCAACAATTCACGTCGGAGGAGCCCATGAATTGTTTCGGAGAGTTAGCCAACAAATTCTCCTCGGAGGGTTGTCCAATAGATTTTACCGAAACTCGTTCGTATGTTTTCGAGAGCAAAAACCTTTTGTTTCAAAAACTGTATTTTTCTTACATTTGGCTTAGGCATGTGTGAAGTCGATGAGAGTTTGGAGAAGTGAGAAGGGTGAAATTAATTCTCATCCATATCATGTAGACATTAGTAGGATGCGTATATTTGCTTGAATGTGTTTGGTTCATTGCATGTGCACTTAGGTGGGGTAACCCATGTAGGAGATTATCACTGCGGGCATTGCTTTCGCCTGTCGATGGATCATTATTTCAGTGCAGGGGTGTTTCGGAAGGCGGCGCCCATTAAGGTCGCTTTTGAGGAAGAAAGCGGGATTGTGACTTTGGTGATTATTTTAAGTAAAACATGTATTAGGATTCTAAATTTTAATATATGTTTGTATTAAGAGTGATGTAATCAACTCTTCAACTATAGCAATATAGTTGGTTAGATTTTTTGTGAGTATTGATGTATGGGCCCAAATGGCCATTTTTACTCTTGTACGGGTCTCATAATATGAGACACCGCAATTTCCGTGGAGTTGACGGGTTGTCCAACGGACCTGAATCGAGTGTCACATAGTGTAAGTGACTATGAGGTAAAAATTTAACCTTTTTTTTTTTTAGTTTTTTCTTAATAGTAAGTGGATTTTACTGTGAGCTTAGTTAAAATCATGATCTTAATTTTATTAGTTTTGAAACCAATTTCAATCCTAAAAAATTGCAATGGGATAAGGAAATAATCAAGGACAAAATTGGTAAATTTATATAAATCACTTAGCATTAAATTTGCATATATATATATATATATATATATATACATATATACATAAATATATATATATATATATATATACTGTATTTATAAAATAGATATTGCTTGAAATATTAGTATTGTATTTCTTTATTAAATTATTAATTATTATGACTACATATATTTTTATATTAAAATTTTATTTATTTATTACATGAGACATCAAAATAGAATTTTAATAAATTGTACTTACAAGAAATAAATTTTACTTTTTAAATAAAAATATTTTCAAAAATAATAAAAATAAATGAGAATTATCTTCAAAAAAGAATATTAAAAAACATCATTTAATTTTTTTTTTTAAAAAGGTCTTTTGATGTAAGACATCTTTCATATTAAAAATTTTATTACAAATAATTTTAAAAATGTAAAACCCAAGAAAATTCAAATTTTCTGAAAAATTGTAAAATGGTAATTTCGGTCAAAATCCGGAATTTTTCTAGATCTCGGATGATGAAACGGACTTCCACCAGATTTAGGTCGTCTGAGAAATCTAGCTCACAGTCAATTTTGTTTGAATTTTGAAACGGGAGATGAATTTCCGTTTTTGAGGCAACGGCGTAATCTGGGCTGTACATTTGAGTTTGCTCACGGTGTGACCCAAGTGTCGGGTGCGAGTGAGTCAAACAAGGAGAGCCAAGTGGGACCACGTGGACATGGCACCTCCTAGTGGATGGAAATCAAAATAGGTGGATCTTGGGATAGTGTCGTATCAACCAATGGAAGGATGACATGTGGCAATGAGGACAAAAAGGGAATTACATGAAAAGAAAAATACATCTCCTTCTCTATTTTGGCCTGGTATGTACTAGCGAGGAGGAAATAATCTTGGGAAAGTCTAAGCTTACTCTCTAAATTTCTACGGCGATGATTGTCCGGGTCGACGGGGCAAAGAAACAAAGTTAACTCTGGCGCAAGGGTTCTGGCGTGAGCCTTGGTTTGTGGGTTTAGAGCAACTCAGGAGTGAGGTTTTCTCCTACTTGATTTAGTAATCCTTGTTTAAGAGCCTTGTTGTGGTTTGGATGGTGTGAGGTCGTGAGTGAAATTCGTTTGGTCGATTCCCACGAAACTTGGGGCTAAAATCTTTGGAATTTTGGGGTTTAGTTTGGACAATCCGGGCCCGATCTCGGACTGAAAATGGTCATGTGTGCCTTATATGTGTATTATATATGTGTTATATCTTTATATTTAGATAATGTACAAATTGTGGTCTTGGGTGTTGTGAGTAGGAAATGGTCATGAATTTGGTTCAAAGGGTAAGGCAAGAGGGTTTGATGAGGGCTATGCGGACAGCCCGCACTGTATTTTGGGGACGTAAAAATAGTCTCGATTTTACATGTTAGGCCAGAAAATGTCCATATGAAATTGCTTAGGTGGATGTATGGATTGTGTGGAAAATGATATGTTGATAAAACTGTAGTTTTAATGTGTTAACATAATGTTTAGATTATATGAAATATAATTGTGTGTGAGCCATTGGAATTGGATATGGCAATTTAGCGTAATGCATTCATATGCAGGGCACCTAGAATAGTAGGTGTGGTACGCAAATAAGAATTAGAGTTGTCCAAGCAGTAGGTTCTTTGTAAATTATTAAAAATAGTAACTGTCGGAGAAAGTTGTCAAAGAATTGTGTTGGGAAAGTTGTCCAACAATTCACGTCGGAGGACCCATGAATTGTTTCGGAGAGTTACCCAACAAATTCACCTCGGAGGATTGTCCAACGTATTTATATCGGAGGGTTGCCCACCATTAAAACAAATATTTTTGTTTGGAAAATGATTTTCCTACATGGCTTAGGCATGTGTGAGGGAGTCGGTGAGGACTCAAGACATGAGATTGAGCATGTAGATATTCAAGTAGGATCATATATTTGCTTCAATGTGTTTGGTTGTCATTACATGTGCACTTAGGTGGGGAGTAACCCATATAGGAGATTATCACTCACTAAGGTATTACTCACCTGTGGAGAGAAGAATATTTAAATTCACGGGAGTGTTTGGGAGACGGCGCTCACTGAAATAGATTTTTAAGAAAGAAAGCCCAGGATTGTGGCTTGACATATATTTTGTAAAACATGTATTATAATTTTTAAGCATAATATCTTATCATTAGTATTAGAGTAGTGTAATAACTCTTGAAAGCTATGGTAATATAGTTGATGATATTTTGGTTAGTATGACGTGTAGGCCAATATGACCATTTTTACTCATAATGTGAGAAACGCAGGTTTTCATAGGTTGACGGTGGTCAACGGGACCCTCGAGAAATGGGGCATCACAAAAAATGTCAAACAAAATTGTGATTTGGAATCTTGAGAATTTATTCTTAAATATTTTTAGGTATTCTAAACAAAATATTTTCTTAAAAATATCTGAATTATAAAAACTTTCTTTTAGTTTAAGATTAGCTATAAATATCTCAAATTGTAAAAAAAATATTTTAGTTTAAGATTTTATTATTGTATTTATTTCATATTCCATATAAAAATATATTTTATAAGAAAACATGGACAAAAATCATTTTTGTTTAGTTTCAAAATATATTGTCATAATATATTATTAAAAATGAATTTTGATTTAAAAGTCATGAATTTATTTAAATGGAATGAAATAATCTTATGACCAAAATCGCTAAACTAAAATAGTTTTAAGTCTAGATATTTTATATCCACAATCTTTTGTTTATAATACTTAAAAATTTTAAGAGAGAATAAAATCTCAAAATTTTCAAATATACTTTTATACCAATTAGAAAAGTTTAATTTATTAAATTTTATTTTTGATATCATTACGTAATTAATCATTAAAATAGATTTAAAATTTTAATATAAAATTATAAGTAGTCAAAATAATTAATATTTTAATAAACCAAATAATACTATTATTATATATATATATATATATATATATATATATATATAATATTTATAAAATATAAATAAATTATTTAACTACAATCTAAATATAGTTTTTTAATTTAATCATCATTCACATTCATTGGTGATGATGCTTTTTCAATCGGAATTGGGCTTGAGCGCGATGGATTCTTTGGGCGGTCAGATTGACTGCAGACGTCGGGCTCTTCTGAAAGCAGCTCAAAGGATCGGTGAGGCTCTCTAGATTTACTCTCCATTGCAAAAATGAGTTCTTTCCGTGGAAGAGAAGATCAGCTACTTAGGAATGAAGTTTTGCGCATATGTCTGCGTGCCGCTTTCTGCGATGGGGTGGCACGATATTTATAATGGATGATCGCAGTAATTTTCTGGTGGATGACACGAGAATAGTATCTTTCCTTGTTGGAGGTTGATAGAGTATTTCTGGCTGTGAAATTTTCTTTCCTTTCCATAATGCCAGCAATAAAGGTTGATAGGCAATAATTAGGAAATATCCTGCTCTACGATTGGGCGGAGATTGGGTGTTTTCTCTAATACCGATTCTTGGGCTGCAGTCTTCTTTTAAAGGGGCGGATTAGGCCTGTTGAACTGCATTTGGGATACAATTGGGGTCTATTGCTAGTACTGGGCGCTTTTTAATCTTTGACATTTGAAACTGCGTCTTGGGCTGCGTGCCTATTATTTTTAAACCCATGATTATACTGACCTTTGACTAAGCGAGTGTAGCGAAATTTATCTATCACTTCTGGATCAGTGTGATAGCCACATGGCTACTCAAGAAGGGTTTAATTAGGGCTTTGTCACTGTCCCATATCTTGTGATAATGATGGCTTCGTTTTCTTTGATTTATTTAAGTTTGTTGTCTTAGCTTCCTTAAAAACTCTCTGGCGGTTGCACTTTGTTCCCTTGTTCTTGAAGCTTTTTTGCCTCTGTAAGTTTGTGCTTCCTTTTTTCTTGAATCTTGTCTGACTAGTGTTCGGGGTGCACTGCGGTCCACGATATTTCGCTGAAATTTGGTGTCCTAAATCTTGTTTGACACTTAGTACGTCTTTTCTTCTCCTCTGTCTTTTTGGTTTCGATGTCTTGTGAGGTTCTAGGGCATGCTCGGTTGGGGTTCTACATTTTCTTCGATTTCCCCTTTTTCCTTACTTAACCTTGCATACCTCCGCATGGGTCACAGTCTGCTCTGTTTGCGCCAGGAGTAAAATCCTACCGAGGCGTCAGTTCGAGGCGGGCGGGGGAGGCGACAGTTTAGTGTGGTGGTTCACCGGGACTTCCCAGAGAGGAGCCTCATTTCACCCAGGACAAGTGAGGGCCAAAGTGCTTGAAGTCGGTATCCTAGAGGCTTTGAATATTTGAGGGCTACCATACAGAATGTTAAGGCCGTGGGCCCCAATGGGGTCGAACCTTTGTACGGTGAGATCTTTGCGGCCTGGTATGGGCCCCCGTTTGGGATCCAGGTTTGGTGCCCTAACGTGCTGACCACCTACATAGTTCAAGTGCCCAAGATGGTGTGCTTTTTTGAGGTGGCGTTCAAGAACGATCTCCGCTTCCCCTTGCATCCTTTTATAAAAAGGGTTATGCATCATTTCAATGTCTGCCCCTTTTAGCTTTCCCCTAGCCTGGGGTGTTACGGGTGGGGCTGATAGGCGTTTAGGGACAGGGCTGGGTGTTCCACGTCAGGATGCGAGGCGATTGGAATTTCGCGTTTTTTGAGCGCCGCGCAGTATGGCCCGACTTGTAAACGAAGCGTGATGTGACAAAAGAGTACTTTCTTATATATACCATGTGACACATGTTGCATGATTAGTGAAGGATAGAGAATAAATGACAGATTAAGCCATGTGTAATAAAAAACTTTTAAATCAAACTAAAGGACACAAGGAATTAAGTGAAAAGAATTAAAGATTAAAAATAGACCAGACCATCTTCTTACTCCCGTTTTTACGATTTAGATGCGTCTGATGAGGGGAGAATAGAGTTTAGTTAGAAAGTGCAACTTCTCTCTAGATTTCAGGCGTTCGGACCGTCGGTTCTCGTCGGGGCTTGAAGCCAAGGTGATCGGCTGAGGGCTCACAGCGTGGACAGAATTTTGTGGAGTTTAAATGACTCAAAGAGGTAAGGGTTTTCTCCTACTTGCTTTAATCCTTGTTTAAGAGCTTTGTAAATGATTTGGAGTGTTTGAGGCTGTGAATGGCCGTTTGGTCGGTCCCAAAACTTGGGACTTAATTTTGGAATTTTTAGGACCCGTTTTGGACAGTCCCGGACTGATCCCGGGCTGGAAATGGTCCCCTTGTGTTATAATTGTGTGTTAAATTATGGTTTGGGTGTTGTTGGGCCAAAAATGGCCATGGATTTCGGTTCCACAAAATTAGGTAGTGCTTAATGAAGGGCGTCACAGGAGACGACCATTGCTCGTTAGGGATGTTAAAAACAGTCTCAATTTGCTTGTTAGACCGAAAATGTCCATGTGTTTTTTCATACTATTTCTTAAAAATGAATGGCTCGAGATATGGGTGGAAATAAATTGTTAATGCATATAATTTAATGTGTTAACATGAGGTTGAATTATATAAAAATATAATTGTGTGTGAGCCATTAGAATTGGATTGTTGATTAGCCCATGTGAGCTAATTTTGATGTTATTGCTATGAATGAATAACATGATGTTGTGAGTAAATTTTGTTAATATATGCATGCAAAACATATTAACATGAATTGTATGGAAATGGCATAATGCATTTCATATGCATCAGGGCAACCTAGAATAATAGGTAAGAGTGCATGACATGAAAGAAAATGAAAAACGAAAATGGTTGTGAAAGGAATTTCAATGGAAGATTTTCCGGAGAATTGGGTTGGGAGATTGTCCAACAATTCACATCGGATGAGCCCATGAATTGTTTGGAGGAAGTTGTATCAACAAATTCGCCTCGGAGGGTGTCGATAGATTTTACGAAACTCGGTAGTATGTTTTTGAACAAACGCTTTTGTTTTTTGAGAAAGCAGTATTTTCTCACATTTGGTAGGCATGCGTGAGGGAGTCGGTGAGCTCGAGAAGTGGAAGGGGTGAGTCCATCCTCATCCATTATCATGTAAGAGCAATCAGTAGGATCATGTATTTGCTTGAATGTGTTTGTGTTGAATCATTACATGTGCACTTAGGTGGGGAGTAACCAGTAGCAATTATCCTCTTGGGCATTCTTGCGACCTGTCGAGGGATCATTATTTCGGTACGGGTGTTCGGGGACAGCTCAACTGAGGCAGCTGAGAAAAGCCAGATTGTGGCTTTGATATGAAATTTGTAAAACATGTATTAGAACTCTTAAGTTTAATATATATTTGTATTAAAAGTGATGTAACAACTCTTGAATTATGGTAATATAGTTGATTGGATATATTTTTAGTGAGTATGGATGTATGGGCCAATGTGGCCATTTTACTCATATATGGGTCTCATGACATGAGACACGGTTATTCCGCAGGTTGACGGTGGTCAACGGGACCCCCAGGAAATGGGGCGTCACGACAATCCCTTTAGTCGAGAGGACACACTTGGTGTTCCTGTCGTCTGGACTACCCGAGGAAGAGGGCCTCACATTGAGCTCTCCCTCGTTACAGTTTGTCTTGGTTTCGAGTCCACGAGATATTTCGACATTGCTTTGGTCGCATGGCCTTCGGTGCTCGGCCAGTCCTGATCACGGGACAAGGAGGTGACAGGCTGGTGAAGTGCGCCGCGTGCACATTAGAGCTCATTAGGTCGAATATTCTGGGCCCAGGTACGGTCTCTGAGCTGGAGCTTCTTTTACGAGATCTTCTCCCATCTCCGTCATGAAGCCTCCTATCCCCAAATCATCCTCACCACTTGTTTGAGAAACTACTTTATTGCGAAACTACATGGGGAGAGAAAACCGGTCCCGCTGAAGGTCTTGTGAAGAGGCGTGAAGCGAGGAGCCTCAGGAGCTCGCGGAGGTTGCCCCCTGCTCGGGTAAGATCCCAATGGGGGCCTCTTCACCGGCTTTCATCCACGTAGGAGTTTGGAGACTCTTCGGGGAGGCGGATGGGCCCCCTTGGAGGTTCTCCTGACCCGGTCTGAGTCCCACATCGCGGCGCGCGCCTCTTGCGATGGGATGAGGTGACGAGGAATCGTGATCGCTTTGAGGTTGTAGGGGATGAGTGCTCCTATCTTTCTCATCACGAAGCTCGGCTGTGGGGCTATTTCCTCCGCATCCTGCTTGCTTGACTCAGGCCTCGGGAGGTGGGTTATATACTGTACTGTCGGAGGCTGCAGTCTCTTCTAGCGAGGGGAACGCCTCTGTATGTCCAAGTGCTTTCCTCGATCTTTTTCTTTATTGTTTCAGTTTTGTTAGTTGACTTTTTGTTTTTTTTTTTTTTTTTTTTTCTTTTTTTGAGGGGGTGTTATTTATCACGGGCTTTGCAAGGAGGGCCGGCCTTATCGGGAGACTCATTAGGGGCGGAGGAAGTCTTCTGAGGCTAAGGTTAGCTACTGAGCCTCCAGGAGGGAATTTGGTCTTCAAGCCTAGATAAGGGAATTGGCTGAGGAACTCGTGAAGCACAAGTCGGGCTGAAGCGTAGCCGATGGGCGGCGGAACGAGGATAAAGAAAAGGAGGCTCGGAAGGACTCGAAGGTTGCCGAAGACGAGTTGCAGCTGGCCAAAGAGGAGTTGCAGGCCATCAAGGGTGACCTGTGGGCCAAGATGGATGCTTTGGAGCGGGCCCGCCAAGAGGCTCTGGAGGCGGGTAATTCTGTGGAACGCCTGACAGAGGAGCTCGACAGGCTTTGGATGGACCTTGTGAGGCAGGAGGCTCTGGCTATCCGGAGGGGCAAAGTGATAGCGGAGCTTAAAGACGAGGCATGTACCCAATGGGCTTCCGGGTGGCTTGCCTTTCAACATCGGGCTTCCTGGGCTTTCCCAGACCTGGAGTTCAACATCCAGCATTCTGATGAGGAGTTTGAAGGATCCGCTTCCGAGGTTGAGGTTGATGTGGAGCGAGGTGTTTCGGGGCCCACGATCGTGCTCCACTGCTGCGATCTCGGGTTCCTCCGGGGCCTAGCCCATACGCTTTAATTTCTTTGGGGCTCCTTTTGACTCCTCTGCCATGAGTTGGGCCGGCGTCGGGGCGGCCTCGGCTTTTCTTTTTCTTTTTCTTTTTTTAGCGTATCTGGCCGCTGGCTTGGAGTTTTTGTATTGCTTTGATCTTGACTTTTTGTTGATATACGAGATTCATCGATTAATTTCTTCGCTCATTTTCTGTTTGTCGATTCAAAGTTTGCTTGGTTCCCGAGCCACGAGGTTCCTTAAGCGAGTTATGTTATTCCCGCGATCGAAATTTCTTGGGCTCCTGGCCCCAAGACCCTCTTGAGTTGTTAAGATCTGGCCCAGGCTACGGTCTCCACGAGCATTAAGACCCCTCCTCCAGCGAACTAAACTGCGGGCTCTGGGGCGCTAAGACCCTCCTCAGCGAGCCCAGGCTCTTGGGCTCCTAGGCGCTAAGACCCTCTGTTTGTTAAGCTCACGCGATGACTCTTTGGGCTCTTGAGGCGCCCAAGACCCTCTGAGTTGTTAAGCTTTGAAAAGCGGTACACTAGGCTCACAGACCTTAGACCCTCTGAGCTATTAAGCTTTGAAAACTAAGCTACTAGGCTCTAGGGCTAAGACCACAGTCTTCCTTCCCTTGGAAGCGTGTGTGAGAAACTGTGCGGATCGCGGGAATTGGGACCCGGTTATACGACTTCCCAAAGCGTCCACAGCTTCCTTATAAATAGTGATCCCTACTGTGGTGGTTGCTTTAGCTTCCAACCGTCCTTTCTTTAAGCAGTCGAATCCGCATGATGAAGCGTCGGTTTTCCCTAGTTCCTCCTTGTGGGAGTTGTGTTGTTCCTAGCTATTCCGGTGATGAGTTATGCTGGGGAACGTGGCTCAGAGGGCGGTGTGCTTCAAAGAAAAACTTTTAAGCACCGCTTTCTCCATCTTTTCTTTCCTCTTTCTTCTTTTCTTTCTCTTTCTCCTTCTCTTTCTGCTTCTCTTTCTCTCTCTCCCTCTCCCCTTCTCTTTCGCACTCTCTCTTCCTCTCTTTCTTTTTCCCTTTCTTGTGGCTTTTTCCTTGACAGGGTGTTGGTCGATGTGAAGAACGGTTTTCGCTAACTGTAATTTTTAAGATGTAAAGAAAGATTTTGTAATCCTCTGAGGTGGATGTAACCTCCATGTAATGAAATTTTGTATTTAACTGTAGCTCCTTAGAAATAAAGAACAATCTTTGTGAATCACACGCTTCTTCCATCCAGACCCCTTCGTGCCGAGCTCCTGGCTTTATCATTATAACTTATTGTTTGGCCCATCATAACATTAAACAACTTAAAAATGGACATAGAGTGTTATTTGAAATCAAGATGGTGGATCTTTATTACGAATACGTTCAGAGTCTTATTGGTAGGAAACGAGTTTGAGGTGTTCTGACATTCATGAGTGGAAGGCGGGTTTTCCTTCTTAGTTTGGGTTCGCGGATTTGCTGAGTTAGATTATGAGAGATTATGATGTAGGGCTACTTCCCGATTGGGTCCCGGCTTCCACATGTGGTAAAGTTAACTCCCTTCTTTATTAGAAGTTTTTTTAGAACCAGGTCACTTGGCTTGTAACTCCTGGGCTTGACCCTTTGGTCATAATATCTCATTGTCTTGCGGCCCAATTAGTCCTCCATTAAAGCTAGGACTTGCTCATTTTCCTCTAAGGAGATCAAGAAGTTGTGAAGGGCCTCCTTGTTGTGTTCGATGTTTGCTAGTTCAATCCTTGGTGATTTTTAATCCAGGCCTGAAATTTGGATCACCGCTTTGATTGCTGAGGTAGCGAATGGGGTTTCTGAGTTCTTGACTTCGCGGCGTCGTTATGTATGCGCGTAGTACCCTCGGGGGTACTACTGCCCATTTTTCGCACCGATCTTCAGTTTGGTTTCCAATCTTTGCCTTGAGTCCTTATAGGTGACCTTTTGCTTGCCCATTAATTTGCTTGGCGAGATTGAGTTGGGGGACTGAGTAGTAGTTCTTGATTCGAGGCTCGCGTAGAAATCCACTAAACTTAGGATTGTCGAGATTATTTCCCGTTATCATACCACAGAGGACCTCGGATCCACAGACTTTGCATATTATAAAATGCGAAGAAGTTGTGTACCTTACGCTGCATGATTTGTTTGCTAAGGGTTCGGCAGGCCCATTTTGGGTAAAAGCAGTCCACGGCCATAATGATAAATTTGCATTAGCCCCTTCCAATGGGTAGGGGTCCCAATATGTCCAGCCCTCATTGTTGAAAAGGCTAAGGGCTTGTGACTAACATCAGCCGCTCAGATGGGAGATGAGAGATCTTGGCATGCTCCTGACAAGCTTTGCATTTTCTAACCAGTTCTGTCGCGTCTTTGAGCATTGTGGGCCAGTAGTATCACTGTCTCAATGTTTTCCCGCTAAGGTCCGAGCTCCGATGTGGTTGCCACATATGCCCACGTGTACCTCCCTGAGTATGTAGTTGGCGTCTTCCTTCCTACGCACTTAAGAATGGGCATAGAGAAGCCTTGTTTATAAAGGGTCCCCTGATGAACAGTGAATCTTGCTGACCTCGTCCTGAGTTTGGACGCCTCCTTTGGGTCGCTTGGCAATGTACCATCTACCAAGTAATCCGAGGTGGGGTCCATCCATAGTTCGGACATCACATGGGAGACCTCTCCGTTGTCGATGCTTACTGAGGGTTCTGGAAGGTGTTCGACATGTATCAATGCGCGGGTCTTCTTGTGGTGTCCTCGGTTTGGGAGGGCATGTTTCAGGAATTCTCTACTCTTGGTACATGATTGACTTGAACTCGTGTGAACTTCTTAAGCTGACTCGTACCATTTGAGATACAGAGATCATCTTCTCTCCTCTCTCACGGCCTCGTAGGAGTCCTCTATGCAGCACCACCGGTTGGGAGTCATTTGCTCACCTCAGTGATGCAGCCCCGATGAAGTGGGCGAGGTTCAGTCCAGCTATGATAGCCTCATATTTGGCCTCGTTATTGGAGGCTTGGAAGCCGAATCTGAGGGCGTATTTCGTATCTATCCCGTCTGGAGAGGTCAGGATCAGCCATGCACCGCTTCCTTAGGCGTTAGCGGCCCCGTCTACTGATAATCTCCATATGGGGAGGTCGGGTGCTAGTTGGGTAGCCTCCGTAGACTGGGTTAGAGTGAATTCCATGATGAAATATGCCAAGATTTGCCCTTTTACCGCTGTCCTTGGTTTGTACCTTATGTCAAATTCACTCAGCTCTATAGCCCACTTTATCATCCTTAGGAGTTTTACGGTTTGTCTGGTATTTGCTTCGCCGGATATTCGATTGGGACAGCCAGTATAGGCTTGAAAGTAAGGTCGGAGTTTTGGATGTAATTACCACTTCGGGATCGGCTTTTCCATCTTTGGGTACCTCTCCTCAGCTCCTCCCGAGCTTGGGCAATAGTGGCCCGGTTGTTGCACCTGTCTGTTAGCACGGGGCGGCACTAGTTGCAAAGTCTGAAACGGCCAGGTAAAGAGTGAGGAGTTCTCCATCGGAAGGGCTTACTAGAATGGGGGGAGAGCTCAGGTAGGTTTTGAGTGTTGTGAACCCCTCCTAGTAGTGTGCTTCCCACTAGAAGGCCTTTTGAACACGAAAGAAAAGAGTGACATTTGTCGGTAGCTCTGAATGCAGAGAGACGGCTCAGTCATAGCCTATTCACCCTGTCAGGCGTTGAATGTCTTTAATGTTTGAAGGAGGCAGCATATAAAGCACGGCCTTTATCTTATCTAGGTTTGCCTCTATTCCTCGGTTGTTGACTATAAAACCCAAGAACTTCCCGACGAAGACTCCGAAAGCGCATTTGGCTGGGTTTAACTTCATATTATAGCTTTTCAGGACCTGGAATGCCTCGGCTAAATGGGTTATGTGGAGTTCGGCTTTTACCAATTTTACCAACATGTCGTTTATATATACCTCCATAAATGTCCTAATTTGTTTCTGGAACATCCTGTTCACCAGCCTTTGGTAGGTGGCTCCTGCTTTCTTTAGCCCGAAGGGCATTTACTCAAATAATGATGGTTCTAACGATGTGAAGGAATGAGAGTCTTCTCTTAATTATTTGGGGTCCATCTTGATATGGTTGCTTGGCAGAAGGCGTCCATGAAGGCGAGGAGTTCATGATAAATTTGTGGCATCTATTATGAGATCAATCCAGGAGGGGACGCTATCCTTTAGGGCGAATTTTTGTTGATGTAGTGAAATTGATGCGGTAGCCACTTTCCATTGTTTTTGGCGAGACAGCGTTAGCCAACCATTTAGGGGCCACTTTACTTCTCACGATTACCTTTGCTGGAGAAGCTTGCAGAGCCTCTTCGTGTCGCCTGTCTTTAGAGGCAAAACTCCTTCTCTTTTGCTTGGCCAGAAGCCCAAAGGAGGATTGACGTTGACTTGGCGTGTTAATCCTTTGCGGGTCGACCCCACCCATGTCATCTTGTTTCCAGGCGAATACCTCCATGTTCTGCTCTAGAAAACGGATGAGAGGGCATCGGATGTCTTCCGCTAACTTGGACCCTATGTAGACGAGGTGTTTTGGCTGGTCGCCGAGCTGTGCAGGCTCTAATTCTTCTGAGGGCGCAGGTCGGGTGGTTACCTCGTCTCGCATGTCGAGCTCGTCCATGTAGATGTTGTCGACCGTGTTTTGCTTCATTGACGCTGAGTAACATTCCCTGGCTATGCGTTGGTTTCCTCGGACCATTCCTACTCCATTTGCAATTGGAAATTTGATAACCATGTGATAAATTGGAGAGCGGCCCTTATGGCATTGAGAGAGGAACTGCCTAATAACATGTTGTGACCCGATGGAGCATCTACTATGAGAAATCTCACTTAGTTGTTGTAGCGGCATGGGGGTCTCCCAAGTGAGCACTGGTATGCAGGCCCGAGAGGCGTCTCTTTCTCCTAAGAACCCACGTGATGGCGTTAATAGCTTTGGCTTATAGCGCAATGCCCGTTTATCGAAAGCTGATGCGAAGATGATGTCGGTCGAGCTTCCGTTGTCAACAAGGACCCTATGGATCGTTTTATTGGCCACTAGGGCCTTTATCACAAGTGGGTCATCATGGGGATGTTGGCAGCCTTCCATGTCGAAGTCTGAAAAGGTTATGGTAGTATCCAGCCGAGGAAATTTGGATACTGTTTGCACTTCTAAGGTTTCCCCTGATCGATGTTGAAGCTAGTAGGTATTCGGTGGCTGGATTCTCACCTCCTACAAACCCTCAGGAGATTACATGGATTTCTCTAAAGGCGGTGATGTTGGGTAGGGTTGGCTGAGGTGGCCGGTCATTCGGCACCGCACTAAGGCCACGTAACGGCTAAGATGCCCACATCGGATCAGGTATTCAATCTCATACTTGTTGGATCACGGAGTCATCCATTCGGTGTCCACTTGACCTATGGACTCACGATATTGGTATCGTCTCTTTTAGGCTGGGTGCGACTTCATCTGGGATGACACAGCAAAACCTTTCATGTTGCACCTCGCGTAGGACCTGCGATACTAAGGTTGTCATAGGGGTATATTCTTAGAGTGAATCTGGCTGCTGCGGCCTCTCAAGGCGGGGTGGTCCCATGCTTGATCACGGCGTTCCTCGTCTTATCGGGGACCGCTCTCTGTTTTCTCTTGCTCCTCTTTAGGGATCATCCTGTCCCTGTTGTCTCTTGGGGCTTCGTTCTCTTTTTTTGTCGCCCCTGCTCTTTTCCTTTTGAGTATAAGAGCTTCTTTGCTTGGACAAGAGGACTTCTTCACCGTTGATATACTTCTACACGTCACTGGCGGGGACCTCGGCCATGCTTACTGAGGTTCTTTGAGATAGAGAACATTAGGTCTTTTATTTGCGCTGACCGCAATGAAAGCGGTAATGGCGGGCTTCTCGTCGAGAACATCTACCAGCCCGACTCAGCGTTAAACCTGCGAACATATGACCTCGGGCTTTCCACGAGAGCTGTTTATGGTCGAGAAGGTGATAACTTCGAAGCTTCGCATGCGTCTTGCTCCGATAAAGTGGAGACGGATGCGATGGAAAGCTCTGTCCACGATGAGATGGAAGACGGTGGGAGTTTGTTAAACCAGGCCAATGTTGGGCCCTTTAGTGTGATAGCGAAGGCTCTACATAGTACGGGGTCCTGATATTCGTGCAGTTCCATTTGATTTCTGTATGTATTGAGGTGGTCGATGGTGTCTTTTGTTCCGTCGAACGTCTCGATTTGCGTCATTCTGAACTTTGTCGGAAGAGGGAAGTGCAGTACCCCAGCTGTGAATGGAGATTCGGTTTGTTGTACCAGAGTGTCCATGGAGACTGGAGCTCGGTCCTTTATCGCTTCCTTCACGTGGCTGATTTCTTGCTGGATGTCCCTGAACCTCTGCTCCCACGACCGCTCCTTTGTCTCCTGCTGATAAAGGATGGGCCCATCGCCTTTGTTGTTCACGCCACGCCTCTCCTCATTGCGATCCTCTTCGGGGGGTTGGTAAGGGTCATGCTCCCTGGTGTGGCTAGTTTCTCCTTCTCTATTCGCTTCTCGATGAGGGTCAAGGTGTTGTTCTTCTCAGATAACAGGGTTTTGACCTTTTCGGACCTGTCGTGTCTCTTGGGGGTGTTGTATTTGCCTGGTGAGTTGCTCCAACTCTTTCAGCAAGTGTTGTTGTGATGCGAGAGCGCCTGTCGGGTGGTTAAAGCACGCAGTTTTCTAGCGTGCCTCGGAGGGTCGGTATCCGCGTCGCTGGCTAATCTTGCATCCTTGGAGGATTGGCGTGGCTCCTGCTTGTGTTCCGAGTTGATACCATCAATCACTGAGAGGTCAGCTTTATTTGTAAAGGAAATGTCGTTCCCATAGACGGAGCCAAATTAATGATGCTTTTTCAACCGGAACTGGGCTGACGGCTGGTTTCTTTGGGGCGATCCAGCTGACTACGGGCGTCGGGCTCCTGCGCAAGCAAGCAAAGGATCGAGGCGGGGGCTGGCTCGTTATCTCTCCAATGCTAGAATCGAGTTAACTACGATGGAAGAAGATCAACTGCTTAGAGATGAAGTTTTGTGCATATGTCTGCGTACCTTTCACCGATGGGGTGGCTTGGTATTTATAATGGATGATCATGATAATTTTCCTAGTTGGATGATGACACAGAATAGTATCTTTCCTTGTTGGAGGATGATACGATATTTCTCCCATTGGGTGAGAGATTTTCTTTCCTTATAAATGCTTAAGCTTATTAAGGGATGATTGATAGCAGTAATTAGGAAATATCATGCGCTACGATTGGTGGAGATTCGGATGTTTTTCTCTATCTGATTCCGCCCAGGCTGCAGTCTTTTAAAGAGAAATGAGTTTGGGTACCATTTGAGGCACACGCAGGGGATATTAGGACTGTGCTAGTCTTTGGGGACCTCTTTTAATCCTGACGTTTGGGCTTGCATCTTAGGCATGTGTGCCTATTATTTCAAACTCCATCAATTGGTACCTTCACATCAGCTATTATCTTCCCTTAATGATGGAATAATTTTAAATTATTCAAATAGAAAATACTAATAAAACACAAGATATGGATTAAGGAGTTTAAGATAGTTTAAAGAAGTGTTTATATAGACATATAAAAATTAAAAAATAAATTTTAAATTATTGTCTAACTAAAAATAATTAACATTTTATATATATATATATATATATATTTTTAAAAGTACAATATCTTCGTTTGAATTATGACATTTGGTGCACGAGTTCATAAAGGTTGAAAGCACTTAATTATAGTAAGAATGTTTGTAGATATATTTTAAACAAATTGGTTTATATTGATTGTAGTAGTTTAATGTGTTTAAAAAGCCGCGTGAATTGTGTATTTTAAGAAGGTAATTCTAGAAAATAATATGAAAATTTTTAAACTCACGTAGAAAGTGTATTTTGAAAAAGTTATAAAAACAGTAGTTCCAATTTATTAGACATTTGCAACTACAATTATCAGTCCTAAAAAATATTAAAATTTCAAAAGTGAATTAATTATAAATTTTTGTAACTATTAAAGTATTTCCTATGACTAATAGAAGAGTTGTCGAAAATAATAAAGGTTTTTTAAACCAACCAATGAGTAGTAACAAATAATAGGACATTTTTGCGACTATATATCTTTCCGATCCTCAAAATATCAAACTTTCAGGGATGGCTTATAATGTTTCTCATATAATATATTATGTTTTGCGACCAACATAAGGTGCATTGTAAATAATACACTTTTCTATGATCAGCCAATGAGTAGTCATGGATCATAGGACATCTTATGACCATTTTATTGCTTTTCACAAAATATCATACTTTTAGAGATACGTTACAATATTTTTCATGGATTATAATTTTTTTGAGATTAACATAAGGTTCATCATAATTAATATACTCATTTACAATCAATCAATAAGTGATCATAGATTATATTGTGACTAAAATTACTAGTCCTCACAAAATATCAAATTTCCAAGGATGAGTTACAATCATTTTTATATATTATAATATTTTCTGCGACCAATATAAAATTTATCATAAATAATAATATATTTTACGACCAAGTAATAACTGATCGCAAGTTAAAATATCTATCTATTTAAATCTAAAAGGAAAAAAAATTATTTTACAAGATAAAAAAATTTCAATTTAAAACTAGTCTACTCTTTAACTTTTTATTATTATTCAAACACTTCAAATTCTAAGAATATTCAACCTTTAATTTCTTATTGACCCCATAAAAATTGTGTCTTATTATAATACTTTTCTCTTGAAAATATTTCTATATATATTATTCCAGTCAATAATTTATTTCTCATGATTCAAAATTTTAATAAAAGGTTTTGTACCACTATATCTCATGAATCATAGTTTTACGAAGAATTAATTTTTACAAGTAAAATTATTATTTTTTTCAAAAATTTAATATAATTAAAATATTCTAAACAAATCTAAATTTATCTTCAAGGTGACAGTTTTACTACTAATCGTGCAAATCTTAAATTAAAGAATGAAAATAAGACTTTTATGTACAAATTGATAAGAGGTATAAAGTATCCTTTAATCATTGAATCAAGTTGCCAAGTTTTATGTTCCTTGATTGACAATTGACAATAGTGTTCAAGATCTTTTTGAGATTCGTTATAATATTTTTCATAAATTATAATTTTTTTGAGATTAACATAAAATTTATCATAATTAATATACTCATTACAACCAATCAATAAGTGTTTATAGATTATAAGATGTTTTACGACTAAAATTACTAGTCCTCACAAAATATCAAATTCTCAAGGATGAGTTACAATCATTTTTATATATTATAGTATTTTCTGCAACCAATATAAGATTTATCATAAATAATAATATATTTTACAATCAATTAATAAATGGTCGCAAGTTATAATATCTACGACTAAATAATGGTAGCAATAAATAAAATTGTTGGTTGTGAATAAATAAAATATTTAAATTGGCTATTTATTAAAATAAGAGACCAATTGTCAAAGTTCATCGTAAAAATTAGAATCAATGACTAGTTTGGACTGGTCATAAAAACTTTGGACGTAAAAAACCAAATTTCTTATCGTGAATTTATTGACTAGGTAGCGTAAAGTAAGAACTCTTGGATCATGCATGGCCTTTGGAAGCCTTGACATGGAAGCTTTAATTTGCGGTGAAGTGATGTTGTGGTTGAAAACTAACTGCTTCCAAAAGGTCATATATAGTTGTTGGTTTCAACACATTGGGCACATATGATGTGGCTCGATGGTTATCATATTTATTTTATAATTTAAATAGTTTTAAATTATATCATGAAAGAGACATGGGGAGAGTCGTGTCTTTTGATTTGAATTTAAATTCAAAATTCAAGTAATTATATCCAATATTAGTTATTGAGATAAATAAATAATATTTGTTTTTCTCAAGCTCTCCCAACTGTTCTCTCTTTGGTGTGATTGTGATAACAAAATAAACTCCCGATTCTTAATCTTTAATAGGAAGAAAGGTATGTCATCTACGTTGTGATAATTTCAATTTTAGTTCAATATTTTGTGATTGAAACATGATTATATCATGATGATCTTGGGCAAGGTTTGTGTGTCAGAAACCTTTCATTGGTATCAGAGCTTGGACAAATTTTTTATTATTTTTGTTATCATAATCCGATCAAAGTTTATTAAAGTATATTAAAAAGGAGGTTTTTTTTTTTTTTCTGGTAACAGTAAGACCAATTAAATAAAATATAATTTTTTTTTTTCTTTACAAGGATAAATCTTAATCCTTACAAATTATCAATACAACAGTTTATAATAAATTTTATATATAATATTAATTTTTGATATCCGAGAAGTCAAGAAACCGAATCTTGTTTTGATTTGGGTATGGTTGGAAAGATCTTTCCAAAGATGTTCCCAACTAATGATCTTATGCTTTTAATTCAAACTTTTGGTGAATTTTTGAGTTCCGCGCCCATTTTTGAGAATGGATAAATAATTTTTTTTTTTTTTTTTTTTTTTTTTTTTTTTTTTTTTTTTTAAATAAATTAGACAATGGTCAGATGGTGGTCTTTGACCGTCAGGCAATGGTCAGGTCACCATCCGACGATTGAATTAGACCACCATCAGACGACGGTCCGGTAGTCGTTGACCAATCAACTGTTGACTTGTCGCACGACCCAAAATTTACTAGCTGTTTGGGCCCATACGGACTCTGTTTTTGGCAATTTTTTTTTTTCATTTTTTGAATTTCTAGCTAAAAGAAATATTTTCAACCTTTTTAAGAGTATAGAGCTTAATAAGAACAAATCATTGGTATCTAAGTTCCCATATGCTCATAAGTTCTCATGCCCAAAGTTAGAATTTAACTTCTTTTCTTTTTTTACCCCCATAATCTTAAAGACAATGCCAAGACTAGTGCGAACTGTTATGACCATGAGAACACAGATGGTTCGAGAAAGGGTCTTTATCTTGATAAAAGATCTTGGAAACATGACCCAAGAGACAAGTGTCAAAGAGGATGACTTTGACAGCCTAGTAAACCACATAGTAGAAGTCAATCGTAGGATTCAAAAGATAATGTGACAAGGGGGATTGTTCACCCATATAGAGAAATACAAGGCTTTGAAGTCAACCCTCAAGTTCCCTAACCATCAAGGGATTCTTGATTTTGTATGGAATAGCTACTCAGATGAAAGTAAAAGGACCTACCTTAGACTTGTTTTGGATTTCATCCTAGCATATGTTCATTGGATAGCAAGGAAAACTCACAGTCTTGCATATAGGATATTGATTCGAAAAGGAAAGAAACCTATGGCAGGAATTGTTGGAAAATTGGGTTTGAGCATAATAAATTAGCTATCTTTAAGCTAAAATTAAAATAGGTCTCACAAACTCTTTGTAGTGGGTCCACATGGGAATGTGTTTTCCTCCATGAGGAGATGAAGATTATATATTGAGTTGCTCAAAACCATTAAGGAGTGAATTAGAAATTGCCTCCAAGCATCACCACTTGAAATGGTAACAAAGCTTTAAGCAGGAAAAAAGCTTGTGTCTGCACATAAGATGGGAACAAGACCCAAAAGAGTATATATACACCTACCTTGCTTAGTGGGGTTTGGGCTGAGGGCACCAGGTTTATTTGTGGAAGTGGGAGGACTGGCACATCTTGGTTCACCACACGTCGCATATTGCCAGCCACAGCCTCACCACAGCTTAGACCGAGTCGGGGTCGGTACAGGGTTGGGTGTGAAGCATTGTTTGAGCGGAATGGGCGTCTTCCTCCACCTGGCTTGACTATGTCTTGTTTGCCATGAGCAAAACATACCACGACCCAGAAACTTCATGCACATTACTTAACCAGTCATGAGTAAGTCTATAAATAGGACACACATTCAAGCATTTAGAAATACAGATTGAATTCATTTTATTACATATCATCTTCATTTTAAGAGAGCGAGTTGCCTGTGAGTTACGGTTCGTGACCAACCATTAGGAGTGCTTTCCTTTGTGTTGGAGATCATTTATCTACAGGAGGCGTATTGCCAGGACTCGAAGCACCACTGCAAGGGCAATAAATTGTCTTAAGGAAATTGTGTACAACACAAGACTTGATCAGTTTCTGATTTCTACAAACAGGTTCAATTTTATTGCATTACATTTTTGTTCATCAATTTTTGTTCTGTTCTCATAGTCATATTGATATAGGCAATCAACAATCTTAAGACAATTTATCGTTTTTACATACATATATCAGTTTTAATCTCTCAGTTCTGCCTTCCTGTTCTAAAGTTCAAAACTAGAAAAAACAAGAGAACTACATATACGATTCTGGAACTTCTAGTACCTTTGTTTTGATTTATCTTGTTTTATTGCTCGAATTTAGTTAGTTATTTCTTAAATTTATTATTTTGTTTACGTAAGCATTAATGGCTGCGATTCTACTCTCTTTGTGGTGCCTCCTCTAGCACATTATGGCGTGATAGTTGTGAGTCATGGAGAATCGGAAAAGTTTAATGGGACAGATTTCAAGAGGTGGCAACAAAAGATGTTGTTCTACTTGACCACTTTAAATTTGGCTTGTTTCCTTCAAGAGGATGCTCCCGCATTGAAGGAAAATGAAACTGATAAGCAAGTGGTTACCATTGTGGAAGCATGGAAGCATGCTAATTTCTTGTGCTACAACTACATCCTAAATGGCTTGGACAACAAATTATATAATGTGTATTGTGCCTTCAATACTACAAGAGAACTGTGGGAATCCTTGGACAAAAAATACAAGACTAAGGATGCAGGGCTCAAGAAGTTTGTAGTGGGAAAATTCCTAGACTACAAGATGCTTGATTCTAAGACTGTGATAAGCCAAGTTCAAGATCTAAGTGATTTTTACTTGACATACATGTAGAAGGGATGTCATTAGTGAATCCTTCCAAGTGAGTTTGCAATTATTGAAGAATTGCTACCCACATGGAAAATTTAAAAATTACCTAAAGCATAAAGCGAAATGAAATGAGACTTGAAGACTTGATAGTGAGAGGATGAGAATGAGGCCGAGACAGCCATGCATGCGAAAGAGGCGAGGCAGGCCATCATGGAATCGAGAGGCCAATGTTGTGGAGCAAGGGCATACTCCCACGGTAAGGAAGAGGAAGCCGCAAAATGGCAATGGTGACAGGTCTACGAAAAGTTCGAGAGCAAGTGTTATGTGTGCAATAAGCAAGGAGCACCATGCTAAGGGTATCATAATTCGCAAGGACGGGAATCCAAAGAAGAACGCCCTCAAGCCAATGTGACTGAAGTGGATGGCCTTTTAGGTGATGTCTCAAACATGAACCTCTCAACCGTGGTCTCTGAGGTGAACTTCATTGGCAGCAATACCAAGGAATGGTGGGTGGACACAGGAGCTACTCGTCATGTTTCCTTCTACAAGAAGATGTTCCCATCATATCATAGCATAGATAATGCAGAACAACTCTTTATGGGAAACTCCTCTTCTTCCAAGATTGAAGGCCAAGGGAATGTAGTATTGAAGATGACATCGGGTAAGGAACTTACTCTCAATGATGTGTTGCATGTGCCATAAATTCGAAAGAATCTAGTGTCTGGATCATTGTTGAGTAAGAAGGGCTTTAAGTTGGTGTTTGTCTCAGACAACTTCATCCTCACCAAAAATGGGATGTATGTGGGAAATGAGCAATGGGCTCTTCAAAATGAATGTAATGACCATTGTACCTCCTATTAAGAATATTAATAAGAACACATCTTCTGCTTATATGCTTGAGTCTTCAAATGTGTGGCATGGTAGACTAGGACATGTTAATTATAATACATTGCGTAGATTAATTAAAATGGAATGTCTACCTAAATTTAAAATAGTTCCAAATCATAAATGTGAGATTTGTGTGGAATCTAAACTTGCAAGAACTTCTTTTCAATCAATTGAAAGAAATAGTGAACCTCTAAAATTAATACATTAATATATCTGTAATCTGAAATTTATTCAAATTAGAGGTGGTAAGAAATATTTTCTTACATTAATTGATGATTACTGAATCTTTACATTATGTTTACTTATTAAGTAAAGATGAGGCATTGGAAATGTTTAAACATTTCAAGAATGAGGTGGAGAACCAACTTGATAGAAAATCAAGGTAAGAAGTGATAGGTGGTGAATATGAAGCACCTTTTGATGAATTTTGTTCACAACATGGTATAATACACCAAACTACTACACCCTATTCACCTCAACAAAATGGGGTTGTTGAACGTAAGAACAAAACTTTAAAAGAAATGATGAATGCATTACTATTAAGTTCTGGACTACCTCAGAATTTGTGGGGGGAAGCAATTCTTTCCGCAAATTATATTCTCAACCGAATACCTCAAAAGAAATCCAACCTATCCCCCTATGAGTTGTGAAAAGGTCGAAGACCTTCTTACAAATACTTAAAAGTGTGGGGGTGTTTGGCTAAAGTGTCGGTACTTATACCTAAAAAGGCTAAAATATGACCAAAAACAATTGATTGTGTTTTCATTGGATATGCACACAATAGTAGTGCATATCGCTTTCTGATTCATAAATCAAAAAATTTTATATGTATGTCAATACTATTATCGAGTCATGGAATGCATCTTTCTTTGAAAATGTATTTCCTTACAAATCCACACAAGGGTTGAACTCAAGTAAAGGAACTCATGTAGTGCGCTATGATAAGCGTGGTGAGGCAACAGATGATGATAAACTGGAGCACAGCAAATCTTTTGGTCAGTTTTCCTACTTGTGTTGTTAGAAGATGAGTCCTAGCTTTAAGGAAGCAATGTCAAGCCACGAAGCTCCATATTGGAAAGAAGCTATAAGCATTGAAGTAAGAATCCATTTTGCAAAATCATGCGTGGGAACTAGTGGATCTTCCACGGGGTTCAAAACCTACAGCATGTAAATGGATATTCCGAAAGGAAAGAAAATGAAAGCGGATGGATCCATTGATAAATATAAGGCCAAGAAGCTGAGGATTTGTCGAAAATTCTCAATCGAGAGCTTGGACTATTTTGATACCTATTCACCAGTTACAAGAATATCATTCATTCGTATGTTAATAGCTATTGCAGTTATACACAATCTTGAGATACATCAAATGGATGTAAAGACAGCTTTCTTAAATGGTGACTTGGATGAAGAAAAATACATGAAATAACCTAAAGGGTTTATTGTTCCAGGTTAAGAAAAGAAAGTTTGTCGGCTTGTTAAATCCCTTTATGGATTAAAGCAAGCACCAAAGCAATGGCATGAGAAATTTGTGGTATAATGATGTGAAAGGGGTTCAAAACCAGCGGCTGTGACATATGTGTATGTCGAGAACAGAATGTGGGTGTCATTATTTGTCTCTATGTTGATAATATGTTCATTATGGGTAGTAATAATGAAGTCATTAAAACTACCAAGAAAATGTTCAACAATAAGTTTAACATAAAAGACTTAGGTGTTGTCGATGTTATACTTGGGATAAAGATCTCTAAAACATCAAATGGGCTAATATTATCTCAATCACATTACATTGAGAAAAATCTCAAGAAATTTAAACAAGATGATAGCAGTCTAACGAGAACACCTATAGATGTAAATTTACATTTATCCAAAAATAATGGCAAAAGCATATCACAACAAGAATATGCCTGACAATTGGAAGCCTAATGTCGATGCATGAATTGTACTGTCGGACATAGCTTTCGTTGTCGACCAAATTAAGGTAGATACCTGATAATCAGTCGGACCAATTGGAAGGCAATAGTTAAAGTTTTGAAAGTGTTTAGAAATACACCCAAAACTATGGATTGCACACTAAAAATATCTAGCGAGTACTTGAAGGATCTTGTGACACAAATTAGATATATCGGCTTGCCCAGACTCAAAGTCATAGTGGGTGTATTATTTACACTTGGTGGTGGAGCTGTGTCTTGGAAATCTTCTAAGCAAACGTGCATTACTAGATCCATAATGGAAATCGAGTTTATTGCACTAGATAAAGCTGGTGAAGAAGCAGAGTGGCTTCGTCATTTCTTAGAAGATATTCCAATGTGGCCTGACACGTACTTTGTTATGCGCATTCATTGCGATAGTCGATCGTGATTGGTAGAGCACGAGTCATATGTATAGCGGTAAGTCTCGACATATTAAGTGAAGACATATCTGAAATAAGACAACTTCTCTCTAATGGTATTATGACCATTGAATACATAAGGTCAAAGAGAACATTCTTGGATTCGTTTAACCAATGGTTTGGACCGAGGAGAGAAAGTAAAGTAAATCATCGAGGGGAATGGGTTTAAAGCCTATACACTAAAGAATCGCCATAATGGCAACCCAACCTAGCTGACTGGAGATCCCAAGAGCTAGGTTCAAAGGGACAACCGAATTTTGTGTGACTCATTGAAGATCACTACGGAGAAAAAATCTCCTACTCGTTCCTATGATCATAATAGTGATGCCTGCAGCGTTGAACAGTGTAAGCCACGCTTTTAATGATTCTTATATCTTGTTAAAGACAAGTGAGGTATAGCAGAATACTTTCCATAAGAAGTCACCTATGTGAGTAAGAACTGGGTCAGTTCTATGAGAATGACAAAGGCTAAATTCTCTAGGAGCACTCATAAAAGCAAGAATTGTTCAGGGCCAAAATGAACACAATCGTGAGAACCCGGCTACGTAGGAAAGATTACGTAGTGAATCTTTATTGTCTTGGTTAACCTGAGTGTGCAGGCAGTTCAAGACATCATGTTCACTGATCAATTAGTAACCCCGATAGCATTTTACAAGGGAAGGTTCAAGGCCACAAGCTACCTTCCTCTATACAGAAAATTTCCAACTAAACTATCTCTTAGTGTCAGCATGTCATTTGCATTACTTTCAGTCAATTTCATTCATGTGGGGGATTGTTGGAAAAATGGGTTTGAGCATAATAAATTAGCTATCTTTGAGCTAAAATTAAAATGGGTTCCACAATCTCTTTGTAGTGGGTCCACATGGGAATATATATGCTCTCCTCCATGAGGAGATGAAGATTATATATTGAGTTGTTCAAAACCATTAAGGAGTGAATTAGAAATTGCCTCAAACATCACCACTTGAAAATGGTAATAAAAGGTTTAAGCTTGGGAAAAAGCTTGTTTCCCACATAGGATGGGGACAAGACTTTTAAAGAGTATATATACACCTACCTTGTAGTGGGGTTTGGCCCCAAGGGGCACCCCAGTTTTGTGGAAGGGGGAGGACCTAGCATATGCTTAGTTCACCACACACACGCACCGCCCGCCTGCCTCGCCACGACCTAACCCGGTCAGGCCGGGCTCAAGTACGAGTGTGGGTGTGATTTAGCCAAGCCCTATCTTTTTGGAGAAAGGTGTCTACTGGTTATGTATATATTTTCAGACCTGAAATGCGGTCGTTTTGCGAGGAGCATAGGTTACCATTGGACTCCAAACGCTGTCGTTTTGGAAGCATTGTTTGACTGAATGGGCGTCTTCTCCACACAAACGCGACTATGTCTGTTTGCCATGAACTGAACAGACACGACCCAAGCTTCATGCCTGTACCAAATATTCATGAGTAAGTCTATAAATAGGACACACATTCAAGCATTTAGAAATACAGATTGAATTCATTTTTATTGCATATCATCTTCATTTTAAGAGAGCGAGTTCTGCACAAGTTTCTGGTTCGACAGCCAACCATTGGGAGTGCTTTCCTTTGTGTTGGGAGATCATGTTATCTTGGGAGACATATTGCGAGGACTTGGAAGCACCCTTTTGTGAAACTGATAAATTGTCTTAAGGAAATTATGTCCAACACAAGACTTGATCAGATTCTGATTTCTGCAAACAGGTTCCATTTTATTGCATTACAGTTTTGTTCATCAATTTTTGTTCTATTCTCATAGTCATACTGATATAGGCAAACAACAGGAATTCCATTTTTTTCCAAAATTCAAATATGAATTGTTCTTGGAAATAAAGATAAAACTCATTTAATCAATTCTTGTTCATCAAATGCATCTGCCTTAAATTTTTTTTTCTCTTTTTGTCATTGGGATATTGCATGTAATAACAATGAAAGTTAAATGTAATTCCTTTCTTCAGTTTGATGATTTATGATGTTTAATTTTCCTTTGGAATGATTCTGC
Organism: Tetrastigma voinierianum; assembly: GCA_016808115.1. Taxonomy (NCBI): domain Eukaryota; kingdom Viridiplantae; phylum Streptophyta; class Magnoliopsida; order Vitales; family Vitaceae; genus Tetrastigma; species Tetrastigma voinierianum. Next base: position 284,914 of record JAEQBH010000387.1, read on the forward strand.
TATTATACTATTTTTCATTTTAGTGCAATACGTTAGACTTTGTTAAGTACAAATTAATCAAAGTCTTGGTGACTTCCAGATTGGTTATAACACTTTGCAATCAACACTTCTAAAACCTATGTTCAATCAACACTTTGCAATTAATTCCAAATTCATGACTTGAGATTATGTCGTCCTAATAAATGCAATGTAGTATAAAATATGGCATTAGGCGCAAGAACATAGTTGTTGAAAAGACTAAACGGTAACTAAACGGTGATAACTATGAGATTTGGAGTTTGAAGATCCCATACGTGCTAGAAGAGCAAGAGGCTCTTGAAGTCTTGAAAATGTCTTTGACCGAACTTGAGGATGGGACCACGACCCAGCATCGAAGGAATTGTGAGGCCTATGAAGCCTAGAAAAAGAAGAACTCCACCGCTCACATCACTTTGTTGAGCAACATGGATGATGACATACTGAGAGAATTCCGCAAATATGAAATAACAAAAGACATGTGGTCAGCTCTCTCATAAAGGTTTAGCGGTACATCCTTAACCAAACTCGTATCACTCACGATTAAACTTGACACTTACAAGAAACGTCTTGAACACAATATGAAAAAACATTTAAGGAATATGTCAAATATGATAAGTGAGCTGAAAGATGCAGGTCATACCCTCATTGATGAACAACAAGTGCAAGCAGTGATACGTTCATTGCCCAACAACTAGGAAAATATGAAGATGCACTTGACCCACAATGAAAGCATCACAACACTGAAAGATGTTATGCGCCACTTGGGTGGTTGAGGAAGATCGCCTAAGGGCAAGTAAGGTGAATGTTGACATTTACATGGCTAGCTTTAGCTCGTAAAGTGGAAAGTGGCACAAGTGAAAATACCAAGGTGGGCATCAGCAAGAGGATAGAGTGGATCCTCAACGAAGAAAGAGGCAAAAGGCTTACCAACCTGGAAAAGGAAAGAAGAAATGGTTCTTCAAGAAGAAGAACTTGTCCAAGCTCAAATGCTATAACTTTGGGAAGAAAGGGCATTTTGCATTTGTCACGCCGAGATCCAGGTTCGACCCAGGTTGCGGATCCGGCAGGAGTTCGAGGTCTTGAGACAGGGCTGGGACTCTTTACCTGATTTTTTTTTTTTAAAACCATGCGGTACCTGTGGGTATGGCCCACATCATATAACATAATCCAAATATCATGTACATATCAAAGACTACCAGGAGTGGTGTCGACAAAATCTAAACATCTATAAGCGGGTCCATTTACAAAAACAAAATTGTACATTTACTTATACAAATCAGAGCGCGGAACCTAACATGTAGTGAACCCTTACAAGTGTGTTGGCCCAGCTGTATGCGGATGTTTGCTGAGGTCTTCTCCTATACCTACACGGATAAAAAAACCCGTGCTAAGCTTTACGCTTAGTGGGAAACATTTCATTCTGCTTGCATACAAATACATGCATATACCCAAATTATAATAGTGTATAACCATAACAAATATCAGAAATTTCATGGATTCATATCATGGACTTATACAAGTACTTAAGCTCATAACAGGCTTATGTTTATTCAGGGCTCCCGTAGGAGTTACAAAACTTATTCTTATACAGGACTTATACTTATAACAGACTTACATTCATTAGGGACTCCCGTAGGAGTTACAGAACTTATCTTATTCAGGACTTATACTTTTACGGACTTATGTTTTATTGAGACTCCCGCCAGGAATTTACAAAACTTATTCTTATACGAGGACTTACACTAGTTCGGAGGTACGTAGGTATCACGAGAGATTTGAGACCTATCTTTTGGTATTCACGAACTTGTCCTTATAGCAAAGTACCGTAGGTACTACGAAACATGCGGTACTACGCATCTTATACTTGTTCTACGAAGTATATCCTAGTCTTACGGAACTTATACTTGTATTTCGGATACAGAAGTACCCGTAGGTACTACAGAACATTTTACTGGTACAAAAGTACTCGTAGAGACTCTGAGAGCCCAGTTCCTTATACGGAGTACTCGTAGGTACCAACGGGCTTATACCTTATCTTACAGTCTGGGTACTCGTAGTTCCTACCGAACTTGTACTTATTCTTGATACAAGAGTACGTAGGTGCCTCTGAGAACCCAATCAAAATCACAAGAGCACGTAGGTACTCTGGAACTTATCGAGATCACGGGACCTTATCGAGGGGCGGGAGTGCAGAGTAGGTACTACATGAGCTTGTTCGGATGCGGGACTTATCGGATCATGAGTGCCGGCGTGGGTACTACAGGGACTTATACAAATCTGGGACTTATCGGATCACGGGAGTAAGTAGGTACCTCACGGGACTTATTCGGATGCGGGACTTATCGGATGTAGTACCGAGTAGGTACTACGGGACTTATACAAATCTGGGACTTATCGGATGCGAGTACGAAGTAAGTACTCACGAGGACTTATACGAATCTGGACATTGGTCAGCCGTAGGCCACGGATCACAAATTCATTATGCGGAGTACTTAGTAGTTATTCTTTGGACTTGTACTTATTTCTGAAATTTGTACTTATTTGCCGTCTGAGAGTGCAGTAGGTACTCTGGGGCTTATACTTGTTGTCGATACGGTACCACATAGGTACTACTAGACTTATACTTGTTTCATCGATACGGGAGTACCCGTAGGTACTACTGGACTTATACTTATTCGGATCTCCCGTAGGAGTTATAGAGTTTCTTCAAATACGAGTGCAGAGTAGGTGCGGCCTTAATAAATAGATCACGGGAATTACATTGGTACTCAGGGCAGCTCTGAATCTGGGAATTTGAAGTGGGTACTACATAGCAAATCTACGAGGAGGTACGTAGGTGCTCTGGGACAATATACGGAGGTGCAGTGGGTGCAATTCGGATCTTTACCATATTCAGTTCTTTTTATTCTTATTGAGTCTTATGTGATATCATATAATTGTTAGATTACTCAGACCAAGAATAATACTAATATAGGACACAGACAATAAGGTCACCAAGGCATTATGATACAGACGAGAGCGCCACAAGACTAATCGTAGAGTACCGGCAATTAGTGTGCCAAGCACCTGGCCGTAAAGCCGCCAGAGCACTAATCGCAGAGTACCGGCGTACTAATGCGTCGGGCTCTGGCCAAAGAGTGCCGTCGCACTAATCAGAGTACCGAGGTACTACGTCAAGCACGATCGAGTGCCGCGGTCATTCAATAACTGGTCTTAGGCAATTTTACAATTATATGAGTTCAATAACTTACTATCTTATAGTAGAGCATTATTAGCCACATTATACGTTCATGACAGATCGTATTCCAAATACTGGTAAGGTATGATGAGCATGTAATCACTCCTTAATCATGTATTCTTGGCTCATGAACTCAATGTTACCAGAATTGGAATCAATCCACCTCGATCGTCTAAATCCAAAGTTATGAAAGACATTTATGCCAACTATCGCTGCACGATTTTACCGAGGGATAGTTTGCGATATTAATTTTTCCAGTACATTTTCTCCATATTTCTGACACTCGCTATTTGTACCTTTACCTAAGGTGATAAGGGTTCATTTCCAATTGAATCACCCAAATCGGAGCACCGAAACTCCAGATACGTCCGAAACAACTCGGACTACTCTATAATCAACTGATGCAGAAATGGGTCGCATGCCCCACTTGAGTGAATTTTGGGCTATCTAGAGTCACTTTTGGAGATGCTTATTAAACATGGTTTGTTCTCCTTGAAGTTCATTTTAAGTGGCCACTTGAATCACTCAAATCGATAAGAAATGAGCAAGTTATGGCCAAAAATACGAAAATCGGTCGTAACAGGAAACTAGAACAGGTTCTACCTAGACTTAACTTCTACCCAGAGATCACAAATGACCAGAATGAGGGTCTCACCGGAGAACTAACTTACCGGTAGAAGACACCTGAGGCGCCCAGAATGGGTGTTTTCACATTTTCCTTCACTTTAATCCATGGATCACCCCACACTTCCTACACACCTCAAAAACCATTCCAATTCACCTCGAATCACTTTTCTATTCAATTCATCTTTCATTTCTTATCTTCTTCAAACCTTTCCATGAATTTCTCCCAAAATCATTTCCAATATGGGTCTTAACCCATACACAAGCTAAACTTCAAGGATTTGTTAGGCTTACTCTAAACCCTAACACTCAATTGCTTAATATTTAACCATGAATCCAACCTCTCAAAGAGAGGATTCCCATTGCTATGGGATTTAGAGAGCTAACAATCCACTTCAATAAATCTTTGATTAGAAGAAACTTAACAAAACTTAGATTAGAATCATAAACCTCTCTAGAATCCCATACAAAATCCATGATTCATAATAGAGTTCATATCCAAGGTTAGATCCATACCTGGGCTCGATCTCGTTTCGATCTCCACTCCCTCTCTTCTTCTCCTCTTCTTCTTCACGGTTTTCCCCTCCTCCAAATGAGACCAATTTTGGTCTTTAAATCCAGATTTTGCTAAGGCCTTGTTTGGCCCTCCAAAAACCCATTTTTGGGTTAAGTTGCCTTGTTTGCAAAAAAGGTCCTCCGTTTGACCATTTGTATTTGCTCCCAAATTGTATTTCGCCCATACTTTCTTCAATTTATGACTTTTAAGCCCCTTTTTGGACAAATTACGATTTTGTCCTTAAGTTTTGTAACTTTCCGGGTCTCTCGTTTCCCGGTTTCGCATTTAACTTATGAAACAGTCAAATTATGCTTACAAAATACCCTAAACATGTCGAAAACGACTAGGGTATATTTCGGGGTGTTACACACGCGATTGCAAAGAGCCCAAGAAGGTAAGTGATCTTTCTCCGCCTGTTAGTGGCACACGTTGCTAGCCTGCTTTTAAATCGAATCTATCATCTATGGATTAAAGACTTAGAGCCAATTTCACCATACATACATGTATGCAGTGCCTTGTGGAATTTTTCAATGGTAATCCCTAAAGGAATGTTTAAAATATGTGTGATAAAGTGTGCAAAGAATGTCTAATCGCGCAAGTATACGCTTATCAAGTAATAAAGTGTACCTAAATATGGATATCGTTCCACAGGGAAAATGGGGAATGCTAATTACAAAAATTAGAATGCTTCTCTAATATCCAAATAGTCAAATTGATGGATTGAAACGAAAATTAAAATAAACTAATGAAAACTTAATCAAGCTAACAAGTTGTGCAACTAAGGGATACCAAGAGATAATAAAGTTCTAAGGTATTTGGTGCATGTGAACAACCCTCCTTTGTTTAGGCCATAATTTTATTATATTGTCTCTTGAAAAGGCTTCCAAGGTGACTCTTGCCTAATTTAATTATAAGTCTCTCTTGAGGTCGGATAACCTACCAACTAACACTAGGTCTCGTGCTTCTCAGCTCAACCCCAAGCATTAGAGATGCTTTAAGATCCAAGAATCTCACATGCCTCCTAATTACTAGTAATTTCTACACTACCAAGCTAATTAGGTTGATTCATCTATGTCTAGTTCTTTAGTCCCTTCTCATATCTTGCAAAGAACCACTCACCATATCAAGATTAGCTATAAATCAATAAGTAAATAGAACCAAGCATGAATCAATAGATAGACAATCACATAGAAACAATATAAAAAGGAAAATTGATGAATAAATATAAGATTATATCCAAAATCAACCAAAACTGTGACGCCCCAAATCCCGGGGGTCCCGTTGACCACCATCAACCTGCAGAAAAGCTATATGTCTCATATCATGAGACCCATACATCAATACTCATTAAAAAATTTAACCAACTATATTACAATAGTTCGGCAAAGCACTACACTTTAATACAAAACACATTAAAACCTAAGTAGTCTTAAGATATACATAAAACGTGAATCATACATAATCCGCTCGGCTTCCATAATCCCGCCCCATGAGCCGTCTATCCGAATACCGAAAGGGGATCCCACGACTCCGGGTGATCAACACCCAGTTGAATTCCTACGAGGGCTACTCCTCACCTAAAATGCACTTGCAATGGCACATCACAACATCCACATTCCATACAATTTACAATGCATACATGGAATGATTTACATCATGCAGGAAATGTTTCCATGCCCATATCTCGAGTCACCCAGCAACTCCCTCACACATGTCTATGCCAAGTGTGAAAAATCGTCACTGGCAATACCAATGACACTCAACTACCGAGCCCTTGTCGGCTCACCAACACCCAATGCAATTTGCCAATGGGTAACCCATCCCGAAATAACCTTACTCCGACATACTCAACTCTAGGTCTAAGTGATGAACATGACCGTGTTTTCCAGGCAACAAAACTTGACATTCCAATCGCTGGCCCTCTACCACCCATACAGAATCCTTCTTCGCATAATACCGCTGGTCTCTCACACCCGTAAAACCTTTTCAGATAGTACAGCTGGTCTTTAGTACCAATTCGGGTCTTACACCTATGCAAACCTTTCTGATAGCACCACAGTCTTTATATCCGTTCCAAGAACGTCTAACACACATTCATTATTTCTCATTTTATAATTTGAACTATGAATCTTTATTGGACGTAGTTCCAAAGACAACTCAACCCACATTCACCAAGAATGGTGAATAGTCATACCGTGCACCCACACCTATTTTTTTCTAGGTTGCCCTGGTGTATATGAAATGCATTATGCTATTTTCATACAACACATGTCAATATATCAATCATGCATATATTAACAAAATTCACATACTACCTACATGTTATTTACTTTTAGCAATAACATCAAAATTAGCTCACATGGGCTAATAAACAATTTAATTTCCAATGGCTCACACACAATTATATTTCATATAATTCAAACATTCATGTTAACACATCAATTAGCATGCATTAACATCTTATTTTCCAATACACATTTCAAGCCATTTAATTCAATAGCTACAGTTTTATCCTTCTTACATCATTCATGCTCCTCATGTCAAGCAACAACATACAAGCAATTTCACATGGACCATTTTGGTCCAACTACAATCCGGACTATTTTTAACAAATTCAAACTGCTAGTTAAGGTCCTCGCAAATATTTCAAGCACTCCGCTCCAATTTTATGGAACCAGAATCCATGGCCATTTTCTACCACACACAACCAAACCATTATCATACTTTTAAACAAGGAATATCCAAGTAGAGTAAAACCCTACCTTCCCGAATTTGTCGAAACCCACAAAATCGCGTCCATGCAGAATGCACGCTGAGGAACTGTTTCGCTTCGTCTGGAACCGACTGGTCCGATCGCCGAGAATTTGCAGAGAATGGGTGGTCTTCTCTCTAAAAATCCCACTCTTTCTCTCTCCTATTCACGCTTGTTTTTCCCCTCTCCCAACCGGTTGTTCAACTTCGGGTCAAGAGTAATTGTCCTCTCGCCACATGTCAACCTTCCATCGTCGGGACAGTGATTCCTTATCCTCTTTATCCACCTACTGTGATTTATCCAATTAGATATGCCATGTCCACATGGGCCCCTACTTGGCTCTCCTCTTGTTTGACTAACTCGCACATGACACGCGGTCTCTTGAGCCACTCAAATGCGTCAGGTGTCCCACACTACTACAGTTTGTAAAGTATTAAATTCCTCGATCGTCTTCTAATTCAATGAAATTAATTTGCAAATAGATTTCATGGAGACGCATTCCAACGCGTGTTTCGCCGCCATCCGACGATCTAGAAAAATTCCGGATTTTGACCGAAATTACAATTTTACCCCTTTTTCAAAAAATTAGGATTTTCTAGGGGTTTCACAAAAACCCTAGACTATAAAGTTAAAACATAATAGAGGTTTGATACATCATAAACTTTGGACAAAACATGAGAAAAGAGAAAGAAGAAACTCTAATGATCAAAATGATGGTGATTCTCAGATTTTCTTCCACAATTCTCATGATCTTCTCCCAAATCTTCAAAAATAGTTCGCCAACCTCTTCCGTCCCAAAGCGGACAAAGTCCCTTGTTCGAGCCCCCTTGTCGCCTCGCTTGTTTCCTGGGGTTCAGCTTTAAAACCTCAATTATGGCTAAAAATAGGCTGGAAAAATCGACCCAAAACCAACCCCAAACGCCACGATCGGCCGAGATGCCGCGTTTTCTATTAACGCCGCGACGTTGTCAACTTTCCAAGCAGATCAACTTTGTAAGGCCATAACTTTGTCATCAGAACTTCGATTTGGGTGATCTTAGACTCGTTGGAAATTTTAGAGAGTGTAGAATCTATATATAGCCAGAAATAACACTTTAGAAATGATGATAAAGACGTAAGTCACAAAATACTCCAACTGGTCACTTTTGAGCTTTCTTCTCTTTTCCTTCAAATACCAAGAGTCATAACTTGATCATTTGAAGTCCAAATGGAGTTAATAAGGTGTCTTTGGAAAGCCTGAGAAGTCTCATATCCATCCATATAAATATTTTAGTCATTTGGGATCATCTTATTAACCGAAACATCAAAACACAAGAGGCTATCACAGATGTAGTTTGCTGATTTTTGGGCTTTATCTCTTTGTTTTTTGTCCATATTGGCTCATGGTTGACCTAATCACAAATTGAACATTTAGAGCATTAGATCACTTATTTATATAATAAAACTAATAAAAATATAATCAAAATATATTGATAAAATGAGTATAAAGTATACTCATCCTCTATAAACTATAAACTCAGGAGCCACGGACCACATAGTGAAGGACAGAAGTGCCTTCGTGGAATTTCGACAAATCCCCAAAGGAACAAAATGGATATGTGTGGGAAACAATTCTAGGGCAGAAGTAAAAGGCATTGGCACATGCAAGTTAGTCATGCGAGGGGCCAAACCTTACTCTTGCATGATGTGTTGTTTGCTCCTGATATTCGTCGAAATTTGGTATCGATGTTGGTTTTAATCAATTATGATTTTGAATTACGCTTCCATCAACAAGGTGTTGATTTTTTTTTTTTTGGAAAAACAATTTTATGGTTCTGTTTATTTTTCAGATGGTTTTATAGTTCTAGACATTGAACAAGGTTTAAGCAATGAATGTTTTTCTTATATTACGTCGGTTGTTAATTATGAGAATGATGTTGAGGTTTGACATGCTAGACTTAGCTCAGAGTAAGAGAAAAGTCGATCGAACCAATTGGCCAAAGAAGGCCTATTGGGAACTTTAGATAAAATTGAATTGTCAACCTGTGAACATTGCTTAGCTGGAAAGACAACAAGAAAACCTTTTGGCAAAGGGACTAGAGCTTAATCACCATTAAAATTAATCCATTCAGACATCTATGGTCCGATGAATGTAAGAGCTAGGCACAGGGCTGTTTATTTCATCCCTTTTATAGATGACTATACTCGATATGGTTACGTCTACTTGATTTCTCACAAATCACAAGCATTAGAATGCTTTATCAAATTTAGGAACTTAGTTGAGAATCAACTAGATAAGAAAATCAAAATATGAAGAACCAATCAAGGTCGAGAATACTTGTTTGATCAGTTCAAGCAGGTATGTGATGATAAGGGAATAATTCGTCAGTTGACCATCCTAAATACTCCACAACAAAATGGAGTTGCAAAACGACAAAATAGGACCCTATTAGAAATGGTTAGGTTAATGATGACTCAAGCTCACTTACCCATCACCTTTTAGGGAGATGCATTATTAACAACCACATTTGTATTCAATCGAGTGCCCACAAAATCAGTTACTACCACACCATATGAGTTATGGACCAATAGGAAACCCGACCTAAGTTTCTTATGACCTTGGGGTTGTGCTACCTATTAACATAATTCCTCTCATAAATATGGAAAATTAGGTCTGAGAGGAAAGAAAAGTATCTTTATAAGATACAGTGAATTGTCAAAAGGATATGTTTTCATAGGCGAGCAAGAAAGTGATAGTGTAACTGAATTCGAATCACAAGATGTCACCTTCTTAGAAAAAGACTTCCCCAAACAAAGACAAATATGTGAAGACCTATTGTTATACGAAATTGATGACCGTGACAGCTCGCTTCACAAGTTTGATCCATTCAATCTGGTAAGTGATTCAAGAAATGAATTAGTTTGTAATGTACCTTAGTCATCACCTGAAATGGATCGAATTTGGTTTATGGTCCTAGAGGGAGTAACATTATGATTAATGAATCTCCACTTCGGTGAATGAATCGTCAACTGATTCCTCGACGCCGATTTGAGATTGAAAGGGAAGCATTTATCGTTACTCCACAAGATAAAGAAGAACCAAGAAATATAAAAGAATCTCTCAATTGTCCCATGAAAGAAAATTGGAAGAACGCAATGGAAGAAGAAATGAAATCCATGAAAATAAATCAAATATGAGAATTGGTTGATCCACCTAAAGGACGTAAACCTATTGGGAATAAGTGGATCCTAAATATTAAGCGTAAAGCAAATGGCACGATTGAAAGACACAAAGCCCGCCTAGTAGCAAAGGGGTATACACAACATGAAGGAATAGACTATGAATAAAACCTTTTCACATGTTGTCAGATTTACCTCTATACGATTAATTCTAGCTATTGTCACAAGCATGGACCTAGAATTACACAAAATTGATGTAAAGACTACTTTTCTAAATGGAGAACTGGACGAAGAGATCTATATGGAACAACCAGTGGGTTTCATTAGTCAGGGCCAAGAACATAAAGTCTGTATACTTCTAAAATCTATTTATGATCTTAAGAAGTCTTCGATGGAACATTAAGTTTCATAATATAGTAACGTCTCACAAATTCAAAATGATCGAAAAAGATCATTGTGTTTACATCAAAAGGTCAAAAGACAAGTTTGTAATTTTGTCTTTATATGCAGATGACATTCAGATAGCTAGAAATAATAAGGAGTACATTATAGAAATAAAAGAATGGTTGTCATCAAAATTTGAAATGAAAGACATGGGTGAAACTTCATACATCCTTGGAGTTAAGATTTCATGGATCAATAAAAGAAATTGATTTCTCTTTCGCAAGAGCAGTGCATCAAGAAAATCCTTTAGTGATTTAGAATGCAGCATTATAAATCCATTGATACTCCTATGGCGAAATGTGAGATTTTGAGTTGTAGATTATGTCCAAAAACTTCAGAAGAAAAGGAACATATGAGTAAAGTTCCATACTTAAGCACAGTTGGAAGCCTCATGTATGCTATCATGTATACTGGGCCTGATATCTACCATGCTATTGGAATGGCTAGCAGATATCAATCGAATATAGGTTAAGAGCATTGGAAGGCAATCAAAAGAATTTTAAGATATCTAAAGCGCACAGTAAAGTGTTCATTATGTTATCAAGGCAAGGAGTTGAGATTGAAAAGGTACACCAATGCTGATTGGGGAGGAAATTTAGATGAAAGGAAATCTACCTCTAGGTTTGCATTCTTACTAAATAATGACGCCATTTCTTGGAGTAGTAAGAAACAATCTTGCATAGTCCTATCAACAATGGAAGCTGAATTTGTAGCATTATCAGCCACTGTGCAAGAAGGAATTTGGTTAAGAAGATTCATGGAACATTTTATCAATAAGGGTGATGCCATAAAGCCTGTACTCATTAGTTGTGATAGTCAGATTGCTATAGCTTACACAAAAGACCCTAAGTTCCATGCTATGACCAAACACATAGATATCAAATTCAATTTTGTGGAAGATATGGTGGCACGAAAGGAAGTGAATGTGAAGTACATAGCAACACAAGAAATGGTTGCAAATCCATTTACAAAGCCTATATCTAAGGAAGCTTTTATTTTAGTACGCTGTCAGGAGTCATTCTGGCTTTACATAGACTTTGAGAATATGTACTATGTAGAACGTTCATGAATACTTTATGTAATATCATCATTATATTTCCCAAAATACTTGTTACACATACATGAATACATATGGTAAGTACGTATGAGAAATAGAAGTGTGTTGGACATATAAGAGATTCACCTACTCACACAGGCAATCACCTTAACCACTTTGTGTATACTAAGATGAGACAGTTTTAAGCAACATTATCTAGGTGATAATTGAGAGCGATGACTTAAAACAAATGTAGATTTCATTTGAAGAGTTGCATGGAATATTAATTAAAGGTGAGAAATCACTTGATCTGTCTTAAAGCTAGATTGGAGTTCTGATAATCTTGAAAAAATGGGAGTATGTGAGAGAGCTCATAGTTAGACATTAAGTATGTCCAACTACAATCTGTACAGTGCTGATATATAATATAAAAGACATACGCTCCATGAGAAAGGAGAAAAACACTATAATGTGTGATTCATACCACATGTGCATATGTTGACCTATAAGGGCAAGAAAACGATTTATGTGTGAGGCCCTCAAGTTTTGAGCAATCTCGTTTTTTGGTATCCTTATTACTTTGGCATGATTTTGGGATTAGTATGTAGTGTTTGTTATCTTAAAATGTTACCAAAGGATTATAGATGATTCGATTTACTGGAACATTTCTAAAAAAACAAGCTAGATAAGAATCACGAAAGTCGAGGAAGAGGAAGATCATATATATATATAGATAAAAGCATCATTATGTACTCATGAGTCAACAATTATGTATTTCCTGTGTGGAAGAAACATAATCATGAATGCATATTTATTGATCTTATATGAATAAGATGCGACGAGATGATTTAGGATACAGCATACTAATCATACTCCAAGATCCTTTCATCAAGAAGCTATATACTCCTAATATATATGTAGCAAATGCGCTCTCGAAATGTTCATGGTCACACGACTTATTTAACAAGTATGAATCTTCCAATTGAGAAAGGAGTCGGTCCCATCATGTGTGAGTGGGAGACGTTGATTTCAACACGTTGGGCACACATGATGTGGCACTGCGGTTATCATATTTATTTTATAATTTAATTAGTTTTAAATTATATCATGAAAGAGACGTGGGGAGAATCGTGTCTTTTGATTTGAATTTAAATTCAAAATTCAATATTAGTTATTGAGATAAATAAATAATTTTTTTTTTCTCAAGCTCTCCCAACTGTTCTCTCTCTCCGGTGTGATTGTGGTAACAAAATATAGGAAGAAAGATATGTCATCTACTTTGTGATAATTTCAATTTCAGTTCAAATATTTTGTGATTGAAACATGATTATGCCATGATGATCTTCGGCAAGGTTTGTGTGTCAAAAACCCTTCGATAGTCGAATCATATTGTTTATTCCTAGTTTCTGCAATTAAAAATTTCATCTCCTTCAAGTCTTCGATTGGCTTGGGGCTGGCAGTTGATGATTGTAAAGATATTCTATCATGCATCTCTGGAAGCTCTATTGCATTTGTTTTTCGATCAGTAAACCAAACTGCTCACTATCTTGCTAGGGCAATTGTTTCTAGGTATGGCCAAGGAGAGTGGTCCAACAACTCTCCTCCTCCCTTCATGTACCAATCTGAGATTGTGTTTGTAATCGGTTGATTCTTAATGAATTGTTTAATGCATGTCTAGCCCTAACAAAAATTATTCTCAAAACCTATTTCTCAAATCTTTTTTCCATAACAATCTCGGCCAAAACTCTATTTACTTGGATGAAAAAACTCTAACAAAACATGCTTGAAGACAAAGGCAACGTTTGGTTCTTGGAGATTTTGAGGTAAAATACAAGGAAAATAAAATAAATAGGAAAATAGATTTTAACTCATCAATCCGAAGACTAATAATTTAAAAATATATAAATTTCTAACTAATCTTAATTAAACATAAAAAAAATTATATAACTACCAAACATGAAAAAAAAATCATTTTTTTAACATTTTCTTCTTTCCTCACTACTTCACGGGTGCCAATCATAGCAAAAGTGTTCTTCAACCAAATCTGATGGAGTAAAAGGGGTCGTTTGGTTTTTTTACTGAATGCTGAATATAATTTTTATTTAACAAAATACTGTATAAGGCTTAATAGTATTAAGTATGAAGTTTTTTTTTAATATTGTATTTATAATTAGTATTAAGTTATTTGTTTTTTATATGCTTAAAATTAACACCTTAATTATATCAAGAAAGCAATTTGTTTAACTTTATTTTTATGATAAAATAAAAAATATTTATAATATATATATATTATTTTACCATATTAATAAAAAAATAAAAATGATAAAAAATTTATTATTATCATTGTTAAAAAAATTAATATTATATTTATATATTTTATATCATTAAAATAGAATATATAAAATTAATAATTCAAAAAAAAAAATAGATTGATGATAGTCAAATTATTCTTTTAAAATATCTTGATTGTTCTTTTTAAAATATTTGGTGTTGATTTTAAAGATTTTAGAATATTTTGAGAAGATTTTAAAATGTTTTAGGAAGATCTTAAAATATAGCTTTTTTCTAAATAGAAAAAGCCTAATATTTTGACTTTTTATATTCAAAATAAAATTTTAAAAATTCATAAATAAGTCATGCCAAAAAAAAAAAAAACAATCTAAATTTTGAAAGCAAATTGCTTTTAAAAACAAGCCAAAAAAACAAACACCCCCTTATAAGCTTTTGTAAAATGCAAGGCCAAGGCAAATTCATTAAGGCTCTCTATGGAATCTAGAAAGTATTAGGAAAAGAAAAAATATATATAAAAGAAAATTATTTTCTCATATTTGTTTTCACTAAAGAAAATAAAATATAATCAAAATTCCTCAAATTTTTATATATTCTAAAATTACTTGGCCAATAAAGACAAACAAATAAAATGAGTTTGAATAAACATATAAAATTAATTTATTAAGTTCAAACTTTGATTTTTTATTTTCTTCCAAATTTTCTTTCATGCCATTTTTCTTCTATATTTTCCTCTTTATTTCTTTTCCTTAGTAATTTCCAAGTTACAAATGGAGCACAAATATTCCTCAAATGGCGTATATCAAGTCTAGACCTGAGCAAGGGAAGGAGGAGCACCAAATCTATGCAACAAAATAAGGGCCCTAATTTATATGAAGTTCGAGGCCTTGAACTTCATAGACATTAGGGGCCTTATTTTGTTCCTTTGACCCATGCCTCGAAAATATCATGACTGCCCTGATTTATATAATCACTGAGCATAAATCAAATTGGACTTACAGAAAAACTTTACAATGAATGGAACATTCATATGCCAAAATCACCAGCAACTTTGTGTATGTAACCTCAACTCCCTGTTTTACTTCAAACCAAAATATTGATACGTGAATGCGATATCATGATTCTGTATTTCATGACACTAACATCTGTTGTATCATCAGGAAAAAAATGAAGAAAGAAAGAAACCAGGAAGAAAAATATATGATCATAAATTAATCTTGCTCATGATATATATATGTATGAATATCTGTGTCCATGCATAAGCATGAGCATGAACATGAACATGAACATATACACTACTGCCATTCAAAATCCAGGGCTTTGTCAGTTGCATTATTGATATTCTTCCCTTTTCCAGGTGCAGTGATGACTGAAACATAAAAGCCAAGGCAGAAGAGGCTGTGAATGAAACATAATATCCCTCCGGTGGATAGAAGTGGATGGTGTAAGATGGCGCATGAACTTTTTTCTTTGTAATTCTCTAACGTCCCTATTATCAATGCCGGGAACCCGATCGCCATTGTTATCCTGCATGTGTTGTCAACATCCCAGCTTTTTCTTCTCAAAATTCATCTTTTCTATTATTTATATATGTCACAATTCTACAACTAAGATCATGTTTGGTCCCGGTTTTCAAAAACTGTTTTTTTTTTTTTTCTTCTGGAAAGCACACTAAACACTCAATTTAGAAAACAATGAGTCAATTCAAAGAACACCAGGTGCATGTTTTGTTCCTGTTTTTTAAAACCGTTCTTGAAAATCATTTCCCTTTTTGCCTTATTTTTTTTGTTTTTCAGAACAAAAAACAGTTTTCAAAAACTGTAACCAAATAAGCCCTAAAATAGTGTTCTTTATGTTTTCAAAAACTACTCTTAAGAATAGTTTTAAAAAATGAATCAAACATGCCCTAATGTTCCATGCATGCAGATGCAGATTTCAAGTGCAAAAAATAATATAACATAGACTCAAAAGGAAAGAATACGATGGTGATGGGCTCAGGGGTGGTTTGGGCCTATGGTTTTTCCATCAAAGGCCGGGCCTGTTGGGCCCGTTATTGGGGTTGGGTTATCTCATTATAAGGTCCACCTACACTGGACTCGCATGTTAAGGAGAAAAACAACCCCAATAAATAATGGATCAGGCATACTTTATTACCAAAAGAAAGATTATCTCTTATCTTGCCTAAAAGTCTATTATAGATCGCATTCGAATATTTAAGGGTATATTTGGTTGCCAAGAACATTTGAGAGAAAGTATAAACAAAAGAAAATCGAAATAAATAAATAAATTATTTTTATATGTTACATCAAATTCATTTTACTTTTTTGAACTCATTTATATAATCAAATGCAAAAAATACCAAGATAACATAATCCGTTAAACTTTTCGTAAACATAAAGTAAATGATAAAACAACACCTCAGACACCTTTAACATTGTTGGTAAAATAAATATCAATGATAAACGATATTGAAATATTTAGTAATTATTTCTAAAAATATTTTAAGTAAAAAGTGGATAAAAACACTCCACGTGGACATTGCATGCATGAGTGTTGTTTATGCCTCCTCCGAACCTAACATCATCAACTCTCTCTTTATTTCTGAGGGGAAATCCTATGTGAAGACTGAAGAGATTATTAGACATTTGGATCTGATTTAGATTGGCAGTACGTGTAGAACAGCTTTTAAGGGCTTATATAATTTATAGTAAATGTAAATGTAAATTTTGTATGTTTTTCACTTTTGTTTTTAAATTAAAAGTGTATTTAAATCATATAAAAACTTATTCCTTACTTTTATAGAGATATAAGTTAATATTTTAATCTTCTAGACAGCTTCTTAAATTATTATTTTTTAAATGTATATTTTTATATTTGTTGAGGTAATATCTTTTAAATTTAATTTTGAAAAAACTTTCTAAATTATTCAAAATTTTAATATAAACTTTTAAAAATTAATATATTATATAAATTCTGATTGTTAAAAAATAGAGAATAGGGGCCTTTTTGTTAACCGTTTTCAAAAAATGTTTTTTGTTTTAAAAAACAAGATAACACATTTGGTCCCTTACTCTAGTAAAACATAAAAAACATTTAAAACACTAAATTCAAATAACAGAACAATTATCTAAAGAACACAAATGATATTCTCTTTATTTTCAAAAACTATTTTCAAAAATAGTTTTCAAAAATAAGAACCAAACAAACCCTAAGATGCGTACCAGCATTAAAAGTTGAGTTGTGAATGTGGGAGAGATGGCGCATTTGTATTTTGTATACAATTATGCAAACACAATAATACTTGTTAGACCCACTATGGGATAAGGTTAAATAAATTTGGCAGCCTTGTTTTGAAGCTGGCAATCTAAGAGATTATAGGCACATAATTTACCAGTAATAAATGTGACATTATTGGTTGTTATCAGTACCCTTATCCATCCAAGATCTTCATCCAAAACAAGATTTCAAATCTGTCCAAGCTATCTACCAAATTAAAAAATGGAGATAGAACAGTAACATACCATGAAAAAATGAGGAAAGCAAATGATAAATGTCTGTTAGTTCTTGATTTATCTAGCTGGTCTGCCGAGAAAATGCACATGCAGCCGCCTAGCACGTTGGCTACAAGGTGGGCTAGAGCCAGCAGCACACAGGCAAGCAACCCAAGCTTGAAAGCTTCATAGCTGCCTTTGCACTCATATACCCACATCCTCTTATGCTTCACCTGTTCATCCAAACAAGCCCCAAAACAAAAACAAAAAAGTTAGAACCACGAATCCTGCAACCCTAGCAAAGAACTCAGAGGAGTAACTCGGCTGGTTCGACCAGTGATGGAGCTAGAATTCAAGATTCAGCGAGGGCAAATTTAAGTAGTATAAGAGTTCTTATCTCAATGGTTTAAAAGGAAGCTAGCAAAGTTTCAGTTAAAAGGGAGTGGGGAGGATGGAAATGAAAGCATGCAAATGCTCCCTTTGGGCATATGTTAGATCCGCCCCAGGGTTCGACAATGGGTTTGTTCCCGATGATCATCACCTTGAGTCCTCTTAAGATTGCCGGGAGATTTGCTCGATTATTAACTTAAGGGTCCTATAAAATTAGTTGAAGTAAACG
Source organism: Tetrastigma voinierianum (assembly GCA_016808115.1). Taxonomy (NCBI): domain Eukaryota; kingdom Viridiplantae; phylum Streptophyta; class Magnoliopsida; order Vitales; family Vitaceae; genus Tetrastigma; species Tetrastigma voinierianum. The sequence goes on from JAEQBH010000387.1 coordinate 303,140, forward strand.
CAAACTTGCCAAAAACCTAGGATTATAAATAAAACTAGCAAAGTTTCAATTAAAAGGGAGAGGGGGAGGATGGAAAAGAAAGCATGCCTTGTTGAGGGCAAGTTGTGCTTCAAAGCCTAGAATTCCAGCAGCAGCATCCATAACTAGGACCGAAAGACAAACAACGGCGCATATTTTTGCCATTTTTTCACAACTCTAGGACTTCGGAACAGCATAAAATTTTATAGAGAAGAAGAAGAAGAAGGAGAAAATGAGAGAGAGTAAATATCACTGATGGGGAGTTGGTTTATTATAATAATATACCAGTGAAATGAATAAGTTAGAAAATAAGTAGTTGCAGAAACAACAAAAGATTGTCATCCAATGAATGGAAAATTCTAGGATGGTACTCATCTCTCTTCTTAAGTACTTAACAATTCTTGGACTGATCAATATTGAGGAAAGTATCAATGTAAAAGTCCTGAATATTCATCATTTCTTTTTCTTTTTTTAATTGGATGGCTGAGATTAACTCCTCCACACCTAACATATGAATGCTTCTCTTGGGCCTCCACCAAAAGCAGTTATCAAACATATCATAAAGTAAAACCCTAGATTTCAGCACATTTTGATAGCTAGTGATTTGATGAAGGAAGTTCAGCTTTCTTTGTCACTACAATCATCCATTAGATTTTGTTGTATTCCATTTCTCTCTCTCTCAAGCCTTTTCATTAGCTAAATGCTAGATTTTGCTGTATTAATTACATTTGTTTCTTGCATCTCTTTTCTTCAGTATCTTTATTAAGTGCAGATTCTGGACAGGCTGGTGAGGTCTGATTATGGAACTGAATCTATTCCTTTTTTTTTTTAGATTTTTTTCACAATAAATGGTAACTTTGATTAATCATTGGATGGGTCCAGATTGGTTGTAAGGTAACTAATTAATGTAGCTCAAGTCATGATATATATATATACTTTTGATCTTCATGATTTAGGGAGGGTGGGAGGGTTTTGGAGGTTGAGGTGACAGGAGGTTGGACTGATCTCCAAAGTTTGATCAGTCCAATAGTACTGATCTGTAAGACATAAGTTTTGTCAAATTAAGGTGTTTCTGAATCTAGTTGTTGTGCAATGGCTGGGGGTGATTCAGATATATGGTGGTCTAAATCAAGATTTTGGTAAGATTGGATAGAGATATATATATATAGGACAATTTATCCACCTTCTAGGAAATGGGTGGATGCCCAAGTTTCGAGGGAGGAAGTGAGACAAAGTGATTGGTGATCTTGGTCATACACCTCGATCGCGTCTTATTTGATACCATTAAGGAGAATCTAGAGGAGTTTTCATAATTATTTGATCCCTTAGGGTAAAGGTATGAATGCCAACCGGCCCTTCCCCTTCTATTAAACAATTCTTCATTTCCGTCCAATTTAAAAAATAAAAAATAAACAAGTCATAATAAGGCGGGTTAGTAGGTTTGATGTGGGAATTGGAAATTCCCATAGCCACACTATTTTATTTTTATTAGATTAAAATAAAAATATATTATACATTAATAAGATATTATAATTTTTATGATTTTTTTTATTAAAAAAAATTATTATTATCATTATATATTGAAATATAAAATATAATTAATATTTTAAATTCATTTTTATATAGTCGCGATGAGAGTCAAGACTAAATAATATAGGAATCTACCTCGTCTTATCAAAAACCAGATAATATTAAACTCAAGGCTGTCAAAAACCTGTGAATATTAGTCTCGTTTCCATTAGGGACCAGCCTTCCCATCTCTAAAAGAGAGAATGGAAATTAATTGATTTTACTATAATATTAATTTCAATTAGGTAAGTAATACCAAACCAAAATAATGTAAGAACACGAAAAGTTTTGGCTCTGTCTACTTCACTACCGTACTCGAAATGAGATGATAGGAGTTAGTGCATTTTAACTTAATCAAGATTACTCTAGACTCTAGTTGTATAGTAATTGAAAAGGAAAAAATGAAAAATAAAATTAAGATAAATAAATTATTTTTATTTGTTATTTCAAACTCATTTTTAATTATCTTAAGTCATCATACAAGAAAAATCATTTAAGAATGTAACAGTTTTAATTAGTTTTAATATTTTGATTTTCTTGAAATACTACCCAATATAAGAAAATCATCTTTTTAATATTTTTTTTTCTTAATTTCTATATTATATTTTAGCAATCAAACACAACTTAAATTTTTTTATTAAAGTGGCTAGAGAAACGAGGAATAATCAAGGATGTATGTAATAATTAATAACGCATAAAGGATAAAAACAGTCTGAACAATTAAATATTAATAATACTATATTCTATTAATTTCAGAATCCTTATTATATGAAAGTTTAAAAGAAAAAAAATAGAAATCATAATTACCTTTACTAATATAAACCAAATTTAACGTTTTGGTAATAAAAAGAGTGATTTTTTTTACTATTAAAAAAAAAGAGTGATTTTTTTGTTTGAAATGCACATGGCTTCCACGTAGGTATGATGTAAGAGAACGTCATTTAATAATGATCATGTGATTAAGAGTTTCTAACATTGGGAAGTGATTTAAATTAAAATATTGGGAAGTGATATAAATTAAAACACTCTTAATAATAATAGTAATCAATTGTTACCATTGCTACTTTTAGAATCATTTTAAGTATAATTAGGGTGCAAGTGAGCCAAGCTATTCACGCTCAATTTGTATAATATTCGACTCGATTCGAGTTAATTAGTTTCGTTTTAAATTCAAAGTAGCTTGTCAAGTTAATTTTTTGAGTATCAATGAACCCTATTCGAAGTATCAATGCAGCCTTAATAAAGCTTTATTATTTTATTAATCGAATCAAATTCAAATCGAATTCAAGTGTAATTAATTTTTTTTTTTTAATTGATTCGAGTTTTGTCGACCGAGTTCCAAAGAACTCAACCATTTTCTCAAGTCGAAGATATTAAACATCTCGAAAACTCGACGTAGCCGAGCAGCTCTTCTCGAGCTTTCGATTTTTAATCAAGTCGAGTCGATCGATCAGACAATCTCAATCCATTCAATTACACCCCCAAGTAGTATACGTAGTTAAAACATTTTTAGTTTATAATGCATCCTTAATAATTATTTGATTTAAAATAATTTATAGCTAATTATTTGATATTAGAATATAATTGAACAAAAAATTATTTTATTAAGTTCACAAATCTTTTTCAATCACATAAAGACATGTAATTTATAAATTTATGATTTTAAATATATATTTTGTGATGAAACTAAATATGAAAAACCATTTTTATTAAATCACTTTAAATGATGGTCCACATGTCTAGCTCAATTGATAGAGCCTTCAAAGTTAAAAAATGTAAAACATTTAAAGAAATGAAGATTTACTATATTGTAACAGGCGCATAGTCGAAAAAAAATCATTTTAAATTATAAATTGGTTTGCCCGAAGACTAACTCCTCAAAATATTTTTCATTTTTTCAATTATTTCTAATATTAAAAAATTAAAAGAATCTTAAATTACTTCTATAAAAAAATTTACTTACAAATTTAAGGTATGTTTAAATTGTTTTTTAAAACTATTTTTTTTTCTTTTAAAAACCAAAGATAACAAGGAAAACAAAAGAGAACATATTTGGTTTTTAGCTTTTTTTTTTAATTCTAAAAAATACAAAAAATGCAAAAAACATTAAATTGAAAATACAATAACAATTTTCAAAACACATATCTTTGTTTTTAAAAACTATTCTAAAAAATAAGAGCCAAACATGTCCTTTTCAATCTTTTTTTAATTTCAAAAATACCAAACCTTTTTTTTGTAGTTTTAAAAAGAAATGCGTGTTCACATGAAAAGGACCTTTATCAGCAAATAATAATTCATAGCAATAAAAGTATAAGTGCTTATAAAAAGTATAATGCAGTTCCTTGTCATGTTTCTTGTTATTTTATAGGAGAAAAAAAAAAAAAAAGAAATTCATGTCTAGTTATAAATTAATTAGTCTTTAAAATAATAAGAGACAAAATAAAAATTTAGCCACACATGCATAGTATTTGACTTTGCAGCCATTGGTAGCCTATATGGGATTCTGTGTATGTTGTTTTGGTTCCAAGAATCCCCACATGGCCTATGCAAATTTTGTTCTTTGTTTGGGAAGTTTCCCAAACAATATTTTATGGAAACCGTCTGAGAAAGACATGCTACCAATATGACTGCCATGCCATGCAATTTATTTATTTTTAATTTAGTTTTGTTTTCTTCTATCTACTTTATTTATTTATTTATTTATTTTCTAAGAAGCACATTCTTATCTTTAGTTGGATTCTCTTTTAGTTTCAAAACAGGCATAAATATTTTAGAATATTTTTATTACTTTTAAGCATGTGAAGCTCTTGGTTCTATATATAATCCCATCTGTCAACTTATGTCAGTAAAATAATGTACAATATTATACGAAAGTTATTTGATTAAAATGAGTAAAATAATATTGCAAAAATAATCTTCTTTTATGTTTCAACTTGCAAATTGATTCCATCTCTTGACATAGATTCTCTTTATTTCTTTTCTCTATCCTGTAACAAAATGAGAATTTAATTTTGTGATCCTAACAGTATTATTCCTTGTAGAACGAGAATTAACCTTTAGGTTTTTATCTCTTATTTTATTTTGTAAGGCTGTCAGTTTTAGACCTTGACCGCTGGACCATAAACATTATTGTACCTAACAGGCGCCTTCGTTTGGCATGGTTTCTCCGTACCCACACGTGGGATGAATTAAAATTTGATCGCAGCCTTTGAGATTTAATACGGTTTTGCGGTTGGATTGAGTATATGTCGTATTTAAGTTATATTCGTATTTGACTATCTAGCAACGTTTAATAAATATATAAATATTCGTGTTAGCATATTAACAAAAATTTGATCAGAAGTGTGGCGTTTAATTATTATATTAATTAATTAACTATTTAATGGGATTTATTTATTATTTAAATATAGATTATTAATTATAATTCATATTATTTTAAATAATTAATTAATAAACATGTTAAATTTAATAAGTTATTTATGTTAAACATGGATGATTAATCATAATTTTTATTATTTTAAATAATCAAATTAAATAGGTTATATTCGTGTTGATCTGTCTAACACGAATAATAAATGGGTTGGGTTTGGGTTAGCTAATATTGTACGTTTATTATTTATGTCAGATTTAGGTTGACAAATATTAACATAATTTATATATTAACATGACACAAACACAACTAATAGACACAGTGCACCCACCCACTATTGAGTTCAGGTTAGCTTATTGTCTTAGGAAAAAAACTTTTAAAGAATGGGCAGATTCACTTCTTGACAAAATAATAAATTTATTTAATTCCTAATTTTAGACTGAAATGCTTCAAGTGCCAGTGCAGTTAAAGTATAATTTTAGGCTTGTTTCCCACAACAAAAAAAATTGTCTTTTAGAACATATTTTTTAAATCTACTTTTAAAAATGTTGTCAAGTGGGCTTAAAACTGGAAAATTATGTTATGAGAGTCATTTCAATTTATTTGAAAATTTAAGATTAAAACTTAAAAAGAGGAGTGGAAACATGAGTAAGTCTTTATAATTTGAGATTTGATAAATGAGTTAATAAATCTTAAGTACGGCATGATAAGCGCTGGATGGTCTTCTTAACATATATGATATCTCAAAATTTAGTGGTTGTCTTGCAAAGCACATGGAAGCATAAAATATTGTTGATGACATAAAAGTAATTTTTAGGCCAAATAGTTTTTTGGAATAATTATTGGGCTGGTGAAGTAGTGGGAATCGTTCGAATGGATATATCGTATGAATCAGTATTGTTGGAAATGGTGTGAATCTGATGCGTGAAAGGTCAGGGGCGTTTAAAAATTTTTGTAAAACCTGAGAAAATATTCACTTTTTACGAAAAATGTGTAATTCTTGCATTTATAGTGGTGGAAAATGCGCCCAAATTTTCTAAATCTCGAATGATAAAACGGACTCCATCGGTGAATTTGTCTTTCAAAATCTAGTTACCTAATCAGCGTTTGTTGAATTCCAGGAAATGATCGAATTTGCGTTTTGAGATGTCTCAGTGTGTTGGGTGACATGAGGGTGATCTACGTGGAATGAGAGTATCGTGTGTGGCTGGAAGAAGGATGTGGCATGAGGCGTGTGGTATGAAAGTCTTGCGCATAGAACATGTGTCCATGTGACACATGGATGAAGTAGGAAAAAAGTGACACGTAAGCGAATGAATAGTAGAGTGAGAGGAAGCTTCTTCTCACCTAAAGGAAATCAAACAATCCGGTGGGTAAGGGAGAGAAAAGAAAAGGGAAAAAAAAAAAAAGATTTGGGTAGTGCGTGATACGGGAGAGGGGAGGAAGAGACCTACAATTCTCCTCAAGATCTCGACTTCTGACGATCGCTGATGAGCAAGGCGAAGTTGAATTACACGTGATAAGAGCTACAGTGAATGCATCAGAATTTTGATCGAGTTCCAAAAAAAAAAAAAGTAGGGGTTTCTTCTACATTGGCTATTTTTTGCCTAGTGGCCATGTAAGGACCATTTTGGTTTAGCTCAAATCTTAGGGCTATGTTTATTAACAGTTAAGGACCGGACCCAGTGTTTCGAGATAGAAATTATAGACCTCTTGGCTATTCTTGTGTAGCCTTGGTTACGACTGGGCGTGGCTAGACATCCAGCCTACAGGCGCCATGGATGATCGATCCGGGCCGAACTCCGGATTTGTTTGTGGTTTGCAGGCCAGTGTTGGCCATGAGTGCCGTCTTGGTTTTGGGGCTGAAACAATTTTGTGCCCGAATGCGAATCGACGGCCTGCTCAGGCGGCCCAGTAGCTTTACCGATGCGGCTACGGTTTGCGTGTTCTTAAGCTCTACAGCTGCGATCTAGGAATTAACCATATGTCGGGTGAATGACATTTGGTGCTCACGGAGTTCTGATGTTTTCTGTGTAAAAAAAAAATTTATGTGGGGATTGTTTTGTGGGCATTGCTTATGCCACAATTGATAAAGGGTACCAAGTTATCATTGCTTGTATGATTGATACTTGGTGTTGATATATGCTTGAGATGCTTGAAAAGTGAATAACATGTTTATTGTATTGTGAAGCATGTTGAGATATATGTGTTGGACATATGGAAATTAAATAGGAATAATTACGTGTATTAAATATGATTATCCATGATACTTGGAATAAAGTATGATTTTTAATTGTTGCACGTGGCATTTCATTGTCGTAGAGATACATGCGATGCATTGCATTTATGCATGGAACATCGCATGACATGGGTATGACTGCGTAGTGAGATCGACTAGCGTGTTTGGTGTTCGATGGTATGTCGTAATTACATAGTAGATCGACCTTGTGTTTGGTGATGGTGGGCTTTCGATAAAATGGAATGCGTCGAATGAGTATCATGGTAGCATAAAAGAAAAAGGAAATGAAAAATATGTGTGTTGGGTATAGCAAGTAGGAATAGATACCCCATATAGTGAAAAACCCAGTATTCTTGGTTAGACATATGTATCCAGTGATGAAAGTTCACAAAAGTGTCGGAAGGCGTGCGAAGCCTATGGTGAGACCCCGGAAATTCGCTACCCACATAAACACACGGGACTTGGTAAAAACAAGTCAATATCGGAGTTTGTCTAATGGAATTTGACTTATAAAACAAAAGCTTTTGTTTAGGAAAAATGAGTCGTGATGGGGCCTTAAATGGCGGTTTTTCACAACGCAGCATATGCATGTGTGTTTACCTTGGCATATGTATGTGTGAAGTCGGTGAGGACTCGGGAAATGGGATAGGGTGAGTCGCGTTCTCGTCGGCGGTATGTAGGCGTTGGTAGGAATGTGTTTTGCCAAATGTGTGGGGAGAAATGGCGTTGCGTGTCTTGACAGGTGGAGAGTGGCGCATAGGATTATTCTCCTGCGGGCATTGCTCACCTGTCGTGGGACCATGTTTAGATACGGGGGACGGGCTGATAGAGGCCTGGTGTGAAGAAAGTTGGATTGTGGCTTTGGTAGTTGTTTTGATACGTATCTATATCTTATGTATAAGAGTGTTGTAATAAACTCTTATGGACTATTGTGATATAGTTGTATATTGGGGATATGGACGGATGGACCCTGTGTGGTCATTATTAGTTCTGTTGAGACCTTGGATAGGTCATGGATATATTGTTATACAGGTTGTATATTGGGTAGGACTCCCTGAACAAATGAGACTATTGCCCAGATTTTTGTGATATGGGTCCCCGTGACGGACCTGACAGTGTGGTATCGGAGTTGCGAAATCCACGAGGTCAGGTGCGTTGACGAGTTGTCAACGGGACCCTCGAGATTTGAGGCATCACAACTTGGTATCAGAGCTTAGGTAAACGATTACCTAGGGAGCTTGGGTGTGGGTATCCACAAGTATGGTCTTGATACTAGCTCGTCTCAACTACGTATCAAGAGTCTAGGTACATGAATACCTAGGACTATTGGGCATGGGTTAAATCATTGCATGAGGTACATCATATGTTTTGTGTTCTAACATGCTCAATGTTTGTGTGTTACAAATTGTGTGAAATATATGCATGAGAGAATGTATATAGTAAAGGATGAATACTAGGGTTAGAGAACATAACCTTAGGAGTTCGGAAAATAAATGAACATGATAGTCCGGGAATTGATATTTATTTGTGTTTGGCATTATGCACCATTAACGAAATAAGAAAAAGAAATCTCAATTTACCATTTGACATGTGTAGATGGCAAGTCGAGGAAGGGGATGTAGAGGTTGTCTATGGGGCACTAGCCAAGTACCACTTGGTTTTTATCAACAGGCCTTTATAGAGGCTATGGGTGCTGCGTTTACCACCATTGCACAGACTAGTGCAACTAGGGGTTAGGGAGGGTCGAGTAACCTCCAGAGGTTTAGGTGCATCATTCTCCAACATTCATGGGATGACGGGATCCGATGGTGGCTGACCATTGGTTTCGACAGGTAGAGAAAGTTTTGGAGGCTATGGAAGCCTCGATCTTCTGGATCCATTGTGACATTGGCCCCAGAGGGTGAATCCCAGTGGTAGGATTGGGTTACAAGCCTCCGGGGATTTTGGAGGTAATGGCATTTAGGAGATTTAGAGAGGCTCTTCATGAGTAAAGTTCTTCTGGCATCTGCTGGTATACTGGCTTTCGGGGAGTTCTGAGGTTGAGACCTTGAAAAAGTCGTTGTATGTGAGTTCTCCCCTAGGGACTAAGGTGAGAGTTGATTTGATGTGTCAGGATTGTGAGTTAGAGATTTCCGGGATTCTTCTCACTGTGGACTTGAGGGTCATGGACATGTTAGAATTTGATGTCATCTTTGGGATGGACTGGTTGACGACACACCAAGTCATCATTGATTATGATCGTAGGAGGGTTATCGCCTACACATAGGATGGTATTCGTGTTACGTTTCAAGGGGACAAGCACGATGCTTTGCACAGGCGTATACGACTCGGATGGCACGGGTAGTTGATGGGTTGGCTATAAGCCTTGGAGGCGGTGAAGGCAGGTTGGATCTACCTCGGGTAGTTTGCGAAGTATGAGGATGTTTTCGGATGAACTAGCAGGATTAACTCCGGAGGGATGTAGACTTATGTGGAGTTCTGGCGCAGTACGTCGTCCAGAATTACATGACTCGTAGGATGGCGTCGGTTGAGTTGCGGGGAACTCGAGGTCAGGATCGAGTTGTTAAACAGGGTTTCATTAGACTGACACTTCACCTTGGGGCGCTGGTTTAATGCATTAAGAAAGAATAAGCCCTTTTGACTATCATTGATTCTTGCGATAGTTGAGCAGGGGTTCACGATGTCGAGGAATCGGTGCCCGCCTAGAGGATTGATGATTTATTTGATCGAATTTAAGAGGGCTGTGTCTATTCGAGATGAATCTTCGTATCGGATATCATCGAGTTGAGGATTAGGGAGGTGGATGTCCACTAAGACAGCGTTAGGACTGGTAAGAGGCATTTGGGTTCACGGTGATGCCATTCGACGGCGAATGCTCGGTGGCATTCATGGATCTCATGCATAGGGTATTCCAACCCTACTTAGATCAGTTCGTCGTAGTCTTTGTGGACGACATTTTGATCTACTCCTAGTCTGAGGAGGAGCATGAGGATCACTTGAGGATTGTTCTCCAGGCCCTCAGAGAACATTAGTTGTACGCTAAGTTGAGTAAGTGCGAGTTTTGGCTTATTGAGGTGAGATTCTTGGGACATGTAGTGTCATCTTCGAGTGTGTTAGTGGACCTAGAGAAGGTCGAAGCAGATATGAGTTAGGAGAGGCCGAAGTCAGCCTTTGAGATACGCAGTTTCTTGGGATTAGCAGGGTATTACAGGAGATTCATTGAGCACTTCTTCCTATTAGTTGCACGTATGACGAGATTGACCCGAAAGGAGGTCAAATTCAAGTGGAATGACTTTGTGTGAAGCATTCAGGAATTGAAAAGCTTACTTGACTCTATTCGATAGTCTGAGAGACAGTACATAGTGTATTGTGATGCCTTGAAGGACGAACTGGGATGTGTTTTGATGCAGTCTGGGAGGGTTGTGGCTTACGGTTCTTGACAGTTGAAGAACCACGAGCAGAATTACCCTACACACGACATGGAGTTAGCAGCCATAGTCTTTGCCTTGAAGATTTGGCGCCACTATCTATACGGTGAGTAGTTGAGTGTTTCCAATTCGCAGAGTGCAGTATATATCTTTACGCGACCCGGGACCTCAACATTAGGCAACGAAGGTGGATGGAATTTCTAGAGGATTATGGTTTCACATCGCATTACCATCACAGTGGCCCCGAATGTAGTGTGATACGCAGTTGGAAGTCCACGGGAAGTCTTGGCTAGTGTAACTTCAGAAGTGGCGGATGCTCGAGGCGTGGAACCAGTTTAGGTTCTGATGTAGTAATCAGGCTCGAGTACTTTGGGAGTCTAGTGGCTCGCCGTCACGTGGCGAGTGATCGGAGTCCCGAGGGCGGGGCAGAGATGAGTGTCCGTGAGGATCGGGTATAGTCAGGTGCGGGTGACGAAGGTTGGGTCATTCACACAGATGGTAGTCTTCGGTATAGGGGACGGGTTGTGGTTTCCCAGTTGACAGATCTAAGAGAGGAGATCCTTAGGGAGTTTTATTGCTCTCGATATGCTGTGCATCTAGGTGGCATGAAGATGCTATGATCTTTGTATGGTAGCCTGAGATAAGAACCGTTGTTTGATGACGATGTGCGTGATCCTTGATAACCGTCACAGGCAAATTCCTCGACCATTGGAGGTAAGCGGTTGGAAGTGGGAACATATCACGATGAATTTTGTGACTCACTTGCCACGGACATCGCAAAAGCATGATGCGGTGTGGGTGATAGTGGACCGGCTCACTAAGTTGGCACATTTTCTGGCCGTGTGGATGACCTTCACATTGGAGGAATTCTGCAGGTTGTACATTCGAGATATTGTCCGGTTACTTGGAGTGCCAATCTCTATCGTATCATACCAGGATCCCAGGTTTACGGCTCACTTTTGGAAGAGTTACCAGAGAGCCATAGGAACATAATTGATGATGAGCACTGCTTTTCATCCACAGACAAACGACCAGTCGAAAAGGACTATATAAGTTTTAAGACCATCTGACATGTCGGATCTTAAGGGTAGTTTGGGAGAGCATTTGCCCTTGGTGGGTTGCTACAACAGGTTATCGAGGCTGAGTATACAAATGGCACCTTTGTGAGGCTTTATGGGTGTGACCATGTCGATCCCCAATTTGTTAGACGGGGGTGGGAATGAATCCATGAGGTCGGATTTGATTAAAGACCTTATACGAAGGTGGATTTGATACGGAAGCGTATTCTCACGGCTCAGAGTCGGTAGAAGAGCTACACCGACAGACGGTGTCAACCTCTAGAGTTTGAGGTAGGTAATCACGTCTTTTTTAAGGTGATGCATGGGAGGGTGGTCATGTTTGGAGACGGAGAAAATTTATCGTCGAGATGCATCGGACCCTTGAGGATGCCTTTCGAGGTGGACACGATTTCATATCGAGTTGGCATTACCAAGGTTTATCAAGTGTCCAGGTATTCCATGTCTCGATACTCGAAGTACACTAAGGTCGACTCATGTAGTGGATTAGGTAGTGGTTGTTGATGCGGGATGAGACCTTGAGGAGAGGGGACGATCACGTATCGTGGATAGTCGTGACCCGGGTTTTGCAAGGAAAAGCGTGAGGGCGATAAAAGTGTTAGCAAGCGGCACCACGGGTGGAAGAATGACACATGGGAGCGCGGGACACGAGGACCACGTCCGTGCGATTATCCTTTCTTGTTTGAGGATGGAGTACATTTTTAATCGTTGACCGTGAAATGATTGTTGCCTTATGCATGTGATATTGAATGTGTATACGTATTATGTGAATTTAAAGACGAAATTATTTTAAGGGGGGGAGAATATAAAACCTGGGAAAAAATTCAATTTTTCTTAAAAATGGCAAAACAGTAATTTGCCACTATAGTACAGGTGAAAAATCTGGAAATTTTCTAGATATCGGATGAGGAAACGGACTTCACTGTTGAATTCGTCTCGTGAAATCTATTTACCCAGTCGAATTTCGTTGAATTCTGAGATGGTCGAAATTTAATGTTTTTCGAGTCACCAAGTGTCGAGTGACATATAAGGTGGTGCCACATGGCATGACCAGGGGCTGCCACATGGCACCATGAGAGAAAGACACATGGCATGAGATCCATGTGGTGTGGAGAGTGCCACCTATAACATGTGTCCATGTGACACATGGACCATAGAAAAGGTGACACATGGCAAGATGAATAGTAGAGTGAGAGGAAGCTTCATCTCACTTGAAGGAAATCAAACAATCCGGTGGGTAAGGGAGAGAAAAGAAAAGGGAAAAGGAAAAAAAAAAAAAAGATTTTGGCAGTGTGTGATACGAGAGAGAGGAGGAAGAGACTTGTGGTTCTCCTCAAGATCTCCGGCTTCTGCAGCCAGTCCAAAACTCGTCGGAGAGCGAGAGGCAAAGTTAATTACTGCGATAAAGATACGAGTGAATGCAGAAATCCGAATTTTTATCGAAGATCCAAAAAAAAAAAGTAGGTGTTTCTCCTACACTGGCTATTTCTTGCCTAGTGGCCATGTAAGGGCCATTTTGGTTCCGCTCAAATCTTAGGGCAATGTTTATTGACGATCAAGGACCGGATCTAGTGTTTCGAGACAGAAATTTTGGACCTCTTGGCTACCCTTGTGTAGCCTTGGTTACGACTGGACGTGGCTGGACATTCAGCCTGCCCGTAGCCATGGATGATCAGTTCTGAGATTGAACCCGGACTGTTTATGATTTGGGCTCGTAGAGTGTTGGCAATGGGTGTAGTGCTTGGTTTTGGAAATTAAGACAAATTTTGCACACCTATGCGAATCGCGACTTGACTTGGATAAGCAATGGCACTAAGTCTATTTCACGATTTCTGGCGTTCTTAGACTTTACGAAAAGCTATTTGAGTCTAGAATTTAATCATATGCCAGTAAATGGCATTTGGTGCTCACAGTTTTGGGTGTTTTCTTGCCCTTGTAAAAAATTGATGCGGGGATTGTTTTGTGGGCATTGCTTATGCCACAATTGATAAAGGGACCAAGTTATCCTTGCTTGTATGATTGATACTTGGTGTTGATATATGCTTGAGATGCATGAAAAGTGAATAACATGTTTATTGTGTTGTGAAGCATATTGAGATATATGTGTTAGACATATGGAAATTAAATGGGAATAATTATATGTATTAATATGATTATCCATGATACTTGACATGAAGTATGATTTTGAATTGTTGCACATGACATTCATTGTGCATGTAGCATGAGATACATGCAATGTCATTGCATTACATTTATACATGGGACATCGCATGACATGGGTGTGAGTGCATGGTAGAGATCGACATTGTGTTTAATGTTCGATGGTATGTCGTGAGTACATGGTAGATCGACACTGTGTTTAATGTTCAATGGTGGGCTCGTTAAAATGGGACAACGTCTAAAATGAGTCTCACGGTCGTATAAAAGAAAAAGGAAATGAAAAATACGTGTGTTGGGTATAGTAAGTAGAGATAGATACCCCCTCGGGTGATAAACTAGGTATTCTTAGTTAGACATATGTATCCAACGATGAAAGTTCGCGAAAGAGTTGAAAGGCGTGCAAAGCTTGCAGTGAGACCCCGGAAATTCGCTACCTACAAAAACACACGGGACTTGGTAAAAACAAGTGAATATTAGAGTTTGTCCAATGGATTTTGACTTATAAAACAAAAAGCTTTTGTTTTGGAAAAATAGTCATTGATAGAACATAAATGGCGGTTTTCACACTTAGCATATGTATGTGTGGGGGAGTCGGTGAGGACTTGGGACATGGGACAGGGGACAGGGTGGGTCACATTCTCGTCCTTGACATGTAGACATTTGTGTAGGAATGCATAAGTTTTTACTTGAATGTGTGAAATGACATTGCATGTGCACTTAGGTGGAGAGTAGTCATTGTAGGAATTATTCTCTACTAGGCATTGCTCACCTCGTCGTGAGACCATATTTCAAGTAAGGACATGTCTGAGGACGTGACGATAGGCGTCGATTGTGAAGAAAGCGGATTATTGGAACTTTGGTAGTTGTTTTAATATGCGTATCATATATTTACAATATAAGAGTGTTGTAATAAACTCTTATGGACTATTGTGGTATAGTTGTATATTGTGGGATATGGACAGATAGACCCTGTGTGATCATTACTATTTGCATTGAGACCACTAGATGGGTCCTTGGATATCTTGTGTTATATAGGTTGTATATTAGGTAAGGCTTAGAGCAAATGAGACTCTGCTTTCGATTTTTGTGAAATTATGGGTCGATAAATGGGACTATGAGTGTATTATCAGGTTATTTCGAAATCTGAGTCTGCGGGTTGACGGGTTGTCAGCGAGTACATGAATTTGGGGTGTCATTTTTAATAAGTTGTCGAAATTTCTCATGAGAATAGTGAGGCTTTTAATGCCAGCGATTAGTGGAGAGACATTTTCTTCAAGTCATGACATGGTAGATGACGTGAGCAGTTATTGAAAATGAGAAAAGTTACTTAGGAAACAAGGCTACGAGTAGGCTTGTAGACGATTATTGAAAAAAAGTGGGTTGAAGCGATTCTTTGCGCCAAATCTTTAAAAGGGAATCAAATCATCAAAGCGAAGGATAGAATTTTTCAAAATCAACGATCAACTCTCAAACAATCAAGACCTAGCAAGGACTTTAAGTATTTCTCTTATTTTTCTACAAGTTAATCAACCATATTTTCTAGATTCTCAGCTTAGTTTTATATTTTATGTCTAAGTATTTTCTTGAAGCTTTGCTGCTTGATGTTCATTTAGTAAAATTCTGATAAGGAATTGTTATCTTTGTTGAATCCGTCTGACTTTTATAGCTTCCGATTCAGGTCGATTTTGAAATAAATTAAATGCTTAGATTACATGAGAGCGTGCAAGGGGCTAAGGAATCGATTTTGGCGGTAAGTTAGATTTGGTATAGTTTCGATTTGGAAATCTTGTAATTTGCGTCGTAGCGTTAACAATTTTTGTGCTTTTTGTATGTTCTAATGAATTCTGCTAAACTCTTTATATCAAATATTTTTTAAATCACAAGACCTCACCTTGATTTTAAGTATCTTGATTCTAATTTTTTAAATAAATTTAAATGGAGACCCATAACAGAGTCTTCCCTAAAAAAAATAATGCAAAACCTCCATCTTTGAAGTGAGAACAAAATTGGAAGCTTAAAGGCATCATGTGGTTGCATTTATGGCCTAAACTACATACAACAAACCCTTTGAATAAGAGCTTTGTCCACATCTAAATCGACCTCCCTTCCTCCTTCCATGGCTTTTTGTTCCCCTATATTTTCCTTGAGACTTTAGAAACCCAAGAATTGTAATCAAATTCCTTTCACAACACTTTTTCATACGCTTCCTCCCACCCCCACTTCACCCTTTTTAAGGTTCATTCTATTTCTAAATCCATTATCACCGATTTATCATCCCAAGAGATAAGAAAGGGCTTTTCTCCTTTCCTCTCTTTCACCACCTTTTTCTTCTTTTCAAAATTGGATAGAAAAGTGGGGGGGCATAGAGGGAGACTAGTGTTCAAAGCTGATAATAAGCTCTGCTTTTCCAAAATGCCACTTGTCTTTGAAGTTTGGATTTCATTATTGTTTTACTCTTTTTTTGCCTCCTCACCCTTCATTTTAAGGGTGTGAGTGGGTGAATCCAAAATATAATTATTGTACATTTGATATTTGTCTACATGAAGTGTTTATGGCTTATGGGAACATCCAAACATGACTTTGAAAGAATTTGGGTCCACACATCCAATTTTCTACTTTACTTTGGATAGGGGATTCAATTGATAGAATTGTAGTATAGAGTAGCATCCACTAGTTTTTGTTTTCAATATATATATATATATATATATATATATATATATATATATATATATGCTTTCTAGTTTCTCTTCCCTCACTTCTGTAAGCCACCTTTTGTAAATAAAGGAGAATATGTGAAAGCTCCATCACATATGTATTGGATAGTTTTGCACCATTTGATCTCAAGGCTCACAAGTACAATATTCCATTAAATATTAATTTAATAGTAGTCATAGAATTTTTTTTTTCTTAATTCCATTGATATACACCAGTAGACCCAAAAATGTTGCCAAAGTGAGTGAAGTAAAAAAAAAAAAACTATTTTTTTTATATCTATTTACTTTATATTATATCGTTGTAATTCTATGTTCTTATATAAATAAGTTTGGACCTCCTCTTTTTACCATTTAAGCCCGTACTCAAGAGCAAAAAAATTTATTAAATCTTATTTTATTGATATTTTGGTTTTTAAAGAGTTATTTGCCCGCCTAGATAGAAGTTGGCTCCGTGAGTGTTAAAACACATTCCCTTTGTTGTATAAAATATAATTGTAATTTTGAAACTAAAACTTTTTAAATGACCAAGGAAGTCAAACACAAATTTTAAAGCTAAAAATGAAAATTTTATAATATAACCTATCTATCAATTTAATAATTAATTATCATTATTTTTGGTAAAGTTCTGAAACTTGGTATTTGAATGTAAGTTCTCGCTCTCAATGATGATAATGTTGATTTACTAATCATGATTAAGATTTTTCTAATTGATTGTGGCTTACTATTTATTAAATAAATTATGTTCTTTTATGACCAACCTGAAACAATATATGTAAGTACAGAAGAGCTAGGAAAAAAACAAAGTTGGTAATTTATAGAATTAAATAGCTGAATATTTTGTTGAGATATAATCAGCTTTTAAATCGGTTTTAAACATCTATAATGTTGAACTATTGATTTTCTAAACTTGTAGGAAATTCGTAATTTAGTATGATATTAGAATTTTGTTTGGCTTGAAGTTGTAGATTTGATCCACCATTTCATAATTTGTATGTTTATTTTCTTATTTGTTTTGCATATTAGTTTTCATATTTATTTATTCGATATGAATATAAATTTTATCCATCACTTAACTCAAATCTTATAAACTTAAAATTTTAAAAAATTGATAATTCAAATTCTCATGGTTTGATAAAGAAGTAAAAATCCTTAGAAGAATAAAGTCCTGCAACATAATATGGAAAAGTAAATATAAGTGTAAAATAAAATAAAAATTTACATGGTTTGTGGGTTTTTGATATAAATTTAAATTCTTCATATATTTCCACATAAGAAGAGTTCAACTGAAGATATTCTTTTTTTTTTTAATTGCATACGTAATTATTTTCATATATTTAATAAATATTTCGAGAAAAATTCTAAATTTCTTCCTTTAGGTTTTTTTCCATATAAGTAGGGTTGTTTTTTTTTTAAAGCAAATTTTGGGAAAAGACAATAAAATCAATTATTAGTCTTCCCGCATCTCAAAACTCTCTACCAAACTAATTTTTAAATCTAATATTTTCCAAAATTATTTATCGTTTATATAAATTTTTTTTTTAAAATCATAAAATAACTAAAATACATTGTATATTTTTTTTAAGGTAGAAAAATATAAAATATTTTTTTTAATGTCAAACAAGTTTTATTTTTTTCAAAGAATGGAAAATTGTTAAAACAGTCAATCTAATAAATACAAATATTTCTAAGAATAGTTTAAAAACAGTTGCCTAAAAAGGCCTAAATTGAGGTAACATTGAAAATGTAATATCCGTACACATCACATGTGCACCACCATTCAGTTAAAAGTAACGCACCAATTATGTACTGGTAGGGACAACATTTTATTTCATGGCATTAATATTAATAAAATTCATTATTTCTTTTATAATTATTACATATAATTCAACAACTGAAAACTTTGTAAAAGCACATTGTCTACCAAGAAGTGGCATTGCCCTGGCTCCTGGGACCAACCTGTACCATAGAAAAGTTAAAAACTGAACATTTACAATTTGTTAATAATTTTTCCATAATCCATATGGTTTTATTTTTATTAAATTGTTAACGCATACATTTATTCCTCTGCTTTGCAGTAGTATGACACTATCCTTTTTCCTTTTCTATTTTTTTAAAAATTTAAAATGGCATACTACATATACTTGAAACTCGAAGAGTACTGTAAAGTTAAAAATAAGAGTTAAAATTATTTTCTCACAAGCCGATTTCACCTTATAAAATTTCAAAAAAATAAAATATAATCAAATTTTTTTGAAATTTTACATATTTTAAAATTTGTTACTTATAAAGATAAAACAAATAAAACGAAATAATAAATATATAAAATTATTTTATTAAGTTTAAACATAGTTTTTATTTTTCTTTAAATTTTCTTTCATTCTACTTTTCATATTTATTTTCCTCTTTATTTTCTTTTTCCTTAAGACTTCCATATTTGCCTATAACTCCAAGCTAAGCTTCAAAATACAGTTAAAAATTAAGAAGAAAAATGTAAGAAAATAAAATTTTGAGGAAAATAAATAAAATAAGTTTAAACTTAATAAATTAATTTTACCATTTATATTTGATTTTTTTTATATTTTTTATGATAAAATTAAATATGAGAAAATCATTATTCTTACTATTTTTTTTTTCTTTGTCTGCTACTAGATTCCAAACGGAGCCTAAAAGAAAAAGGAAAGTATTTACTGATTAGATAAAGAGGTTATGAAAATGGTCCAACTCTTGAGTTATTGGAGATTTTTTACTTTTCGAATCCAAGTTTGTTTGACTTGTTGACTCTATGATTTTTAAAATTATAAATGATTATATTTGAATATCCTCCAAATTTCATAAAAAAAAAAATCTAAGGTAGCCTAATTTTGTTCTTTTTCGCCAAAAAAAAAAAAAGAAAAGAAAAAACAGATTTTGTTGAATATGACCAAATATTTTATTTGGCATATTGAAGTTGACTATAGTTTATTAGATCAAAAAGTTGTTGAGTTAATCATGGGCCTAATTGCATGGCTTCCACCTTATCAATCAACATCATATATATATATATATATATATATATATATATATATATATATATATATATATCATAAGGTTTTGTGTTTTGTGTTTTTTTTTTTGACCAAATAAGGTTTTGTGTTTTAGTTTTTTTTTTTTTTTTTTGGGGTGGTGAGCTTATAATAAATTTAGCAGATATGACTAGTGAATGTGTCAATGAAAGAAAATTCTTCAGACATGGGGATGAAGAAGCAGTAAATAAGGCGTGATTCAAATGAAAATTTCAATTCAAAATAAGAAATGACAGATGAGGGAAGCAATAAAAACAAAAATCAGTGTCTCTTTCTGGTTCTTTTACAGTGTGCCTTAGACTCAGTTACTGTCATTTATTAGTGCTACAGAACAAGGTTTTTTCAGGATTCTTGTCATGTTGTTCCCCAAGCCCCAAAGAAAGATTCTCATTTTCTTGAAGTTATGTGTTTTTTTATTTTCTCTTCTTAATGGGCTTCCTTGGTTTCTGGTTTTGAGGACACCCTTTTCACAAAACCCTCCAAATATGCTTCTTTTGTGAGGCTCTGGGCTGGCTTTATGGAGAATAGATTGTACATTGTGGTTTTGAGAAAAGAAGTTTGATTTTTTATTTTTTTTTCCTTCTGGGTGTTTGATGAAAAGTTCTGATTTGGTTTGTTCATAAGTTTTGATTAGCTGGGTTGTTGCATCACTAGTAGGTTCAAGAAGGTGGGAAGGAAATTGTAGGGGAAGAGTTTGTTTCTTTAATATTTGGCTATCTTTTGCAGCTTTCATGGTGGAAAATTGAAGGAAATAAAAAATGGGAGGAAAGTGATGTGCTTTTGGGGGTGAACAGAGGAAAAGAGTTACAGAGAAATGCTGTGAAGCTCTGAAGATTGAGAGAAAGAAAAGAAAATAAAAAAGAAAAGCTGGAGGAGAAAAAGAAAGAAAATAAGGGGAAAAATATGCCAACAGTTTGGCTTTCCCTGAGGAGATCTCTGCACTGCAAATCAGAGCCATCAGATGTCCATGATCCAAAAACTAGGAAACAACTGAGCACAATCTTGACAAGAAAACCATGCAGATCTGGTTGTTCAAGGTCTATAGCAAATCTGAAAGATGTCATCCATGGAAGTAAGAGACACATGGAGAAGCCACCAAGTTGCAGTCCAAGATCTATTGGGAGCAGTGAATTTCTAAACCCAATAACCCATGAAGTGATTCTCAGCAATTCAAGGTGTGAGCTTAAAATCACTGGTTTTGGTGGTTTCCAAGAAGGTGGTGGTGGTGGTGGTGGTGGCTCAACCTTTGTGGGTACTTTAAGGCCTGGTACACCTGGCCCTGGAGGACACCCTACAATGCACTATTTCAACTCTTCTTTCAAGACCCCATCAACTCCTCCAAGAAAGTCCCCTTTTCTTCTATCAGATAGAGAAGGGTCTGAATTTGGGGGTTCTGCCATTTTTGGGGGTGGAAGTGCAGCTATTCATTCAAAGAATAGGGCTTCTCTTGACACAGATTCTAATGGGACTTCAGCAGTTACATGCCACAAGTGTGGTGAGCAGTTTAGCAAATGGGAAGCTGTAGAAACCCATCATCTCTCTAAGCATGCAGGTGAGGAACCTTTTTTTTTTCATTCTCATATTGTGGCCATGTTCATTCATGGGTCAGCTCTTGTTTTCCATTTTTTCTGTTATCTATCACAGATTTGTTTATTTTATTCTAATTTGCATCCATTGTTCTGTTTCTCCCCTGTTTGAATCCTTTGCTTTCTTATCCTCTGAGTTCCAAATCATAAACATTCTTCCAAATACTAGAACCATGTATGCCCATGTTTTGTTATTATGCCCCCATTGGATTGATTTATGTGCTGTTCATTTGAAACCATGGTCTTGATTTATCAGTAACTTTCCCATTCTTGAAGAACCTTTTCTTTTTCTTTTTCTTTTTCTCATCTCTCCTATCTGAAACACTATCATCTTTCAATCGTTTTTTAGATACCCATCTCTCTTTTTCTGCGAATTTCCAGACAAAACTTCCAAAATTTACTCTTCCAATCCATCCATAGATTCAATACTTTAGTCTCTTGTCATCAGTTGCTGGTATCTTATTGCCTGCCTAAGTGTATGATGAGCATACCTTCCATTTGAAATTTTTAGGATTAATTTTTAGTTCTTATTTGCTAACAATCTGTTCTGTGTGTAGTTACTGAGCTTGTGGAAGGCGACTCATCGAGGAAAATCGTTGAAATAATATGCCGGACAAGTTGGTTGAAGTCTGAGAATCAATGTGGGAGAATAGAGAGGGTGTTGAAGGTTCACAACATGCAGAAAACTCTATGTCGATTCGAAGAGTACAGAGAAATGGTGAAAATAAAGGCCAGCAAACTCCCAAAGAAACACCCGCGCTGCCTAGCCGACGGGAACGAGCTCCTGAGATTCTATGGCACAACCATGACCTGTGCTCTTGGGGTAAATGGTTCCTCCAATCTTTGCATATCAGATAAATGCTATGTTTGCAGAATTATAAGACATGGGTTCTCTACTAAGAAGGAGCTCAAGGATGGAATAGGTGTTTTCACCACTTCCACAAGTGGAAGAGCTTTTGAATTTATTGACATCCATGAAGAAGATTTATCTATAAGGAAGGCTTTGATAGTTTGCAGAGTGATTGCTGGAAGGGTTCATAGGCCTCTGGAGAACATTCAAGACATGGCTGGCCAAACCGGGTTTGATTCGTTGGCAGGGAAAGTAGGTCTATATTCAAACATTGAGGAGCTCTATTTGCTGAATCCTAGAGCTCTCCTTCCTTGCTTTGTGGTAATCTGCAAACCTTGAAGAAAATAGAGAAAAACTCATGACTTAGCTGATTTTGTGAAGGTTACTGGAATCCTTTTTTCGGTTTTGGTAGGGTATTTTTTTCCCTTTTGAAAGAGTTTTGATTCTTCTCAAACTTGTTGTCATTGCCCATAGTTCAAAATTTGTGATTCACCATGTCAACTGTATCTGCCATCTCCAAATATTCGCATATGTCATGGTATTGTACTTCTCTTTATTTATCAATGACTTGTATTTTTTTTTTTCAAATTCTGATGATACTATCTGTACATTTCCTTCACCATACTGAGAGCTACATACCACATGTAACAAACTTCATTACCTAGTTGCAGAATTCAGCATTCACAAATAAACCCGAAAACATCACCAGAAAATCAGAAGGTAGTGTATGAACCTATTCCTCAATCTTGGGAAGGTGAGTTCTCTCAAGAATTCCTTGGAGGTGCTAACCATAATTATCACCGATGAGCATTATACAATCTCAGACCTTTTCACAGGTGGAGCTATTACGATACCTGAAAAAATAATGGCGGTCACCGTCATATTTGAACAGACGGTCAACTGAAAATCTTAAAATTTACAGGGAAGACAGTTCAGGAGGAGTGATTACTGCTAAGAATGGTTTTAATATTGCTTAACTATTTGTAGTTCTGAGCTAATGAATATGGATTGTGACTAGTATTATTATTGGGTGGAAAAAGGGAATGTGGTCCTCACATGATGGGTATATTACAAAACAAAGGGTAGTCCAAAAATGAGGTAGGATTTCATAGCATATGCTCTCTGTCCAGGCTATCTTTCTGTCTGTTCCATGAATAAACCTTTTGTTTTTTTTTTATTTTGTGCTGCAAATGTTGTTCTCAGTCTTTGATTGCCAAGTATGCTTTTACTATGGGGCTTGTTCATCCACCTCTTGATGTGGGAGTAGCTAACATTGAAGATAAGGTCAGGGTCCCCATCTCTCCTCTTTATCTCCTCCACTGCATTTCAAAATGGTAAATTTTAGTGAACTTTTTTCCCAAATGGTCCTTAACAACATGTAGCTGGGTGTGGTTTAATCGTTTTCTTGTTGCGATATCTGGCGAGCTTTTAAGGCTTTCTGTCACATTGACTTGTTAAATACATCTAACCCCTCATAACTGCTTGCATTCAAACTTTTTTTTTTTTGGGTTTTGTATGCAGAAAATTGAATGGAATTCAGTTGTTGGTCATAAATACAGGAATAGAGGGGTAGTTTGGAAAGCAGATGAACACAAATGCAGATATTTAGTGCAGTTGGCATCACTCCCTTGATTTAGACTGGTCTCCATCTGATGGCCCTGCCCTCTTGCAGTCCCATACTCAATATTATTTCCTTATTCTGACTAATTATGAACCACCCGAGACTTCTCATCTACAAAAATTGAATGCAAACAGCATCTTATTCTAGAAAGGAAAGTCAAAATAAGTAAAGAATTCTAGAGGGGTGGAAAAGACATGCGAACAACAACACAAACAACAAACATAACACAAAAGAAAAAAAAGACGAAGAGACGAGATGCCTGCAGTTTAGGACTAGGTGAAATCCTAAAAAAATTTGATCAGTTTGAGTATTACCCTAACCCAAAAGGACAAGAAAATGAAATTATGGAAGTTCTGCATGTTAAACGAACGCTCTCCTAAAATCTCAAGTTAATAGGATTTGGGTTAAATATGAATATAATGTCTTTTAACACTACAGATTAGGATGTTAGTTGTGTAGAGGGTCACAAAACTATGTCCCCCCAATTCATTCTCTTTGTTGTTGAATTGGTCATGTTGGTTTGGCCTCAACAAACCAGTCTCCACATTAAATAATGTGGCCCAGCTCTAGAACTATAGATGAAGTCACCCCATAGACCTAACCGCTGGTCATATGCAATATCTCTGTACTCTTCACTTGTCAAAGGAATGCATTAAACAAGTTTAACAGTCCGGTGACTAGGGTGTCATGAAAATGATCGGTGCCTAGTAGTTCATTGAGTTAAGCTAGATATTAAATTGTAGAACAGTTTGGTTCCAAAATCAATGCCTTCGAGTTACTCTATTTCCGCTGATCACACATCCATTTTACTTCAACTATAATGACTATAACTTGAAAAAACAGAGATACCAATACAACAATCCATAACTAAAACGTCATCCAAGAAAAAAGAAACTGCATTTGCTACTGCTGACATTAAAGCTGGCTTAATTTTGTCGAAGTCAGCTGCAAAAATTACCTTCTAATTCCAGGTAGAAAACTGCGATCTAAGCAACAATTTATGGTTTGATGGATAATGTCTTCTAAGCCATACTTGTAATTGAAGCCCAAATCTTTTAATTTCTTAGAGGAAATCTCAGAAGGAGCTGAACTATGTTCTTCCTCCATGAACCTTGGAAAATATGAAACAATCAATATCAGAAATTGTGAAATTTCCCATATGAATTTTTCATTATATTTTGAAAGAAGGAAGTACCTTGGGATACTGGAGCAAGAGTACTCTTTAGCAAGATGATCAACCAATTCAGACAATGGATAACTTTGAACACCGCATATGTATCGACCTTCTGCTTTGGCATGCTCCATCAGGAATATATGGGCATTGCATATATCTTCAATGTGAACTAGAGCTATTGACCCCATTCTGGAATTGACAGCAGATAATATAGAAAAAAACTCACGTTCACCTATAGAAAAGGTGCAATACTTATTGTTAATATCCAATATTTAGTTTCCTGATAGGCTATGAAAAATGTTACAGACATTAAATACCAACTTCCTTTAGTTAGTTATCTCTTTCAATTTGACATATCTTGCTTAGATTATAGGACATGGAGCATATTCTAAGGAAAATTAGGGGGAAAAAGTTGTATTAGCAGAAATCAGATTGAATTTCAGGGATCATACAATAGTTATTGAATTATATGCCATAATCACCTGTTATTGGTGACAAGAGAACTCGAATGCTTGATGGAACAGTGGAAGTGAGGAATGGGCCGCCAACAGTAGTAGTTATTATCGACACAAGATCAATGCCATTCTCCTTAGCAAACTGGAGTGCAGCTTCCTCTGTAAGAAGCTTTGAGAGCTGATAAACCTGTGAAATCAACTCTTTGTACTTGAAAAAAAGCTTAACAAGTGTGTATGCAACAATGCAGGTGAATGAGAAGACTGAAACATTACCCAACCACCTGCTCTTGTCTTCCAGACATCATCTATGGCGGTCTGGCACGACTCATCAACTACAGGTCTCCATCTTCCCAAGCTGTCCTTGGCTGTGATGGTGCTGATAGAAGATGTGAACACAACTCTCTTTACAGTTTTCGATTTCAGGCATGCTTTGAGAAGATTCAATGTTCCTTTGATTGCAGGGTCTATGATATTTGATTGAACATAAGCCTCTTCAAGTTTAAACAAGGAAGAATAATCAGAAACTTCCATTTCTGCACCAGATTTTATGCCTGTAATTGGTATTGGGAAGTTAGTTCAAAGGGTCATTACCAATATCCTCTCTTGCTAAGACATTGAATTCCATTGAAGCTGCAACATGATAAACACCATTGCAGCCCTTTACGGCTTCATCAAAGCTCCCTTCGTTCAGCAAATCAGCTCTGAACAATCTCAATCGATCACAGCCACCCCATAGGGATAAAAGATGTGCAGCCTTGTCTGAGAAATTTAGCATAAGGTGACATTTTATCATACATTACATATGCATGAAGAGAGGTGATATGGGGATGAATTTCTGATTCAGCAAAACCGGATTTTGGATTTCAAGTTGGTAACAAACTGATTCTGGTTTTGCCTTGATTTAGACAATGAAATTTTGAAAACAGCAAGCATTTTTTCTGCTTTCTAAAATAGAATAGAAAAAAGAAAAGAGTATCACAGAAGAACATGCTTGATAACATTTTTTTTTTTTGAAATTTTGCTAAGATATTCGATATGTTAAATCATTTTTGTAATGTAAAGAATTTGAAGTCTAATGGTTGAAGATGGTCAAGAAAAATGAGAGTTTTGACAAAAAAAAACAGGTCTTTTAATAAAAAATAAAATCCAACCTCAATTTCAAAATCATGTTCATGGTTTATGCTTAAAGTTAAAACCATTATTGGTTTTATTATATGTAATGTGACCTGGCATTTTATGTAAATTTACTTATTCTTATCTAAATTTAGTGTTTTTATATTTTTCAAAATAAAAAACAATGAGAACCAGATATGTTTTCCTTGTTTTTTAAAACAAAAAACAGTTATCAAAAATTTTGTTTCACGTCCTAAAGCTTAAATCTAATGTCCAAGGTAGGGTCGAGATGAACTGCAAAAATGGGCCTAATAGTCAAGATTGGGCCTGGCCGTATTCTACGGGTGGGCTTGTAAATTTGATTGGGCCCAACTGAAAACCCCTTTCTTTGGATTCACGTTTCTAAAAAATGGAAAGGATGAAAATTTCTGAAATAAAAAGTAAAAATCAATAAATCATATTTATAATTCATTTTAAATATTATTTTCTTATTTCCCTTTTTATAAAAATAAATAATTTAAAACGTTTATATATTTTAATTCATTTTTATGTTTTTTTTTATTAATAGTAAAATATGAGAAAATTATTTTCATTTCTATTTCTTTATGTTTTTCAATTATTTTATTAGATCCAAACATCATAGGTGCTAAATAATACATGGAAAATTCAATAATTGAATAACATATTTTGGCATCATGAAAAAAATTAAAAAAAAAAAAGGGGGATGACGTGGACATAATATTGAGATGGGGATTGGGGGGAGGGGGAATCCAAAAGAAACAGGCTTTTAACAGTAAAACAATGTTGATAGATTGGACTTGTCACTGTAGGATGGCTTCTGTTACTGTACCGATTAAGTACAAATAACGCCGGCAAGGTTTTACTTTCTGACGACATAAAAGTTCCGTTTCAAATACAACCATTTTATAAATTTTCAACTACCATTTTAATTTTGTTTTTGTGTACGTCCAGAAGGTGTTTTTAAATCATAATATATTTGGACTAATTCTCGTATAAATTAGGAAAGATTATAAAAATAATAGAAAAACTTTATTATAAAATAAAATTATATTTAATAAATTTAAATTCGAAACTATTATTAGATTTGAAGAGACTTCAACCGTCTCATCTCAATTATATGTTATATTTTTATTTTGTTTTTATAAAATAGTCAACATTCTCATCAAATTTCAAATCTCCTATTGGACTAAAATGGAGAATTTTCAAAAATATTTGTGACTGATCTTTTGTAATCTTGAAAATATTAAATCCTTTTGGGTATTTGTCCCATCCCCATTATAATTATATCTCTAATAACATTTTTATGCAATTTTTTTTTACCCCTTTTTGCATTTTAAAGAAAGGGGTTTGTTTACTACTTTGTAAAGCGAAGTATTTAGCTATTAAAAAAAATTATTTCTACAAATAACTTTTTTTGATTTGTCACTTTCAAATGGCTATACCTTTACTATTTAAATAGTTAGCTCTTTGAATCGAAATTAAATTTAAATTTAAATAAATATTAATAATAACTAAATTCAAATTCAAAATCCTAATCATTAACTATGACCGTAGTTATTTCAGAAAAGAAATTAAAAATCAAACTTAATAACTACAATTTTATGACTTGGTTCAACTTATGAGTTATGACCTTGGTTATTTCAGGAAAAAAAATCAGACGTAATAACTACAGTTTTATGACTTGGTTATTCACGTTCAACTTATTGTTTAGATTATTTTTTTTCTTTTTTCGACTATTCCCTTGTTTAATTTATCTTTTAACTTCATTTATTTATATTTATCTATTTTCTATTAGTTCATTTTTTGTTAAAGAACAGTTTTTATAAATCATTTTGATATTTTAAAAAACTGTTATTATTATCTAAATTTTATGTGTTGTACTGAGAAGTAAACATGTTTTTTTTTTCCCAATAAAAATAACTAATAACCAAACGTGCTGCCTTGTGTTTCTTATTTTCCAACAAAAAACAATTTTAAAAAAATAGGAATGAAAGAGCCCTTAGATTGAGATATAATTTATTTGCATTTCAATTGTTTCAAAGAAAAAAATCATCATATGTCCGAATTCTAATTATTGAATTGAAATCACAAGGATTGTGTTTATTTATTTTATTTTCAAGCATTTTGCAATCCAATAAATAAAATAAAAAACAAATAAACAAAAAAGTAAGGAAGAAAGAGAGAAAGAGAAACCAGGATCACGAAGTGTGGCATGAACTATATAGCCTCTTTGAAGGAGAGAGTTGACAAGCCAAGATCCAATATAACCAGTTGCACCAGTCACACAGAATCTTTCTCTCTCCTCCCTTTCCCTTTCCCTCTCCACCCTCTTCTCTGCACTATTTTCCATTCCTTTATTTTCCTGCAAAATCTCAGCTGCCAAACAAACCCAAAAGGGAAAGATGAATCTGATGAAGAAGCCGGCAGGTGGGAAAGAAAAAAAAGAAAAACAGAACGGAGTGGATTTCTCTCCCTTGTGATGGCAGCTGCTTTATACATACATTTATTATAAAAAACGAATGGTAGGTGTTTTATTTTAATCAGCATTTAGGAGCAGACAGTAGACAATATAATATATAATTAAGAAGAATGCAAATTATGGGCTTTTTTATTGGTTACTGTTATTGTAAAAAATATATATTTTTAAATATAGCACTAAAAACAATATTTTTAGGAATATTGCACAAAAAATAATGGGCTTGTTTGGTTCTTGTGTTGTCAAATACCCTTCTTAAAAATAGTTTTTGAAAATACACAACACCATTTTAGTGTTCTTTAATTGAAATTATGTTATTTGATTTTAGTGTTTTCCACGTTCTCTATGTTTGTTCATCACCCAAAGATGGCTAACCAAACAATTTTTTGTGTTTTAAGAGTTCTCATTTTTTAGAATAAAAAAACAAAATTTAAAAATAAGGACCAAATTGGCTAATATTTCCAAATTTTTGTCATGTGGATTGTGTACCGTAGCCTTTAGGCTTAGACCCACTATTCAATAGGCCCAATGCTTGACTCGCACCATGAAGCGACCTAAGACAGCCTACAGTATTAAAACCATCCAAGAATTAATCAGACGATAGAGTTCTAAACTCTGTCTAAAATCTCGAGTCCTCCAATAGACTATCCCATCGCATATGGCAAGTTTGTTATGAATAAATATATTAAGGAGGAAATTACGCGTATGATATTTATCAACGGATTTCCTAATATCCAAATCTCATACGTCTCAAAAACATTAATCCTTAATAATGAAGAATTAGTCCTTGATAAGGAAAGAGATATCTTATCCTTAAAATCACAAGACTATCTTCCCTATAATCAAGGAAAAAATTTGAGTATAAAATCGAAAGACTCCCCACGAGGGAAAGATATGTAATTCTAACTGAGCGAACTTCCTTCTTCCTTTTCTTCATCATTTTGCTGACTTAATCATCAGAGAAGCGGCCGACACACCATCGCTGAACCCCCCATTTTTATAGGTTTACATCGTACCGCTGATGTCCCGAAAGTCAGACGATCCAGGTAACGACATAAATGTCATGTCTTTCACTGTAAAATAGTGAAATTATGTCATTAAGACACGATTTCAATATAAAAATAAAATAATAAAGTAAATTAAAAACATCATTTCAATACAAAATGATGAAATTGTGAGTAAAAAACATGATTATAGTGCAAAATGACGAAGTCGTGTCTTCAAGACACGATTTTCAATATAAAATGTCTTTATTAAAAACACAACTATGCATGATATAAAATTAGAATTATTTTAAAAATTATGGTGTGGTCTCCTGATTTCTCAGAGTCACTGAATCGTCAGGGCATTTACCAGTTAGCTGCAACCTGCAAAACAACAAGAAGACGGCGGTGGTGTTCCGTCGCCCCTCCGATGGCAAAGTTAGTCTTTTTTTCGAGGACTTAGAACTTGGAACAATAGTAATCTCGATCAGGGATATCATCTCTTTCTGTGACTTGGTTTTTTGTTGAGGTGGTGATCCGCTTTTGGATCGTGGACGATTTCTTCCCATAATGTTAGGGGAAGGTGGCTCTTATTTCGGAAAGGGTGACTTAGTCTTTCCTTTATGTAACTACCTTCCCGATAGAGCCGCGGTTAGGAGGGCATTCCTATTTCATCAGGTGACTGGCCGGGCTTCACGACGAACCATGCACCGTAGAGGAGAACCTATGGCACTTTGCTTTGTAGATTTGCCGACGCGGAAAATAAGCCCAAGGAACTACACAAGGCGTCCGGCTATGGGATCCTGCCGCCCGGCGAAGGGGTCACGGCATTTATGGGCCTACACTACCTGGGTCCCACCACTGGGTATCCCGCGTAAGGCCTGGCCCATGCTTCCTGGGTCGGGCTTCGCTGGGGTCTTTAAGGTTACTGGCCTGGCCGCCATGGATGTTTTGTGGGCCCTGCCCAACCACAAGGCCCCCCTTTTTCTACCGGGGAGGTAAACCATCCCCGGTTGGAAAAATAGTAAGTTTGACCGTCATATCATGGGGAATAGTTTATCATTAATGCTGCTTAATTTTCGATGTAAATTTTATAACTTTTTGTGCAATTGCATTATCACTACTGGGTCATCCGATTGATCCCGAGATATAGGAGTAGCTATAAAAGGCTTAGGATGACGGTAATGGATATCCCCGTCGTCCGATGCAGGATATCAATTGATCGTCGATGGACACCCTAAGTAAGGTTGCACGAGGGACTACAATCGATTCACGAGCATGTCTCTTCCTGACATGGAATGGTTAGATCGCATGAATTGAGCGGAGTCGGAAATATTCAAAGTGCCTGCGGTTCTAAAACTTGAATGGTATCAGATCCGAGGCACCTGCAACCCAGAGTTTGGTCAAGCCCTCCACCACCTCATCCTCTCCTTTTCCTCTTAGCTCTGGGTGGCAAAGATGGGCTTTCGTCAGCTCACCCCCATCACCATCTTGGCCCCTAATGAGAATAGCCTTCGCTTCATTTAGCCCCATCACCCCTTCTTCTCCTTTCGCTCGCAACTTCGTCTTGATCCAATGATGCTTCTGCCTACTTTGATGTCTTATAAGTTTGGAATGTATCAGAAACATTGCTGGTAAATAAGCACCGCATGAATAAATAATCTTTTGTGCTTACATTAAAATTGTAGTTTTTTATTATTTTTGTGCCTTATTGTAATTATGCGTGGATATTCTGTAATTCTCGTCTAACCGCTGCACGCCATTATAAACCGATTAACGGGCCAGTTTATCCGCCTAAGAGGAAGGCTTCCGGCTCCGGCCCATCATAGTCTACAGCTCCTGGAGCGCAACCATCGGCTCAAGTACAGATGCCGCATAAGATCTGGCCGCCATTAAATGTGGCCACACACCCTAGTGGTGATATAGACAGCACTACGTTTCAACCTTTTTCCCCTTTGCTTGTCATTTCGTTTACCTTCTTTCCTCTCTCTAGCGACTGTAACTACTATGAATAGTCAGTTCTTCTCAAGGCTCATTCAAGAATCGTCATTGCATTAGTGCATTTCATTCATGGTGCATCTGCATAATCTGCTCTGAGGTGCCAACATCCCATAGGTGACTCGTCTCCGACCGTTAAAAGCCCGAAGAGTAGCGGAGAGCTCCACACATACTCTCGCCCGCACTACGTCTGCAGTTAGGTATGCACGCCACTGTATATGCCTGTGTGGTCTAATATCTCACCTTTCTTCCTTGATATGCTGGCACGGTGAGGGTCGGAGGAACTTCCACGAGGGTCGCTTCCTGAGTGCAATCACTGCCACCGTGGCTTCGACGATGGAGGAACCAAAGGTGTGGCGGAGGTACCGACAACATCACCAACATGGATAGGCTGAATGATTCACCACTGGGCGAGGAACTACAATGGTGTGTTTTTTACTGCGAGCACCTAGCAATGGACTGCGCCTGACATCAATTCATAGTTAAACAACGCTTTACATTTTACCCTGCCGCCCCTACTCTATCCACCCCACGATCCGGCATCCTAATCGCTGTGTGCTAAACCACATGTATCACCGATCTCACGCTGGTGGAGCTTTATTATTTACTTCCCCGAATGTGTTAGGTAAGCCTGATGTTCATGCTTCGCTTGGAGTCCACTACTTATTGTGAATGGGTCTTTGATTCGCCAAAGACCTGAGCATAAAAGGAGGTTATTAGCGAGAGGTCCTCGGATGAGACCCCTGGGTTCCTGCTGCCATTTAATGTTAACTGTCTCACCCTTCCAAATCAGAAGCCAGCTTGCCTCTAGTCCGTCAGCATTTATCCCTGTTATGATGTACTAACTGTTGGTTACCTATGAAAAGGCTTCGAGGTGTTAGTTAATGGGTGGAGAAGTCGAAAGCATTGAGAAGATCCGCGACTTTGATCGGAGCTATTACAAGGGTTCTCAAGCACCCGAGAGAATATATTCAGCAGTGAGGCACAACCCAAATTCTTATACCCTTCCATTTATGTGGAAGGGAACACTTTGTTAACTGCGGATGTGCGGCGCCTAGTTCACAGCGGCGCCCCAAGCTCCTCCAGGGATCTAGTAGTCGGCGCCGGTCGGGTGGGGGACGGTGCATCAGGTCGTCTACTTCTTGGCGGGATTCGATTCATCTCACTGGCTGGCGGTCGGGAGGCCCCAGGGGCACGGAGTCCGGCGCGTCCTCCCTCTTGGGCAAGTAGCCGGGCGCCCCAAGTGGTAAGGTCGAGAAAGGAAGGCGCTCAAGCGTCGGAACGCGCCGGGGTCTAGGTGTGAGAATTTTGTACCTTGGGTCCCTGACGACACGGACGGTCCCCAGGATTTGGAGGAAGAAGAACGGATGGAAAAAAGGGCGGGGTTGCTTGATCGATATGCCGCCCGAAAAAGCGAGGCAAGCAGGATTCAGTGAAGTCATATGCCGCCTGTCCAATCTGAGAACCGGAGCCGTAGGCCTGTGGCCCGGTCAACTGCTTAGGCGGTAGTTCGGGGCCAGGACGATCCACCATCTGGGCTCCCACTGAGATTGGGGCCAGCAATTGGACGAGCCGGATGGGGTGGTCGTCGGAATGTCGAATGAGGATGATCAGGCTCATGAAGCACTCAAAGTAATCCGCCTTCGGATCGGAGGCGGGGAGCCACAAAGCAGTCGAGATTGCATGCGGTCAGGCACACTGGAAAAACTGCAGTAGGACAGTGATTGCAATGCTACCTTCCTCACTCATGATGGGAGCCCTCGAGAGTAGAGATATCAGCCCCTGGGGAGGAGGAGGTGAAAAAAATATTGTGCCGCTGGGAGCCCTTTCATCGTGGAGCGTTCGCGGTTGATTGGTTAAATAGTTTATTACTGCCCATTATCGGATTTTCAGTGTGCTTCGGCGTGGGCGCTGCGAAGCTTATCTGTGCCCGAATCCACCTTACACCCAGAAGAGGATTTTGCAGATCATTGATGACGGGATACAGGTCCGGAACCGCAACTTTGTTCAGTCTACCGAGCTGGTACGATAGGTGGTTCAGTCTGGTGGATTTAGTGTTGTTACCTGTTTTCTTAGTTGCTAATGGGTTCCTTTGCAGGCCGTAGCTGCCATTCGTAACATGGCGTTGCAGCACCATGAGTTTGAGCTTCGGCTAAGGGACGTGAGCGGCTGCGATTGTTTGTTCAGGCGGGTATGGTAGAACGGGAGATGCATAAGCGCTTCCGCGAAGAAAGCGGCGGCAATGGGTCGCTGAATTTGGAAGCTAGAGAATACTGGCAGAAGAGCTGCCGGTAGAGACAAGAGGTCTGACGCGTCATGGGCGCGATGGCCAAGCTGGTGACTCAGGGAGCCGTTAATACCCGGGCGCAAATAGAGTCGGAGCTCGCTCAGGTTCAGAGTGCTTTGGCACTTGCGGAAGAGGCTCGCCGGAGGGCGGAATTCGAGCATGGAGCCGCTCAGGAGGCGTTGGCCACAGCAGGGGAGGCTTGTAAGAAAGCAGAGGAGGAGAACGACCATTTGGCAGATGAAAAACTCGCCTTGGTTATAGAGCTCGGGGCTTTAAGGATGACTTTGCAGCGCCAGGGATAAGGCCGCGGCCCGACGAGGGAGCGATGGAAGGCAGGTGACTCAGTGGCTATATAGGTTTTTCAATTATGGCTACGGTTGTTGCGCTTTCATGTACAGCATATGTGGGAGCAAGCCTCAAATCCCGGTGAATCTTAGAACCCTTCGATTCGCGGCGTAGAAGTTCTTCGCTAATCCTCGCGCCCCCCCGGGCGCTTTGGTTCTTCCTTACGCTCTGGATCTATTGTTGTTAGTGGGAGGACCGTTCGGAGGAATATTCCATCGCGGCGGAGAGGACGATTCTTCCCGATGGCTCGAAGGGCGGTTCTTTCAACGGATCAAGATGAAATTAATTCTTTTGTGGATCCCAAACGAGTAGAGTTTAAGTTCTTTATTGAGGCGAGACTTGTTTTACTTAGTGTTGTCGTACCAAACAATTTGCTTTTCTTTCTTGCTTTGGTTATTTTGGGTGTTTTAGCACTACCCCATCTGGATTTCTATCCGTTTTTGTTTTAGTATATATGCGACTGGTAGGATTTACCTATAGAGAGCCAGACTTGTGATTTTGACTAGTTAGATGCTGGGCTGGGCAAGTCAGTGAATTGAGCCACCCGGACTTTAGAGATTGACTAGCTAGATGTGATCTATGCTGGGCCGAGCAGGTCAGTGAGCTGCGCCACCCGGGCTTAGAGATTGACCAACTAGATGTGATCTATCTTTGGTAGGAAAGTCAGTGGTGAGCCACCCGGGCTTAGAGATTATTGACTAGATGTGATCTATCTTCAGTAGGATTGGGATTAGTGAGCTACTTGTACGGGCTTAGAGATGACCAGGTAGATGTGATCATCTTTGAAGGCAGTGGAAATCGGTGGTGCGCCACGGGCTTAGAGATTGAGCGACTAGATGTGATCCCATCTTTGAAGGTAGGGCGGGTTAATGTGGCTGCGCCACCGGGCTTAAGTGTGCGAGTATATGTGATCTATCTTTGGCGAGCGGGTCGAGTGGAGTGCGCCGCTGGGCTTAGAGATTAGATATGTATGGATATCCAAGTAAAAGATAATAACGACATTCTTCTATTGATAATACCTTTTTAAGTGCATGGCATTCCACATTCTAGGTACAGGGGTTCCATCGGTTTTGTCTATTGCATAGGATCCAGATTCCCTGGGTCGTGTGACTACATATGGTCCCTCCCAATTGGGTTGGAACTTTAGTAGTAGGGTCCTTGATGTTCACAAGCCCTTAGCGGGGGTAGATTGCCTAGTTGGAACATCCGAGGCTTTACCCGTTTGTTATAAAAATTTGCCAAGCGGCATTGGTAAGAGGTCACTCGGATTGCAGCCGTTTCCCGCAGCTCGTCACTTGTGTCTAACTCTTTGATCACAGATCTCCCATTTTTTGCTTCGGGCGTTGTTGTCATGATGGTAGGTAGGCCGATTTCCGTTGGGATAACAGCTTCCATCCCGTAGGTGAGTGCGAAAGGGGAGACACCAGTCGGTCTTCGGGCCGTGGTCTTCTCAAGCGGTACAGGCGGTTCCTCCGCCCATTTCCCTTTGGCTGATGCAGTCTCTTTTTGAGGCGATCGATAGAAAGTTTATTGGAGCTTGACTTGGCCATTGCTGCAGGGATCTTAGGGGTAGAGTACAAGTTTCGTATTTTCAGTTCTTGGCAAAAGTCCCGATAGACCCGGCTGTCAAACTGTGGCCCATTATCTGACACGATCGATCTCGGAATGCCGAACCGGCAGATAATATTTTTCTAATGATCAAATTTGACATCTTTATCACGAATTGGCGTGAAGGCATCAGCCTCATCCATTCTTGAAGTAATTCGTAGCGACCTGGTAATAGTTTCTTTGGGGCACAGTGCGTGGGAGCGGGCCGCAATATAGATCCCCGTTGAAGCGGCGACCGCGAGTGAGATGGAAATCAGTGCGCTTGCCGGAGATCTGAATTGGAGGCGTTCGTTGGCGGGTCACGGTTCTGACGTGGTCGACATCCCGATTTCATAGTCGGCCAGTAATATCCATGCGTGTGAGCCGGTGGGCTAGTGTTCTTCCCCCCAAGTGATTTCCGCATATACCTTTGTGTGGTCGGCCCGACAATGCGGCACTGCTTTCGGGGAGTCAGCGTCTCGGGTATGGTTCGCCCGATGGCCAGTTTATGGGAGGCTGCCCGTCTACTAGGGAGAACCTAGCCTATTGAACCTGAACTCTATGAGCTCTGCTTCTATCATCCTGTAAATTCCTGCCAGCTATGTAGAGGCCTTAATGGGGTCCGTCCGGGATGGGGAGACTCTTACTGACTTACTTGAGTATCTGTATGGAATTTGGTTGATAGTAGATAAGGGAGATATATAGTTTAGTTATTGAGCGCGGCTTGCTGCGGCTAAAGCATCGGCCCGATCATTACTGTCTCTAGGGATATGTTCGAGTTTCAAGGTCGTGAGGGTACTCAATTTCTGCTTGACTAGAGAAGCGTATTTTTCCATTCGGGGTTCCACACGGACTCAGTGCAGCGTTGACTTGTCCGCGACCGGTTGTGGTCGCTTGGTCAAAATTTGTGCTTTCTGTGATCTGAGTTCTAGTCCGGTTATCATGGCTTCGTATTTTGACTCGTTGTTGGAGGCTATTTGAAGCCCTAAACGGTTTACTGTTCAATCACTTTCTCAAGTAGGAGGTTAATTACAAGTAATCAGGCTCTGATTGTCTGGAGGCCAAATCGGCATGAAAGGGTCATGACCCTCCTTGTTTTGTATGTGCCGGCTGCGGGATTTCTGCAAGGAAGTCAACTAAGACTTGCCCCTTCTTCGCTAGTCTTGGTTTGTATTGGATGTCATATTCGCTTAGTTCCATTGCCCAACGGGCCATCCTTCCGGACATATCGGGTTTGTGAATTGTGCCGGAGGAAGATCGATCCAATACCCTGACGGGATGAGCACAGGTATGGGCGAAGCCAGGCGGCGGTTCGGTAGGGCGGCGGCCCCGTTCGAGGTGGGTGTATCTGGTTTCCGCATCTGCTAAGGACTTGCTGATAAAGAACAAGCGGCCTCTGACCGCATCCCAGCGTTCCTTGAGCAGCGGCGCGGCGCTCACGTCGGAGGCTATTTGGGTAAGATGGGCGTGTCTCAGGCTTCGGGCTCGCAAGGATTGGGGGCTACGTCGGTGTTAGCTTGATTGCCACGAATGCTTTCGGTGGCATTCCTGGAGTCCCACTCAGCCGAATTTGGGCCCCCTCGGGAGTAGTGAAAAAGGGTTTCAGCCGGTCAGTGAAGCGGGAAATAAAACATGAGCCAGTACTTAAGCCCGTCGTTGTTGGATCTCTTTCTTAGAGCTGGGGGCCGGTGATTGCAAGATGGCTTTAAGTTGCGCAAGATTTGCCTCTATTCCTCTTCGTGTTACCATGAAGCCATGGAATCTGCTGACGTTAACCCCGAAGGCACATTTTAGGGGGTTTAGTTTCATACCATTACCGAGGAAGAATTAACCTGTTCGGGAGATGAGCATGATGCAGGCGTTGTTTTGATTTTACCTGACATATCGTTAGCCATAAGCTTCCATAGTGTTGCGGTAAAAGGCCGGCACATTTTCGTTACCAACCTCTAATAGGTGGCCCCAGTATTCTTTAATCCGAAGGGCATCACATTATGCTTGATGCAGTCCGTAGTGATGAAAGATGTTTTTATGCGTTCGGGTGCGTAGGAATGCAGTGATATCCCGAGAAAGCGTCTAGGAAGGATAGCATACCGTGCCCTACCGAGGCATCCACAATCTGATCTATGTGGGGCAGGGGGAAGCTATCTTTTGGACAGTCGTCGTTGAGGTCCATGTAGTCCACACATACTCTCCATTTGTTCCCCTTCTTTGGGACCACCACTACATTGGCCAGCCACTCGGGGTAATTTACTGCTCTGATAAACCCATTATGCAAAAGGTTATCGACCTCGATTTGGATGACCAGGTGGTGGTCGGGGTGAAAACGTCTCACTTTTTGTCGACCCGGCAGAGGGGGCGACATTTAGCTTGTGTGAGGCGTGAGCGAGCGATCCGGCATATCGCATGAGTCGAACAAACACCATCGACGTGAATTGTATAACTTGGCATAACTGGACCTTTTCCTCCTCGGAGAGGAGGGTACTAATATAGATGCATCTGTCCGACCCGTCGAGGGACACGATTTCTAAGGGATCAACGGCCAACGACTCTCTATCAGGGCGGGACGGACGGATGGGTTTGTGATTCTTGTGCGGTTAGTCCTCGAGGGTGTGGTTCCGGACGGTGGGTTGTGCGGCATTCCCATAGTAGAGTTGATAGCCTTCTGCCGTAATTAGTGGCTTCCTTGGAGATCAACTTGCCTAGACTCGGTCAGGTAGCTTATCGTTTGGTGGTATGTGGATGGTATTTCTTTCATGGCATGTAGCCAGGCTCGGCCTAAGATAGCATTATATGGCCCCAGGTCTTCTACCACGGAGAATAGTACTTGTTGGGTTACAGGACCTGCCTTGACAGAGAAGGTGATGTCCGTGGCAAATATGGTAACTCAGCTGAAACACGACAAAACCTTGCTTGAATGGAGATGATCAATAGGGACTTTCATCTGATTGAAGGTCGGGAGATGGAGCGGTCAGCCCTTTGCTCGGATCGACGAGGACCATTGTGCGTGAAGTGGGGTAATGCATACGGTTAATACAAGTGCGTCGTGGTGTGGTATGATGACTTGGAGTGTAGAAGTTAATAGGTGGAAAGGATATAGGACAGATCCGGCCGGCGGGTGCGGGACATCTCCCAGTGCTGATGGTGTTCACTACGGCATTCCTTAGAAATTTGCCGGAGCATCCTTCTCCGTTGTTTCTTGGATTGATATTGGTTGTCGGCCGGTCCCCCCAGTATGAAGTTGATGGTCGTAGGGGTTTACTGGAAGCGAGTTCGAT
The DNA here is from genome assembly GCA_016808115.1 of Tetrastigma voinierianum. Lineage (NCBI taxonomy): Eukaryota > Viridiplantae > Streptophyta > Magnoliopsida > Vitales > Vitaceae > Tetrastigma > Tetrastigma voinierianum. The sequence goes on from JAEQBH010000387.1 coordinate 342,547, forward strand.
TCTGCCCGATGGCCTTGTTGGTTGTGGGAAGCGGTAGGTGGCCCCAGCAATTTGGCCCCTCAGTATCGTTTGAGGTGGTAGGCCCAGAACCATCTTACCACACCATGGTGTTGAGGCTCACAGTAGTGATTGTCTCATGGCCATGGTCCTTGTGATAATTGCATCGTATAGGGATCGATTCTGTTTGGTCGGTTTGCTCTCATTGGTGGGGCCATTTGAAGTCGGGAGGTCCCGATGAAGGGCGGGGAAGCAGTCATAGGTGATGTTGAATAAGTGGCCCCGGGGAGGGTCTCTCTTCTTCTGGTTGCCCAGTCGGGTGCCACAGCTCTTGTGGCGGACGGGCCTTGGTGACCGGCTTGTTGTTACAGACCGGTTATCGCTTGGATTTGTGGCTTGACTCGGATGTTATCCTCCGGGGTAGAAATTTATCTGCCAGGCGATACAATTCTTCCATGGTCTTGGCGGGTCGGTGATAGAAGGCGGAAGAATGGGGTGGTCGACTAGCTTCTTCTAAAGTTTTGCAAAACCGCATCCATACGTATATGTGTCTGTGAGCGACTGCGAACTGCGTGGCGAAGTCCCGGATGGACTCGTCTTCCCGTTTGAGGATGGATTGGAGGGAGGTGATGTTTCCTTTTTGCCTGACAGAGCATAAACATTGAGAGACGAATGCGGCCCATAGTTCGCGAGCGTGGGTGATCCCACCAGGTGTTTTGAAACCCGAGGCTAAAGGCGGGGCCCTTGGCTGGATAGGGCTCTGCCCATAGGAGTCAGTCATCCCCGGCGTTGAGGATCATTGCCTGATTGTAATGTAACATGTGATCATACGGGTCGGATGAACCGTCGTACATGGCGAAGGGTGGTATGGAAAAACCGTGGGGAGGATCGTAGTCCAGGATATGCTGTCCAAGGGGAGTGGAGAGCATGTCTCGTGGTCCCCGTACAGCGGAGGGAGCGATCATTTGTGGCGGGCGGCCCAGGTATGGCGGAGTACCACGGATGGCCCAACGCGGAAGCCGCACACTCGATTAGGCACATATTGGGGGCGTGGTGTCGGTGTTGGTCCTTCTTGAGTTCTCTCAGCGCCCAGACGCCTTGCATCATGATGGGCCAAATTTAGTGAGCGAGGGTGGCCTTTTCTTGAGTGGGCTTCCACAGGCGTTCGGATATGGGTGAAGCAGCGGGAGGAGCTAATAGGAGGATAATTCATCATCTGCCGGTAGATCGATATCGTCAGGCGCAGCGGCCTCTTTACCCTTGCCGGGACGGGAAGGAGAAAATGGCGAGGCTGTCGCGATTGCTCGGCCTGTAGGCTTCCAAGCGGGTTCTCGGGCCTTTCGTTTTCTTCACACTGCTAGTTTGCACATGCAGCCTTGATTGACCACACACTGCGGCTACTCCTCTTGTCTTGCTTCGAGTTCTTGGGCGCGGAGGAAGGCGGTCTTTGAAGCTAGGTTCATTTGGATTGCTAGTCGTAGTCTTGGAATTCGGCAGGTCTGGGATGTTTAGGAACATCGAGGCTTTGCGGTCGAGTCGCTGGAGCGGATGTACCCAGCTCTTGCTACGCCTCTGTGACTTCTTGCTCGTTTCCATGACGGCGTAGTGTGGTCTCACGATTTCTCGAGTCGAATCGTTGGGCGTCCTTGGAGTTAGGCTGCGACACAGTAAAACAAAAAGAAGACGGCGGTGGTGTTTCGTTGCCCCTCCGATGCTTAAAGTTAGTCTTTTTACGAGACTTAGAGCTTGGAGGCGATAGTAATCTCGATCAGGATCTCATCTCTTTTACGTGTGAGCTGGCTAACTTTATGGAGGGGAGGAGAGGATCGTCTTTTGATCGTGGACGATTTCTTACATGTGTTAGGGAAGGTGGCTGCTATTCGGAAATGGTGACTTAGTCTTTCCTTTGCCGCTACGCCAGATAGGCGCGATTAGGAGGGCATTACTATTTCATCAGAGGCGATGGGGTCAATTCATGGATGAACTCATGCTTGTGTAGAGGAGAGCCGGTTGGCAGCTTTGCTTTGTAGATTTGCTGATCGGAAAAATAAGTCCATAAACTACACAAGGCGTCCGGGCTATGGGATCCTCAAGCGCCCGGGCGGAGGGTTGGTCGAGCATTTATGGGCCGGCTAATGTTTGGGCCTCATCCGCCTGGGGTATCCGGGCAGAAGGTCGGCCCGGCGTTCTTGGGCCGGCTGGTGGCTGGGTCTTTAAGGTTATTGGGTCGGCTGGCCATGGGTGTTAGACGGGCCAGAGTCACTTATATGGTATTTTAAAGTATTTTTAGAAACTGTAAATTTATAAAAAAACAAAATATCCTACAAATTAACAGGTGGGGTAGTGTTGTTGATGCATGCGCGACAATTGTTTGTATTCTTCTTCTGGCACTTATCCCTGATCCATGCATCTTTTCCACAAGGTGTCATGTGCTTCTTATCAGTAACATTGATCGTACAACGATGAACAATGTCTACCTCCATTTGATAATAATAAATTTGGTTTCTCGAAAAGTGAGTAAAGAAGAGATTAATTATAATGACTCATATAATCTAAGAATTTTGAAAAGAAAATTCTTCATTATTGATTCTAGAAATTGAAGGAATAAAGCAGGAGAAGGCGTTGACGGAACTCTCTCTTTCTCATTACGATAAACTCGAATCTTATAGAAAGTGCTTTTAATAGAAAAAAGTAAAGTGTCGTGAAAATACTACGATGCTTAGTAGAGTTTAATGAGATGATTATTAAAAATCTAAAAAACCACTCATAATATTGAAAATCACATGCTATGAAATAATTTATAGGCTTATGGAGAAAATATTTCCGCTATAAACATTATCTAATAAGCTTTAGATCTCTTACCTCAACTTATCTAAACAACTATGTTATTACAATAAATTTTTTTTATTACATTAAATCTCAATATTATCTTGTTTTGATTAGTATATAATAAAAGATAATAGTACATGCCCATCATATGATAGAACTTTCAATATTTAAATAGGCAAAATAAAATGAGGAAAGACGTTTCAAATACGATTCCCAGAAAAAATAATTTATTATATTATAATTAGAACGTATAATGTATAATTTAAAGAAAAGAAAACAATATTATATGATTAAGAATATACAAAATTAATATCAAGTATGTTCTTGTCGATGCATGTGTGGCGACACATGTTTGTATTATTTTTTTAGTAGGTCTGGTAGACTTGTCTAGACTCATCCCAAGGGCCATGCATGCTTTACACCTGTCTTATATGTAATATCACAATATTGGTCGTACGATAATGTTATCTTGATTGATAAGGTTATGTTTGTTTCTCAAAGAACATTAAAAACAAAAAATAAATTACAATTACTCACCCCCAATTACCCCCAATTATATAAATATTATCTATTTGAGATCAAAGAGATCTTAAACACGCGTGTATTGCGCACTTGTATATATATATATAAACTTTATAATGCATTTATTTGATTAATATTGATGATATTTTTATTCGGGCGGGCTTGAGCTTCTTTGATTTAGTGGGCCGGTCCGACTCACGGGCGTTGAACCTACACAAAAAGAAAGCAACCGATGATCGGCGGGGGCTCGTCAGTTGCCTCTTCGATCTTGCAAAGTCGGTTTTTTAGATGGAAGAAGATCATTTACTTAGGGAATGAAGTTTTGTGCGAATGTCTGCGTGCCTTTCCTTGGATTGGGGTAACCACAGTATTTATAATGGATAATCATGATAATTTTCCTAGTTGGATGATGACACAGAATAATATATTTTCTTGTTGGAGGATGATACGATATTTCTCCCATTGGGTGAGAGATTTTCTTTCCGTATCGTAAACCGCTTAATAAGGGATGATTGATAGGCAATAATTAGGAAATATCCTACTTTTCTGATTGGTAGAGATTGGGTGTTTTCCTCTGTCTCACGGATTCGCTGGGTTTCTTAGTGTTTCCCAAAGGCGAGTTGGGCCACTCGTTTTGAACTGCATTTGGGGATACCATTAAGGGCCTATTACTAGTGCGGGCAGCTTGCACCCAATCTGGCGTTTGGGCTTGCGTCTTGGGATTGCACGCCTATTATATATAGGCCTGCACGCCTATATAAATAAAGTTTATATATATATATATATATATATATATATATATATATATATATACCTATATATATATATATATATATATATATATATAAACTTTATAATGCATTTATATAAATTGCAGCCGTTTCCCGCAGCTCGTCACTTGTGTCTAACTCTCTGATCACAAATCCCCCATTTTCTGCTTCGGGCGTTGTTGTTCTGATGGTAGGTAGGCCGATTTCCGTTGGGATAACAACTTCCATCCTGTGGAGGTAGTGAAAGGGGAGGACGCGGTCGATTTGGGCCGTGGTCTATAAGCCCGAAGCACCTTAGGGCAATTCCTCCACCCATTTCCCTTTGGTACAAGTGCAGTAAGCTTTTTGAGGCTGATCGACAAAGTTTTGGAGGCTTATTGGCCATTGCTCACGGGGATCTGGGAGGCGGGTAGAGTACAGAGTTTCGTATTTCGGTTCTTGGAAAAAGTCAAAGTAGACTTCATTGTCAAGCGTGGCCCATTATCTGACACGATCGATCTCAGAATGTCGAACCGGCAGATAATATTTTTCTAGATGATCCGGGTGACATCTTTATCTTTAATTGGCCTTGAATCAGCCTGTCCATTTCTTGAAGTAATTCATAGCGACCCGGTAATAGTTTCTTTTGAAGTACAGTGTGCGGTGGGAGCGGGCCTACAATATAGATCCCCCATTGTGAGCATTGCGAGCAAAGATGGAAATCAAGTCTTGCCGGAGATTTCCAAGATTGGAGCATTCGGTTGCGAGGGTCACGGAGTTCTGACGTGGTCGGCTGACATCGATTTCATAGTCGGCGTGTATCCATGCGTGTGAGCCAGGTGGGCTAGTGTTCTTCCTCCAGTGATTGCGCTATACCTTCGTGTGGTCATTAACACATGCGGCCTTTCGAGTCAAGCATCTCGGGTATGGTCCATTTCGGTGACCATTTATGGGGGCTCTTGATCACACTAGGGAGAACTGGCCATTGAACTGAACTTTATGAGCTCACTTCTATCATCAGTAATTCCACAGTAGCTATGCTTCAGAGGCCTTATGGGGTCTATCCAGATGGGGAGACTTCTACTGGCAATTGAGTATGCAATATGGAGGGCACGGTTGATAGTAGATAAGGGAGATATAAGTTCCCGCGTTATTAGCGAAAACCTTGGCCCTTCTGGCTAAGCATCGGCTGATCATTCTCTTGTCTCGGGATATGTTCGAGTTTCCAGGCCGTGAGGGTACTCAATTTCTGCTTGACTAGAGAAGCGTATTTTGCCATTCTCGGGTTCCCCTGTGACTAATTCAAGACTGTCCCACGACCAGCCGTAGTCGCTTCCAAATTAAAAGGCTATTAGGCACCTACTGGCGAGTGCGAAGTTCTAGTCCTGCTTATCATGGCTTCAAACATTCGACTCGTTATTGGAGGCGCTGAATCCTAAACGGACCGCCTGTTCAACCCTCCTCCGTAGGGAGGTTAATTGCAAAACCAATCCTCGGCTTCCCGATTGTCCGGAGGCCCTACCACCGCAAAGGGTCCACTCACTTCTCACCGCTGGGGCATGTGCCAGTCGCGGATTTCCCCGCATGGAAGCCGCCTAAGACTCGCCCCTCTCGCGGTCTCGGGTCGATATCGATGTCATATTCGCTTAGTTCCATTGCCTACTGTGCCATCCTTCCTGACATATCTGATTTTGTGAATCAGGCCCGAGAGGAAGATCAATACCACAAATCCGGATGAGCCCGAAGCATGGGCGAAGCTTCTAGCGGCGCCTGTAGTGGGCCAAGGTAGCCCGCTCGAGGTGGGTGTATCTGCTTCAAGATCTCGCTAAGGACTTGCCGATAAAGAATGACCGCCTCAACTTCGCATCCCCACATTCTCAATACGGAAGCCGATCACATCAAAGGCTACTGTGCAAAGATGTGAGCATGTCTCGCGGCTCGCAAGGATTGGGGCTCACAGTATTGTTGATTAAGAACAACGCTTGTCAGATTCTCGGTCCCACTCAATGTACGGGCCCCCTGTGGTAGTGAAAAAGGGTTTCACTGGTCGCTGAAGGACAAACGCCATGGGCGCCGAACCGACCGGTCGGGTCATTGATCTCTTTCTGTAGTCAGCCGGTGGATTGCAAGATGGCTTTGCCGCGAGATTTGCCTCATTCCTTTCGTGTTACCATGAAGGCCAAGGATCCGTCGGCGTTAACCCCGGGCGGCACATTTGGGCTTATTTCATACCATATTCTCGGAGGAGGTCGAAAGCCTGCTGGAGATGAGTGACATGATCTGGGCGCTGTTTTGATTTTACCAGCATATCGTTAATATAAACTTCCATAGTGCTGCCGAGTAAAGGCCGAAACATTTTCGTTACCAACCTCTAATAGGTGGCCCCAGTATTCTTTAATCCGAAGGGCATCACATTGCAACAAAGACACCCAAGGGTGATGAAGATGTTTTTCGTGATCTCAAAGGTGCATAGATCCTGTTGATATCCCAGAAAGGATCTGTGAATGATAGCATACCGTGCCTCTATCGGCATCCACAATCCGATCTATGTGGCATGGGAAGCTTATTCTTGACAAATGCCGTTGAGGTCCAGTCCACACATACTCCATTTGTTCCCCCCGACCACCACTACATTGGCCAAACACTCGGGGTATTTCACGCCTCGATGAATACATTCTATGTATGTTATCTAATTTCGCTTCGATGACCAAGTGGCTACTTCGGGTGAAAACGCCTCACTCATTCACCTTCGCCAAGGTATGTGGGCGACATTTAGTTTGGTGTGAGGCGTGAACTGGCCGATCCCATATTTATCCGCATGGAGTCCAAGCAAACACATCGGCATTGAATTGTATAACTTGGCATAACTGGACCTTTTCCTCTTCGGAGAGGAGGGTACTAATATAGATGCATCTGCCCGACCCGTCGAGGGACACGGTTTCTAAGGGATCAACGGCCAACGGCTCTCTATCCTCTGGGGCGGGCCGGACAGATGGCTGTGATTGCTATTGCGGCGGTTAGTCCTCAAGGGGTGGTTCCCCGGAGCGGTGGGTTTGTGCCCTGCTCCAGAGGAGTTGATAGCACCGCTACGCGGCTTAATCGGGCTTCTCAAGATCAACTCACTAGACTCCTGCCGTGTACTTTACCGCTTCTCGTGGTATGTGGATGGTATTTCTTTCATGGCATGTAGCCAGGCTAGGCCCAAGATAGCATTATATGGCCCCAAGTCTTCTACCACGGAGAATAATACTTGCTGGGTTATAGGACCTGCCTTGACAGAGAAGGTGATGTCCCCGACTGACAATGTTGTAGCTCCGTTGAAACCTCGACAAACCCTCACAAATGGAATGGAAGATGATCAAATCCGTGACTTTTAAATTCTGATTGAAGGTCGAGACGTATGATCACCAGACCGCTCTGACGATGAGGACCCTATGCGTACGCAAAATCATAATGCATACAAGCATTACAAGTGCGTCGAGTGTATGATGACCCGTGTGTGGCTACTGTGGAGGAAAGGATATAGGATTGTCCGCCGGCAGAGCTGCAGGGACATCTCCCCGATTGCTGATAGTGTTCACTCTAGCTTTCAATGAAGCGCACCCCTGAGCATCCTTCTTCGCTGCGGAGCGACCGTACGATACTTCCGCCGCTCTCAGACAGTGAAGGCCGCCCGAATCCATCTTTTCTACCATGAATTTGAGGTCAGTAGCATCGCCCATGGCCATGGTCCCTGATAATCGCATCAGAGGGATCTAAGCAGGCCGTCCCGACTCGCTTCTCATCAGCGGGGGCCATTTGAAGTCGGGAGGTCCCTCACATGGGCAGGAGCGCCATAGCGATGAGAGCAAAGTGGAACCTGGGCCTCTCTCTCACACCATCTGGGCGCTCGTCTTAGTGGCCGACTGCCCCTCGTGGCCGGCCATGTTCTCAAGCAAGTATCATAACCGCTTAGAAGCGTTTCTGATGTTATCCTCCAGGGTAGAGAATTTATCCGCCCGACGATACAATTCTTCCATGGTTATCATGTCCAAAGGATGTAGACCGGAAGAATGGGGGTGGTCGACCAAAGCTTCTTCTAAAGCCTCAGAAAACCGCATCCATATCAGAGTATGTCACCACAATCGGCCGCCCCGAACTCCGCATGTGAAGTCCCGACGGGACCTGCATTCCCGCTCGAGGATGGATCGAGTGGAGCCGATGTTTTTGCCTCGACAGAGCATACCATGAGAGACGACCGCGCTCCATAGTTCGAACGTGTTTACTGACCCTAGGGAGTTTGTGAAACCAGCTAAGGCAGGCCTCGAGGTCGGTCAGAATACCTTACATAGAGTTTGTCAGGTCATCCCCGGCGCTGAGGATCATTGCCTAATTGTAATGTAACATGTGATCATATCGCTCTGGAAGGAACCGCCGTACATGGCGGCGTGTATGGAAAAACCGTGGGAGGACGGTCCGTGATATGCCGTCCAAGGAGGAGAAGATGTCCCATGGTCCCCGCATTAAATGAGGGAGCTATCATCGCGCGTGGGGCTACCAGAGGAGTGGTATGTTATGGATGGCATCATGTGGGAAGCCCCTTACCTGGGGCCGGCAAAGCATTATTAATGGGAGTCGTGCCTGAGGTCGTTAGTCCCTCGCTGGTTCTCTCTCGCACCACGCCTCAGAATGATCGATGACCTACCGGGCCTGGGTGAGGTGGCCTTTTCGAGTGGGCTTCACTACTGGATATGGTGAACGGCGCGGAGAGGGAACCGCCTGAGGATAATCATCCGCCGGCAGACGACATCGCTCGCGCAGCCGCTCTCTACCTCGCGGACGAAGGAGGAAATGACGAGCTCGCGACGCTACCGACTTCCAACCGGGCTCTCAGCGCCGCTTTTCCCAACTTAGTACGCTCAGACACGCAGTCAGCCACCAAGCTCGCCTCGCTTCCTTCGTCTCGTCAGCTTCGCGCCAGAGGAGGAACTGGTCTTTGGGGGCTAGGTTCGCTGGATTGCTAGTCATGGTGCTGAATTTCGATGGTCCTATGGGATGTTTGGGAACAGCCAAGGCTTTGCAGATCGGGGGGTCGCTTGGGAGCTGATGTACCCGTTACTACACCGCCTCCGTGACTTCAGCCAAGGTTTCCACAGACGGCCAGGCCAATTGTGGTCTCCGATTTCTCAGAGTCACCGTAATCGCTGGCATCGCACCAGCTTAGTCGCAACCTCGTAAAACAAAAAAGAAGATTTCGCAGGGTGTTCCGTCGCTCCGATGGCAAAGTTAGTCTTTTTTTCGAGGACTTAGAACTCGAGCACAGTAATCTCGATCGTGTGATCTCATCTCTTTTCTGTGACTTCATTTTTTTATGGATGAGGGAAAGAGGATCCGTCTTTTTTTGATCATGGACGATTTCTTCCCATAATGTTAGGGGAAGGTGGCTCTTATTTCGGAAATGGTGACTTAGTCTTTCCTTTATGTAACTACTTTCCAGATAGAGCCGCAGTTAGGAGGGCATTCCTATTTCATCAGAGGCGACGGGGTCAATTCATGGATGAACTCATGCTTGTGTAGAGGAAAACCGGTTGGTAGCTTTGCTTTGTAGATTTGCTGATCGGAAAAATAAGTCCATAAACTACACAAGGCGTCCGAGCTATGGGATCCCTGCGCCGCCGCGAGGGGTCGGGTCGAAAGCACGCATGGGTCGGCCAATGTTCAAATTTCATCCGCCGTATCCGGCAAGGTCGGCCCTATTGCCCCGCCTACCGTATCGGGTCTTTTCTTAAGGTTATTGGGCCTCCATGGCTATGGTGTCATTCGGGGCCCAAGGTACCCACATATGGTATTTTAAAAATTATTTTTTTAGAAACTGTAAATTTATAAAAAAAAAACAAAATATCCTACAAATTAACAGGTGGGGTAGTGTTGTTGATGCATGCGCGACAATTGTTTGTATTCTTCTTCTGGCACTTATCCCTGATCCATGCATCTTTTCCACAAGGTGTCATGTGCTTCTTATCAGTAACATTGATCGTACAACGATGAACAATGTCTACCTCCATTTGATAATAATAAATTTGGTTTCTCGAAAAAGTAATTAAGAAAGAGATTAATTATAATGACTCATATAATCATAAGAATTTTGAAAAGAAAATTCTTCATTATTGATTCTAGAAATTGAAGGAATAAAGCAGGAGAAGGCGTTGACGGAACTCTCTCTTTCTCATTACGATAAACTCGAATCTTATAGAAAGTGCTTTTAATAGAAAAAAGTAAAGTGTCGTGAAAATACTACGATGCTTAGTAGAGTTTAATGAGATGATTATTAAAAATCTAAAAAACCATTCATAATATTGAAAATCACATGCTATGAAATAATTTATAGCTTATGAGAAAATATTTCATAAATATTATCTAATGTTTTAGATCTCTTACCAACTTATCTTAAACAACTATATATGTTATTACAATAAATTTTTTTATTGTATTAAATCTCAATATTATCTTGTTTTGATTAGTATATAATAAAAGATAATAGTATATGCTACTTTCAATATTTAAATAGGCAAAATAAAATGAGAAAAGACGTTTCAAATACCATTCCCAATAAAAATAATTTATTATATTATAATCAGAACGTATAATGGATAATTTAAAGAAAAGAAAACAATATTATATGATTAAGAATATGCATAATTAATATCAAGTATGGTCCTGTCGATGCATGTGTGGCGACACATGTTTGTGTTATTTTTTTAGTAGGTCTGGTAGACTTGTCTAGACTCATCCCAAGGGCCATGCATGCTTTACACCTGTCTTATATGTAATATCACAATATTGGTCGTACGATAATGTTATCTTCATTGATAAGGTTATGTTTGTTTATCAAAGAACATTAAAAACAAAAAATAAATTACAATTACTCACCCCCAATTACCCCCAATATATTATCTATTTGAGATCAAAGAGATCTTAAACACGCGTGTATTGCGCACTTGTATATATATATATATATAAACTTTATAATGCATTTATTTGATTAATATTGATGATATTTTTTCAATCTAATCGGGAATAGCAGGTTGGATTTGCGCCTACTCATCTCGTCGACTCCTGGGACACGTGGACTCCCTACAAAAAGAGAAACAACAATGATCAGCAGGGGCTCGCCCGTTGCCTCTCCGATGCCTAAGTCAGTTTTTTCCAATGGAAGAGAAGATCAACTACTTAGGGAATGAAGTTTTGTGCATATGTTCACAGATCTTTCACCGATTCGCCATTTCAGATTTATACATAATCATGATAATTTTCCTAATGGATTTGATTTACACAAAAATAATATATTTTCTTGTTGGAGGATGATACGATATTTCTCTCATTGGGTGAGAGATTTTCTCTCCGTATCGTAAACCGCTTAATAAGGGATGATTGATAGGCAATAATTAGGAAATATCCTACTTTTCTTATCAGCGAGACGCGCTTTCCTCTAATGGATTCCTAGGCTACTAGTCTTCTTTTAAAGGCGAGTCAGTCTCGTTCAGCCCGCATTCGGGGGATACCCATTAAGGGCCTATTGCTAGTACCGGCCCACTTTAATCCCGACGTCATTCATTCTCGGCCCGCACGCTCTATTGGCTCTAAACCCCATCGTCTCTCTCCCACTTTCGACTCGCTTAGCACACACAAGGGTCAGACGCTCTCATCAGCGGATACCCACGTGGCTACTAGAAGTGGTTTGATTGGGGCTTTGTTGTCGCCCCACGTCTCGTGATAATGATGGCTTCTCGATTAAGTGATTTCAAGGCTGTGGCTCTTAGCCTTCCTTAAAAACGCCCCGACCGCTTACACTTCTTGCTCTGCTTCTTAAAGCTTTTTCATTTTGCAAGTTCAGGCTTCCTTTTTTTCGAATCTCGTTTAACTAGTGTTCGGGATCGCTTGGTGGTCCCCGATATCTCGTCAATGTGTCCTCTGCCTTATTTCCGGCCTTGGTAAGCTCCTTTTTTCTTTCCCTCTGCCTTTTGGTTTCGAAGTCTCGCGAGGTTCTAAGGCGTGCCTCCGGCCGGGTCTCCGTGATTTTCTTCCAATTTCCCTTTTCCGTTACTTCCATGGGTCCCGAAGGTTCCTCCGCTTTCTCGTGCATAGGAGTAATCATGCCGAGGCGCTGGCCTGTGTATGACTAATAGGGAACGACAAAGCCACCGTGGTGATTCACCGAGTCGCCCGGGGAGCTCCATTCCACCTGATAAGGGCAAGGGCAAAATTAACGAACTTATCCCAGCGGCTCAATATTTCAAGGTCGCCACATGTAATGTCGAGGCATCCAGTCGAACCTTCAGATCAGGAAATCTTTACTACCCTAAGATGCGGGCCCTGTCTGGGATCCGTGCTCGTGCCCCGACGTGCCAACCACCTACGCTGGGTCTCAAGTGCCCAAGACTACTGAGTGCTGCTCGAGAACTAGCCTCCGTCCCCCTTGCATCTTTTTATTGCATGTTATGCAAGATTTCAATGTCTCGCCCCTCTTAAATTTTCCCCAACTTCCGGGTGTTCCCGTGGGGGCCGTTTAGTCATTTTTAGTGGACAAAGGCCCGAGTGTTCCCAAAAGATTGCCCCGCTCTAGACTTCTTCACAAAGAGGTCACTGTGGCTTTCTTTATATCTCCAAGCACCCAACCAAGTCGACATTTCTGACCTTCCATCTTCGCACAAGTCTCTAAGGAACACTATTTTTGTTGCTGGGTCACATCGGCATTTAATCCCTTTGATCGAGAGGACACACTCACGCCCCTTTGCCGCCCTCGACTACTCCTAGAGAACCTACGTGAGCTCTCCTTCATTCCCGGTTTGTCTTAGCCAGAGGTCACAGGATATTTCGACATTAGCTACTGCATCGCCTTCAGTGGCTCACCGATCTTAGTCCCGGGTGACGAGGAGGTGAAGCAGAAGCTGGTGAAGTGCGCCCCGCATGCCTATTCCGAGCTCATTAGGTCGGATATTCCTCGACCGTATGGTGCGAGGCCTGCCCGACTTCCTTTCTTGAGATCTTCTCCCCTCTCTGTCATAAAGCCTCCCGTCCCCAAATCTTTCCTCGTTCCTCTCGCTTCTGAGCCCTTATCGGGGCTCACACCTGGGAGAGCTTCGGTCCCGCTCGAGGTGCCGCAAAGAAGAAGAGGAGCGCAGCTTAACCCTCCGAGCTTGCTGCAGGGCCGCCCGTCGGGGATAAAGATCCTAAAGGCGGGGGCCTCTTCCTCGCCTCATCCGCCGTCTGGCCGGGAGACTTCTGGAGGGCTGACATGAGCCCTCGAGGTTCTCTCCCCTATTTTGGCCCGAGTCCCACGTCATGGGCGCCGTTTCTCCCCGGGCAAACGCAGATGAGGCGACGGAACTACGACGCTCAGATCGCAGGGATGAGGACTCTACTTCATGCGCAGACGCTTGCCTGTGGTCGCTTCTCCATCCACACGACCACCTCAGCATGTAATTTCTACCCGCCGAGGAGGCTCGCTCTTCTCGTCTTCAAAGGAACCGCTCTCGTACGGGCCCAAGTGCTTTCACGATCTTTTTCTTTATCGTTTATGTTAGTCGACTTTTGTTTTTGTTTCTTTGTTTTGTTTTTTTTTTAAAGGTTACGACATGTAAAGGTTTCAGAAGGAGGGTCACTTTACCGAGGCTCGCAGTATGTTATATTCTACTAAGACTGGTATCTCATCTAGAGAGGATCTTCGCCCGCATAAGGGAACCGACAGGAACTCAGAAGCATGTGTCCGACCAAGCATGCTTCGGCGGCAAGGGCGCGGGCCGAGGACAAAGAAAAGGAGGCCCTAAGACGCCAAGGTCGTGCCGAAGACGAGGCGCCGCGCCGGGCCGAGAGGAGTCAGCAGCCGTCGCGGTGACCCTGTGGGCTAAGATGGCGCCTCTGAGCGAGCCCGCCAAGAGGCTCGAGGCGGGTAACTCGCAGGAATGCCTGACGAGGAGCCTCGAAAGCTTCGATGACCCAGGCGGTGCGTGAGGCTCGCTACCGAGGGCGAAGTGATGCTGCAGCTTAAAGACGAGGCCTATACCCAATGGGCTTCCGGGTGGCTTGCCTTTCAACTTCGAGCTTCTCGAGCTTTCCCAAACCTAGAGTTCAACATCCAGCTTTCTATTACGAGGCCATGGATCCGCTCGAGGTCGAGGCCGATGCGTGGCACCGAGGTGTTTTCAGCCCCCGATCATGATCCCTTGCTCGGGCGATCCCTGGGTTCCTCCGCGAGGGCTAACCCTTCCGCTTTGTCTCACCCGCCTTTGACTCCTCACTTCCCATGATTGGGGCCCAGCGTCGGCGTCACAGGCTCTTTTTTTTAAGCGTATTCTGGCGCGGAGCCTAGGTTTTTGTATTTCTTATGATCTTGACTTTTTGTTGATATACCAAGATTCATCGATTAATTTCTTCGCTCCTTTTCCTATTTCGTCGATTTGAGCTTCTTGGTTCCCAAGCCACGAGGTTTTCCTTGAGCAGTTATGTTCCGCAATCTGAGCTACTAGGCTTTTGGCGCCCCAGACCTCCTACATTTATTAAGCTCACACAGGCGAGCTCTTGGGCTCCCTGGCGCTAAGACCCTCGAGGTACAGTAGCTCAGCAAACTAAGTTATTGGGCTCTGGCGGCTAAGACCCTCTGCTTGCGAACTAAAAGGCTCTTGGGCTCTGGGCTCTAAGACCCTCTGCTCGGCCCGAATTTCTGGGACCACTGGGCGCCAAGGCCTCTTGAGGCTATTAAGCTCTGATGACCGAGCCTCTTGGGCTCTTGTAAGACCCTCCTGTGAGGCGAGCCTCTTGCGGGCTCCTTGGGCGCTAGACCCTCACTGCGAGGGCCCGAGCCTCTTTTGGGTCACAGGCGTTAAGACCCTCCTGTGGCCCAGGCTCTTGGGCTCTAGGGCTAAGATCATTCGTCTTCCTTCCCGCTTGGAAGCGGCGTGGATTTAATGCGGATCTATGGAGAATTGGAGGCGGATGTGACTTCCCAGTCTGCGGCTTCATATAAAAATAGCGATCCCTCTGTGGTGGTGCTATGCTTCCAACCTTCGTCCTTTCTTTGGCAGAGTCGGAGTCCACGCATGATGAAGCATCAGGGTTTGGTCATCACTGCATGGGGTCTATCTGGTGATCATGAGTTAACGTTTGGTGTCGATGGTTTACCACTTGTAGGAGTTGTGTTTTTCCCTTGTTCTTCTCTTGTGGGAGTTGTGTTGTTCCCTAGCTATGCCCAATGATGGAATTGTGCTAGGGAACGTATCTAGAGGGGGCGGTGTGCTTGAAAAAACTTTTAAGTACCGCTTTCTCCGTTTTTTCTTTCCTCTTTCTTCTCTTCTTTCTCTTTCTCTTTCTCCTTCTCTTCCTCTCTCCCCCTCTCCCCTTCTCTTTCTCACTCTCTCTTCCTCTCTTTCGTTTTCCCTTTCTTATGGTTTTTTTCCTTAACAGGGTGTAGGCCGATGTGAAGAATGGTTTTCGCTTAACTGTAATTTTTGAGATGCGAAGGGAGATTTTGGAATTCTCTGAGGTGGCTGTAACCTCCATGTAATGAAATTTTGTATTCAACTGTAGCTCTGAAATAAAGAAGAATCTTTGTGAATCACGTGCTTCTTCCACCCAGGCCCCTTCTAGCCGTGATCCTGGCTTTATCATTATAACTTATTGTTTGGTCCACCATAACATTAAACAACTTAAAAATGGACATAGAGTGTTATTCGAAATCAAGATGGTGGATCTTTATTACAGGCTACGTTCCGGGGTCTTACTGGTAGAACCATTTGAGGTGTTCAGTGTTCCATGAGTGGGACAGGGTTTTTCCTTCTTCCGTTTGGAGCTCATAGTTGCCAGGTCGGATTATGCGAGATACAATGTTGGGCCCTTCCTAATTAGGTCCCAGCTTCCCATGTGCGGGGTCCTTCCTTGCGCGAAGTTTTGAGAACCCGGTCGTTTGACGTAACTCCACAGGCTTGACCCTTTGGTCATAATACCTCGTATCTTCCTTGATAGTCCTGTACTTTAGGACTTGCTCCACGTTTTCTTAGGAGATCGAGGTTTAGAGCGAGGACCTCTCGTTGTGTTCGATGTTTATCAGTTCAATCCTTGGAGATTTTAGCCCGAGCCTCGATAGATCTTGCCTTGATTGCTAAAGGCGAGGAAGATGGGTTTTCTAGGTCGTAACTGCAGCGTGGTTTTGTGGCACCCGCAATACCTCGAGTACTACATTTTCCTTTTAGATCTTCTAGTTTGGTTTTCAGTTTTGCCTTTAGAGTCCTTATAGTGACCTGCAGCACTTGATAGGCTAGGATGGTGGGGATGAGAGTAGTAGTTCTTGATTGGGAAGCTTAGCGCAGAAATCCCTTAACTTATGGTTATCGAATTGTTTCCCATTATAACACACGAGGGACCTCGGGATCCCCGGTTTGCATATTATAGGCGCAGACAAGTTGCGTACCTTACATTACATGATTGTTGCTAAGGTTAGAAGCCGGCCCATTGATAAAATAGTCCATTCTACAATGATAAATTTGCATTAGCCCCTTCCAATGGGTAGGGGTCCCAATATGTCCAGCCCCCATTGTTGAAAAGGCCAAGGGCTTGTGACTGATGTCAGTGGTTCGGATGGGAGATGAGAGATCTTGGCATGATCCTGATAAGCTTTGCATTTTCTAACCAGTTCTGTCGCGTCTTTGAGCATTGTGGGCCAGTAGTACCCCTGTCTCAATGTTTTCCCTGCTAAGGTCTGAGCTCCGATGTGGTTACCACATATGCCCTTGTGTACCTCCCTAAGTATGTAGTTGGCGTCTTCCTTCCCTACGCACTTAAGAATGGGCGCAGTGAAGCCTCGCTTATAAAGGGTCCCCCGATGAATGGTGAATCTTATCGACCTCGCTCTGAGTTTGGACGCCTCCTTTGGGTCGCTTGGCAATGTACCATCTACCAAGTAATCCCAGATGGGGTCCATCCATTCGATCGCCGGACATCATAGGGAGACTTCTCAGATTGTCTCGTAGTATTGAGGGTTACGGAAGGTGCTCGATGGGTATCAGTCACGCGGTCTTCTTGTGAGAAATTTGTCGCCGATTTTGCAGGCATCATTTCGGGGAATTCTTGCTCTTGGTACATGTTTGACTGGGCTAGTATGAACTAAGCAACTCATTGCCTTTTGAGATATAAGATCATCTGCCCTTCGCCTACGGCCTCATAGGAGTCTTCTATAACACCGAGTTGGGAGTCATTTGCTCACCTCCCAGTGATCTGCTATGAAGTGAGCGAGGTTGAATCGTATGACAACCTCATATTCGACTCGTTATTGGGCTTGGAAGCCGAATCGATGGCGTATTCCTGCTCCCATCCACTACGGAAGTCGGGGATCAGCCACACCGCTTCCTTGGGCGTTAAGCGGCCCCATCGGCCGGATAATCTCGGATGGGGAGGTCGGGTGCCGGGTTGGGTAGCCTCATGGTTGTCTTCGGGCAGATTCCATGATGAAATCGCAGATCTACCCCTTTACCGTCCTCGGTTTGTACGATGTCCAGGTACCAAACATAGCCCACTTTGCTCCGGCCTTGAGGAGGTTTTGGTTTATCACGTGTTGCTTCATTAGATATTCGGTTGGTACTTGATGGTATGAGCTTGATAGGTGAGTTTTTCGGATGGTTACCAGCGCCCGGGATCAGCTTTTCCATCTTTGGGTACCTCTCCTCTGCTCCCCTCAGAGCTCAGGCTATGATAGTGGCGATTCTTTGCTTGATCCCGTTCTCTTACCAGGGCGGCACTGGTTGCAAAGTCTGAAACGGCCAGGTAGAGAGTGATGAGTTCTCCCTCTAAAGGGCTTACTAGAATGGGAGGAAAGCTCAAGTAGGTTTTGAGTGCCGTGAAACGCCTCACAGCGGTGTGCGTCCATTTGGAGCATGCTTTGAGCACGAAGAAGGCCGACATTTGTCGTTGGCCCTAGATACGAAGCGGCTCAGCGCAGTTATTCTCCCTGTCAGGCGTTGAATGTCTTTAATGTGTGACGGAGGTAGCATATCAAGCACGACCTTTATCTTATTTGGGTTTGCCTCTATTCCTCGGTTGTTGACTATAAAACCTAAGAACTTCCCGACGGAGACTCCGAAAGCGCATTTGGCTGGGTTTAACTTTATATTGTAGGTTTTCAGCACCTGGAACACCTCGGCTAAATGGGTTATGTGGAGCTTGGCTTTTATTGATTTTACCAGCATGTCGTCTATATATACCTCCATAAATGTCCCAATTTGTTTCTGGAACATCCTGTTCACTAGCCTTTGGTAGGTGGCTCCTGCGTTCTTTAGCCCGAAGGGCATTACTCGATAACAGTAGGTTCCCGACTAGTGACAAATATGAGGTCTTCTCTTGATCGTTGGGGTCCATCGCGATCGGTTGTGGCAGGCGTCCATGAAGCTAAGGAGTTCATGACCGGCCGTGGCGTCTACTATGAGATTAATCCGAGGCAGGGGGAAGCTATCCTTTGGGCAGGCCCTGTTGATGTTTGTGAAATTGATGCAAAGCTGCCATTTGCCGTTTGCTTTTTTGACGAGAACAATGTTAGCCAACCATTCCGGGTACTCTACTTCTCTTATTGCCTTTGCTTGGAGGAGCTTATCGACCTCTTCATTAATCGCCTTCTATCTTTTGGGGCAAAACTCCTTCTCTTTTGCTTGACCGACTTAAAGGAGGGATTGACGTTCAACTTGTGGGTGATCACTGCCGGGTCGACCCCACCCATGTCTTCTGTTTGCGGTAAATACCTCATGATGATACCTTTCTAGAAAGCGGATGAGAAGACTTCGATGTCTTCGGTAACGGACCACATGTAGGCGAGGTGTTGGTGCAGTCGCAGAAATTTGTCACGAGCTCTAATTCTTACGAGACGCAGTCGGGTGGTTACCTTGTCTTGCATGTCGAGCTCGACCATGTAGATGTTGTCGACCGTGTTTTGCTTCATTATTGTGAAGTAACATTCCACGGCTATCTCTGTGGTTCCTCGGACCATTCCTACTCCATTTGCAGTTGGAAATTTGATAACCAATTGATAAGCGGAGGGAACGACCCTTATGGAATTGAGAGAGGGCCTACCTAGTAACATGTTGTAGGCCAATGGGGCATCTATTATGAGAAATCTCACCGTTGTTGTAGGCCAATGGGGCATCTATTATGAGAAATCTCACCGTTGTTGTAGTCTGACATGGAGGGCCTCCCAAAGTGAGCACTAGGCCCCCAGCCTGTGAGACGATACTCTTTCTGCGAGAACCACGTAGGCAGGCATTGACTGGCTCTAGCTTCTCCTTTCAATGCCCATTTTGTCGAAGGCGTGAAGATGATGTCGTAGAGCTTAGTTGTCGACGAGGACCTTATGGATCGTTTTATTAGCTACTATGATTTTTATCACAAGAGGGTCGTCATGTGGATGTTGGCAGCCTTCCATGTCGAAGTTTGAAAAGGTTATGGTAGTATCCAGCTGAGGAAGTTTGGATACTGTTTGTACTTCTAAGGTTTCCCCCAATCTGATGATGCGCAAGTGGGCCTTCTTGGTTGAGTTGGACTCTCCACCTCTTGACCTGGAAGTCACATGATTTCTCTAAAAACGGTGATGCTGGCTAGGGTTGGGTGGCGTGAGGTGGTGGTGGCTAGACTTCATCTGCCCTTTCCCGAGGCCACGTAACTTGGTGAGATGCCGCGTCGGATCCAATTATTCAATGCTTTTATTTGGATCGCAGTCATCTGTTCGGTGTCCATGACCCTTGTGGAACTCATAGTATTTGGTATCGTCTCTTTTAGCGGGGTCTGACTTCATCTGGGATGGCCACCTCAGAAACCTTTCATGTTACGCCAGCGTAGGACTGCGACATTGAGGGGCGTCGAAGGGTGTATTCTTGGGGTGAATCTGTTCTTCATGACTCAGTGAGGTGGTCCCCTACGATCCCTGACGTTCCCTCTTCTTATCGAGGACCGCTCTCTGTTTTCTCTGCTCCTCCTTGGGGATCTGTCCCTGTCTTCCTGTCTCTTGGGGCTTCGTTATCTTTTTTTGCCGCCCCTGCTCTTTTCTTTTTGAGTAGAAGAGCTTCTTTGCTTGGACAGGAGGGCTTCTTCACCATTGATATACTTCTCTATTTTGGCGAGGACCTCGGCCATGCTTGCCTAAGGGTTCTTTGAGATAGAGAACATTAGGTCTTTCATTGCACTGACACTGTAATGAAAGCGATGTCGCGAACTTCTTACCGTCGAGAATATCACACCTTCAGTGGCTCGTATTAAACCTCCCGAGACATATGACCTCGGGCTTTCTTGAGAGCTGTTTATGATTAGTGATAACTGTTCTGTATGTCCTTGCTCCGATAAAAGTGGGAGGCGAATGTGATAAGTTACGTGAGCGATGAGATGGAAAACGGCAGGGATCATTAAACGGGCCAATCTTTGGGCCCTTTAGTGTGATAGCGAAGGCTCTGCATCATACAGGGTCCTGATATCCGTGTAGTTCCATCTGATTTTTGTACGTATTGAGGTGAATTACATGGGTCTTTTGTTCCATCGAGCGATCTCGATATGGCGTCCCGAACTTTTCAGAAGGGAGGGTGCGGCACGGTTGTGAATGGAATTCGGGTTTGTTGTACTAGGGCGTCCATGGAGACTGGAGCTCGGCCCTTTACTGCTTCCTTCATGTGGCTGATTTCTTGCTAGATGTCCTTGAACCTCTGCTCCCACGACCTCTCCTCTGTCTCCTGCTGATAAAGGAGGAGTCCATCGCCTTTGTTGTTCCTGCCATGCCTCTCCTCGTTGCGATCCTCTCCGGGGCGTTGGTAAGGACCATGCTCCCTGATGTGGCTAGTTTCTCCTTCTCTATCCGCTTCTCGACGAGGGTGGAGGTGTTGCTCTTCTCGGGTATGGGTTTAGTCTTTTTAGACTGTCGGTGTCTCCTGGGGCGTTGTTGCACAGTGAGACAACCAACTCTTTCAACAAGTGTTGTGGTGTGTGGGCCTTCCACCTCGTTCGTGTTAACTTGCACGTTCCGTTGCCTCTGGGTGGATTGTGCCGCTGTTTGGTCTTGCGTCAGCCAGGGATTGGCATGTCACAGCGTGTTTCGAGTTGATACCATCCCGATCGCGAAAGGTGGGTTTATTTGTAAAGGCGTAGTTCCCGGGCGACCAGCGGTGATGCTTTTCAGCGGAATTGGGCTTGAGTGTCTTTAGTTCTTTGGGCGATCGTGACTCACGGGCGTTGAACTCCTCTGCAAAAAACGAGAAACAAAAAGGATCGATGGGGGCTCGCCCGTTGCCTCTCCGATGCCTAAGTTAGTTTTTTCCGGTGGAAGAGAAGATCAACTGCTTAGGGAATGAAGTTTTATGCTTATGTTTGCGTACCTTTCACCGATGGGGTGGCCTGGTATTTATAATGGATGATCATGATAATTTTCCTAGTTGGATGATGACAAAGAATAGTATATTTCCTTGTTGGAGGATGATACGATATTTCTCCCATTGGGTGAAAGATTTTCTTTCCTTATCATAAATCGCTTAATAAAGGATGATTGATAGATAATAATTAGAAAATATCCTACTTTCCTGATTGGTGGAGATTGGGTGTTTTCCTCTAATACGGATTCCTTATACTACCAGTCTTTTAAAGGCGATTGGGCGCTTCGTTTGAAACTACGTTGGGGATACCATTAAGGGCTGTGCTAATCTTGGACCCGCTTTTAATCTTGACGTTTGGGCTTGCGTCTTGGGCCTGCGCACCTATTATTTCAAACCCCATCAAATATGAACACACACACACACACACACACACACACACACACACACACACACACATATATATATATATATATATATATATATATATATATATATATATATATATATGAATAATCACTTTCTCCTTTAACTAGTACAAAGATGTCATAAATTTATATTAATTTATCATAGAAAATATAAAAAAAATTTCAATATATTAAAATTTTTTATTTGATATTGAAATTTATTTATTTTAACAAATAATATAATTTTTATGTAATAAAAACAAAAGAGAAGGGTGAAGAGACATAAAAAAAAAATCTTAGTACAAGCCTTCGTACTTTTATGCTTGAATTTATCTTTATGTTATTATAAATACTTATGAAGTATTTTTTTTTTTTTTTTAAAGAAACTTATGAAGTTAAAGTATCTTGTGTAGGTTCAACGAGAATCTTAAAAAGTCCTTTGGATCATTTGGATCATACACTGTACGTGACAACTGCAAAACAGACGCTAAGAAAGCGGCGGGGAGGGTTTCCGTTGACGCCTCTCCGATGCTGAAGTTAGATCCTTTCTTTCTCTCCAAAATCGAGATATTTCGAGTCTAGAGGGCATACCTTATTTTCTGAAGTGACCTCCTTTTATCAGAGATGAAGGGAATCCACTTTACGTGGAAAGTGGGTAATTTCCTCCTAAATCGGAAGGGGAAGGTGGCGCATATCTCTCATGCAAAGACTAGTTCTTCCTTTTAAAGGGAGGATCGGAGGGAAAAGGTGGCGCATATATCTCGCGTGGAGACTAGTTCTTCCTTTTAAGTGGACATATTTCCCAGTCGGGACCACTGGAATGCTTGTCCTGAATTCATGGCAGAGGCATGGAAGGTATGCTCTGCCGGAGTCTGTCATCGGCACTTGTTAAATAAAACCTCTCCGGGATATGGCATCCGGGGAATGTCAACCCCTTCCCGGCTAGGAGAGGATATATGGATTCGGACTCCTAAGTTGGCTCCTAAGTTTAGCTTACAGGTCGGGCTAGATGGGTCGGCCCAATTGTAGCCTTTAGTTGTACTGGGCCTACTGACTAGAGGGCCTGGGCCAAAGCACCTTGACACCACTTGTGCCCCCTTTTCCCTCACCCAGGGAGGGCGACCGTCCCCAGTTGGAAAAAAGAGAACATGCTGGACCGTCATATCATGGGGAACAGTAGGCAATCAATGATGGTATGTTCCGATGTGAATTTTCTAACTTTCTTGGATGTGCATTAGATGTCAAGTGGTCGTTTGAGAAGACCTTGAGGTTGATGGCTGCTATAAAAGGCTGGAGGATGACGGTGTCCGTTGTGCCCCTGGTTATCCTTATTTCTCCAGCAGAGAAGGATAATTGAACGTTGCCGAGAATCAGATTTGGTGGATTGCTACATGAAGGATGATTGTGTTCGACCATTTGAGCGTGCTTTTCCAAATGTGAATCAGACCAAAGATTGCATGGTTTGAGTAGAGTCGGAATAGATTATCCATGTTCTGGTTGGCCCTTAGGTGGTTCTGAAACTGAAATGAAATCCTCTGCATCAAAGGACACCCCCTGCCAAATCAGCGGGGCTTTTCAATTTCATCTCCCCCTTCTTGAGCCCCTTTCCATTTTTCCTCTTTTTTTCCCTTTTTTTTTTTGGTAGCGCTGTTGCTACTGCTTCTTCTTCCTCTTCGACCTCTGCTACTGCTTCTTCTTTGACCTCTGCTTAGTATTTGATTCGGACGAACTATGTAGCCACTTCAACATGATTGCTTAATTGTTACTTGTAAGGATATGAATGTAATGATGAATGTCGTTTGGCGCAGTCAATAAAATCATACTTTTTTTTACATTTATGTACTTTGTTCTACCTCGATGTCCTTGTACTTTACTTTCTATCTTGAGGCATGGGATAATCTATTGGCCATCGACTGGGATATCCAGTGACTCTATTTAATGGAACGACGTTGGGTGGGGGCCTAACAGGTTGGGATAACAAGAGGGCCCACTAATCCAGCCCATACCCTATTGACGCCTAAAGTTGGGCGTTGCGAAGCGAAGCGACTAGTAGAGTGATAGGTTAGTGCCGCATTTAATGCGCCCGTAGGCCCTAGGCGATTGGTATGTAAGGAGTCATCATTGGGCTTTTCTTTTTCCCATTCTTATCATCCTCGGGTTTACATTCCTTTCCCCAATTCGAAATCTTCTGCATACATGCTGTTGCGACTTTGTGTTTGTTTTCGAATCGTTCTTCCAAACGCTTATTCAGTTCCCATTTCTACAAGTAATCTCTTTCTCCCTTGTAAATTGTATTTGAATCTTTCTTCTTGGCCTTTATCAGACCATGGGAAGTTAAATTATGAGGAGTGAGTCTAGGAAGCTTTATTAGGCTCGAATGGTTTTTGCCTAGGTTTGGTGATTTTGCCTTTTTACTTGTTTGATGTGCGGCTTGGGGCTGATAGCCTCTCCTCACTCACGATGGTTGTAGAATGGCAGAGGTGAAAGAAACTTCCGCAGTCGAGCGGTCGTAGATGAGGGCCCGTGCTTGGTGGTGTGCACAACCATATCGTCTTGTCCTTGACAATGGAGGAATTGAGAATTTACTGTGAGATCCTCGATGACATTGACTTGAAGTTAATGGACAAGTCGAACGAGTCCACTCACGGGTGAGGTGCTGTACCGTGTTTTTACTCGAGGTAACTTCTGACGGACCGTTTTCAGTGCCGCCCTTATTCGCGGTTTTTGCATTTTACCGGGCGTAGGTCATTCTTGTTCATCCCAACATAATCCAGATTCTAACCGGATGCAGCGTTCTGAACTTCTTATACCAGCTCGACCTTTCACTGGTCGAGATTTGCTTCGCCTATTCTTTGACATTAAGGCGAGGGGGCCGGATGTCTATGTCGATCCTGGATTCCCGGCTGCAATTCGTGAATGGACTCCTCGATTCCCCTAAAACAAAAGCAAAGGGAGTTATTCTAGTGATGGGGCCTTGGGATGAGACTCTGGGCTCTCCCGGCCTACCGTTTGATATTAACCGGTCACAGTCTTTCCCAGGTGTGTGTAGGAACTAGGAAGTGGGGCGAGTTTAGATACACACATGTCTTTACGCACGACTGATTGTGAATTACTGGTGCAGGGAAAAACTAGAGCGATTGGTATAATTGGGTAAAGTGACCTTGAGAAGATTCGTAGGCTGTTGGAGGTTTCCGAGCAGGCGCCATTATGAGTTCTTCTCACGTTAAAGAACGCTAGCGTGTGAGCGGGCCCGCTCTCTGATCTTCGATTATCCCTCGTGCGTTGCCTTTAGAGATTGTGGACGGGGAACACTTCGTTACCTCTGATATGCTAAGTTTACTCGCGGGCCGTGTGCCATCAACTAGGGACCCAGAGGCCAAAGCATCACACTAAGAACAAGCGTCATGAGCCTTGTGCGGCCGCCGTGAGCCTCTACGGAGAGTTCCAACCGGCCTCCCACTAGGACCCGATCGAGACGAAAAGGGTATCCGCTCGCCGAAGCTTCCTCTACTAAGAAAGGGAATGCGGTTTGCCCCAGTATCATGAATTGGAAAGAAAGAGAATAGTAGAATTGAAGAACCTCTGGGCTAGTGGAAGATTTGCTCTGTAGTTGATCTGAACCAGTGACCTCTGCTTTGGAAGAGGAAGAAGAGGAAGAAGAGATGACAGGGTTGCTTGATCGTTACACCACCAGGAAGCGAAAGCGGCAAGAGGATGCCGAGAGGGAGGCTAATCAGGTTGAAGGATTGAACCGGCTCCCCATGGATGGGGGTTCGGAGATGCAGACAATCGTGATTCTAGGCTCTCCCGAGACGGGATCTAATGACTAGCTAGGTTTGGAGGACATCGCTCGTGGAGAGCGAGGAGTACTCGATTAGCTACCTTATAAGTGGTCCGCCCTCACGACCCGGTTGGAAAGCCGCCGGGCAATGCTAAGCTGCGCTGCAGGCCTGAGGCCCTTGCCCGCTGATCGGATCTTTGGCAAATTCTTATCACCACACCATTGGCCCTGCCAGGCGATGAAGGAAGTGACGGCACCGGGCTTGGAGCATGGCTAAATCCTCCACCCGGCCCAGGCCCCTTTCAATCGAGCGAATCTGCGACCCGATCGTCTAGGCTTGACTTGTACCGAATACGGATGCCGTAACCGTCAGAAAATGGGAATTTGGAGTGAAGAGTATTAAAGTGGCGGTTCCGTAGATGCTTGTAAAAGAGGATATTCAATAGATAGTCTAGGACGAGATGCAGATTTAGAACCATAATTTTAAATCAGTCAATGAAATGGGTAAAGTAATTCTTATAAGCTCCGAAACCATAGTTTTGTCGTCTTACTTAATACGGTTCTTTGCAGGCCATCAAGCGCCATTGAACATGTCCTTGATACCCGTGATTAATTGATGGCTAAGGGATGCAGAGAGACTTTCGGCTATATGTTCAGTCAGGACTTTCTGCACAGGAGAGCTTGGATGCCTCTTTAAAGGAAGTTCAATTAACCGCCCAACGCTAGGAGCTGGAAGCCAAAGAAGCTGCGAATAGGGCGGCTCGGGCTGAGGCGGAGAGGGATGCCGCCCAACATGAAACGGTGATGGCGCGGTTGGAGGCCCAGAAACGGCGGGCAATGCTTTTCAGTGCGAGGTGGAGTTGGAGCGTCCCGGGTCGATCGCCACGACTCACGAGAGGATGGTGGTTGGCTGAAGGCCGAGTTTGAACTTGACTCCGCTCGACAAGCCTTGGCCGTTCACGAAGGCGCAGGAGGCGGAGGAACCGAGATAGTGTCGCTAACGGATGGCGTATCCTATAGGCAAAGGGCTATGAAGGACTTTGGCGAGACTTTTCGACCCCAGTGTTCCATGGATGAAGTCGACCTTGGAGCGAATTTGATCACGAAGTGATGTGATTTTCGACTATGGCTCTGTTTGTTGTGGCACTGCGCGCATGATATACGATGGGAACGAGCCCGTGATCCCGGTGGGATCTTTAGACACATCAGCGCCTTTGCCACCCAGAATTTTTGTGAATCTCAGTGCCACCTCGGGCTCTTGTCTTGCCGGCTGGCGAGGCCCGTCGAGGACTGCGGAAGATTTTCCAGTCAAGGATCTCCCGGCTGCTGAGGAAGGAGTAGATATTCCGCCTGGGCCCATCAACTAGATTAGATAAGGAACCTAAGGTTGTTGTAGAGGGTTAGGGCTAGAAATTGTCGTTCTCTTATCAAGCGTACTCTCTTTGCTAGACATTTTATTCCCCGTTTTTGTAACTTGACGTTTTGAAAGGCATTTTATCTTCTGCTTTTTGGAAAAAAAACTTTCTTTCGGTTTAGCCCAGTAGAGTTATAATTATCCCAGTCAAACGGGATATCTCATTCTGCAATGCTTGCTCGGGATCTTATGCCGAGAGTTGTGCTATTATCCGGGGTGCATTGTTGAATCAAATAACACTTACCTATAAGGGGCCGATAAGGCTTACCGTGCCATGCAGGCTTTAGGCTGATCAGTTAGATGTTATTTAACTGAGCTAGGCAGGTCATTTTCTGCGCCACCCGGACTTTAATTTGACCAGGTAGATGTTATCTAATCGGGCCGGATAGGTCATTTTTTATGCCATCTGGACTTTAATTTGACCAGTTAGATGTTATCTAATTGAGTTGGGCAGGTCATTTTCTGCGCCAGCCGGACTTTAATTTGACCAGTTAGATGTTATCTAACCAGGCCAGATAGGTCATTTTTTGTGCCACCCGGACTTTAATTTGACCAGTTAGATGTTATCTAACTGAGCCGGGTAGGTCATATTCTGCGCCACCCGGAATTTAATTTGACAAGTTAGATGTTATCTAACCGGGCCAGATAGGTCATTTTTTACGCCACCCAGACTTTAATTTGACCAGTTAGATGTTATCTAACCGGGTCGGGCAGGTCATTTTCTGCGCCACCCGGACTTTAATTTGACCCTGCAAGAGGAGAAAAATAGACGACATGTACACTATATATTGAATCATTCTTTATTGATAATACCTCTAAAGATATGTAGCGTTCCACATTCTAGGTACAGGGGTCTCGTCAAGTTTGTCTAATGCGTATGAAGATGGGATTAGTAAACCGTGTCCGCAGATATGGTCCTTCCCAGTTGGGTTGGAACTTTCTTGCATTCGGATTAACTGTATTCTCAAATACTCTTCTTAGGACCAGATTCCCTGGTTGGAACGTTCGAGGCTTGACCCTTTTGTGGTAAGAATTTGCTAACCGGCGGTAGAGGATCATGCGGATTTCCGGCTGAGTCTACATGATTCATCGGTGTGTCACAGATCCTTGAACATTCATCTGTATTCCCTTGTTTAGGGCGATGCATTTGGTTGATGAGCATGCAATTCAGTAAGTTAGCTTCCATCAGATTAAGTAATTCTGAACGAGGATATCTTAGGTGAGTTTGCGGCTGATGGATTATAGCCTAGAGTACCCAGACGAGTTCATCTACCCCATTGCCTTTAGTTGAATCGACCGGCTTCAACCCGGGGCTGTTAACGGGGTTTTGTTGGGGCTTGCGGACTTCATTGCTCACGGATCTGTGGGGTGGAGTATAGATTTTAATCTTGATTCCTAACATAAGTTTTGATAGACCGTTTGTCGGGTGGGGCTGGATTGTCGAGCCTGATTGGTTGGGGATCTTAATTCCGGCATACAATATTATTTCAGATAAACTGAGTGACATCCTTATCTTTGATCGAGGAGAATACTTTGGCCTCAATCCATTTACTTAAATAGTCAGCGGCCGCAATAATAGCTGCTTTTGGTAGGAAGTAGGCTAATTGAATGACTATAGATTCCCATTGAGAGAAAGGACGGGCTCGAAATAGAGATCGAGAGATCTTGCATCGGTGATTTGGGGCGAGTGATCGCTAAGCGGCGATCACGCCTGGTACCTGGTAGGCGGCATCGGCTCTCATGGTTGGCGATAGTATACTTGAGTATGGGCTGGAATGGGCTAAAGTTCTCTGTGGGACCTGGTTCCCCCTCCATCCTTCATGCAGCTCTGCTAACACATACTGGCTCTGTTCGGGTGTCAGGCATTTCAGATACGGGCCGCCCATGGATCGTTTGAATAGTTGCCCATCAACTAAGGAGAATCTAGTTGACTGGACTTGAATTTTATGGGCCTTATTTCTCTCGCTAGGGAGGTGGCCTATGCTTAGATATAGCGAAATAGGGTCCATCCATGAAGGGGGATTCTCATCCACCTGATTTATTTGTGACGATCCAATTGAAGAAGCCGGCTGATAGTAGATAGGCAGAAATATAGTTTCAGTGAGTGGCAGGGAAGCTGGCCACGAAGCAGGCATCACCCTTTTCGTTCTGGTGGAATGTGCTCGGTTTCCAAGTGGAAAATTTGCTGGCGTTGTTTCACCCGGGACACATATTTCACCATTCGGAGGTCTCGGGATTCGAATTCTTCATTAACTTGCCCGACCACCAACTGGGAATCATTGCGGATGAGGAGCTTGTCGTGACGGGGTGGGCTCTTAGCTTAAGCGGTAGGATATTATCGTACTCTAATTCATTGTTCGTGCGATGGGATGTTCTCGATATAACCAGTACCTATTTAATCTTATCCCGAGATGGGGATCTTAGCTATAAGCGATGCCCGTCGGTTTGTCTAAGCCGCTCGTCAATGGTAAGTATCCGCAATCAGAGCATCACAGACATGCCGTGGGAGTTACGCTATGAAGTCTGCCCGGCTACTTGTCCCGCTTTTTGAAAGCCTTCGCACATCTTGGATGCGTATTAAGCTTGGATTCGATTGCCGAGCCATTCTTCCCTAGCCATCAGGCTTATGTATAGTGCTGCGGAAAGGGGTCGGTTAATACGACAATGGGATGTGCACGGAAGTAAGAGCGGATTTCTTAGTACGCTATCAGAAGAAATTGCAGGCGACTCTTCAGGCAGTATGCTTGGTCTGCGTATTTAGGATTTCTTGGCGAAGAATACAGGCCTATGTTTACCCTCTTCATTCTCTTTGAACAATGCAGCACTGACTACTGTATCTGAAACTGCCAAGTAGACGAAGAGAGTCTCGTCGGTGTCGGGACTTGTGAGAATCGAGGTTCGGTATCTTGCTTGATATATGGATAAAAGCTAGATCACATTCTTCATTCCATCGACCCCGATTAAGCTCCCCTTAGGGCGGTGGCTTGGCTTTAAAGCGATGCAGTGACCAGGAAATAAGCCGTCCCAAGCGGCCCTAATCGACCCGGTCGGTCGTTAACCTCTTTCTAGGCTCGAGTGGAGACTCTAGGATGGCTTTAAGCTGGGAAGGGTTGGCCTCGATCCCCCTCTGAGTCATCATGAATCCCAGGAACCAACCTGTACTGACCCCGAATGCACATTTTGCGGGATTGATTTTCATACCGTAGGTTCTGAGGAGGTCAAATACCTGTTGCAAATGAGTAGCATGATCCGACCGCTCCTTGGACTTTATCAACATATCATCTATTCCATAATTTTCCCAAGTAGTGGCCGAAACATCTTGGTTACCAATCTTTGGTAGGTGGCCCTCTGACGTTCTTTAACACGAGATGGCGATGCGTGCATCATAGCCGGTAGAGTTCGTGAGAGTGATAAAGGAGGTTTCTGCATCGAGGGGCGGAACATAGAGTTTGATGGTAGCCGGAGAATGCATCTAGAAACGATAACATGCCATACTCGGTCGATGTCGACAATCGATCCTATCGGGGTGAGTGAGGCTATATCACACCCGTTTCCAGTCCGACCGAATGGTGGATCAAGCGGGTCCGGGGCGAGACTATGCGGGACTCTTTACACTGTTTTTTTATATAACGGATACATATGTAAAGAACTACCAGGGTGGTGTCCATCCATCTTGAGTCCATTTACATATACGAAAATTGTACTTTCATTTACAAATCAAGCGCGAGACACATGTGATGAACCCCTACTAGTGTCTTTGACGAAGTATCACGGAAGTTTGGACTTCTTCTCATGCCTACACGGATTAAAACCCCGTGTGCTAAACACTACGCTTGAGTGGGAAACATATCTTATAACTTATATTGATACATTGCATTTATCTTTGAATCACTAATAAACATATAACAGAAACAGATATCAAAATCTTCATAAATTCATATAACACACTTACATACAATTATCCTTGTAACAAACTTATGCTTATTCAGATCTCTCGTATACGTTATTGAACTTATACTTATAGCAAACTTATATTTACTCAGATCTTACATATGGCCCGGACTAGATTCTTATTCCGATCTCCATAGGACACATATTTATACTATCTCCGTGGGACACTGCTTACCCGATTCCTATTATGCGATGCGAGCTTATCTGCATATCACTTATCTTGTCTCCCGTAGGACACATACTTATGCTTGTATCGGGCGACCATACTTATTCGGATCTCCCAAGGGCGTATATATCGGACTTATGCGTACTTGTCTCGGTTTATAATTATTGGATCTCCCGAAAAGGACATGCTTGGGCCACGTCAGGCGATACTTATCGGATCTCTCGTAGAGATTCTGAGCTTAAACCTTTACTAAAGTACGTGGAAATTTTCACGAACTTATACTTGTACTTCGTATCTTATACTTGTACTACGAAGCATATCCTTGTCTTACGAATCTTATACTTGTATTATGGAGCTTATTCTTGTACTTCGGATCTTATTCTTGTATTTCGGATCTTATACTTGTATTACGGATCTTATACTTGTCTTACGGATCTTATATTTGTGTTACGGAGCTTATTCTTGTATTTCGGATCTTATACTTATATTTCGGATCTTATACTTGTATTACGGAGCTTATACTTGTGTTACGAAGCTTATTCTTGTATTTCGGATTTTATACTTGTATTTCGGATCTTATACTTGTATTACGGATCTTATACTTGTGTTACAGAGGTTATTCTTGTATTTCGGATCTGATACTTATATTACGGATCTTATACTTGTGTTACAGAACTTATTCTTGTATTTCGGATACGGAAGTACCCGTAGGTACTATAGAACATTTTACTTGTACAAAAGTACCCGTAGGTACTACAGAACTTATACTTATGCAGAGGTACCCATAGGTACATTCAGATCTTTACCATATTCATTCTTTACTCTTATTCTTTATTCAAAGTCTTATCATATAACTGTTTGACTACCCAGACCAATAATAAGAAATGAGTTTTTGAGTTTCAGTTTGTGATTTCATGACCCCATTTTTTTTTATAGAAGTCGACATTCCTGACCAGTTCGATTGTTGAATCGTCTGTTTGTCATTCAGTAGCAATGTGATCTCACATTCATATTGCAATCTCACATGGCTATAGAAGTTGACATTCCATGACCCAGTTAGTTGATTCTGTCATGTTTGTCGTCGATGTGATAATGATTTCGCGTAGACCGAACGAGAATGTGCACGCCCACGTAACGGGAGTGTCGTAGCACTAGCGGGAGTCTTGAAACGCGGTCAGGGCGTCCACTCATTCATTCTTCGGTCCTAGGTAGTCATACTATTATATGTCTTTGAACTCGCAACCTATCTTTATCACATTTTGTATTAATGGCGTATTCTTTCATGTTCATGTTCATGTTTTGATTCGTCTTGAGTTTCATATCATATTCGCTGATATGGAATTTCGAATCTTTATGCGGTATGACCTGTATTCACACCTTATTCATGTATTCTTGTTCCTCCTATAACTCTACTTTATTTAGAAATTGGAATCATTCAATTGAATCATCAAACTCAGTTATGACATTTTTATGCCAATAGTGTCGTTTACCGATATTACATTGGGGCAGTTTATATCACTATTTTCGAGGAAGACACTTATTACCTGACCTGGTTCTTTGTAATCATTTGAAGAATTTAAGGTGCTAAGGGGTTCATCTCGACTGGAATCCTTGTCGGACACGAAACTCGAGGTTATGTCTAAACAACGGATTTACTCTATGATCAAAGGCGAAGCATAAATTTTCTTGAACAGCCCTCTTTAAGTGAATTTTGACCATAGCCAGAGTCGAGTCGAAGGTAGCTATTTCAGGGTGTTTTATTCTCCTTGAAGTCTAATTTAATCAGTCACTTGAATCACTCAAATCAGATAAGAAATGAGCAAGTTATGGCCAAAATACTAACAGCAGTCAATGAGCATGAATGCGGTACGTCTGCAGTTGCAGTTAATGAGAACCAAAGTGGTACGGTACCACTCACATTTTGGTGCGATACCACCCTTCGAAAATTGTCGGAAAGGTTGTTTTCTCCATTTTTTCCATATGTTATACCGTCAGCTCAATACTCTATATACACATCAAAACCACTCCATATTCATCTTGTAATAGTGGTTTAGAGCTTCACATACCCAATTACAGGCCGTCGAGAACCCATACCAAAGTCCACCATTCTTATACAAAAACATAGAATTAAGAGTTCCGCTTCTTATATTAACGAGCTAGAGTTTTTCAACTCAATTTCCTTCAAACCTAGAGTTAGGATCAATTCCTAACTAAGCCCTAGGTTTGGAACTTATAAAAATCCCTAGAAATCCATACAAAACCATAAGTTCCTTGCTTTCCATGTAAAATCCATACCAAAAATCATAGAAATCCATACCTTTGCTTTGCTCCTCCTTCTTCCTCTTCTTCTTCTTCTTCCTCTTCCTCTTCTTCTCTTTCTTTCCTTCCAACCCGTAGGGAGCTCTCTTGTTTGGAGAGATAAAAATGATATTTTTGTCTCCTCTCCTTTATAATCTAACTTATTTTATTTACCTTTTTGTCCTCCTTCATTCCATTATTTGCATGATTATTTATGTTATTTCCACTTTGCCTCTAATCTTATCAACTCATAACTTTATGCCCCGACAATTTACAATTTTGTCTTATGTTCCTATAAATTGAGTTTCAATTCCATGTTCTCGCATTTAAATTGGTTTTTAAAATTCAATTTATGCTCTACAAAATAATCTCTAAACATGTCGAAAAACGACTCAGTATATTTCCTCGAGGTGTTACTTCTATCCTCGGGACATACTGCTAAGATCCGCATAGCTCACGCATACCTCCACTCGCCCTTCTTTGGGACCACCACCACGTTAGCAAGCCATCCGGTATTTCACTTCTTCCTGATAAACCCACCCTTCTAAGGCCATTCACCCCATGGACGATCCGACACGGGTCCCGGTGTGGAAGCGATGTACTCTCTATCTAACGTGTCCGCGATGGGAGGACATTCAACTCAGGAGGCATCTGGCGGGCTTATCCCTCACATGTCCTGAATTGGACCCAGCAAACACGTCGCCGTTAGCCTCTCGCACTTTTTACACTGGGCCCTTCCTTCTGGGCCGAGTGGAACTTACAGATAGTACATCTTCCGAGCCGCCCATGAGCAATGGATCGCTGTGGGATCTACAAATTAACACCACTGTCTTCCAAGCACCCGACAAACACCTTAATTACTATGAAGAAATAGTTTCTGAGGGCAAGCCATCTAGGCCTTTACCCTTTCGCGCCGTGAATTGACTGA
Organism: Tetrastigma voinierianum; assembly: GCA_016808115.1. Taxonomy (NCBI): domain Eukaryota; kingdom Viridiplantae; phylum Streptophyta; class Magnoliopsida; order Vitales; family Vitaceae; genus Tetrastigma; species Tetrastigma voinierianum. The sequence goes on from JAEQBH010000387.1 coordinate 376,949, forward strand.
TAACACCGACAAGCAACTAATTACAATTAAGGTCAATTTGTTCAAGGCTAAGAATGAGATAACCGATAGTTCGTGTAGGTCGAGGATTGCTTTCATGGCACAGCCCAGTTCTACTTCACGACATGCGATCATCAGATGGACCCAAATCTTCGACCATCGAAATAATACCGCTGAATACGTGTCCCGCCTTGATAGAGATAGCAATATCACCCACCATCAGTGTAGTGGACCCATTGAATCCGGACAAAATTCTACCGGCCGAACCGATGATCGAGCTTCTGACTTTCATCTCGCATAAGGTCTCGAGGTGCAACAAGCCAGCCTCGTCCGGCCAACTAGGATCCTTGTGCACATCAAAATTGTTAATACATAAGGTGAGTATAAGTGCATCGTATCAGTGGAGTGATGACTTGGCCTGGCTTATGAGGAAAGGATATGGGGCCATCGGGACGCACGAACCATCGGCGCGTCGCTTCCCAGGTATGGATGGTGTTTACTTCCGGCCGTGGATCAGGGTCACATGTGAGCATTTTTCGTCTCTGCTTCTAAGACTTGTATTGATCATCGATCGGGCCTCCTAATACATAGTTGATGGCAGGGCGGGGCTCTGACGGATGCTCAATAGCAACGATAGCTTTGTTTTCGGGTCCATGGGATGGCTCTCGAATGAACCTTCTGAGGTGCCCCGCCCGGATTAATTTCTCTACCAAGAATTTCAGGCTTTGGCATTGATTTGTTTCATGGTCGTGGTCCTTGTGATAGTCATACCCTCAAATAATTAATCATGCTTGGTCCTAACTTCACGCACGGGCGGCCATTTGAACTCGGGGTGATCCCGGATGAGGGGGAGCAACCAGTCATAGGAGATGTTAAGAGGGGTGAATTGGGGAGGATCCCTTTTCTCGACAGCCTGACTTACTTACTGCTCACAGGCATCACTTCTATGCGCTTTAGATGATGACGACATCGTCACAGGCGGCCCTGATATCGCCCTCTAAAGTGGAGATGGTTCCGCCTGGCCGATACGCTTCTTCCATGGCTGTGGATCAAGGGAAAGGGATCGAAGGAAGGAGTAGGCCTGCTTCCAAAGCTTCTTCTAAGTTCTCAGAAGATCGCATCCATACTATACGTATCGAATTTGTCGACTCCGCTTGCCCAAATCGTGAAGTCCCGTATGGATTCGCTTTCCGCTAAAAGATGGATTGGAGCGAACTGATGTTTCCTTTCTACCGAACAAGAGCATGTGAGATCGAGAGACAAAGGCGACCCGTAGTCGTCGAATGAGCTTAGGATCCTCTCGAAGCTTATGAAACCAAGCTAGATGGTCCTTTGAAAGAATCGGAATACCTTATATAAAAGCTCCATCATTCCCTACAAGTATGATCATTGTCTCAAGTTAAAGTGTAACATATGATCAGTATGGATCAGAGGAGCCGCCGAGGAGCAAAGTAAATGTATGAATGAAAAATCTCGAGGGGGTTCATATAATCCAAAATACGTCGCCCAGCGGGAAGACAATATGTCGCACTTGCCCCATACAGGGGGATAAGACGCATTCGTAGCGGAGGCACCCCAAGGGTAACGCGCAGTAGAACCGGGGTCATACCTCCGACCGGCAGTATTATGTCGGGGGCCAACTCCGAATGGGCCCGTCCTGTCGACCTCACGCTCGGCGATGCGCATGCACAACCCAACCGGAAATGGCGAGGTGGCTCTTCTCGACTCGGCTTCCGTGATTGCCCGGTGGTGAGGATGCATAGAGTGGAGAGCTACCCGAAGACAACTCGCCATCCACTGCGCGGATCACTACGGTCGCAGGCGGCTCTTCGCCTTTATTCTTCCGGCCAGGTACATGCCGGGAGCTTTTGTAGGTTCTCTACCGGGCCGGGTCTCCGTGATGATCCGCAAGCTTTCGCTCTTCACAAGCGGTTCGCATGCTCAATGCACTGGCCCATCCACCGCTCGCTCCTCTTGCTTCGCTCCATCTCCCGACGCCACGGGAGAAACCGACCAACCCGCCGGTTAACTGGTTGCTAGACATGGCGACAACTCCGACTTGGTCCGGTGGATGAATGGGAACTACCGTAACTTTCGTGTGTGCGGAGAGATCACTAGGAGCAATGAATCCGTGCTCACAGATCGCCCGAAATCACAGTTTCGCCTCCCACAAACGGCTTCGCCTGTAGTTCCGACCTGAAGTCACCGATCATTGATCATACACTGCTCAGGATAACCTCGCAAAACAGATAACTAAGAAAGCGGCGGGGAGGGCTCACTGGCAATTTCTCCGATGCGCCGCTAGGATCCTTTCTTTCTCCAAAATCGAGATATTCTGCCAGAGGGCAAACCTTATTTTCAAAGTGACTCCTTTTATCAGAGAGGAAGGGGATTCTCTTTACGTGGAACACGGGTAATTTCCTCCCAACCTGGAAGGAAGGATGCAAGATATTTCTCTACGGAGACTAGTTCTTCCTTTAAAGGAGGATCTGAAGGAGGTGGCATATATCGCGACGAGACTAGTTCTTCCTTTAAGTGATGGTTATTTCCTTAATACAGACCCCTGAACGCTTGTCCACCTTGAATTCACGGCAAGGCATGGAAGGGCGCATGCTCTCTCCGGGGGAGTCTATCCGTTAGCACTTGTTAAATAAAACCTCTCCGGGATATGACATCCGAAGAATGTCAACTCCTTCTCGGCTAGAAGAGGATATCATGATCCGGGCTCCTAAGTTGACTCCTAAGTTTGGCTTGCAGGCCGGGCCAGATGGACCGACCCAATTGTAGTCTTTAGTTGTACTGGATTTGCTGACTAGAGGGCCTGGGCCAAAGCCCGTGGCACCCACATCTTGATTTGTAACTTTCAAGAACAAAACTATGCTTATATTCTTGTTCCGTTTAATTCCCATTTGAACATGACTTTTATTTTTTACTTTTTATTTCTCTCCCAATTTTCTCCTCAAACAAATAAAGTTTTCATTTTTATTTCCATTTCCACTCTTTCTCTAATTTATATTTGATTTATTTATTTATTTGAAATAAAAAAATTGCCAGAGTCAATAATATGTATCTTGAAAATACAATCAACTATAAAGTAAAGCATAAAGTAATTAGGGATATTCCACTTTGAAGTGATTTTTAATAATTTGACTTAGGTGTTATCAAAATAATAATAATAATTGATGATGCCTTGAAACGAAATTGGGTCTGAGCTGCATGGGGTCGCTGGCCGGACCCGGATTGCTAGCTGGGCCGATGCGTGCCTTTGATCGTCCGGCCGAAGTATGACCGGGCCAGAATCTGACCGCAAACCTTGGTCGAGCCTCTCTCGCAAAAACGAGAATCAAAGTGGGCTCACATGGCTTCGCTTCGTGGGTCGCTCCGATGCCTAAGCCGGCTTTCTTTCTAGAGAAAAGAGAGACTACTTAAATCGCTTAGGAGGGCTTAATGTGTTGCGACTTTCACCGAGATGGGGTGTCCTTGTATTTATAGTAGATTATTCTCCCGCTTGATGGTAATTAGGGAATCACTCCCGCTGATGGGATATTTTTATTATAGTCCGTGATCTGACGTGTGATATAGAAAGAAAGAGTTTATTTTGGGCAATCTTCCTTCCTTATCGGGAGATCTCGATTTGATGTCGATCTAATTGCCTTTTCTTTCCTTATTGGTGAGATTTTGCCGACTTGCGAATGATATATTATTATGGACTATTCTCGTATTTTTCAGACTGAAACTTCCCATAAGTGGCCTTTAGCCAAGCTGATTGACCTCTTCTCGCCGGCCTACCAAAGGTCGAATGTCGACGCAAAGAGGCATGAATGCCTCATCATGCTCTTGAATTCAACTAAGTGGGCCTTCGCTTCGCTGCGCCACTTTTCGGGCTTCGCGTTGCGCTTGGCAGCCTTATTTTTCAAAAACCCTATCGGTACATTTCAATTTCTCAGGTAACACGTGGGCAAGGGCCAACGCTATCACATCGGGTGTAATTTCCACGGTCTCGCTTCTGGCCGGATTGTTGTGGCTCGTCACACATTTGTCCCAGGATAATGATGACTCTTCGTTTTCGCGCTTTATTTCTTCCATCCCCTTCACTTCCTTTTGTTTCTTTCGCGACATCCTCTGCCTTGTGTGCCATTACCTGACCTTTTATTTCCGCTTTTGCCGAAGCTCTCGATCTCCTTCTCTCTTAGTCTTCTGTCTGAGCCTTTTTGTGCATAGAGTCTTTCTCGTTATCTTTCCCGTCCACTGCCTTTCGTTTCCTTTGATTTCTTTCGATAAGACGAAGTTGTCTGGGTCAGCCGAATTTTGTTTTCATTATCTAATTTCATCATGGGACTCCGGTCGCTCTTCTCTTTGCGATCGATGGTGATTCTTCTAGCCATTGATGGTTCCGACGATCCGGCAAGTGTCTCCGAATCGTTTAGCTGAGTCGTATTCCCCGCAGGTGCCCCGAGGCGCCTTCCTCGACAAGGGCAAGGGAAAGTGAATATGATTAAATACCCCCGGGGGCCTGAATATCCGAAACCGCGTTACATGCTTTAACTGCGGACCCAGCAAGGCTCCGGCCCTTCATACGGGCCATCTTGGCCGTGACGCTATCGCCCTTTCATGCTCGGTGCATTCCCGATGTTTCAATTTATGTGGTCTCGTGCTCTAGGATGCAGGCGTTTCTTGAAGTGGCCTTCGATAATCTGGCTCGCCACTTGCGATCCCTTCATAAAAGCGGGTTTTCAAAGATTTCACTGTGTGTCCCGCCCAACTCGCGCCAATGGTCAGGGGCATTTTGCTACCGCTTGTTTTCTTTAGGGACAGGGGCCTGGTGGTTCCCAAGATAGCCTTGCTTCTTATCTTTCACCGAAGGAGACATCCGAGGGCTTTCTTTATTTTTCAGCGCTCCTACGCCTCCGGTGATTTCCTCGACCTTCCCTCCTCCCATAGGCCGTGGAGTGACACTCATTTTTCAAGCAATGACTGTAATCGGGAGCATGATCCTCTACAAGGACGACACTCTGGGCGTTCCGGTAGCTGGGCTACCCCGAGAATCTTCGTGAGTATTCGTTCTATTTTTGGTTGTAATTTGTGTGTGGTCAGCGGACATCTCCGATTCTCAGACCGTCTCAGATATTTCTCAGTTCGAATTGATCTCGGGGCCATCAAGATAACGCCATAGCGTTGGCGCGCATCGAGCGCCTCTCCCCGCCCCACGAGTTGATTAAGCTTCGATGTTCCTCTCGACCCATCGAGTTCGGGGTTCACTGACTACGCTCTCGAGGCCTTCGCTCCCATCAGAAGGTTCCTCCGCTGGGCCCTTCACGCTAAACCTTACTAGGGGGAACCTGCCGCCTGGGGCTGAGGGTATCCCTAAGCCCCGAGTAGGAAACGAAAAACCTCGTTTCCTCTCGTTGAGAAGATAGTCGGCTTTGGTTGGGTTCGAAGTCGGGGGTATCGCCACCCTCCGTCCTCTCATATCCATAAATCAGACTGTTATGGCTCCTATAGTTTTAAGCTCGCGGTCCCATTCCGGGGTTCGTCGCAGAGGCGCAGGGTCCTCGTGGGCTTCGCTGATGTACCAAGCATTTATCACACCTTATCACCGTCTGAACCCGCCAATCTAAGAAAAGTTGTCGCCTGGAGAGAGGGAAGCAGGCGAGGAGGAAAGATCCGAACCCCAAATCATGAGACGGGGATTCTTTACTTCACGTTGTCGAAGCCAGGCAGCGCAGCGCAGTCTCGTCTATTCTTAAGGATTCTGATCTTAAGAGGTCGGTTGCGCTGTCCGTTGATGAGGCGTTAACCCTATCTTTCCAGGGGGTCGCCTCCGTAAGTTCTCATACCTTGCCCTTTTTGACTTCATTTCGAGATGAGTTTCGAGCTTGCGTTGGATGTTGATTTTATGCTGGATGTACAGGTGGCTACTCACTTGAAGGGTTTAGCTTAGAAAGCCAAAATAAATGAAGGTCATGCTAAAGCGCCCGGTTATAAGGCGAGGGTGGCCGCCCTCACATCCGAGCTGCCGCAAGGTCGGATGCGCAAAGTATGATCGAGGAAGCCGTGGCTCAAGTCGACTAAACATATTTCACTCGCTCGTGGTCCGAACCGAGGGTAGGGAAGACGAGGCCCGGAATAGTTTGAGGGTGGCTGAAGGAGAGCTTCAGGAGGCTCGGAGTGAATTGAGAGCTATGTAGAACGACATGATGGAGGCTGTGGACGGCCACACCCGCCCAAGATGAACTTAAGATGGCTGGGACGAGCTCATCCTGCTGAGAGCTCGGAGTCTAAAGAAGAGCTACACGCAATCAAAAGATGATCTTCATGACAAGATCGACGCCATTGACGAGGCTTGCCGCGAGGCGCCCGAGGCGCTTGGCTCCTGGGACGCCCGAATGAGGAATGCACGGTCATGGGATCTTCACTTCTTTAGTGGGGAAACACATTCGTGGCTCAACGGACGGTTATTGAAAATTGAGGGCCGAGGCATCTAATCAATGAATTTCGTGGCTTCGCTCGAAGAAGGTCGCCAATGCCTATCCCGCCTAAATTTCAACTTCGACTTTCCTGTTGATCTAGGAGATAAGGGTCCTTCATCGACATGCCGGAGAGCCTAGCACCCCGCCGAGGTCCACTCCCTCTTCATCGCCCGCTCCTCCTTCTAATGCCCGATCTCCCCGTGCTCGTCGCCGCCTAACGCTGGACTTTTACACTTTTCTTCTTCTCTCTTTTATTTTATTTTATTTTATTTGGGCCTTGGACCCAAGAAATATGTAACCTTTTCTTCAATGAACACTCATTATTTCATCTTACTTCTTTTGCCTCTGTTTGTGCTATTTGCGCTGTTCTGCTTGATTTGACTTTATTTCTTGTCTGCATGGTCCGGATTGCGCCCCGAAGCTGTGATGTTTGAACTCTCCAAATCGGGTCCACTGGGAGGCTTCCGGCCTCTCGGGCCTTATGGGCTGAATGCTCGAGATGAACTCATCCTCGGGCTACGTGGCCTATGTAGAATGGTCGAGCCTGGCCATGTTTAATGGTTGCTTGTCGAGAGTGTCACGGGTTCACTACCGAGTCAGCTCGAGTCAATTGACTCCCAGCCGCATGGCCTTATGTAGAATGGCTGAGCTCAACGCAGCTATCGTTATGTCGATGACTTGCTTGAGTCGAACTCCACTTTAGGGCCGCGCGGGTCTGCTAAGTGAGCAACTCCAGTCGGCGAGCCACCGGGATCCGGCCGGCCGATTTGCCCTCGAGTTGAAGTGACTCCCAGTCGCACGGCCTACGGTAATCAGCTGGTACCGCCAACGCGACGCGCAGCCGCTCATAACAAATGGGCGTGAGCTCGCTCATGTGAACGCCGAGGAGCTCGCCTATGCAACAATGCGCGTAGCCCGGCCCATAAATCTCTGTTGGGAGGAGCTCTGCCTACGCGAATAACAAGGCAGTAGCCTGCCTATGTAAATTGTCGAGGAGCTCGTCTATGCGAATAGCTAGGGCAGAGCGCTCGCCTATGTGGAATCAGGCTCCGATCTACGAGTTGTTCGAGCCGAATTGACTCCTCGTAGCGTGACCTGGGTAGAGCAGCGAACTCGGGCCAAAGTGAGCCGGCCGGGCTCCGGCACTCATTGTCGAGCGGCGACGTAGCCTGGGCATGATATAATGAAATGGCTACAGAATGAGCTGATAGCCGAGCGGCGGTGTAGCCGAGCGGCGATATAGCGAGTGGCGTGTAGCCGAATGGCGATGTAACTTTGACGTCGACTCTCGAGGTAGCGTGACTGTCGAGTAAGCCCGACTTCGTCAAAGTGGCTGGCGGAGCTCGGCGTGTGAAGTGGTGATGTAGCCAGTGGCGATATAGCCCGGGAGTGGCGGTGTAGAGTGGCGATGTGGCTGGCGTCGACTCCTCGGGTAGCGTGAGCGTCGGAGGTAGGCAGGCTCGTCGAGTATTTGGCGGGCTGGGCGTGGCCCGTGACGGTGATGGCGGGAGTGGCGATCCTCAGCGGGTGGCGATGTAACTGGTGATCGACTCCTCGGTGCGTGACCCTGTGGGTCGCGAACTCGTCGAGGTATTTCTTGGCGCAGACTCCGGCGTGGCATGAATGGCGATGTGGCCGAGTGTTGACATAGCTGGGCGATCGACTCCCGGGTAGCGTGAGCTGTCCGGGTGAGCGACCGGTCAGTGAGCGCTCTTTAGTGGCCATTCGACTTCGATTTTCTTGGAAAGGTGCGAAACGTTTTAATGTTGATTTATGGAGAATTTGGAACGTCAGAGTGACTTCTTCCCCATGAAGGTCTTTGGCTTCTTATAAATGGCAAGGCTTTATTGATATGGGTTTACACTTTGTATATTCTACTTTTTAAATTAGTACGGGAATCGGGTGAAATGTTGTCGAGAATGCAGTCATCTAGCGGCGGGGACACGCCACGTAGATTTTGGTTTCGGGATTACCTTTGCTCTTACGCATGTGGGAGTTCATTGTTTTCCTAGTCCCCCTTTATGGGGAGTCATGTTATTCCTAGCCGTTAACGCTGGGGGAATGCGCGAAGAGGAAGCGTGCATTTCTTGCGTCGCCTTCTCGCATTTTAAATGCTTCTTTCTCTTCGCTCTCTTTTCTCCTTCTCCTACTTGCTTCATCTTTCTTCCCGCGTCTCATTCTCCTTTTTGTTTCTTCAGTACAAACTCAAGCCACCACTTTTTTCTTCTCCTCTTTTCTACCTTTACGGCCTTTTTCATATATATATATATATATATATATATATATATATATATACTCTTTTTTTTGAGAGACGCTTGTGCGAGTGCTTTGGAGGATATGTCGATGACGCTGCGATTGTAGCTAAATCTTAATATGGTGGAATAAAGAGATTTTTCCTTTTATGTCTATGAACTTTCTCATTCAATTGCATGTACTTTTTTTGAGCATTATATGTCTGAGTTGTTTGTGACGTCTTAACAGAATAACCATTAAATGGTTGAATCTTTAACTGAAAATTGATAAATCTCCATTTAAGATTACAAACCAAGATGCGATAAAACGCTTAAGATGCTTCGCATTCGGGAGCATCTTTGTAAATTTTTCCCTCTTCTGTTTGGAGTTCGTAATTGCCTGATCTGATGACTCTAGATATGATATAGGGGCCTTCCAAGTTGGGGCCCAATTTCCCCGTATCATTTGGATTCTTCATGGCGGCAACAACTTCTTTAGGCAAAATCACCCTAGCATGTAGCTCCCAGGCTTGACTTTTTTGGTTGCCAGTACCTCGCGGAGTCTTTCTTTGGTATTGTAGTCTTTGTACGCCTTAGAACTTGCTCACGTTTTTCATCTAAGAGATCCAAATTTAGAAACGGAGGCCGTCGTGTGCTCCCGCACGCTACCAGCTCGATCCTAGGGGACTTTTAAGTAATTTCTTTTTGACGAGGGGCTACGCAGGTCTTTGCGAAGGCTAAGGGCAAAGGGTTTCTCGGGTCGGCGATTTGCAGTAATTGCTCCTTTTAGCCCGCAGCACCTCGGGGAGGTATTCTGCACTTTCCTTTAGATCTTCCAATTTGGTCTTCAAAGCGGCCTTAAGGGTTGATGGTGACTTCGACGGGCCGTTAGGCTAGCGGATGTCTTTGGGGGCCAGTAGTAATTTTAATTCCGAGGCTCGGCACGCTGTGAGTCTTTGAAGCAGGCGTTGTCGAGTGAGGCTTTCCCACGCATTGTACGTACGGGGCTCTTGGGATGCAGGCACCTACACATAATGGCCCGCCACACAAATTAAAGCTATCTTTTTGCTCTGTGATTGTGGCGGAGGCTCGGCCTCGACACCCATTTGGTGAAGTGATCGTTTGCGACGATGATGGCTTGCGGCACCCCGAGGGGCAAAGGTCGGTATGTCAAGACCCGTTGTTGGAAAGGCCCGGGGGCTTATGATCGGCGCGATAGGGGGCTCTGATGGGAGGCGTAAGATGTGGCGCCAGCTCTGGCGGAATCGCGCATTTCTTGACTTGGAGTCGATCGCGTCTTTGAGTATTGTAGGCCGGTAGTATCCTTGTCACCGAGACCTTTTACGCGATAACAGAGCTCCGATGTGATTTCGCATATACCTTCGTGTACTTCTCTTAGCACGTATTCAATGTTTTTTCCCGCGATGCATTTGAGGATGGTGTGAAGAAACCTCGCTTGTACGGGAGCTTCCTTTGCCGATTAGTGGAGAACTTTGGCGGATCTGAGTCAGCTTATTTTAGGCTGCTAACTCGGTCGTCCCGGGTGGTTGTTGTCGGAGTCGATATATAGTTCCAAATGGGGGTCCGTCAATTGACTCGGGTTCAACACGGGCAACCTCCACATCACGCGAGTCGATGGGGGCTCTGCCAATGTCCGGCCGGTGTCGACTGTTGAGTCTTCTTGTAAAGAATTTGTCGCTAGTTTTGCTTGGCATCGACTCGGGAGTTTTGAAGCTACGGGGACATGTCGACGCTGAACTTTTGGGTATTTCTTTAATAAATCTCGTACCTTTTGGAGATACAGGATCATCCTTCCACTTTAGCTTAAGTAGGTGTCTTCTATTTGTCTTACTACCGTTTGGGAGTCATTTTGCGGAACTTCTAGGCGGTAGATTTCAATGAATGACGGGTTGAAACATGGCAGGCCTGCATGTCGGGCGCCTCGTTGGGGTTTGAAATCGAATACGAGTGCGTGCTCTATGTCTATTCCTTAGGGAGGTCAAGATTAGACTTGCTCCGCCTTGTCGTTCGATGCTCACGTCTGAGAGGCGGGAGGTCATTCGTTAGCGAGGGTTACGAGCATGTTCCTTGAGAGTGAGACTCCAGCGATGAAGTCGGCTAAGACATGCCCTTTTATTTGCCGGTTTTGGTTTGTATCGTGTCGAACTCACTCGACTCTATGGCCACTTCATCAACTCCCAGGAGACTTGGTTTATGTAACACTTGCTTCATCGGGTATTAGTTGGGACATGGTGTGAGCACGGAAGTAAGGGCGAGTTCCGGCCGGCCGGAAGGGAGGCAGTGGCTGCATTTTTGGGTATCTATCCTCTGCTCCTCTCAAAGCTCGGCTGCAATAATAAATCGGGTCTTGTGTCGTTCTTTTTGTCTCGGCGGACATCGGCGGTCGAGTCTGGCTTGCCGGGTATGGGGTGAGGAGCTCCCTCTATGGGACTTACTGGGAATGGGAGCTTGGAGAAATATGTTTTAATTTGAAAATGCTTCCTCGCATTTTATCCCATTGAAAGGCCTTCTTAAGGACTTGGAAGAAAGGTTGGCATTGTCACTTGCCACGGATACGAGGCAGGCGCTCGGGGCGGCGATCCCTTCCGTCGAGCGACGAGACTTCCTTTATACTTGATGGCGATGGCATGTCGAGCACGGCTTTATCTTGTCTAGATTTGCTTCAATTCCTCGGTGGTTGACTATGAAACCTAGGAATTTCCCGGCTGATACGCCGAAGGCACATTTAGCTGGATTCAGTTTCATGTTGTAGTTTCTCCCAGATGCGAAGCGCGGATAGATGAGCTATGTGGAGCTTTCGTGTGATGGATTTTACCCGACATGTCATCTATGTATCTTCCATAATTTGTTGGCCCCTGAGATTTACGAAACATCGTTCACCAATCTCGATATGTAGCTCTAGCGTTTTTGAGCCCCAACTGACATCACCACGATAGCAACCGGGTTTCCACCTTATTTGCAATGACGAGCAGTCTTTTTCTTGGTACGCTGGGTGCATATTAATCTAGTTGTAGTCGGAGAAGGCATCCTTAAAGGCCCGAGGAAGCTCACATGACTGCCGATGGCATCCGCGATGAGGTCGATTGTGGCCGGGAAGCGGCATCTTTTAAGGCATGCTGTTTATGTTAGTGAAGTGTTAAAAGTCGCCCGCTAGTTGGCTTTTTGACGAGTACTACGTTGGCGGCTCTATTCAGATATTCTACTTCCCCTCGATAGCTCCCCGCCGAGGAGTTTGTCGACTTCTTCGCTGATGGTTTTTTCCTTCTCGGAGCGGCCTCCTTTTTTGTTTGATCGGCTCAAGGATGGGCTTCAATGCTCAACCTGCGGAGTGATTATCAGATCAATTCCTCCCATATCCACCTGCTTCCACGCGAAGACGTCTTTGTTCTATTTTAAAAAATGGATAAGGGGGTTTTTGAGGTCTTCCGATAGCTTGGATCCGATATAGGCGAGATGCTTCGAGTCATCATCCAATAATACGGGTTCCAGTTCTTCTGATGGCTCGGGTCGAGTGATCACCTCGTCACGCATGTCGAGCTCATCCAGGTATATGTTGTCAACCGTTTTTTGTTTCACGGATGTCAGAGTAGCATTCCCTGGTACCACTCGCCGGTCTCGAACCATCCCTACCCCATTTACTGTAGGGAATTCGATCATCATGCGGATATGCGAAGGATGGCTTTTTATCGCATCGAGAAGGTCTCGCCCAAGAATATGTTATAAGCAGACGGGGCGCTCTACGACGAAATCTTGTCGTAGTCGCCATTGGGTAATGGGATCTCCCAATGTGAGCACCAACCGTATCGAAAGAGGGTAATACTCTTTCCCCGAGAACCCCCGTAGAGGTGTGTCGACGGGGTTCTGGGCTTTTTCCTTCCGATACCCATTTTATCAGCGCCGACGTCAAGATGATATCGGCTGAACTCCCGTTGTCGATTAGCACCCGATGAACTGTTTTATTGGCCACAACTGCGCAAACTACCAACGGGTCGTCATGAGGGTGTTGGCATCCCTCCATATCTGAGTCAGAGAATGTGATGGATGTGTCAAGCCGCGGTAGTTTAGACACTGCTTGAATTTCCGCTATCTCTGTCGATCTAATGTTACTTAGATGGGCCTTCCGAGCTGAGCTGGATTCCCCTCCTCCTGCGAATCCTCCTGAGATTACCTGGATTTCACCTAGGGATTGTTAGTGCTGAGTCGTTGTCTGCCGAGGTGGTGGTTGGTCAGCGGAACCTCGGTTCCGGAAGCCACTCGGATCTGATTTTCGCAGGCAAAGTTGCTGAGGTATCCGCTTCTCCGATCATAATTTCTATTTCTCAGTCAGAGGTAATCGCCCTGCGGCGATGTCCGTAGTCCCCATGGAACTCGCAGCATTCGAGTCGTTTCGTCGAGGGTCTCGACTTCATTTGAGTTGGCCATCTCGTGGAATCGCTCGCTTGCATCAAGGCAGACCCGTGATACCGAGGCCGCCAAAGGTGGAAACGCCGGGGCTTAATAACGCCGTTGCCTTCTCTGACCGCGCGACCTGCACGCCTGAGGCTGCCGCGCTTTGGGACCGCTCTCCATTCTTCGAGACACTTCGCAGCCTTGCTTCGCTTCGGCCCTCGCCGCTTGTTCGCCCCGCCTTCTTCAATGAAGAGCTTCCTCTTTCGATATGAGGGCCTCTTCACCGCATTATACTTTCTCGCTTTTGCGAGTACCTCTGCCATGCTTGTTTGGGGGTTTTTGGAGATGGAAAACATTAAGTCTTTCGACTGAATCCCTAAGCCAGCCATGAACGCGGTGATCGCGAACTTCTCGTCAGGTATATCTACCTTTAGAGACTCGGCATTGAATCGCTGGACATAAGACCTCGTGCTTTCTCACAGGCTCGCTCGAGATAGTCAATGATGGTAACTCGCTTTCTGCATCCCGGCTCCAATGAAGTGAGTAGACGAATGCAATGGATAACTCCCTAAAACGAGGAGATTGATGACTATGGGAGTCTATTGAACCATGCCAACTATCGGGCCTTTCAGAAATGATAAATAAAGTTCTACATCGCACCGATTCGATAATCTATGCGTCTAATTTCGATTTTTGTAGGTTGAGATGATCGACGATCTCTGGGCATTCATCGAACGCTTTCCACCTGTGGCATTCTCGAACTTGGTCGGAAGAGGGAAGCTGAGTACCGACCGTATGGTGACTCGCTATCGTACCTCAAGGTGTCCATAGTGTCTCGAGCACCCTTCATCACCTCCTTTACGCGCCGAAAGGCCTTGGTCGTGGAGTGTCTCGAACCTCTCTGCCCTACGGAGCGCTCATGCCGGGATGGGCGCAATTCTCCGCTCCTCGACGTGCCTCCAAGGGCCGTTTCATGGTCTTCTTCTCCCTGGTCGATGTGGTTCGTAGCCCCGGCACGGCTAGATTTTGCTTCCGCTTCAGCCCTTCGGGAATACCAACATCAGGCCGCCCTTCATGCAGGGGAATGTGTCATGACCTTCCCGAGTTTGTCGCGCCTCCCGGTCGCCTGGTCCGTCTCGGTGAGCTGTTCTAACTTTTCCGTCGGGACGCTGGTTGGTGAGGCGAAGTGCTTCCACCTCGTCCGTCGGGCTCAGATTGCTTCAACGCGCTTCCGAGGCTCCGCTTTGTCTCGCGCTGCTCGGTCGGGTCCCGCACCCTGAGGATTAGCGCAGCTCCCGCTTGTATTCCGAATATACCATCAAGAACTCGAGAAATCGCGAGAGTTTGTAAAGGAACCGTCGTTCTACGCATCCGCCGCCACCGATGATGCCTTTTCAACCGAATTGGGCCGGAGCGCAGTAGGGTCGCCATCGACCCGACAGCCGGAAGGCCGGGATGCAGCCTTGACCGCCCGGCCGGCATGACCACAGACCCGATCCGCAAACCTTTGGTCGTAGCTCTCTCCGCAAAACGAACGAAAGCGGCCTACGAGGACTTCGCCGTATCGCCCGATGCCTGCTTCGCTTCTTAGAGAAAAGAGAGAGACCGCGACCGCTTGTGGCGGGCGAACGCTAAGGCAGACCTTCACCGATGGTGTATGTCCCTGTATGATGCAGAGGCCTCCTGGGCTTTGACGGTAATTAGGAATCACCCCGCTTGACGAGATATTTCTATTATAGTCCGTATCTGGACAAGTAGGATATGAAAGAGTTAGCTTATTTTAATCTTCCTTCCATCGGGAGATCCGATTTGATGCCGATCTAATCTTGTCTTTTCTTTCCTTATTGGTGAGATTTACCACTCTCATAATGATATATATTACGATCATTCTATTTTTCAGACTGAAACTTCTCCCCATGTTTTACTTTTAGGCCAAGCCTGATTGACCTCTTCTCCTGGCCGCCCAACAAAGGTCGAATGTCGACGCAAAGAGGCATGAATGCCCTTATCGCAAGCCTCCTTGGAATTCAACTAATGCCTTCGTGTTTCATTTCAAGCAATTTTTCTCGTTCGTGTGCAGCTTCATGGTTCTTATTTTTCAAACCCTATCAATAATAATAATAATAATAATAGTAATTTGACTAAGATTTTTCCCAGTATTTGCATTAACCTCGCTACTAATACAGTGGATATAGGACAAAAATACTAGTTTTAGGCCATGTTTTTTTTTTTGTTTACTTTTTAAAGGCCAGTAAGGACTTTAGTTTTTATCTTCTTTTTTTTGAATAGTTCGCTTTCTTTTTAGTATAATTCAAATTTATTTACTTAATTTTTCTTTTTCTAACAAATAATATAAAAAAACGTAATTTCTTATATATAAATTATATGAATTTTTGATAAATTATTTTTAAAATAAATTGAAAATTAGAATAAACATGCTGGGACATATTCTCACACGGCTCCACATACGCCAGAAATGATACTTAGATTAATGGGTTTTGCCACCCATTTGCACTTATAGCTTGTGGCTAGTCTTATTAGGCTCAATACTTATCATGGGATGCTTTCACTGAAAGCCAATACATAATAAAAGCATTACATCTAAATGACTACTGGGTGCCACCTCGTTGCACCAAAGATGGGCCCGAAAAGAATACTAACTAGAGTGTAAGCTACCCAAAGAATGCCGTCCGTGAATGCTCGACCTCTCAAGGAATATGGAATGATACAATTCCACATCGATTTCACATAGCGCCGCTGACGATACTCGTTTCACTGATTCTCCTATCTATTAAGCTCCGCTTTTCGCTTTAACCTTCAATTAGGCTCAGTACCCATCACAAATAAATTCTATTTTAATTTTTAAAAACGTGTTATATTTTAAAAAATTTTATAACTTATAATCAAATCATAGAGGAATATATAGGAGCCACCTTTTTTTTAAACTAAACTTTTTTTTGTTATAATATAATAAATTATTCCCACTGAAACTCGAACTCGAAACCTCTTCCTATCCTGGATGTCCTGTCTTTTTAAACTTTGAAAGATTTACCAACTTAGCTAAACAAATGGACTTAAAACACCAAGAAAATGGCTTAAGGGGGATAGCAATCGGGGTGCTTAGTTAAGAGCTAGGGGGCATTTACCACCTAAAATGCATTATAGCAAAGGTTGAATTCCCACTATTGAAACTTTTTTTCAAAAAATATTAGGGCTTGGCACACATTGGCTCCGCCCTGGAGTCCGAAAAATGGTTCTACTGCTTTTAAAAATAGTTGAGACTCTTCAACTTTCCAAGCAGCTACCTAATTTTAAGATGTTCAAAAATTGACGTTGCATGCACTTAAAAATTATAATGAAAAGGTAAGGTGATATTTGTTTTTTGGTATTTTACTAAAAGCAAAATAGATTTCACCATTCTGTTTGTTTTTTAACTTTTAGATGACTTATTATTAAATTTTTGAAACTTTTTGCACAATAAAAAAAGCAAAATATTTAACTCTTTGACTTTTTCTTAATGCTTTTTCTATTAAAAAAACTAAATATTAAAATATGAGAAAATTGATCCGTTAATCCCTTTCATGCTAATTAAATAAAATCATATATATTTTAAATTTTTTATTTAAAATTTTATTGTCTCGAAATTTAGATAAAAAAAAAACTGATTGTTTTAAGAAAAAACAATCAACTAAATGCTCAATCCTATTTAGGACTATTAAGAACAAAAATTTTATTTAGCATTAAGTAAAAAAAAAAAAAAAACGCAGCCTAAGTCATTCCAAGAAATCACTCAATATTTTTTTAAGTCTTAAGATATCAAAATCAAACATTTGAAATACCTGATCCACTCTGGAAGTTAGTAACCAACCTGCATTAGCCACAAGAAAAAAACAAACAGTAACTCAAATGCCTAACCTTCTATAGAACCAACACAGGATCAACAAAACTTTCTTTAACTTGTGGAATGTGATTCAACAGAGTTGTCATAACAAAAATACTTCAAACCAGTAAAGAATATGATAGAATGAGATAAAACAAAAATCTAAAAGAGCTTCTAGAATTTGGAAATTACACTAACAGACTATGCTGGAGTTGTGAACTGGGATCTCAAGAAGCAGCAGCAGCAGCAGCTGCTTCAGTCTTCTCTTTGTCCTTGACCACTCTCTTCCAATCCTCTGTACTGTCAATTATTTCCCCGGTTTTTATGAGGTAGCGCACACGTTTTCCATTCTCTAGGGTTTTATGACCTACCCTGCTAGCCACATTCTGTTCTTTGGAGTAGAGCATCACATTTGAGCTGTGGATAGGTGCTTCAATCTGTAAATCCATATTTATTTAAGTACTCATTCATGACATACATCACAACAGAAGAAACAAGAACCCAAAAATATTAAACAAGAAGCGCATGTTTCTATGTTTAGCATAGGTAGGTGACTTACTCTTTATTTACATTCATGGCACATGAACCTACCCAGCTGGTGTTTCACAATTAGATAGAAAAAAAATATATAGATTGAATAGTAAAGCAGTGAAAACAACCTTGATTATCTGTCCAGGTTCGTCCTCGCCTCTGCTCTTCACATGTTTTGTCTTCAAGTTTATGTCCTTCACCACCACAGTGCTGTTATGCCTAAATACCTGACTGATCTCTCCAGTTCTACCTTTTTCCCTACCAGATATTATTTTCACTGTATCTCCCACCTTAACGTGCAATTTATGTAGAACCGGAAGGCTGTTAGGTTTGCATTTCTTCCGCTCCCATCTTTTAAGCTGCAGGAGGTGAAGACAAAGTAAAACCACTAGGTATTTTTAACACAACCATTTTTATTATCATGAAATAATTAACCAGACAGAGTTTACGAGTGAAGTAGCCAGTCCCATTACCATTTTGAGAGGCTTAAAATAAGAAGAGAGCATAAAATCTTTTTCTTTGTTAAAAAGCCTTGGTTTAGCCTCAACATAATTTTATACAAAGGTACCAAAAGAATGCTCTCCTTGTAACAATTCCAATGCCAGATGGCTTAAAGAGGACATTACTGGCTGTAATCAGCATGAAAATATAATGCCGATTGGAATTTTGACACTTTTGCATGTCTTCTGCAACTCACACACTCTGCCCTCTTGGTAGGTCAGCTTTTGTTCCTTTTCCTGTTTACCCTCATGTCATACCTATCTCAAATTTTGTTTTTTCAGCGATAGAAAAATAATCGACGTGAACTGAACAAGTCGAAAATTTGGTTGTTCAGGGATAGAAAAATGATTGATGTCAAGCGTACGAGTTGAAAAATGAGAGATGGGCCCAAAATACTAACCCTCATTACAATAGGACATGGCTTCTCTGTTGGCTTGGCCTGCACGTAAAACATGTCAAGATATTACTCATTGGTTTTTGGTAAATTGGATTGAACCAAACCCTACACAAGACCAAAGACCTGCTAAATTAATACATGATCGACTCAGATAAGTTATCTCTCATAAGGTAAATTTATAAAGTAAATGCAGAATAAGTTTTCTAATTGGTACGCATTAATTTTTTCTTCCCTTTCAAAATAACAAGAATATTGGAATGACAAAAAAGTAATACATGAAACATATTGCATCTCAATCTTTTTTTGAGAATTTCACTTGTAGAACTTGTAACCTCCGTTCCCAAACTGAGGGCTAATCAAGAACTAATCAACTTGGTGAACACATGTCAAATAGTCACAAAATCAGCTGGTTATACTATCTAAAGAAAAACAATCAAACTGCAAGGGTGTGACGACGAAGTTTCTTGTACCAGCTCTTTTTGGTAATTTACCAGCTTAAAAACTTCCAGCATCTCCACCACACCAGTGCATCTCACTTCACCCCACTCAGGAAAGGTTCCAGAAAAGAAAAGCGAAAAAAGGAGGTTATAAAAAAAGAAAAAATAAAAAACAAAATAAAGGGGGGTGATTATAAAGAAACCAAAAAATAAAAAAGGAGGGTGTTGCAGTTTGAGCTTGAAATCCACCTAGTAAATAACACAATTCTATCACTTGGTAATTATCCTAAATGGATTCAATATTTATAATTACTAATACATAACCAAAACCTGAAGCACATGCATCTCTTCTGAGTTTCCACAAAAAGTACCAAGGCCCTTTGTACCAAGAATATAATTTTACATTTTGTCCTCTTGAAAGGCATAACTCAAAGGTATCATGTGGATAACAGAATATCATATTCTTGCAGTCCTCACCACATAGTGCCCATGATACATTGGGGAAGAGAATTTGTGTATTACATAGAACATAAATGAAGGGAGGATCACCTATGAAAAAGAGTAACTATAAATGAAGGATCCATTTGTTCGAATAATATTGATGTTCCTTAATGCAACGGTTGGTTAATGCAGCTTGCTTTACAGTGACCTTTGCATATTATGTCTTCCCACATGATATTTCTTATGTACAGTCAGTTTTCTCTCTAGCATGCCACTCAATCCTTCAAACTTCCCTTGCTAGTAACATTTGCAAAATACCCCATTCTACTCAGGTTAACTAAAGAATGTTAAGAAACTTAGTACCGCTAAATTAATTTAAAATTTTTAACTCTATCCAAAATTCGTAACATTAAAATTTTCAATGTATTCTAATCTTTGGCCATTTTCAAAAATAATGCTTCGCATTGAATTTGGTCGAAAATGTTAATAAGAAATCCATGAAACCATTTTCTGAAACGTAAGCTAATGAAAACAACGAAATGCCGTTTAAAAATGCAAAGCATTATTCATAATCCCGCAAGCTACAAATTACGGTAAGAAATCGCCAAGACAAAAGCGAGCAGTTAAAATAGCCACAATCCCGTGTTTTCTCGCTTTTATCCCAATCGACAAACTCTGCGGTTTTCGATGATCTTTAAAACAAGGAAAATCAAAGACATACGCTTTTCGATTCATATATAAACGCTGAAAATAAATAATCTATTTTCTTTCGCTTTCAAATTGTTACCGATTCTAACTAAACGCGTTTTCCTCGTTAAAAAGTCAATGTAGAAATTAAAATTTTCTACCTACTAAAATGTACTGTTATTTTACGCTCCTCTTAAAATTGTTATCGGTATCACAAAACAGTTATAATTAATCGCTTTGTTATATGAAAACTATTCTTATTCTCTGAATTTAGTAATTTCTGTGTTTTTCGTGTTTTTCAGAAAAAAAAGAAAAGAAAAATGAGAACCAAACGTATTCTTTGTGCTCTCCTTTTTCAAAACAAAAAACAGTTTTCAAAAACTGTAACCAAATAGGCCCTTAGAATCCACTTCTATCGCAGATAGAATCTTTGCAACTTTCTATTAACAGGAAAGAAAAAAATCACTACTACTCACTTTAAATTGTTGAAGGCACTAGCACAATCAGGGGAAAAGTGAGAATGAAGAAAAACCGAAGTCATGAAATGAATCGGTGATCCTTTCTATATGTATATTTTCAGAATAACTCGCTACCATCTCGCTTTGGTTTATTCTGTGTGTACTGCCTGTACACATAGGGCAGGGCCAATCTTTTTATTACTTTAGTACAGGCTTTTGCTTTCAGTTTCAACCATAATATGAATGAAAAGGAACCTAAAAAATCAGATCACATGACAAGCTGACGCCCAACCTACAATTGAACCCTAAAGGCAGATTTTAGTAGCAAGGATACATAGACCTGACCAAGAACAGGGACAGAAATGCAGCCACTGAATAATGAGCATTTCTTCTTCCCCCACACCACCAAACAGTAAAGTACCACCAAGGTGATAAAAGGCCTCAAACACTAGTCTAACTCAGATTCGTTTTCCTCAAACATGTCAAAATTCAAATCCATCGTCACCAATTAGAGGCAAGCATTTGGCCTTCATTCACTAAATCAAGACTAATTCCTGAAATCTGTGCAAAGCCCATTTCAAACTCACCAACAAACAGTGATGGAATTTGATTTATCTACCAAACAAAGAACAGTTCTTCCAATTTGACAGTTCCCAACCCAGTGCTGCAAATTCTCCATAGTTCACTAAAACGGGTTTTCCATTACATACCGAAAGAAAAAAAAAATCTATCACTCCAATTTCTGACACACTCAAAATTACCGACAAAGACTCACACTATGAACAAAAATTTTCTCAGGAATCACCATAAATTCATCATATAGAGATTGAAAAATGATAAATAAGAAACCACAAAGTAGAATAATAGATAGAGAAGAAGAGGAAGACAACATACCAGAGAGGGATAAAGAAGGGGAGAGAATGGTTGGCCTAGAAAAGAGCTGGGGGAAAGAGAAAGCGAAGTGAAAGAGCTCTGCAGAGCAGCCATGGCTGCCATTTTTGTTGCTTCAACCTCTCTGGATTTTGCTGTTGCTGTTTTAGAGTAAAAACTAAAAGACTATCTATCCATACTCCGAAGATAGGACTGCTTGGCGGAGAGGATGGGGTGTATTGGGCACCCGGCTTACGATAGAGGCAGCAAAAGGCATTGAGGATAAAGTGCGCCTCTTGGAGTCCAGAGCCAGGGGACTGGATCATTTCAAGACTTCAGTAAAGTGTTAAAATTGGACCGGCCCATCTTTCAAAAAAAAATTTTGGACCGGCCCATCTTTCAAAAAAAAAATGGACCGGCCCATCCTCAAAATCACTAAATTAGGCTGCGTAACTGGACCTTGGCTTAGCCTAGCCCAGCGTGCCGCCCAAGATTTCACCCCTCCCCCGACTATCCATATATACATACATATATAACTAAAGTTGATAAACCGGTTTAGGCTGTAGGTTAAAACGAGTTTGACTAATCTAATCCAATTATATTTAAGCTAGTTTTCTATCAATCCAACCCAATCCATGTGGATTGCGAGATAAAACGGCTGAAAACCTTAAAAATACTAAAATAATCAATTTTATAAATTATATCATTCATTAAATAAAAATAAATAATATATAAATATATATAAAATGATTAAGTCAAAATAATATAATAATATTTGATATGGGCGAAAAATAGGCCCAATATCCAATTCCCTAGGCCCAGAGGAAATTTAAGGGCTCCAGTATCAAACCCAGTTCCCTTATGTCAACCTGCGTAGGTCCGATTCACTGTTCAAAGCCGACCGAGATCAATAAAATCCATAACCGCCCAATAAGCCCGTACATCTCATCTAAATCGTAAATGGGAAGATATATTTTATTTTTATTCCCGCATCCCACCATAAGGGAAAGAAGGATAACGACAGATCATCGCAATGGACATCTTCCTATAAGGAAAGAAGACTATCCCAAGTTAATCGCTTTTTTTTCTATATCCAGCACTCAGATCCGAGCATGACCAAAATAAGAAATATTCCATCCACAGAAGGACTCATAATTACCATCCAACCCACAGCCAACTATAACACAGCCATCCCATTCGCGAAAGGTACGCCAACATTCTTACACGCAGACTCATATGCAACACATTCGCCCCTAAGTATCTCTTTTCTCCTCGTAAAGAACCGGACGAAAGATCATCGGGAGCGCCACGCATAGCCCTCGCCGACCCCCCTTCTTCTTTGTTCTCGCAGAGGAGGACCCCGTCCGGCCAGAGAGGGGATCACTGCTTCGATCTCGCCTCACCTGCATAATCCAGACGCCCATCCCGTACCAACCGACTCGTTCGCCCAACGACCCCACACGCTCCAGCCCGCTTTCCGCTGAAAAAGGCATCATCGCGCCGGCTCGTGGGAACGACAGTCAGGGTAAATTGATAACCGACGCACTAATGGTATCGACTTCTAACACAAGGTGAGTAATGCCAATCCACCAAGGATGCGGTGATCCACCAAAGAATGCGGACAATAGGCCCCGACCCGTGGAGGCAACGCGCCAACACGAATCTAAAAGTGGGAAGCCTCCGCCTCATTAATCAACGCCCAGAGACCGGAACAATCAATTTGACAGAGGTAAAGATCCAAGGGAGCCTCGACAAGCCCAGAAGCGCCGCGACACTTCACCGAAGACCGACATGGGCCATGGCAACTCGAGATGTCGAAGGTATGTGAATCCAATCAAGCCGTGGGGCACGAGCCGCAGCTAACCCCCAAAGCCATCCCCCGGAAGACAAGCCGGGAGCAGAACCTCCTCATCCCCCACCCGCAACTAAGAAAGCAACTACGGGAGCAGAGGTTTAGGAATCTTCAAAGAGAAACTCAACTTACGAAGAGGTAGTTAAAGGATCGCACTCCATACTATGGATACCTTGGAATGAACAAACTTAATCACCCTTCACGTCGAAATATTACATTGCAGCTCCCGGCAAAAGAGTGAATCTGTAGTGGAAGTCTTTGACGGGCAAGACCCCATCGACCATCTTAACAACACGAGAACCGGATGGAGTTGCATGGGTATCGAGACCACAATCTTGACTGCGGGGCTCGCTACCACATTAAAAGGCCCGATACAACTGGTTTAATAGAATCCTCCTTCATCAATCTCTTCTTTAGAGCTATCATCGCTTCGTCTCCCACTTAAACCAGACTAGAATATACGAAATGAGGCTACCATCGTTGTGGTCAGCGAAGCAGGCTCGCGGGAAAGCTGAGTCATACGTCTGCCGAAGGTTCAGTCTTTGAATCCTTGAGATAGATCTGCCCGATGAAAAATTCGCCATCACTGCGTTCATCGCGAGTACGGGGTCTGATCGAAAGACCTAATGTTTTAAATACCGAAAATCGCCAGGCCCAGTATGGTAGGAAGTGCACGCAGCGGAGTACATAAACGGCGGGGCTCGTATCAGAGGAGGGCTGTCACCCCATAAGGAAAAGTGCGGATAAGCGGCGGGACGGAGCCCCAAGGCGGGACGACCGGGAGAAGTCTCCGGGAAAAGATCGGGGCAGTCTCCCGAGGCGGGAAATCTCGAGAGGCCAGTGATTTCTGCAATCCCGAGGGAAAGACGGCGGCGTTACTCACGCGGCGCTTCCTCCACTGAAGCCTCGGTGTCTAAATCTTACATGAAGTCACAGACGAAGCCGGTTCTTGAGGTGTGACTCGGATGAAATCGTATCCGTAGTGGGACAACCTTTAAGTATTGCGAGTTTCATGGGGTATGGGCATCGCCGCAGGCAAATTTGTATACAAGCTAAGGGAAGAAATAGGTACCCTGTCTGGCGGGGATACCTCCAGGCGCTTCATATCTCAAATCAAGCCCGAAATCGGGCCCCGAGTCAAGCTGAAATCGGGCCCGGTATCGAGGCGGAATGGGACCGGCGACCATAGCCTCGACGACGTGACTCGGCACGTGACCCCTTGGGAAATCCGTATAATACCGGAGAGTTCGCGGGAGGAGAATCTAGTTCGGCCGGCTCACTTGCGACATCGAGTGCGTCGGAGATGGGGAAATACAAGCGGTATCCCTAAACTACCTCGGCTAGACCTGACCATCCACGTTCTCGGCTCGAGATGCGGAAGGATATCGCGCAGCGACCATTTGGTGGTTGGCGATGCGTAGCCGACCTGGCCGGTTCGCCGAGGGTTTTAATCGACAACGGAAGTTCGGCCGACATCATTTTTGCCTCAGCCTTTGACAAAATGGGCGTGGGGAGGGAAAAGCTTGAGCCTGTCGGCCTGGCATCTGCGGTTTTCGGGAAAGGTGTTGCCTCTGGGCTCAATTCAACTAGTACTCACTTTGGGAGAACCTCCATGCCAGGCGACGACGGCAGCGAGATTTCTCATTGTAGACGCCCCATAAGCTTATAACATGTTATTAGGGAGGCCATCTCTTAACGCAATTAAAGCCATCCCCTCCGCGTATCATCTGGTTATCAAATTCCCAACCATTCACGGAATAGGGATGGTTCGAGGAAGCCAGCGGTGGCGAGGGGATCTTACTCGACCTCGCGTCAACGGCGGTCGATAACGTTAATATGGATGAGCTCGACATGCGCGACGAGGTGCTAACCCGACTGAACAACCGAGGAACGAGGCGTTTTGGATGGCGGCCGAACATCTGTCGACTTCCAAATTAACGAAAATCTCAGCGTTCTGGCGCGGTTTCTAAGCGAGAACAAGGATGTTTTCGCATGGAAGCAGTCAGATATGGGAGGAATTGACCCTGTAGTGATCACACATAAATTGAACACCAACCCATCCTTCAAACTGATCAAGCGAGAGCGGGAGCCTTTGCACCGAGAAGAAGGCAAAAGCCATCAATGAAGAGGTTGGAAAGACTCCTCCAACTTTGAGGAGCGTCGGGGAAGTGGAAACCACAGAGTGGTTGGCAAGCGTCGTACTGGATTAAAAAATCAAGCGGCAGAAGTAGCAGCTATTATCGACTTTGGAGCATAAACAAATGTCAAAAGGACAATTTCCCTTCACGAGAATCGATCTCATACGTGATTGCTACGGCGGGTCGCCAGACTTCTTAGTTTCATGGATGCCTTCTCGGCCACAACAGTCGACATGGACCCAGAGACCCAGAAGGGCCTCGTTCGGTCACGGCACAAGGGACCTATTGTTGTCGGAGGTGATGCCGTTTGGGCTCAAGAATGCGGGAGCGACCTACTAGAGACTAGTAAATCGGATGTTCCAAAAGCAGATAGGCACCATTATGGAAGTATACATAGACGACATGCTGGTTAAGTCCACTACTGCCGATACTGCATAGCTCCATCTCTCGGAGCGTTTAAAATTTTAAGAAACTATAATATGGCCGAACCCGGCCAAATAAGCCTTCGGCGTGTCGTGAGGAAAATTTAAGGCTTCATAGTCAATCCGCAGGGAATCGAGCAAATGCGGACAAGTAAAGGCATTACTCGACATGCGGTGTAGTCGAATAAAAGAAACCTAGCGTGAAGCCGGGGGAGGATGAGTACGCTCCTAAGTAGTTTAGGTGTCAGGGCAAGTGATAGATGCTGGCCGCGCCTTCGAGGTTAAGAAGCCTTTCAATGGGATCTGATGCGAGAGAAGCGTTCTCGGTGGCGAAGATATTTGAGCTCCTCCCGAGTCTGGTAAGCCACGACGAACTCCTCACCGTACTTAAGCCAGGTGTCGAACTTTCAACGGCGCCGTCGTCGAGATAAAACGGATTCGACATCCGGTTTATTACTTTGCGTAGAGCCTTGAGAGGAGTAGAGAGGAAAATACCCAGAAAATGGAAAAGTTAATTTTTGTACACAGTGCGCACGGCTCGGAAGCTCGCCGTATTTCAAGCTCATACGCCAAAGTCCAGCTGAATACCCAATGAAGCAAATCTTTTTCAAACCCGAGAGACTTCAGTGGACCCAATGAAGTGGGCTATAGAACTACGCGAGTTTGACATCAGGATATAGAAGTAGCGGCCAAAGGGAACGAGTCTTGGCCGAGACTTTGTCATGGAATTTGCATCAACAGAATCCGACGGGTACCCAAGCAGCAGGCGACCTTTCCACTTGGAAGCTCTTTGTAGATGGAACCTCAAACGCCCAAGGGGCGGAATGGTCTCATCTGCTTAACCTCTCGAAGGAATAGACATTGAATATATGCACTCGGGTTTGGATTGAACATCAACCAGTAAGAGGCTGGATATAAGAGAGCGGTCTGTGAGCCTCAACACTTGCTCGTGTGTCCTGTTGAAGGTTGATCGCGAGTTAGAGGTCTGGTGACTCTCAGGCGGTAGTTTATGACAGACCAGAAAGACACATATGAGGGCCAAAAGCGAGAGAATGATCCGTATCTCCGGAAGGTTCATGACTTATCGAAAGAAATTTGCGGTCCATGTAACACAGCATGTCCACAGAGGCGAGAGGAATTCACGGCGGCGCCTTGGCCAAAGCCCCCAGCCCACGGCTACCGGGAAGACCTCGGCATGTCAACACACAGTGAATACTTAGCCAGGAACCTTCTGCTCGACCCTTATGGCATGATGATCGCCCAATAGGATCCAAGTCGGTGGATGGACCCTGGCCCCGGGATTATATTAATAATGGAACCTAGGATGACCGAAAGAAGCGGCGAGGAATAGAGTGAGATCTTCCGGATTTCACCAACCACAAAGGAAGCCTTACAAGCGGGGTTCTTCACACCTTTCAAATGCATGTGAGGGAGAAACAGTGCGTGCTAAAGGCTACGCGAGGGCATATCGCGGGGTATATAGGAGCTCGGCGTGCTCGGGAAGGTCTCGGGAGCGGGGACCACTGCGGCCAGCTATACTGGCTGCGCGACCTGGTCGAAGTGCAAGGTGCGGGGAGCACTTCAGATCTCGCACCATCGGAACCAGGCGTCGATCACGAGCCATGGCCATTCAACAATGAGGTTTGGGCGTATTGGACCGAGGAAAAGGACAATGTAAATTCATAATCCTTCATGATAGATTTACTTCACCAATGGGCGAGAAAGTAGGCCTTTAGCTACAATCGCGAACCAAAATCGTAATTTTGTGTGTATTTGTCATTTGGAGTTTGGTATCGAGGCCACAGTATTAGACAATGGAAAAGCCGAGTTCGACAACGACAATTTAGAGACTTTTCGCTGGGCTTGGAATTAAAGTATTACTCATCGGCCCACACCCGCGGTCGAGCGGACAGGCCCGGTCACCATCAGGGACCCGCCAAAGCCTCTTTGAACCAAGTTTGGAAGACCCATAAAGGGAATTAGATAAGACCTTCTGAGGTACTATGGGCTAGAACTCAACCTGAAAAGAAACTGACTACGAGCCCTTTGCCTTAGCTTTTGGCGCTGAAGACGTCGCCTCGTAGAAGTCGGAATAAATCCCGAGGATTGAGTTAGCATCGGAGGAGCACAACGATGAGGAAGCCCTTACGTCTGAACAGAACTCTAGATGGCATGACGGGTTGAGGCAGCTCGGAGGAATATCAAGGAAAGCGACAAGGTATTGATCAAAGAGATTCGGGCCGAAACATCCCGGTGACTTAGTCATAAGAAACTCTGTAGGCAAGGAAAAATCTAGCGCATGGAAAGGCCCGGGCCCCAGCGGGAAAGGTCCTTACATCATAGCTCATCGTGAACGATGACTAACAAACGAAAGGAAAATCACAAAAGCGCCAATGCGAATCACGAGAACATCTCAGCATTGCTCGCATTCACGGGTCATAATATTTGCCTCAAAGTGAACAATAGCCCAACCATCAATATGAACATTTTCATGGATTCAAATGTGGAAATCACGAAGAAAGGGGGCATGATGGAAAGATTGCAAAAGAAAAGGCTCTCTTTATTAGGTCAGATTATAATCGGATTACAATTATATTACAATCGGATGCAATTGGATTCTGACAGTTCATCATCCCTACATCTTGAACCATAACCTGGCTTGGCTGCCAAAAAAAAAAAAGGGGGGCGGGAAGAGGAAATGTGAATGGAAGATGAAGAGGAGAAGAAAAGAGAGAGAGGAGGAACAAGGGAGAAAGACAAAAAGAAAAAGAAGAGAAGCCGGATGAGAAAATTTCTTGAAAAAAAAGAAAGAGGAGAGGTGTGTTAGAAAGGAGGGAAAAGATAAAGCGGGAAAAGCGGAAGAAGGCAAAAGTTGCGTAGCCCCTTGCAGGCGCACTCCCTGGCCAAAGCTAGAGATAACATGAAACTCCCGTAAAAGGGAGACTAGGGGGGCTCACAACTCCTGAAAGCAGAGATCAAGAAAAGTTGATGAAGGCGTCGGAGACACTAGCAAGACGATGACTTGAATATCCATCCTGTGCGAACTCCATCCACATATTATAAAAGAAGAATAGAAGGCATGATCTGGGGACAACGGAACAACTATTTATCACCTTGAGCCAAAGCGCCGGAAGCTCACACAACCGTTCCAAACTCTCGATGTTAATGAGTTCTTTTCCTTTTCAAGCGAGAAATTTCACACGGCGTTTTCCTCTCACGGCGGTTCTCCACGGGGCTGCCGTGAGAAAGTCGGCGTCTCTTCACATGTGCGTTTCATCACGGCGGTTTAAGCCCGCGCTGCTTAGCCGATGAATCAGCCCATTACAAATTTGGAAGCAGCCACCAAGACCCTTTGCGCCACGAGCCGGATTGCTCACCGGCTCCCAACGTTGATCTACTCCAGCGATTTTATTTACGTATGAGTCGAGATCGGCCATTTCGGTGGAGCACCGGGGCCGCGCGCCGCGGCCGGTTGTCCTCCTAGCGGGGTGATCTATCGCCGGGGCGGCTGCCTGGCAGTCGGATCGGCCAATTCGGTGAGCATGCCAGCCAGCCACGAGCCGGATTGCTCACTCTGGCGCGGGGTGATCTACTCAGCACCGGCGGGGCCTGGCGGCTAAGCAGTCGGATCGGCGGCTGGGCGGGCATGCCCAGGCCGCCGCCCGCGAGCGGATTGCTCCCTCTAACGAGGTGATCTCTCAACCGCAGGCCGGCGCTTCGCGGCGTCGGTCGACCATTTGGTGGAGCATGCAGACCGCTGGCGCGGCGTTGCTTCCGCTCTAGCGGGGTGTCTACTCCAACTACGAAACCCGCGCGCCTAAATGGGTCGGACCCGACCCATTCCGGTGCGGGCGCCGCGAGGCCAACTGCGCCGCCGAGCCCCAGTTGCTCACTGCGGCGGTGATCTACTCCTGAGGCAGCGCCGCCTAAATGAGTCGAACCGACCCATTTCATTTTGAGCATACGAGGCCACGACGCCCGAGAGCCTAGTTGCTCATTGTGAGCTCTTCTGTCGGTCGGCATGTGGACGACTCCCTGCTTCTGGTACAGCGAGCTCTCACATCGGTCGGCGGGCGAGCTCACTTCCGCGATCTACATTGACAAGCTCTTCTATCGGCCCGGCATGGGCCGAGCTCCTACTTCCTGATACACATTGGCGACTCTTCGCAGCCGGTCGCATGGGCCGAGCTATAATCTACTATTCATTAAACATTTCTTCCCACCTGCTCGATTACGGTATGGGCGAGCTCTACTTCCACGATTTATTGGCGAGCTCTTCATAAGTCGGCATGAATGACTACTTTACTTCCACGACTCGCTGGCGAGCTCTTCCCTATCGATCGGCATGAATGACTCCTACTTCACAATTTTACACGGCGAGCTCTCACTTGTCGGTCGGCCATGAATGATCCTACTTCACAATTGACGAGCTCTCCTGTGGTCAAGCAGACGGCTCTACTTCAAATCTCGATGACCCGAGCTCTTCCTGTCGGTCGGCGTAGGTGACTCCTTTACCAATTACAGCGACGAGCTCTTCACATCGGTCGGCTGGGCGACTCCTGCTTCCTGATCTACATTGTGAGCTCTTCCTTTATCGGTCGGTATGGGCGAGCTCTACTTCCATTACAACGGCGAGCTCTCACTGTCATTCCTGTATGGACGAGCTCACTTCACAATCTACATTAGCCGAGCTCTTCTATCGGTGACTAAGAGCGAGCTCCACCTTCACAATCTACATTGACGAGCTTCCTTCTATCGGCCGACGCCGGGCGAGCTCTACTTCTATCTACATTGACGAGCTCTTCTATCGATCGGCATGGGCGAGCTCCTAATCTATATTCATTTGTGAGCTCTTCCTATCGATCCGTAAACCGGGCCGAAACTCTACTTCACGGTACATTGGCGAGCTCTTCCCATCGATCCAACATGGGCCGAGCTCCACACTTCCACGGCTCACATTGACGAACTCTTCTATCCCGGTCGGCATGAATGACTCACGCTTCACAATTGCAGCGAGCTTTCTCTTTATCGGTCGGCATGGGCGAGCTCCTACTTCACAATTTACATTGACGAGCTCTTCCCTGCTCCGATCGGCGCATGGGCGAACTCTACTTCCTGATCTGTTGGCGAGCTCTTCCTATCGGCCAACATGGACGAGCTCCCGGCTGCTATTCATTATGGCGAGCTCTCCCTATCGATCGGCATAAGACTGACTCCTACTTCACAGGCTTTTTTATTGTGACTCTTCCTATCGACCCGGCGTAAGATGAGCTTCAATCTCTGTCATTCGGCGAAGAAGGCTCTACTGTCGGTCGGCATCGGGCATTCGCCACAGGCAATTTACATTGGCCAGGCTTTCTTCTTTGTCGATCGACATGGGTGAGCTGTCTATATCGATTCTGATTTCTTATAAGTATTTGGCGTGGGTGACTACATTGACTATGCGTTTTTACCGGCTCGCCTGCCGAATTCATGGAGCCCCAGTTCAACCACTTGCGCAGTGACAAGCTGCCATTCATTTCGCGGCGAGCACACACACTCACTATTGGCGAGGCGCTATGCCGGTCCGTGAGCACGAGTTCTGTTAATCACTTTTGTGAGCTTTCCTTGCCGATTCGGCGAAATACTAAACCTAAGGAAGTGAGCCCGATTGCTCAAATCCCTTAACGAATCATCGGTTTAGGGAAGGAAACCACATATATACATCTACAAGCGAACGGAACTAGCTTTGATATTTGTTTATGAGAAGAAGCTGCAACTGATCTGGGGCGGGACGTGAAGATAGATAACTAAAAGGAGAAGAAGAGGATTAAGGAGATAAAGAGGTCAGAATGAATTTTCAAAATCACGAAGCCGGGAGGAAGGGATAGCGGAATGAGAATGAATTTCGCGGGAGTCGCCAGGAGCCTTGGGAATACGCGGAGGTAGATTCCTGCACTTTCCCTCGTCACTAGGAAGGTGGGGGTTGAGATCTGGGGTTGGATGCGCAGGGCCGCTTTCCTTTGGCTTGAGCCACCCGGAAGCCTTGCGAGCACCGGCCTGATCCGCGATTGCCTAATAACCTCATCCCTACGAGCAACCATCTTGAGCCTGGCGATGAATCGACGCCTTGTCCGCGGCATTCTCGTTTAGCCTTTTCAGAGCCCGAATTCGCGACCTCGGGCTGACGTCTCAACGACACCGCCATGGAAGCTTGCGGCCGGGCCACTTCGAAGTTGTGTTCCTATCAGTCAAACAGCATTGGCGCCGCGTAGTTCCGCGAAGATCTCGCCCGAGTTCACCGAGGAGGTGACAAGCTCATACACTAACGATTGAAGCTTCGCGGGCGAAATGCGATCCCTCACATTTCTGACCAAGTTGCTCTAGGCGACTTCGGAGATAGATCCGAACCTCTTGGCTTCATGCGGCCACCCGTCAAGCCCCATTCTGAAACCTCACCTTCTCTACTCTCTGCCCGAGCACGAGCCGACGAAGTGTGCTTCAAGTCGAACAAGTCGCTCCGCGTCTTGATCGGCATGCCTGCGCTCCTGCGGCTCTCTGCACTTCGGCCGTAAGCGTGCGACCTTAGCCTTCTCATCTGTGGCGATCTTTACGTGCTTCTCATTCAATTTGGCCTTTTCGGCCAAACCCTTCAAATGAGTAGCAACACGCATATCCAAAGCCTAAAGTCGATGCCCGGGCCAGCGAAGCAGAATGGTGATAAAGCATTGATTAGGAGCTTACCCGGCGACCCCCGAAAGGATAAAGCCAAAAGCTTCATCAAGCGAAACCACGACCTCCCAAAGGTCGAGAATCATGACAACAATAGAAAGAAAGCGGCGCCTACGCCGATTATTGGAGAGCAAGAATTCCTGAGCATTAATGCGGCCCTTATTTTCGACTTCTTTCTTTTTCGGTCCGGTTGCACCTCTCGAGAGCCTTGGCGTCGGAAGGACGGGATCAATACGATTCTGAGCACCATTGCCCGGCGGCTGGCACCGGCGAAGCCTCACCGGAAGGATTCTCCGCCTCAGCTTGACTTGAAGGCGTAGGGCATAAAGCGGCAAAGCATCGACCCAGTGGTGACAACGCCGCCCAGCTCGACTTAGACGGGAAATCGGAGGCGTCACGATTTACGAACTTTAGCCCCAGAAACCGGCTCATCCCTCTCGGAGATTTGTGATTTTCCTTTTCATAGCTGCGAAGGGCTTAGGGCGGCGCCCTAAATCGAACTAAAATTTCCCAGTGGAGCGTGATAAGATCCCGAGGAAACCCAGCAGCGAGGTGGAAGGAGCGGGCCTCAGTGAGGATCGTGCGGGACATCGACCTAGATGGACGGGAATGCGGGCTTTATCAACTCATAAGAGTGAGTATTCGAGTCCAACGCGAACTATGGCGTTGTCTTCCTGGCTGCAAGATTAAGCGAGCACACTGGCTCGGTAAAAACTGACGTTCAACCATCTTGAATGGTACGCTAAAAACGGAGCAAATGCAGAAAGATTACCGGGGTATGCAGTCGTAGGGACACACAGGGTGCTCTTCTGGCTGTCGAAGGTTGTACTCGAAGGAGCAGGCAAGCTCACGAGAAGAAATCACAGTCCTTCCATGACTGTGTGAAGGTGGGTGGGGGTGCCGGAGGAATCTCAGGAGCGTTTGGAGGAAAGAAAATGAAGCCCTCGGGAGTAGCTATTGGAATGAAAAGAGGGTGAGAGGCAGGCCCATTACCTCTTGGGCCAGAACCCTATCTAAAAAAGGGCCAAAAGGCTACCAAAATTGACCATTTAAGGGCGGTTAGGAAGGATGCCAATGTTGAAATATTCAGAACCCCTTTCATGAAGGGTGCGGTGGAAAACGAGGCCATTGTGGCGACTTCAAAAGCGAGACCATCCGACGGAGGTGTATAAGGAGCCCGAGAACATCGGGACGTATTCGGTTAGGGAGGTCGATAGCGATCGGCAAAAATGGTCCTAGAGGGCGACTACGCTGAGTCCCCGCGTTCACGGCTATCTTAGAAGGCGGCATTGAAAATCGACCCCCTTGGGGTATTCGATCGGAGGTTCAATTTCCTTTTACCCTTATCGCGGATAGGGAGCTCGAGGGCGGGTTGGCGCTGTGTCAACAAGAGGGGAACACGGCAGCACCTTTAGGGCCAGAGCATGCCAGAAGAGTCATCGTCACGCGCCAAGAAGAGAAGAGCTGATTTGGACCCGTGGCGTAAGCAAAGCAATAGGCGAGAGCGGGAACAAATAAACCCTAGAGCCTGGAAGCCTATCAGCGAAAAGGACCCCACGAGAAAGAAGCCGGGGCGAACTGGAATGCAAAGCGGAAGGAGCAGTCAGGAAAAACTCAAGATAGCGAGGGGGTCGACGAAAGAAACGAGGAAGTCGAGGAGAATATTGAAAACAAGCGCGAAGCAGAAGAGTCCACCATTAATCATCTCTTAAGTGACCTTTTTTGAGACGGACGCGTGCAGGAGTGCGAGACGAAACGAGGGGAAGAGCTACGGCCCACACACACAGCGGCTTGAAGTATACAAGGAGTTTGGCGTGACATAGGCGAAAAACCAAAGCCCAAATATCAAATTCCCTAGGCAGGAAGGAAATGGCGGGCTCCATATCAAACCGGAGCCCCCTTATGTCAGCTTTGGCTGAGAGAGGTCCGATTCATGACCGCCCAGAATGCGAGACGGGTTGAAAAATCCATAGCAGATCGATAAGCCGGTATCTCATCTAAACGAGAAAATAGAAAAGATATGATGTTTATTTGTTCGGATCACCATAAGGGAAAGAAGGGATAATGGTAGATCATTGCCAGTTGGACATCTTCTATAAGGAAGAAAGGCCCTATCTAGCAAGCTTTTTTCTATATCGGAGTGCAGAGATCAGATATGGGCCAAAAAATAAATATTATCCGATAGGAAGGGCTCTAATTACCATCGGTTGATCTCCGTATATTCACTGGATGTCATCCCGATTGAAAGGTCGCCAACATTCTTGCGTAGACTCGTATCACGGCTTCGCGTTAATACTCTGGCGATGCTCTGCGAAAGAAAGCGACTTAGGCATCGGGTAGTGCGGGTATAGCCATCGTAGACCCCCTTCTTCTTTGTTCTTATAGAGGAGGGACTAAGTCGGCTTGATGAATCAACAGTGCTTGATCTGCCTCGGCCAGAACGATCAGGGCAGCTGCGTCGACCATAACGAGCTTGGTCAGGCCCGGCGACCAGCACGCTGAAGCCCAGGTTCAGGTTGAAAAAGCGTCGTCGATATTAACGAACTTTAATAAATCAATAATACTAGAGCATTATTATATCTAAAGTACGGAAATTACCAAAA
This sequence comes from Tetrastigma voinierianum, assembly GCA_016808115.1. Lineage (NCBI taxonomy): Eukaryota > Viridiplantae > Streptophyta > Magnoliopsida > Vitales > Vitaceae > Tetrastigma > Tetrastigma voinierianum. The sequence goes on from JAEQBH010000387.1 coordinate 411,985, forward strand.
TAATAAAACAATAATTTAACAGTATCGCTAGAACAAAAAAAACTATGCATTTAATCTTTATCCTCGTTATATCCATTAATAATATATGATTCTATATTATAAAGATGTAGATCCTCAATGATGATGTTAGTTAAGTCATCATCTATTAATTAAATGTTCAGAATGTTACCAATATATATTTCATTTACATTTAAAATTAAAAAATATATATTTTTGACATGAATACCCTTAATTTTCATCGTTCTTCTTTAAATAATTTTATTTTAATATGGGAATAAATCTAACTTTAAGGTTCAGAGGTCTCCTTGTTTTAGTCCAGATCGGATCGGATCGGATGGGTCATTAGAGTGGTGTCACGTGAATATCATATGCTACAAGTTACCGGCTAATGGAGCCCCAAAATTATCCCCACCCCATATCTTCTCTCCCTCCCTTCCTCCGCCTTCTTATCACCGGTCATGGCGAGAGAGGAGGGGAAATTTGACCTGATCCTTTTCCTTCTCACCTTCGCCCGTGAAAATGGGTAAAGCAAAGGAATCCTCTGCTTCTAAATCAGTTCCATGCCAGACCATCTTCGACCTCTCCGGCTACTACTCCTCCGTCATTGACCAAATAAGGCATCTCCATCGACGTCCTTAACCGCTCGGTTGTCGCTGGTCATGATCTTTATATGCCAGATCCATAACTTCAAAAGCACGATTTGTCTTGAAGGGGTTTACACAATTACCAGCATAGATGCAGACATGGGGGAATTAGGTGACACTTTCAGGAAATGTAAACGCGGCCACGTTGCTGAAGAAGCTGAACAAAGCTGGAAAACATGCCGAGCTCGTAAGGCCAATAATAACAACCACAACCAACTACTTCACCCGTTCAATAATTTACTTAATGTCGTAAACAATAGTTTTTCAAAACTAATAGGGTTGTCCCACATGGAAAAAAAAAACAGTCTTTATTGGATTTATAAACTAAAACTCAATTATGGGCTTATACATGATTTGAGAAGATGGGAAGCTTCGTGCGCACAAAAAATGGGCTGAAAGCCCGATTTCAATGCAAATCGATGGATTTGTGTCCCCCTCCTAGGCTTAAATAGGCAGGGACAGCCTTCGGTTTCTTTCAGAATTAATTTTGGTTTTTCTTACTTTAAATAAACAACGAGTTTATTTTGAATTCAAATTCTAACCATTAAGTTTGCTTTTAATTCGTAACGCTTTGCTTTAATTCTTACAATTAACTTTGCATTTAATACTAACGTTTCACTTTAATTCTTATAGTCGTTACGTTGAATTCTGCTGACACTTGCCGGACCGGAATTGTGATGTTAATAATGAGCTCAGAAGACCAACGGATGTAAGCGGGTTCTTCAACATCATTTCGTGTAGCTGATTCTCCGTTTGCGTTCAACCTTACCAGCCTGATGATTTCGCGTGCCGCTGGGAGCGTTATGGACCACCGAAGTTACTGGGTTCGACTCGTGCTGTTGTTTGTCTGTCGATCTGTTAAGCGGTTAAATAATGAATGAGCCGTTTTTCTGATCGAGGATGTAATAACTCTTCATTCACGGCGGAAGATCAATTGCTGCGATGACTGTTCTTAATATCGCGTCGGATGTGAAGATGATCGAAGTCTGGATCAAATAAACGATGCCGAGATCGTCTTGATCAATGGGATCGCGGGTTGCTGACCGCGTTGGATTCTGTCCGTCGAGGGCCGATCGAATCGTTGAACTGTTCTTTGATCAGATTGTTCGTTCCGTATCGATGAACTATTGTTGATATTCGATAAATGATGATCTGATTGTGCGTTTTCTGCTAATATTAAGAAAGTGACGATGTAACGCGGTCGGGTTCGTTCGATCAGATGCTGCGCGGGCGACGCTAATGTTTTAACGAAAGATGATAACGTGCGCGGAGCCGCGCCGGGTTCTGACCTCGATGGCCATAGTGATATGCCGACTGTGCGTGCTATTCCGCCGATTCGTTATCGATGATGAAGATCGCGGATGATGATCGCCGACGCCGCGATGATGAATCGACGTAACGAATGACCGGTCTCCGCGGGGCGCGCGTTGAACGTGAAACTCGAATGATGTTTCTTTGTATCAGTTTGATTCAACATTGTTAATAAATAATCGTTCGATGATGGGAGTCCAGTGGGTATAAGTGCGTTTTGTTTCGATCAGTTCGGTGGTCGTTGACATTTGCAGTTCGCGCCGGTGACCGCTGCCGGTGCCCACGCTCTTCTCTCCACTGCGTGGGCGGGGATCGCCGGCCGATCTTCAGCCATGTTAACGTTCGACCGCCGCGACTTTCTGTTGCGCGAAACGATGACGTTGACGCTGGGCTTTGACGTGAAGATGCTCTTGCCGATCTCCGTCGAGATCAATTATACTACTATCATATAAAGATTATACCGTACTCAAATAGCTAACCTTATGAAAAGAAAGAAATATCTCTGTAGATTAGGTCCAGTAAATATGTTCTCCAACATTACTCACATATTATCATGTGCTAATCTATCGTATTAACAATGTCCTTTTATTGGTAATACTACAATTAAAAATATATATTTAAAGAACTCATTAATATATTATTCTAAGGACTTTATCATCAAATATACATTATAAAATGATAAGCTTGTCATATTATTATTGCATAAATCAAAACACAATGAGTTCTGCAATAAATATAAGCTTTCATCCATGTTTGGAACTCTTCCAGTGACCGGCACCTACATTTAAGGTGAATATGCCAACAGGCTAAAGACTTGCAATCTATCTTTATCAGTTGAAGCTAGCATCCCGGTAAATCCATGCTGCCATGCTCGGCTCCTCATAAATAAAAATAAATCCTTAGTTCTTCTCAGTACATAGAATATTTTTGACTACTTTCGATGACTCACTTGGGATTAACTGAAATTGCTTGTAACACTTAGAGCGCGAGAACTATCGGCCTTGTACACATCATAGCATACATAATTGACCCTATATTTGGAAGCATAAAGGGACATTTGCATATTATGTACCTTGGCCCATCGATCTTTGGGGCACATGTCCTTAGAAAGGTAGATCACGTGACATGGGAAGACCTTACTGATTGATCCATGCTAAACCTTTGTAGCATTTTATCAATATATGTGCAGCAGACCTAACAGCATTCGATCTATCACACGATAGATCTTAACTCCCAAAATATATAGGCACTTCTCTAAATCTTTTGTTGAGAAGTTTTTTTCGACGTAGCCACTCTTTAGCGATTGAAGAGGGTATGTCATTTCTATATATAATATGTCATCCACATATAAAATGAGAAAAACACATACTCCCACTTTGAATCTTATTATATGCAGGCTCATCTTGGTTTTTTATGAAACCAAAAACATTTTTGTGATTATTTCCAATAAACGAATATTCCTTTTCTTGCCTAATGGTTGCCATCGCCACTAATTGAAAAGGTTTCATCATAGTCAATACCATATTTACGTGAACAACCTTTCGCAACTTGGTCGTGTTCAGCACTATAGGTAAGGCACTACATCCATGTCACGTTTTCTTTTTGAAGACCCATTTGCTCCCTAGGTTTTGTCCACATAAAGTGGATCAACAAAAAGTCCCGAAACCTCATTTTCGTACTAACGGAATCCCATTTAGGAGTTCATGGCTTGAAGCCATTTTTGAGTCATATCTATATCCAGACTTCATTATAGGTGACCAGATTCATCTATTTGTGTGATAAACCGCGTCATCATACCTCACGGAGACGACGTATCCTACTGAACCTCACGACCACAGCCTTGTGTATCTTAGGTTGTTAACTGAAAATGCATCGTGAGGTATCAACTCTTGCTCCACCTCCTTTCCTTTTTTACGCTTTGTGGTTCACGAACTGTCATGTTCTATTTGACTCCCACTGCCATTTCCTAGAATAAATTCTCTTTTTCTAGAAATGTAGCATGTCTGAAGCAAACGCACTTTTGTTCATTGGGATTATAAAAATAGTGCTCCAAAACTCTCTTTTGGACCTTCAATAGGATTTATCAAGATTTCGAATCAACACAATCGACTCTACCCGCACAAGCGAGGACATCCCAAACACAATAAATGTTTAGATTTTGTGGTTTCCTCTTTTCCATATCTCATATGAGTAGAATCTACAGCTTTAGAAGGAGCATGGTTTAATAGATATGAGCGATATTTAGGGTATGTCCCCCAAGAAATGATTTAGGAAGATTTTGCATGACTCATCATAGAGCGAACCACCATATCTAATAGAGTTCGGTTTCTTCTTTAGGATACTCCATTTAATTATGGCGTATAAGGTGAGTCCATTGTGAAAGGAATTCCATTTTCTTTCGAGATAATCTTAAATTCTTGGCTCAAGTATTCACGCCTCGATCGATCGAAGGACTTTAATACTTTCCAAGTTGGTTTTCAATTTCACTTTTTATATTGTGAACTTTTCAAGACCTCTCGATTTGATACTTCAAATCGAGGACATGGATGCCAACATCAGAACCAACGGACACTTTGAGTCATCAGATGTTTTTTATACGCATCCTTGTGCTACATCATCATACAGGCTGAGGTTCTGAGTGTGGGTTTTCAAGAACATATAACAACTTCTCTTGTCTGAAATAATTCTTAGATTTTGAACCTGATCCATAAAGTGGAGCTTGATGAGCTTGTTGTCAAACAGAATATTACCTGATTCGCTGTTATTGTTCATTTTCTATGAGAAAAGTAAAGATAAGTGAAATATTTATGCAATATACAAAATCAAAATATTTTTGCTCCCACTAATTTCATTCAAAATCAATATCCTTAAATTGATTTAAGAAATTTTATAAAATTCTTAGTGGGCTAGGATCTTATTTAGTATTTTAATCTTGAGTTAACTCAACAAATTAAAATAATCTCAATAAATAAGCAATTGCTAATTACAACTTTTGTAATTCTAGATAATCGAGGGTTATCAACTTTTGATACACATATCACATATGTCTCCTGCTCTCTACTCTAAAAAACACTTGACCTTGAGGTTTAGCTCAACAAGCACTTACATTTTGGTAAATCAAACCCATTATTTCGAGATCTAATCTCTGGTAAAATTAAATTTTTATTAGAACAATGTGAGTTAACTCAACAAGTATTCCTAATAAAATTTGCTTAAACTATAATAATGGAGGTAACAAATGATTTAATATTTTATTGAGGATAAATTGAATATTAATAACTTTTAAAAACATTTAACACTGATATGTAGAATAAAGTTATATCTATTAATGTCTGAGAGAATAACACGGGCTCACGATACCCGCTGAAGGAATCAGAAACATTCCTATACATAGCGAATGTAATTTAAATACATCACATTTACCTTGTACGTTCTTGAAACAGGCCCGATTGCAGATAGCGTAAAAGCGGAACTCATAACTTTGGTGAGCTCTAAGGTATCCACCACGAATAACTCTCGGGATCCTCACAGGAATTTTAACTCGAAGCTTAATATGCTAGTTCCTCGAATCATCTCATGATCATAACTTCCAAAGTTTCTGATCTGTTATAGATGGAGTTTTAAATTATAAATAATCTCATAAATAGGATTATTTAATTTCCATAAATAAGAGGAATTAAATTCATAATTAATTATCATAAATATGAGAAATTAATTGGGTCAATTCATAACTTATTTCCATAAATATTAGAAATTAATTCATAATTAATTTTTAATATTTTATTCTGTATTTATGATAAATGAATTCATATTAATTATCTATAAATATTATAATTATCAAATAATTATATTTGTTTTAACCAAATTATTCTTTTTGTGTGTGACCCTTTAGGTTCTGTCATTGTGATAAATATAAATTGTAATTCTTGGAACTTATATTGGCACACAATACATAAAACCAACAAGCGTCTTTCTTTCTTGTCCTTGTCTTTTTCCAACTTTCTGCAGAGTGCATCTTCAACAATCTTAGGAATTTGACCACAGACACCAATGCTACAATCCCTACCCTGACCGGAGCTTGAAGTAGGCTCATACCTTGCTGCCCCGACTCCTTCCTCTTATAACTCTCTCTGTCTCCGGTCGTAGTCCCGACCATTATGCACCACCAGTTCCTATGGTTCTTGCCTACGTGAAACCCTTTCCAGATATCTCTAGGATTGAGGTCTTCTCTAACAATAATTTCAAAAGCTGGCAGGAATAGATATACTCCACTCTAAATATGCATGGAATGGCATGGTTGCTGTCCACTGAAAACACGCTTCCCAACTCTGAGACATGGACACACGCGAACAAGGTTTGTCGACATACCATCCTATGATATATGACATGCTAGATTAGGATATGTGAGTAGTGGATATATTAAGAAAATGCAAACTCTAGGCCTTATTAATAATATTGATTGTTCAAGCTTAAGTATATCTCAAATATGTGCCACTTCTAAGCAAACTAAAAAGACATGTGGCTTAGTGACTAGAGAAACAAAACTATTAGAACTTATTTATTCTGATTTAGGAGATTGAAAACAAACTATGACTAGAGGAGGTAAGAAATTCTATGTGACCTTTATTGATGATTATTCTAGGTTCACTAGAGTTTACTTGCTTAGAAATAAAGATGAAACATTTAACACGTTCTTAAGCTAAAAAGTTGAAGTAGAAAATCAACTTGATAATAAAATAAAAAGGATTAGATATGATAGAGGGTGCAAATACATCCCTCTAATGATTATTGTGAAAAGGAAGAAATAATTCATGAAGTGAATGATGAGTCAAATGGAGTTGCTGAAAGAAAGAATAAAACTCTTAAAGAGATGATGAATTATTTACTTGTTAGTGCTTAAGCACCTAATAATCTGAGAGGTGAAGCCATATTGTCTGCATGTCATCTACAAAATAGAATTCTATACAAGAAAATTGGTAAGACACCCTATGAGTTATGGAAAGGTCCTTCACGAACCTTAAATATTTGAAAGTGTGGGGGTGAGCTAATGTTATGTTACCTGATCCTAAAAAGAGGAAAATATGATCAACGACTTCTGATTGCATGTTTACTGGGTATGCTAGTAATAGTGTGGCTTATAGATTTCTAGTTTTGAAAAGTGATATTCTAGAATGCAACACTATTATTGAGACAAAAAATGCAAAAAATTTTAACATATTTTTCCACTTTTTGAAAAAATTTCTCATACACCCCCTATAAGTGTGAATGATATAGAAAACCCATATGATGAGTATGTGCCCACTATTGTGGATGATATGGAAAGCTCTCATGATAAGTTAAGAATGAGTAAGAGACAAAGAAAAGAGGTTTCCTTTGGAAATGATTTTAATACTTATTTGATTGAAAATGAACCGTCCTCTTATTTTGAAGCAATTTCTTCATATAATGCATTACTTTGGACAGAAGCTATTAAAACTGAGCTTGAATCTATTTTAAAGAATTAAACGTGAGAGTTAGTCAGAATCTTAGTGGGGAGAAAAACCTATTAGTTTACAAATGGATTTTCAAAGAAAATATTTGCCATATGGTTTTTATTGAAAAATATAAAAGCTGAGTTAGTAGCCAAAAGTTTTCGCAAAAAACAAAATATTGACTATTTTGATACATTTCTCTTGTTACTAAGTTTCTTTATTTAATTTTGATTGTTTGGCTTCTATCCATAAACTTTTAACCATCAAATAGATTATTTAAAACATCATTTTTAAATGGAATTTAGAGGAACAATTTTATGTTACAACCTAAGGTTATTATTACACACAGACGAAAATAAAGTTTGCAAAGTGAGCAAGTCTCTATATGGTTTAAAACAAGCACCTAAATAGTGGCATGAGAAATTTGATAATGCTTTGTTGAAAAACAGGTTTTTATCTGTTGAAGTAGATAAATGTGTATATACAAAGTGTATAGAAAAAATGTGGTTAATACAACCTTCTTTTGAAAAATGTGGGGGATTGTTGTAAATAGTAGTGTTTCAAAACTAAAGGTGTTGTCCCACATGAAAAAAAAAAAAAAAAGGCAAGAGTCTTTATTGGGCTTATAAACTAAAACTCAATTATGGGCTTGTACATAACTCGAGAAAAGGGGAGGCCTCAAGGGCACAAGAAATGGGCCGAAAGCCTGATTTCATTGCAAATCGGTGGATTTACCCCTTCCCCTACGCGTGAATAGACCCGGGGACACATTTGGTTTTGCTCCCAATTAATTTTGGTTTTGCTTGCCTAAATAAAACAACGTGTTTATTTTGAATTCAAATGCTAACCATTAAGTTTGCTTTTAATTTGTAACGTTTTCGCTTTAATTCTTACAATTAAGTTTGCATTTAATTCGTAATGTTTTTAAATTAAATCCTCTTAATATTGTGACCTTAATTTGCCTATAAATTCAAATGAGTTCCTAAGTTTGGAGTTATGCTTTTCAACTTCAATTCTTCTTGACTTTGAATGCAAGTTCTTACTTCTTAATCTGTTTACGTTCCAGAGGGTCATCTCTACTCGAAGAACTATTGTATCATGGGGGAATCAAATTCCTAAGAATGATATTTTATCTACGCCTCAATCACATTTATTCTCTTCCGACTTCTTTGTTGATGCATAGCATCCCGATCTGAAATACCATCTAACAATCTTCGAGTTCCTATTCTTGCTCACATTTGTTGTCGTTGTCCTCGTCTTTTTCCGACCTTCTGTAGGGTGCATCTTCAACACTTACATCTTGATAATGGCGGCCCGATAAAGGCAGGAAGCAGAAGAGGGTAAGTAACAAATGGGAGCGTGACGTAGTCAAAGGACCTTGACCAGGCTGACCCGATGACAAGCCGGCGGATGAAAGGCTTTGCAGCGGACACAGCCCAAATGCCATAAAATTGTAGGAAAATTCACCCACAAACAACTCTCCATCACCATATCCAGTGGCTAGGAGTTGGGGCAATCACCACTTATGCCGACGGAGGTGAAAGACAAAGAGAGGAGAGAGGTGGGGGTACAAAACTAATTTTTTTAAAAACATTAAGCTAAATTAAATAGTGACACGTAGTAAAAAAAAAGAGAGAGAGAGACCCTGTAGGGTTTCTTTTAGTCCTTTAGACCATCACTAGTCGATTAGAACACAAATAAGAAAAAACCCCCCAAATTTAGATTTATGAGTGAAAGTTGGGATTGATCCTATCAATTATTCATGTTTTTTTTTCTTTCCAAAAATGCATATTAGGAAATAAATAAGTGTATAATTTTTGTTAATTATTTTAAAAATAACAATATTTTGTTATTAACACTAGTTTAAATAATAAATTTTATTTAAAATATACTGATAATTTAGTTATTAAATTTAATTTAATTTATAAACTAATACAACTTCATTTTTATAAAAAAAAACATATATGATTAAATAAAATTTAAAGCCCTATGCTATAAAATTAGAGATTTGACTCCACGGTTAAAAGCCAATATATCGAATTCTATAGATGTATCATTGAAAATCTTAATTACTAAGTTAGTTACTTAAAAAAATTACATAAAGATTTCGGGCGATTGGTCAGCTCGAATAGAAAACCCACATGGACCAGGCGGATTGGTCGGTTTTTATTCGAGTCTACACAGCAACATAAAATTATCACCACTAATAGTTTTTCTGACATTTTAGGGTATAAAATAAGTTACATCTGTATTTTTCTGGCAAATTAAATACTAAGTGAGAAAAAAATATGATAAAACTGGAATTAATACAAGAGCCAAAAGTAAAATAGAAAAATGTCACATTAAAGGACTCGAAAGTCAGCTAAAATTTAAAGAATATATTAAAAGTTGAATATGTGATAAATGAATTGCAAATAGAAATGAAATGAAGGACTTTAATGCAAAAATGGAAAACTTAAGCAAAAATGAGATTTGTCAAACAAGGCCTTATACATGAATGAGATAAGACTAGATTTGGTCTTAGAATTGGGCATTTCACACTTTGGGAGCTAGGGTTCACGTGAAGGAGAAGAGAAGCTAATTGAGGGTTCGCTATCTCTCCATTTAGTTCAAGGTTTTGCTTGATCAAGAGAAGGAGAGGGAGCTAGGTTCAAGTATTTCAAGGAAATCAAGGTTATGAAACCATCCTAACTCCCTATTTGTTTCATGTTTAGAGTTAGGGGAAGAACCCTAACTCTTCTCATTCATGTGTTATACTTGTTAGAGTTGGATTGATGTTTGTTTTGATTTGGATTTGGGTTGTATGGATTCTCCCTTTTGATTGTTAGAAAAGTCCTAACTCATTTTCTTTTTGTGCAGGAGGAACTGCTCTTCCATCTTTGGGTAATTTGTTTTGAATTGGAGTTGTATTGTTTTTGGGTTGGTTTTGTTGGCTTGTGGGGTCTTAAAGACTAAAAGTGTAAAGATGTATAGGTTTTGAAGGAATTGTTGTCAAAGTTTTTTTTCAAAAACCCAGTCTTGTTTGGCCCATGGCAGCCTCTTGACCTCAGGTGGATGATTCCAATTGGAGATGGTGCATAAGACTCATGGATAGAAATGTCTAGAGAGAACGGAGACCTAAAGCAATCCAGAAATAAGCATCCATGTTAGTGTTTCGAGATGGTTAAAGCAATCACAAAGCAGGGGAAAATTTACGGGTTGTCATGTTTTTATTTTGGTCATAACTTAGTCATAACTTGGCCATTAGTCATCCAAATTGAGTGATTCTAGTTGGGAAAGAACACTAAGAGGTAGACCTACAAAATTATAGAAGGTGGCAAGAAGAAAACCTGACCCTAAGTCCCATGTTTTTGAGACTATAGTGAAAATACAGATAAGATACTGGGTTATCCTCTGTTTTGGTACAACTTTGGTATTTTGGCCATAAGTTAAATTGTAATGATCCAAATGAGATGATTTCAATTTCTACTGAAAATAGTCTCATAGAGCTATCAATTTCTTGAAGGAAGTTTGGGTAAAATATGGTTCAATTTTTCTCAAAAATTTTTGCAAGTGAAGGTGTATTAGGTAGAAATCAACCTTAACCAAAAACCCGAGCATGCACGACTGATTTTTCTTTGTTTGTTCTCTGATTGTGATGTATTTGTGATGGATTAGGGGCTGGTGATGATAAAACCTGAGCTAAGATCGGGATTCAAGGAATAGGAGTCAAGAATTGACAACCCTTTTAGTTTGTTCTTCACATTTCTCTTCTTGCTTCGGTTTTGTGTTTGCTATGTCATCAAAACTGAATGGTTTTATATGAAATTTGCATATGTGCTATGTTTTGAACCATATATGAATTGGTTTGAGTGTTGATTAATTGAAAAATGGGAAAAGAAAATGAAACACAACAGCAGCAAAATTCGCAGTGCCCTGTGAAATTCTGCTCCACTGCTTATTATTCTAGCCAAGTTCTAAACTGTTAATTGACTTTTTTTTTTTATGTAATTGAGTATCAACTTGTGTTATTGTGGAAATTATGTTTTTAATTGCCCTTTTAAATGTGTGGAAAGATCATTGATAAATCATCTATCAAGTGGCAAACATAACATATGCAAGTATGTACAAACGAATCCGTCGAATATGTGAATCGTCTTGTGAAAATGTGAATGTAGGGGAATGGAGAATAAAATCTTGTTGTGACGCCCCAAAACCCGAGGGTCCGTTGACCAACCGGTAACCCGTAGAAAACTTGTGGATGTCGGGTAACCCGATACCACACTATTGTGTCCCCTTTACCGGGACCTATAATTTAACAAAAATTTGACAAAGTCTTCTTTGTACAGGGAGCTCTACCAAAAAATACAACCTATACAACGGATAATACCACGGCCCATCCGGGGCCAATTATCATATCATGACCTCTCCGAGTCCATCTATGAGTAAAAATGACCATATAGGGTTCATTTATCCATACTCAAACATAATGCACAAGGCTACAATACCATAGTCCTTAAGAGTTCAATTACAATACTCTTTACACAAAAACATATATCAAAACAGTTTGTTCTAATATATTTAAAAAAAGTAAGAAACAAAGCCACAACCTGGCTTTCTTCATAATGGAGGCCTCGAGTGAGCGTCATCTCCTTGCACACTCCTTGTACCTGAAAGGGGGTCCCATGAAGGAGTGAACAATGCCCAATAGAGTAAACTCCTAGAGAGGCTACTCTCCACCTAAGTGCATATGCAATGGTCATGTCACCAAAAAAAAAAGCATTCGATCAGTTATGCAAACTAGAATGGAATTACACGTACCATGAATGAAATGTGACTCCTACCATATCCCATGTCTTAGGAGTCTCACCGACTCCATCGACCAGAGTCCCAGCAGGCTCCTATCACATAATGCGAAACCCATGCGTGATAAAATCCACATTCTTGGATTACATCGATGATCATTTTACAAAACAAATTTCATTGTTTTCAAGCAACTTTTGGATGTTACACCTCAATGATCATTTGTATTCAAAATCATGTGTCTTTTTGTGGGTAGCGAATTTTGGGGTCTCATCGCAAGCTTTGCAAGCCTTCCTACACTTTCACGGGCTTTCACCGTTGGACACATATGTATAACCAAAACTAATGGGGCTTTCACCCGAATGAGTGTCTATCCCTACTTGCTAATACCTGACACATATTTTCATTTTTCGTTTCCATATTGATCGTGCGACCTTGTTGGACATTGTCCCACCATACCGAGCTCACCGAATCAAACACCAAACACAGTATTGATTATAACCATGCACTCACACCCATTTTATGCGATGTCCCCGTGTATATGCAATGTGATGTGTCATTTCATGCCTATACCATGTCACATATATGATGAATGTTATATGAACAATTCTACTCATGCATATCACCCATGCATCCTGGACAATTATATCAAACATGCATGCAATCACCACAAAATTTAATTCATGTCAATATATTATACAAACATATATCAATATCACAATCAAATCATTACTTAGTCAAACAACGCTAAATTATGACATAGCATGTCCACAAAATAGTCTACAACATGCCATGTAATAGCCATGTCTACACACACAATTCATCACGTGTCAATACATTAAACACATATATTTAGCGCCGTCGATTCTGCGAAGCCACGTCACTCCAAACTTTCGAGCAATGACAGCTTGATTTTCAAAACCAGTTGTGGCATAGAATGCCACAAAACATTCCACCGACCAGCCATAATAAACTACGAATATCAGACTTAGTTCGAAACTAGATCACTAAACGATCCCCGAATGCGGGCCATGACCATCAAATATACCAAAGTTAGCGTAGTCTGAAATGGACCATAGCAGGTTATGCAATCCAATTTTGGTGATTCAAAATCCTACATCAAGTTTACAGATGCAGCTATAATTTCCATGGAGAACACTAGTCCTGTAACAACCCAAATCCCAGGGTCATTATCCCTTTTTTTTTCTTTTTTTTTTTTATGAAACTTCTTTTGTACATCTTCAAAATTGGATATTCAATCCAGAAAATTGCAAACAAATCTGAAAAATAAGCCCAATGCAGCCTTCTTCTTCCTTGCCTAGCGCAAACTGGTTCCTTCCTTAGGGACCTCCGGAATCTAAATTTCCTTCGGGCGGGGCCTCTGTCACGTGGGTTCCTCGGCTCCTACCTCCTCGAGGTAAAATCTGAAAGGGATGTAAGTAGGGAGTAGGCCACGAATCTCTTTAGGAAAATCCTCCCAGGCTCTAACAAGGTTTAGAAAAGTATGAAAAATGATGGAGTCACATTTTTTTATAACATAATCATAGATGTACACTTTGCATTAAAACAATGACATTGCAAACAGATCTCAGGTTTGTAAAATAGGTAATTAAATACATGAACACGCATCGCTTAAAAATAAGTATTATTTAGTTGACTCTCAACAATTCCAATCGGTCTCTTAAACAGGCAGCATACTTAATTGTAACCTCTACCCCTCAAGTTTCTCTTTAGCAAGTAAAGATACTTCATGTAAAACCTCCCCAGCTGAAGGAACCTCTCTCACTTCCTAGTAGTATTTCAAGCATCCTGCACAGAATTCTTAAGAATATTTAGAGCATCCTTACAAGGAACCCTCTCTCCTTTTATTTCCAAATCATTATACCATAAATTTATCCACTAACAACTAACTTCATAAATCCAATCACCATACTAGAATCACCCATATTATACGGAATCCCCCATACTATATAAAAACTCCCCATGTTATATGCTGAACTTCCATACCATATACAATCCCCATACTATATTAGAATCCCCCATACTATATAAGGATCCCCTATACTATATAAGGATATCCCATACTATATAAGAATCCCCCATGTTATATAAAAATCCTCCAGACCATATAAGAATCCCCCATACTATATTAGAATCCCCCATACCATGCTATATTAGAATCCCCCATACTATATAAGAATCCCCCAAACTATATACGAATCCCCCATCATATATTTCAATCCCCACAATATGCTTGACTCCCCTACAATATAGTTGAATCCCCCACTGGATTCCTCAATCACCATACCATAAATTTATTTTACCAACCATCCATCTCATAACCAATCATTCCATACATCTCCAATTTACAGGAAAAACTTCTAAGAATCCACAAACAATCATAAAACAATTCAAGAAATAGTTAGAAAATACAAGAGATCGCACCCATGTTATTTCACCACTCACACAAAACTCTAGCATTTAGAAATCAATTCCCCATTTAACCTGTTTAAAAATAAACTCCTCATTCTCACATATGCGGAAAATAGTTTTTAACACCCATGAATGTAGCATTTATAACACCAAAAACGTACATATATAATAACCCTAGCCTCATCAAGTGAATGGGAGAAAACCCTACCTCTAATCTTTTTGTTGATATGGAGATTCCTGAGCTATGATCCCAAACCGCCCTTAAATCTCTTAGTCAGCCTTCCTTTCTCTTTCTCCAATGATCCCTAAGGTTTCAAAAGGAGGCAGAGAGGAGTGAACAAAATGAAGGAAATGGAGTGAAAAGGGGTTTACGTGACACAACAATCCCGAAGTGACATCACTCATGGATGTTTTTAGTTTTTTTCAAAATACGCTTTGCCACTACACTCCTAAAATTTAGTCTATGTGATCATTATAAGGTTTTTCTAATGTCTTTATCTATTTCTTAATGTTATTTTAATCCAAAACCTTTATTTCTATGATTTATGTAACCATTTTTATATTTATCATTTTTATACTTTGATTTGAGAGGTAAAGAGGGGAATGTTAATTGCAACAAAACTAATTGGACGATTATTGATATTTAGACATGTGGGGGTTTACAAGTCCAAATTCCTTCTTTTTCCCAACCTAAAATCACTTCCTAAAACAGTGGACAGATGGGGTCAAAACAGGCCCGTGGTAGTCTTGGTAACAGTTTGAACCCCTAAAAATCCTAAATTTCTCAAAAAAGTATGGTGTGGTACTTCACCAAAAGTCGAATTTTTCTAGATCTTGGATGACGAAATGGATTCTCACCGTTGGAATTGTCTCGAATATAGTTACTACATCAGAATTCTCGGCATTAAATTAATTTTCTACTTTTATAACGAAGTAGGCACAGTGACACTGACACATTTTAATGGATCAAGAGGTGCCATGTGTCATGTGAAAATTACCACTCGAGGCTTATGTAAAATTCATTACGGCATGGTATCCCCTAATTGGATGCAGAAATTAAAGTAGATGGATAAACGAGGATAAGGAAATCCTATCAACCAATTGTAGGATGACATGTGGCAAGAGGAGTACTCTCCCACTGTGCATCACCCTCCCAACCGGATTCAGGTAATAAGAGAGGAGTATAAAAGAAAAACAATATTATTTGAGAGAAAGGTCCAACTTCAGATTTTCCAAGCACCTAATCCATCCGCTTCCTAATTTAGGTAGGCAGCTGCCCCCTCGCGGCAAGGCCACGTGTGAGCACCCTGGGCTTGGGAGCCACAAACTCGAAGGTGAAATCTTCTACTTTGTTTATTTTTGGTTTAAGAGCCTTGTAAATGGTTTGGATGGTATGAGGCCGTGAGAGGCCGTTTGATCGGTCCCGAAAATCGGAATTGCATGCTGGAAATTAGGGATTCTTAGAACAAATTCACCTGATCGCCAGTGGCTGTGTTATATTTGTGTGCTTTTGCTCGATAATTGGAACAAATACAATTGTGGTTCGTGTTGTCGGTCGAAATGGCTGATGGATTTTTGGTTCCAAAGAAGTGGAACCGAGGTGCTGATGAGGGGAGAGGGGGGCTGTCCATGGATGTAACCAACTATCGCTTTTTAGTGGACTGTTAAAAATACCCCAGCTTTTCAATTAATAAAAATGTCCATGTGTTATTTGCATGATATTGCTTAAGAGTGAATGACTTGGAATGTGTGCGGAAACGAATTTTTAATGCATATGAATTAATGTGTTAACATGATGTTTGAATTATATAAAATATAATTGTGTGTGAGTCATTGGAATTAAATTGTTTGTGAGTCCATGTGAGCTAATTTTGATGTTATTGCTATGAATGAATAACATGTGGTTAGTATGTGAATTTTGTCAATATATGCATGATTGATATATTGGCATGTGTTGTATGAAAATGGCATAATGCATTTCATATAATCGCACCTGTGAACAATAGGTGTGAGTGCATGGCATGAAAGAAAATAAAAAGAAAAAATTATAGTGAAAGGAATTTCAAGGAAAATTTTCCGAAGAATTGCATTGGAGAGTTGTCCAACAGTTCATCTCAGAGGCAGACCCATTACTGTTTCGAAGAATTACCCAGCAATTTACCTCGGAGGGTTGTCCAATAGATTTTATCGAAACTCAGTAGTATGTTTTCGAGAACAAAAATCCTTTGTTTTGAAAACAGTGTTTTCTCACACTTGGCTTAGGCATGCATGAGGGAGTCAGTGAGGGCTCGAGAAGTGGGAAAGGGTGAGTCACATTCTCATCCATTTCATGTAGACATTTGAGTAGGAACATATATGTTTTGCTTGAATGTGTTTGGTTGACATTTGAGTAGGAGATTATCACTACTGGTACTACCATCTTGTCAAGGGAAAAATTATTTCTGGGCACCGAAGGTTCAATTCCTGGGAATGAACGATCCGAGGTCTTAGAGACGAAGAAATGACCACATATGGCCTTGTTATGTATTTTGTAAAAAAATCTGGGTAAAAGACCCAGTATTTTATAATTGTAAATTAACTCCTTTTTGTATAAAATATACATTTTTGTGAGTATGGATGTATGGGCCAATGTTGCCATTTTAATCATGTATGGGTCTCCAAAGGATATGAGACATGTGTATTCGTAGGTCGACGGTAGTCAACGGACCCCGGATTGGAAAGCCGCTACAATGTATCTTCATAACCTGAGATATGTAGAGGTCCAATTGCGGTAATTCAAAAGCCTAAATTCCTCAATTTTACAATTTCAAATACAATTGTCATGATGGACACTTATCCAAATTCCATCCTTTTTCCCAACTGAAAATTTTCAGTCCTAAAACTGACACAAACAAGCATTAGCCTAAGCTATGACAATTTCAGAAATTAAATAGACCATAACTTGAGCTATAGAGGTCCAATTTGGGTTATTCAAAAGCCCAACCTCAATTTCACTACTTCAACTACAATTTGCATTCAGGACACTAGTCCAAATTACCTCTTTTGCCCAACCGAAAATCAGTCCCAAAACCTGGACACAAACAGTTAACAGCCTAAGCTATGACAATTCCGGAAATTAAATGGACCATAACTTGAGCTATAAAGGTCCAATTTGGGTAATTCAAGAGTCTAACATCAAGTTATCAGATAGAGTTACAATTTCCTCAAAGGATACTAGTCTAAATTCTCCCTTTTTCTAACCGAAAATCAGCCCTAAAAACTGGACATCATACAAGGTCAAAACATTACACTATTCTCATAACCTATTATTTTGCCAAACAGCCCCTTCGGGAAAAAACAGCCAAACAGCCCCTTAGGGCATTAAAACTCAACCAAACAACCCCTACAAAGGAAAATAAACCAAAATAGAAAGAATCCCTACCTCTTGAAGCGAAGACGAAGCTTTCGGAAGTCTCGGAGACCCAAAACCCACAATCTCCAAAACTCTTCGCGTGAATCTTCGGCGAAATCTTTTGTTTCCAGTACCCACGCATAGCTCTCGTCGCGTAGATAGACTTTAGTTCTTGGCCTGACAAAAACCAAGTAACCGAGCTCCGTAGATCGTAGAGATAAGTTGGAGCTTCTCTCTCTACTATCTCTTCTCCTCTCTTACTCTCTCGTGTACACTGTAGAAAATGTAACATTTTCCCCCAAAATATCCTTTTGTCTAACTTAATTATTAAGTTTGGAGACGTGGCCCACATTGCTCCATGTGTCAATTACTCATTCGTGTTCGTTTCTACCCTGAAACAATTTATTTTGTCCCGGATCAAGTTCAATTTATTTTAAATTAATTTTACTTAATTTATTTTCCACTTTCAAGATTTTTTTTCTCGAAAATCCTGTTTTTGGTGTCCACCAGGCACCCAATGCCCTGAAAATCGTGAAAATTTGACTATCTCGGAATTCAATGAAATTCGTCTGGATAACTAGTTTTTGAGAGAAGAATCCAACGGTGAGGTTCGTTTCATCATCCGAGATCTAGAAAATTTCCATTTTTGCAACTTGTACATTAGCGACAATTTACTGTTTTGCCATTTTTCAAAAAAATTCAAAATTTCCAGGGTTTTACACTTGTAACTACTTTGATAAATTATTAATGCTCTTAAGAAAATGTTAGCCGTCATATTCAAGTTAGGGATAGATTGGTATGCCAATAAGGATAAAGGATAAATGTAGCAGTACTGTGAATGATATGATTGATAGTGACTTGTCGATTCGTAGCCTAGTGGGATAGTATCAGTAGTGACACAAAAATGAAAATGTAAAAATAACCAGTCCATAGCCTAGCGGGACAAAACTAATTTATTAGAAGTGTTAAACCGGCTAGTAGCCCAGTAGGACCGTGTCGGTGATTCCGTTATCCTATGCACCAAAAATTTCGGTTAGATTCATTTTTAAGGAAAAAATGGTTAACAAATGTGTAAATTGTGTGAATTGAGTTGTGACAAAAATACTAGTATAAGTAAACATAAAAAATATGAATCATTGTGTTTTTATATGCAAGATAAAATGAAAGTATGTTATACTATTATAAAATCATATATATATATATATAGCATGGATCACATGAACAAACGTCAAAATGTTGTTTGAAAATAAACATATTGGATGTAATTGAGATGATTAATTGATGCATATGGGGAATGTTATTTATATGTTTATATGTGCATATATATGTTGTATTGATTGTATGAAATGAGAATAGAAACGTAAAGAATCACTAAGTATGAAAATGCTTAGCGCGTTGATTTCTCATGCGTAGGTACCGTGTAGATAGTAGCAAGATTGAAGACCGCCAAGCATAAAGTCACCGTCATACAATTCGAAGTATAAGTAAATGCTCCGTTTCATACATACCACTACATTTTATGATATCATGTAATTATTTGTATAGAAATCAAATATGTATAAATCTTCATGAAATGTATTTTACTATTGGGGTGAAAAATGATGAATTCTAATAATATTTTGTAAATGTATGTTACAAAGGCATGAAATGTCATTTTGTATCAATATGTTGTACTAAAGAATAAATATTGGCAATCTTGAAATGAAATGATGTATATTCCTCATATTAATGAATGTATTAGTAATGATATCATATATTCATATATAAGTATGTTTATATGAAATGAGCTTTGACAAATGGTTTTGAAACGGTTAGCGTCCCCGGATCCTGTTCACCCGTTGAGTCGGGCTCAAGGGCACGACACTACCTTCCAAAGTTGGGTTAAAATGAACTGACACATCGAGCTCATCCCATATTGTCAGCTCTACATATAACTAGAGAAATTCGATTTATATTTACTTTTTGTTTTCATTTTCCAAAATAGAAAATAATAATATATTTTTATGTATGTTATAACAAGTCTTTTGATATCATCCCATTATGTCAACTCTACATATAACTAGAGCAATTTATTTGATCTATTTAATTTTTGTTTTCATTTTCCAAATATATATAGAGTAGGGTAGTATATATATATATATATATATATATATATATATATATATATATATATATATATATATATATATATATATTTTTGTATTAAAAAAAAACTATTTTCTTGCCCTTTAGCTAAAGTGGTAAAGGGTGGGATGGGATGCGGGAAGTTCAAGGCTTTAATCATTATAAAAACATAATACTTTACCATGATATATATGTAAAGTGAATTGATGTAAAAAAATAACAAAAAAATCTTGAACTTTAGGGAATTTTATATTTATATCATGTGCTAAAAATTTTGGTACTTAAATATAAGAAGTTTCATTTTAATTACACCCTCGGATATGCCAAATCGACATATTGGCAAGAAAATAATTCAAAAAAAAGAAGCAAAAGGTTGGTGTACCAAGTTTGATGCTCTTTGGGGAAAATATTTCCATATTAACACAATGGAATAGTAAAAAAAAATTCATTTTAAAATACTTTTCATCTCCTATTTCCTATTTAAAAACCTACAAAATTAAAAATCAAAATCTGTTTTCTAAAAGCAAATCAATTATTCATTATCTCTAATTTTTATTGAAAATTTATTTTAATTTCATGTGTAGTTAAATCATTAAAATAAATTCGATTTTAATATAAAAATAATTTTTGACTAGAAATATATTAATTTGATAATTAAAATTTTCCCTAAAGAACATCAAACCTGGTACCCCAACCTTTTGTTTCCTTTTTTTGAATTATTTTCTAGTCAAGATGCTAATTTGGCATATCCGATGCTACATGTGCAATTAAAATGAAACTTCGTAAGTTTAAATACCAGAAATTTTATTACATGATATAAATTCAAAATTCACTAATGTTCAATATTTTTTTTCTATTTTCCAAAAAAAAAAAAAAACTTGATAAGGTTCCTCGGAAAAGGTGCTCATAAGCCCACTACGTGCCTAAGTTATGGGCCAACCCAACGAAACACCGAGGCTCATCCGCTTAAACCCCAAAGGAGACATACCCATTGGAGCGAGCCTTCGCGCCAACATTCAAGCCTTTGGTGCCACCCTGCATCAAGGGCCCAACCCGACGCCCAAAGACCGACATGGAAGTCTCCCATAGTACGTAAAATGGACAATTCCACAATATATTATTCCGCAATTCCAACACCACCAATGGAAAGAAAGACACAAGACATCAACCGGGATCCCCAAAAGGATCCTCCCGATAAGGAAGGAAGATTATTCCAAATAAAACCGTCTTTTCTATATCCCTTACCAAATCCGACACCAATAATAACAAAAATATCCCATCCAATGGAAAAATCCTAATCACCATCCAATCGTTGAACATCTACTATAAATACAAAGCCAATCTTTATCGCAGAAAGTGGACGCCTAAATACTAAGCGCCTAAGCAAAGCCTGGGCGCATTCTCTTTTTCTCTCGTAAAAGAAACTCGGCCTGCTAGCATCGGAGCGCCACGGGCGGCTTCCTCGCCGCACTCTTCTTTCCCGTCTCAGAGGAGTGCAACGCTCCGTAGCTCATGCATCAAAGATCGCAGCCGATCCTACCCCCGCCTGCACGATCCGTAAGCTCGGCATTCCGTACCACATGCCAATCCAGTCCGGCCCAATCCACCCCTACACGCTCCCGTGTACCGGGCCCGATTGAAAAGCATCATCGGGCCGGCGCCTGGTGGGAACACAGCCTCTTTACAAATATAATCGATTTCGCCATCGATGGTAACGACTGAACACAAGGTGGAGTAACGCTTAATCCTCCCCGGCAAGGACGCAAAGATCAAATCGAGCAACGCATGCACCGACCTCCGACGTGTTAGGAAACACAATGCAGCCAACATGGACGAGGTGGAGGCACTCCGCCTTACCAATCGGTCCCGACATAAGAGAGCTAATCAAATCTCACTGCACAAACTGACACTTCACTGAGGCGCCATAAACTCAAGAAGCCATGATATTCCTCCTATGAAAGACAACACAAACATCATTCCCCGGCGCGAAACCTAGCAGATCCAAACTCCCAGCCCTGGTAATTTACCACATCTAACTGGGAGGGAAAGAACGGCAACTCGAGAGCACGTCTGTGGACTCGAGAATTGTCATCATCCTTGCAAGGTTAGGAACAATCATGGGAATGTAGGTTCAAGTGAAGGAGGTGGTGAGCATTTGCCCCCGACACTATGGACACTGGTACAACAAACTCGAGAGTCACCACACAGCCAAGGTACTCTCACTTCCTTCCGCCAAGTCTAATGTCACAAAAAGGAAGCGCTCGACTCCGCATTCAGAGATCCCGGCCGATCATCTCACACTTACAAAAAAACCAAATGGAGCCGCATGGGTATCAAGATTCAGCTATGATGCAAAGAGCTACATCACCCTAAAGGCCCACTGGGCGTGGTTCAATGTGACTTCCAATCGCCATCAATCTCCTCATTCAGGAGTTATCCATTGGCGCTCGCCTCTCACTCATCGGGGCCAGGACGTATAGAAAGCCGCTACGGCCCCAACCAATGCTGTGGCTCGTAAGAAAGCCTCTGGTGTCCTAAGTGTCCAATCCATTCAATGCCGTAGTCTCTAAAGGTGTATTATACCCGACGAAATTCGCATCATCAAGGTTTCATTGGTCGGGCTTAGGGATTCGGGCCGAAGATTTAATGTTTTCCATCTCCAAAATCCCCAAACAAGCATGGCGTGCAGGTGCTCGCAAAGCGTAGAAATATATTAACTGGGTGAGGAGGCCCTCATATCCAAGCAGAAAGCAGTAGCCTTCCACACACAAAGAAAAGAGCTGGGCAAAACAAAAACGGCGAGGACGGCCTCAAGAGACAAAGCGACTGCATGATCTCCAAAGAAAAATGGAGAATCCATCTCCAAAGGGAAACCCCGAGATCGCGCCTATGTCCACGCAATCCCGAAAGACGCATGAACTGCTGAGCTCGCCATTGCTTCACCTCTTTAACACTCAGCAGATTTACTGTGTTCGCAAGAAAGTACGAAACGATCAGCCCCTGGTGTGTCAACTCAATGAAGTCGACCCTCGCAACAAAGAGATCAACCCAAGTATTGGGAGTCTGTTAGGGACTAATGAAGACCGCACCTAATGCAATCGCATACACCAAGAGAGAAATAGAGCACTTGATACGACAGGATACCTCCGACGCCTTATATCCCAGTACCAGTCCATAATCAAGCTCAACTGTGTCCGCCCCAAGAATCCACCACCCCAGACGACGACTCAACACCAACAATCCCTAGGTGAAATCCAGTAATCCTCGTGGAGGACTCAGTAGTGAGTGAATCCAAACACTTCTAAGGCCCATCTACAGCATTAGGGTCGACAGAGAGGCTTGTACCAAAGCAGTTATCTAAACTACCGCGGCTCGACACATCCATCACGCTCCACTCAAATCTAGAGGGGATGCCAACACCCCTCATGACTCAATCTAATCGTAGTTCTGCGTAGGGGTTGTGGCAACAAACATTTTATCGGGTGCAATCGGCGGGGGAACTGTGAGTTCACCGATATCATTCTCGTGACTGTTCTTGATAAAACGTGGGCATCGAAGCGGAAAACTAGAACCCTCGTCAATACCCTCTACTTCGGGTTCTCCCGGAAAGGGTATACCTCTAGGCTCAATACAATTGGTACCACATTGAGATAGATTCTGGAGCTGGCGTCGACGACCATGGCAAGATTCCGTCGAGACTCCGTCGCTTATAAACGTTGCTTTGGCGCACCTTTCTCTCAATGCAAATAAAAGCCATCCTTCCGTATTATCACATGAGATGATCAAATTCCTACCCGCAACGGGGTAGGAATGAGCCCGTGGCGGAGACCGAGCGGCTAGGGAATGCTACCGAGATCCATGAAACAAAAACGGTCGACAACATATACGCGGACGAAGTTCCCGACATGCGCGGACGCAGGTACTCACCACCGAGCCCCTCGCCGAAGAGCCGGAACCGATATTGGATGACGGCCTCAACATCTCGCCCATCGCCTAAACTAGCGAAGACCTCAAAACCTCCTTATCCATTTTTTAAGACAAAACAGAGACGTCTTCGCATGGGAAAGCCAGTAGATACTGAGTAAACTGGTCCCACGGTAATCACCCATAGGTTGAACGTCAGCCCGTCCTTTAAGCCAATCAAACAAAAGAGTGAACTCTGCGCCGTAAAGACAAGTTTCATCAACAAAGAAGTCAACAAACTCCTTGCTGTGCGCAGCGATCGCGGGAAGTAGAATACCCTCGAATGGCTAGCCAATGTCGCACTTGGGGCCAAAAAGGCAAACGGCAATGGCTACCCTCGCATCTACTTCACCGATATCAACAAAGCATGCCCAAAGACGCTTCTCCGCCGCTGGAAACGACCTCATCATAGATGCCACCGGCCATGAACTCTCGCGATAGATGCCTTCTCCTCGCTACAACCAGACGCATGACCCGTGTGAATTCAAGAAGACGCCGCTCGTCACACCAAGCAGGAACCTATTGCTATCAGGTGGCGTCGTCGCTCAAAAACGCAGGAGCTACATATTAGAGGTTGGTGAATCGAATGTTTCGTAATCCGCCAGGGCACAACTGGCGGAAGATGCGCATGACATGTCGGTAAAATCCACTTCAGCCGGCCCACATACCCCATCCGTCCTAAGCTGCTCTGCATCTTGAGAAACTACAAATATGAAACTCGAATCCATTTAAGTGTGCCTTTTGGAGTATCACTTGAAATTCTGGTTTCATGGGCCAACCGCGAGGAATTTGAAGCAAAATCCATTACAAGATAAAGGTCAGATCGACATGCTCTCGCCATTACATAAAGGAAGTTCGCCATCTGACTGAAGGATTGCTGCCTTAAGCCGATTCAGATCCAGTGGAAAGGATAATGCCACCTTCTTCCAAGTCCTAAGAAGGCTTTTCAATGGATGCGAAGTGCGAGGGCTACTTTCACTCCCTTGAAAACATATTTTTAAGTCTCCCTCCCCCATTCCCCCATTCTAGTAAGTCCTATCAAGTAGAGCTCCTCACCCTATACCCGGTCAGATCGGGGACTTTCGCCAACCGCTATCGTCCCTCGTCAGAGACAAAGAGCGAAAGGCAAGACCCGCTTACTATTATTGCAGCCGAGCTTTGAGAGGAGCGAAGGATAGATACCCAAGGATGGAGAAACTAATTTTGGCCTTGGTAACTTTAGCTCGGAAACTCTTCCCTTACTTCCAAGCTCACACCATAGAAGTCCCAACAGAATACCCGATGAAGCAAGTGTTACATAAACTAGAAGTCTCCAAAAGGCTGATGAAGTGGGCCATATAGCTGAGTGAGTTCGACATCATATACAAACCAAAAACCGCGATAAAGGGTGGTGGTCTTAATTTAATTTCATCATGGAGTTCACCGCGTAACTCCGGTCGTAACGCTCAAGCAACAAATGACTCCCATCCGAGAAACTCTCAGAGATGGAGCCCTCAAACGCGACAAGGAAGCGGAGCGGTGCCCAATCTTGACCTCTCCTAAGGAATAGACATAGAGTACGCACCATTTGGATTCCAAGCCTCCAACAATCTAGGGCTGTCGGTACGGTACCGCCATATGTGCCTCAATCCCGCTCATTCACCCGGAAGGATCTCACTAGAGGTATGCAAAGGATCTCAAATTAGTGCAAGACAACAAAGACACCCCACGGCTGTGGTGCGGATGGATGGATCTCCGCGGTTCAAAAGGCGAGAGTTATTAAAATTCGCACATGTTCAGTCAAACATGTCCCCAGAGCATAGAACTCCCCGAGCCGACGCCGGCAAAGCTGGGGCGACAACACAGGAAGATTCCAATTTCGGCCGACACTGTCGAATACCCGGCAGAGCCCTCTATCGATTCTCACGATGTGGAGGTTTCGGCCAAGCCTGGGTCCGGAAATGAGTCGACGGACCTAATTGGGACTATATATCGACCTAGACGGCCCACTTGACGACCGGGGCCAAGCAGCGAAAAATAAGGACGAGGTCCCGCTGCCTCTACTAATCATAAGGAAGCCCCACGACAAGAGAGGTTTCTACACACCAATCCTCAAGTGTATCGCGGGAAAAAACATTGAATACGTCATAAGGGAAGTTCACAAGGATATATGCGAAAATCACATCGGAGCTCGAGCCTTGGCAGGAAAGGTCTTTAGGCAAGGATACTACTGGCCTACAATACTCAAAGATGCAACCGACCTAGTCAAGAAATGCAAGATCTTCCAGGAGCACGCCAAGATCTCACGCCTCCCATTAGAGTCCTTGACGTCAATCACAAGCCCCCCAAATTCCTTCCAACAATGGGTTTGACATATCAATCCTCCTCGCCTTGGGAAGGGCTAATGTAAGTTCATCGCCGCAGCAGACTACTTCACCAACTGACGAGGCCGAGCCTTTAACCACAATCACGTAACGTAAGATAAAGTAATTTTGTGTGGCGAGCTATCATAGCTTGTGTTTGGTATCCCAAGAGCCCCGTGTCGGACAACGGAAAAATAATTCAAACGCCACCCAGAGATTTGTCGAGCTCGGGAATTAAGAATTACTACCCGCCTCCAAAGACATCCGCAGCCTAACTGGCCAGGCCGAAAGTCACCATCAAAACCCTTAAGGCCGCTCAAGACCAAATTGGAAGATCTAAAGGAAAGTGGGTAGAATACTCCTCCCCGAGGTGCTATGGGCTTTACAGGACAACACAGAAGTCAGCCACCCGAGAAACCCTAGTCGCCCTAGCCTTCGGCACGGATGGTAGCCCCTGTCGAGATCGGACTAAAGTCCCTAAGGATCGAGTTAGCAGCAGGAGTGAATAATGACGAGGCTCTCCGTCTAAATTTGGATCTTTAAGATGAAAAACGCGAGCAAGTTCTAAGACGTACAGAAGAATACCAAAGGAAGACAGCAAGGTACTACAACCAAAAAGTAAAACCCATGAGCTACATGTCGGGTGATTTGTCTTAAAGCTCGCAAAGAAGGCAGTTAATCCAAATTACGGAAAATCAGTCTCAAATTCTGAAGGCCCCCTACATCATATTCGAGTCGTCGACTGTGCAATTACGAGCTCCAAACAGAGGTGGAAAAATTACAAGATGCCTGAATGCGAGCACTTAAACGCTTTTATCAAGGTTAGATCTTGGTTTGTAATCTTAAATGGAGATTTATCACCTTTAGTTAACGATTCAATTACTTAACGGTTATTCTCATAAGACGTCACAAACAAACCTCTGCATATTATAATGCCTAAAATTACATGCAATAGAATGAGAAAGCTCATGTACATAAAAGTGAAATTTCTCTCTTTATTCCAATCGTGTTACATTTAACTATAATCAGAACACCCGATTACATCTGAAGCACTCAAGACAAGCCGTTCCTCAAAAAAAAAAAAAACTTCGTGAAGAAAAATAAAAAATGAAAAATGCTTAAAGGTGGAAAATAGGAGTAGTTAAGAAAGGGCTGGAAGGAGTTTGTGCGAAAGGAGAAAAACAAAATGGAAGCAAAGAGGAAAACAAGAAAAAGTACTTGTGGAAGGAGCTTGGCGTAAGAAACAAAAAGGGGGGAGAATGAGACGTGGAAGAAAAGATGAAAAGCATGAGAAAGAGAAAAAAAAAAAAAGGAGAAATGAAGATAAGTGAAGAATTTAAATGGAGAAAGGCTTACTTCAAGAAATGCACCGCCTTCGGCGCATTCCCAGCACTGAGCTGTGGAATAACATGACTCCCATAAAAGGGGAAACTAGGGAAAACACAACTCCCACAAAGCATAAGTCCAACAAAACGAACTGTGAATCTTGGCAGGATCCCTAGCAAAGACAACTTCACTCGACTTCATCTCGCCTGTGCTTCCTAAGCACGCACCGTGCTAGCGTATCATTCAAGCAAAGATAAACTCCATAAAGAATGAAGCCATTTATAAGAAGGCCAAAGCATTCAAAAGGTCACCCAAACATTCCAAATTCTCCATAAATCTAAGACGTGCCATGCTCGTGACCTTCCCAAGAAAATCAAGAATACCGGTCGCACGCTAGCGCCAGATCATTTGACGAGCTCGGCTCACTGGTGACGTCACGCTACCGAGGAGTCGATCAGCTCAGTTATATCGCCACTCCGCCACAGCGCCCGGAGCCCAACATCTCACTTTGACGAGTTCGTCTGCCTCGGGCATTCGTGTCACGCTACCGAGGAGTCGACTACCAGTTACATCACCACTACACGGGCCGGAGCCCAGCCAGCCACTTCGATGTGAGTCTGCCTACTCCCACAGCTCGCTACCTAAGGAGTCGATCACCAGCTACATCTGGCCACTGCACACGCTCGAGTCCGAAGAAACCACTTCGACGAGTCTGCCTTACTCGCACAGTCACGCTTGGCACCCGAGGAGTCAATTCAACTCACGCAAATCAGCCGATGCGTTCTTCAAATAGCCTAGCATCGGGATTAGCTCAACTCTCGCTTACACAAGCCGCGGCAAATTTGTGAAGTCACCAACTCAAGCCGAATCAGCCTATTTGAGCTCCGGGTTGTACCGCGTGATTGACGAGCTCAATCATTCCACACAAGGCATGCACCTCTAGAAATCGGGCTTTGATCAAGCAAGTCACCGGGACGGCAGCCCGCCAACACCTCACTTCGACGAGCTCAACCATTCTACACGTGTGCCATACAATTAGAAATCGCTTTGACTCAAGAAGTCAACCGACGAAGCCCAATGTACCACTTGACGAGCTCGCCATTCTACATTAGCCATGCACCTCAGAGTCAGCTCAACTCAGCAAAATCACCATGCAAATTTCAAAGAAACAGATTGATCGAGCTCAACTATTCTACACAAGCCATGCATGTTTAGGAGTCATTTCAACAAAGGCGACCACTGACCGAGCCCAAAGAAATCACATTGACGAAAGCAACCGGCTTCACCTAAGGCCATGTATCCCAGTCCGTCTACCTCAAGCTAGCTTCTAGGCCTTAGGTTTTAAAGCCCAAGTGACCAGCTTTCATAGCTCCCAACACTCCAACCTCAAGCGCCCAACTCACTAGCGCGTACAAGAAGTCAATTCACCATAAAGAGCGCCAAGAAGAGCACAAGTAGAAAAGGCTAAACAAACAGAGGTGCAAAATGTGTATTCATCAAGGACAAGGCTACATATGTTTTGGGGCCCATGCCCAACAAAAAAAAAAAAAAAAAAAAAAAGTATAAAAGCCGACATCATGCAGGCGAAGACGTGCATAGGAGATTAGCACCGTAAGGAGATTTGCACTATGAGTTATGGAGAAAGCCGGTCTCACGGTGGCCGCTCCTCGGATAACGCCAGAGAACATCTCTTTCATCCTCCTCGTCACCGGAAGGTCAAAGTTAAAGTCCAGGCCGTGGAATAGGGCACAACAACCTTCTTCCGAAAGGCAGCCACCCGTAAAACCCATTGATTAGAAGCCCAGCTCCGCCTAATAACTTCGTCCTGGGCTGAGCCACAAAATTCAAAGTTATTTATTACAGACCCCCACGCAGCCCGTAACACTCCTCATTCAGGCGTTCCACCGAGCTGACTGCCTCGTTAGCCTCGCGACGAGCCTCGTCCAACAAGATCGCCTTATCATGAAGATCGCCTTTGATCCAGACGCTAGCCTCTTCCTAGACTCCCGAAGCCTCGCCCCTCGGGACGTGAGAAGCCTCGTCCCACCCATCCGAGAAACCATACCGGACGATCAGAAATCTCGGGCCCCAGCCTCCATCAAGTCATTCTGCACAACCCTCAAATCACTCCGAGCCTCCTGAAGCTCGCCTTCAGCCACCCTCAAGCTATTCCGAGCCTCGTCTTCCCTACCCTCGGCCAGAGCACGAGCCGAAGTGGTATGTTTCAGATCAGCTGGAAGCCACTCCGCCCTGGCCATACGCTGCACCCGACCGTGAGTTCAGCCCGCTCATGTGAGGAAGCCACCCTTGCCTTATAAGCCTGGGCCGCTTTAGCATGACTCGTTTATTTCGTCTTTCGCCAAACCCTTCAAATGAGTAGCCACCCCACACATCCAAAGATAGAATCAAGATCCAACGCAAGCTAGAAACTCATCTCAAAATGGAATCAAATATGACAAGGTACGGGAACTTACGAGGCGACCTGAGAGACAGGCTGCTCCCATCAACTGCAAATAAGAACCAACCTCTTAAGGTCGAATCCTGCTAATATACGAGACTCCGCGCCGTCGCGAGTTCGGTGATTAAGGCGGCAGAAGAATCCCCTGCCTCCTC
The DNA here is from genome assembly GCA_016808115.1 of Tetrastigma voinierianum. Lineage (NCBI taxonomy): Eukaryota > Viridiplantae > Streptophyta > Magnoliopsida > Vitales > Vitaceae > Tetrastigma > Tetrastigma voinierianum. The sequence continues at coordinate 442,385 of JAEQBH010000387.1, forward strand.
GCCAATTTGGGGTTCCTGATCTTCCTCCTTTCGCCTTCCGCCCCGAGAAGGCGACTTAACCTTCTTCGTCATGCGGGTTCCAGACGCGGTAATGGGCGTGATCGCTAACTGGCCGTCACCGGCCCCACCCGAGGGACCCTCGCCTCGCAGCTGCACCCGTATCACCCAAAACCAAACTATAGAGCCATAACCCGGGTCCTGGATTTATGACATGAGGACTCCGGCGATGAAGATGCCCCCAACTTCGGAACTTTGACTAAAGCCGACCTATCTTTCTCAACAGAATCCGAGGTTTTTCGTTTCCCACTGCGGGGCTTTCGAGACACCATATCCAACTGGGCCAACAGTTCCCCCCTAGTGGGTTTGGCAGCGGAGGGCCCAATGGGAGGAACTTTCATGGTGGAAGGAGGTGAAGGCCTCAGAGCGGCAGAACGAGTAGACCTCGAACTCGAAGGGCCGGGAACATCCGACTTAATCAGCTCTGCGTAAGGACGAGAAGGACTCTCAGCCAACGCCAACGCTATGGCGTTATCTTCACTACGAGACTAATTCGAAAGACCTCGAGAAGCATGTAGACAAGATGTGAATCAAAGATACCCAATGACCATGGCAAGTTATAACCAAAAAATAAACTTAACACTAATGGCAGCCCTCGTGGGTGTCCGGCCACCGGAACGCCCAGGCGTCGTCCTTCGTCGAGAGGGTCATACTCCCACCACGGCCGCTAACGAAGAAGAGTATCCTTCCATAGCCTCAAGTGTGGAGGGAGTGAAGATCTAAAATCACTGTAGGAGCTTAACGCCTAGAAATAAAGAAAGCCTCGGATGTCTCTTTTCAAGCAAAAGGTAAAGAAGCAAGGCTATGTTTGGGACAATTCCCAAGCCCCCCGTCCCTAAAGTATTAGAAAACTAAAGAAGCAACCAAATACCCCCAAACTCGTTGGCGCGAGCTGAGAAGTGACACACATTGAAATGTTGCAAAACCCTTTATGAAGGGAGTGAGGAAGCGAAGCACCATTATCGAAGGCTACTTTGAAGTTAAGCACACCATCTTGTGCACGCAGACCATATGTAGGATCAAAACGCCGTGGGACTACACCGAACGCGCCTAAAGGGAGGCCGGTAGCCCGGCAAAGATGGCCCCATATGAAGGACCACCAGTCCCAAAAAAGCTGTGCCATGCTGAACGGCGCATCTTGGGGAGACTTCGACCTCCCGTGGCATTTAATCAGATTCACTTTCCCCTTACCCGTCTGCTGGAAGAGTGAGAGGCACCTCTCGCATCTCGGTTCGACTGGGCCGAACGAGCCGGGAGACACCGCTAGTTCGTCTGCAACCAAGAATAGCGAAGAGTCGCCATCGATACGCTGTAGAAGAAGAGCGACCCGACCCATGACAGAAAGTAAATAATAAAATCTGCCAATCTCCTTAACCCTAACGCCTCGGCCAGATCGCCCAAAAAGAGCACCAAGAAGACAAAGACGCAGCTGACCCGTAAATACGTCGAAAAGACTATCCTAAGAAAGACAAATGTGAGAAAGACTCCCGCACAAAAGGCCTCGGGAGAAGACTCAAGAGAGAAGGAAGTCCGAACTCGCTAAAGGCAAAGAAAAGGTCCTAGAGCAGTGGCACACAAGACGTGAGACGTTCGAAAGAAAGAAACAAAAGTGAATCAAAGGGAGCTGGAGAAATGAGCGCTGAACCGGCAAGAGCTCATCATTATCATAAGACAAATGACGGCGACCAAAGCCCTAACTAATCTGAAATGCCCCGAAAGAGACGCGAATCGCGCCCCAAAGCGAGACACGCATAGCCTCGCCCCAAGTAATACGACACAAGGCGGTGCAAACCGATGCGTTTCAAAAAGAAGCCATAAGCCCACTTGTCAAAGCCTGGAAGAAAGAGGCCACCCCCAACGAAACACCGAGGCCCATCCGCTAAACCCCAAAGGAGACATACCCATCGAGCATTTAGGCCTTTCGCGCCAACATCCAAGCCTCGTGCCACTCAAAAATAGTGGCCCAACCCGATCGTCCAAGACCCCATTATGGGAAGTCTCCCATGTAAAGAAAATAGAATAGTTCCTAATAATAAGTATTATTCGCAAGTCCAAACTAAATCTCACCAATAAGGAAAGAAAGACAATGTAATGAAGACATCATCAACCTGATCCCTGCAAAGGATCCCGGCTAAGGAAGGAAGATTATTCCAAATAAACTCGCTTCTTTCTATATCCCGCCTCAAATCCGATACCACAATAACAAAAATATCCCATCCAATGGGAGCAAGTCCTAATCACCATCCAACTGATTGAACATCTACTATAAATACAAAGCCACCCCCATCTGAAAGCGGACGCCCAATACTAAGGGGCCTAAGCAGCTTAAGCAGCCTAAGATTTTTCTTTTTTTTTCTCTCTAGAAGAAACTCGACTTAGTGATCTGAGGCTACTTGGCGAAGCTCCCTCAGCCGACCCCCCTTCTTTCCTCGGTTTTTGCAAAGAGTGCCACGCCCGTGAGCCTACAGACCAAGATCGCAAAGATCCTACTTCTCAGACGAGATCCGTAAGCCCGCCGCATTCTAGCCCGCGCAACTGTGTCCGCCAACGACCCCTACATCGCTCCAAATTCCCGGCCGATTGAAAAACATCATCAAAACTATTTTATTCTTCAGTAAAACAAAAATTAAGCTTTGGATGATAAAATTATTTTAATAGCTCAATTTTTTAATAAATGTTAAAATTTATTATTTTGTTTGAAACACCGATCTCACATAATTCTTACATTTTACTTGAAAAGGTTGCCATCACTTTTTAAAAAATAAAAAATAAAAGCAAAAAATATATCCATATTTTATTGGAGGAATTGTGTTTAAATGCAATGAAGGGATTTCTCATATATTGTCAAACATGTAATAAAAGCATAAAAATAAGTACCTTATTTTTAGTACATTTTAAAAATTAGAATAAAATTTTAATAATGTTTGCCTTATTTTTATGTTTTTATTGGGTTTGACTAATATCTATAAAATCTTAGAATCTATTTATTTATTGGATACATAATTTATTGCATACAATATTAATAATATAATAAATAAGTAAATTTTAAGATGCTCATCATGTGTAGCTAATGTGATAAAGTGTTCAATGTTTAAAAAATAAGGGCATAAGGAGGGGAGAGCCATTAGGTTTGAGTCCCAGTGAGGATAGTTTACTAGATTGTAACTAAATTATTTTGCTGTAAAAAAAAGAAAAGTAAATTCTAAGATTTTACTAATTATTTTCTTTTATATTTATAATTTTGATATTTTGAATCTATTTTTATATTTTGTACCTTTTTTATAGAATACTATTCATAAATTTAAAAAATAAAATATCATTATTTTTTAATATAAGTAAATTATTCGTTATTTTAATTTTTATTAAATTTTTATTTTTATTTTTTTATATATACAAAAATCAAAATTTATTTTAAGGGTGTTACATTAGTATGAAGTGTTGCATTAGTGCTTTAAGGTGTTAGTATTGTAATTCTTATGAGGTTGGGTTGGGATGAAAGAGGAAATGACAAGAGAGGGAAGAGAATATATAAGCATGTGGCCCCACATGAGGGCATATTTAGCTTAAAAGTGGGTTTACTGTCACATGTTTACCTTATTTTTATTTTTATGCTTTTATTGCATATTTGACAAATATGATAAATCAAGTTTTTTTTTCCTAGGTTATTTGTCATATTTCAATCAATACTTTTTATATTTAGCTTAAAAGTGGGTTTACTATCACATGTTTACCTTATTTTTATTTTTATGCTTTTATTGCATATTTGACAAATATGAGAAATCAAGTTTTTGTTTTCCTTAGGTTATTTTTCATATTTCAATCAATACGTGTTATATGCAAAAATCCAATGACCTTCGCACCTCACTGCACACAACTCTTCTTTCCTAACGCCCTCCTGACTTAACGGTACTGAGCATAAGCAGTATCAAAGACACTCACTGTATAGATTCTCACACACAAAAAAGATTGAAAGGAAATATTCAAACTTCTATTAAAACACTCTTATCTTACAAAGATTGTGTAAAACCCAAGAAAATTCTGATTTTCTGAAAAGGGTAAAATTATAATTTCGGTAAAAATATGGAATTTTTTTCTAGATCTCGGGATGATCTAAACTGACTTCACCGGTCGAATCGTTCCCGCAAAACTAGCTACCACTAATTTTCATCGACCTCGAGACACTGGAATTCGTTTCTTCGAGGCAATCGTGCTCCGTGCCATAAAACGGCTCAGCAGGAGAGACATGCGACGTGATTAAAGTCACCATTACATTTGCATCTACAAAAATACATGTTGCATGCTTAACAGACGATTTGCATTTAACGACCAGACAGTTTCACGATCAAAACCAAACCAAAGGGACAATGGATAAATTTTGAAAGTTTAAAATGAATAAAACAAGAGGGAATAGTTTTCTTCTTCACCTAAGAACAAAACGCAAAGTAGGGTGTGAGGTTCGCATTTTTGCAGAGAGAAAGAGTTGACTTTTCTCTGTATTTCCCTGTTCTAACCGCTTCTGCCTCGCTTCAAGCAAGAAGCAAAGTTGTTTTACGCGGCAAGGGCTACGCATGGGCACCGATTTTGTGGAGTTCCGACAACTCCAAGAGGTAGGGATATTTTCCTACTTTGTTTATTCTTTGGCTAAGAGTTATTTTAATGATGATTTGTTGAGACCCGAAGGCTCGTGTTATCTGCCTCAAAATCTGAACCGAGCGGAGTGAAATCCCCATTGTGTGGCCTTTAAACAAGCCGAGCCTGTGGCCAGAATCGACTGCACTAAAATAATACAAGTTTCTTAACACGCTTCTCACCAAGCCACTATCACGTTTCACCAATTAGTATGTGTGGACCCAAGTTGACTTTTTCAAGGATGACTAATTTTGGGTTGACTAAGACACCATCTCATAGCCCTATCGATACGAGTTCATACGGCATCAACGTCAAACCGACTCTACGGATGTTATGGCCCCGAAGTTCAAACAGCTAAAGATTTTATCGCTACTAAGTCACCGGTTTTTACTTGAAAAAGCGAATTTAGGCTCTATATAAACCTAGTTTTGCGTGCCAATGAACCCTAGCCTCAAAACACCCATTTTCAAATTAAACCCTGTGTGAAACCCCAAACCCGAGACTACGACTGGTCGCTTTCGACCACAGCCAATCGGGTTTGGTCGCGGAGGCGTTTCAGCCAATTTCTTGATGCGCACGCGCCACCCGTAGGAGCACCACCACTGCATCGACCTTTGGCCGTGGAAATAACTCACCGCGAACCACTCCCGACGCGCCCGCATCGGCCTGGGCTAACGTATACGCCGCCACCCTCGGCCGCCGGATTTTGCTATTTTCAAACACATGTGTCGACTCCATACCTCCTCCCCTCATTTTTGGGCCCCTTTGAACTCATTCCCGTGGTCCTTCGCAGATTCCACACCGCTTGAAAGATAATGATTTAAAACAAATTTGGCCGATCGTTGATCGAAGTTTTTCGCCACCACAAAGAACTTTTGACCAAGGTAATGCGGTTCCCCGGTCTCGGGCTTCTTCGCTGATATAAAGTTTTGTAAATTTTGGACGTCGCTTGGTTAGTTTTCCATTTTTGGGTCATTTGTAATTACCGAAAAGGTTCGACCTAAATTGGACACCAATTGTCTTAATTAGGCAAAATTGGAAGCTGGATTAGTGAAATTGATATTTTTATGATTTGGCTGGAATGTTCACTTCGAAAAATTAGCCTTCTCGGGTGAGCAGCCCCAATTCTCGGGGTACCGGTCTATAGGGCACATCAGATAATCGGGACTGGCTTCTGAGTCCAATTTAGATAGCTTCATAGTTCTGGGTAAAATTATTCTAAGACATTCAAAAACCTAATTGCTTTGGCGAAGCATAGAGCCTGGGCGGTGTTTTTATTATATTACGTGCACTCACGCCGAGTTGAGGACGATCCCGCAGGGGAGCAGGATCGAAAGATTCCGTAGTTGCGAGTGGTTTATATGCTTTAAAATGCTCAGATATTATTATGATATAAAATGGTGGTAAATTATTTTATATATATATTATTTGATCGAATGGTTGGTTATGCATAAAAATAATTATCCGTTTTTATATAAACAAGTTATCATTTCATGTGAATTTTGTCAACATTTTAAATATTTGAAATTTCATCGGTGAGTTCATGGATAAATTTAGGTATTAAGTATTTTAAGTACATGGATTGGTGTTTTAAAACCACTTTGAAAATTTATTGATTTAAGAATACAAAGATCTTTGAAAAGTATATGTGAGTAAGGGACATCGTGTTATTGTTAGTGTAAATCGAAGGTATCATATAAGCATTGTAGGTTCGGATCTAATATTTATAATACAGTGCACTGGGTTTGCCACGGTGTCGTGAGGTTGGTTTCACCCAACGGTTATGTATTATTTCCACAGTCGTGAGGTTGGTTTCAGCTAACGGTTATATATTATTCCACGATCGTGAGGTCGGGTTTACCCGACGGTTTATTATTGTTATTACCACGACACCTTTCGAGGTTGAGGGTCGTGAGGTGGGGTATCCCACGGTTTATGAAGGATATATGGTATGGTACATTGTTGGTGTCTGTGTAAGCTATAACCATTTCAATATTTATGGTTAGTGTATGATTATCTAATTTTGAGTGATGGAATTTCTATATTGTCGACTTGCAGGTGCCTGGTTTTGTGAAATGATTTTAAACTGGGAACTTTGCAAAAGAAGCGGAAGTGAGGCCTCGAGAGAAGGAATTTTCGAAAATAAAAACATTATTTTCCTTATAAATTATGCTCTCACCACCGAGATTTATTTATCTCACGCTTTATTGTTTTAAATCTGCTTCCTAGCTCCAGCAGTCAGAGACCTACCTCCGCGCCTGCCTTCTATTTCATTCTTCCTCGCGATACCGGCAGTGATTCTATCTTATCTTTATCCGTCTTTATTTTATCGGACTTATGTATTTCCATTTGTACCTCTCCTAAATTCCGCAAACACTCTTAGAATGCTCTGATCTTAGTATTGAACTCATATGAGTCTTTATTATGTGTGTTTGTGGTTATGACCTACGGTAAAATAGGTCGGTTGTGGATTTGAGCTGTTTTAGATCTTTATATATATTTGAGGTATTATATTAATGCGTGTGCTCATTTCTTTCTTTCTTAAAGTGGGGTTTCATTATATTCCCTAAGGATCGTATTATGACTTCGATTAGGCATGGACTACCCGAGCAACTCGAGGGTATCCTGCCCGTCCCGTTAGTTTCACCTGCTCACGTGATTTGTCGCGGTGATTTTGTGTGGTTTCGGGTGATTCAAAATGAATTGCTTTCTGCCATACTAGCCCATGTGAGCTAATTTTAGTGTTGTTGTCGTGAAATTGAATAACATGATTTTTATGTGAATCAATCAGGTTAATATATGAATGTAAATATATTAGCATGAATTGTTTGAATTGGCATATCGCATTCCATATGCAATTAGGCACCCTAGAACACAGTGTGAGCGCATGACACTTAAAATGAAAGAAAATGAAAATGGTCGAAAGGAATTTCAAGGGAAGATTTTCCTAATAATTGCCTCTCGAGAGTCGTTTCAACAAGCTCATCTCTGAGGCTTTTTAATTCCATGACTGCTTCAGAATTACCCAAAGAATTGACTTCGAGGGTTGTCCAATATATTTATCGGAACTCTAAGAGGTAAGTTTTCGAGGACAAAGTGCTTTTGTTTTGAAACCGTATTTTTGCTCGCATTCGTGGTTTAGGCATGTGCCAGGGGAGCCTTGAGAACTCGACATGGATCGGGCATGCAGGACATTCAAGTAGATCATGTATTTGTTGAGGTGATTGTTTTGCCATGACATGTGCACTTAGCGGGGGAGTAACCCACGTAGGAAATTATCACTACTCGGGGTATCAAGCCACCCCGTCGAGGGATCATTATTTCAGCATGTGGAGTGTACAGAGGACGACGCTCACTGTAGGCTCTCATTTTTAAAGAAAGCCGTATTGTGGTTTTGGTATTCATTTTGAATAATACATGTATTAAACTCTAAATTTTGATATATGTTTTGGTAAAGAGTAATGTAATAACTTCAAACAATTGTTATATAGTTATATTTTTGGTGAGTATCGATGTATGGATCCAAGGTCATTTACTATATACATGTTCATGATATGAGACACAGATATATTCGCAGTTGACGGGTGGGAGTCAACAAGACACCCGATTTGGGAACGCATACTTCCTTAAAGAAAGCTTAGAAAGTCATTACAAAATATGGATACAAAGATAGGATAGGTTTTTCTGATATCCTCTCAACTGAGAAACATTCTCAATTTATAGAGGAGTCTTCTATTGTTTTTGGATTCCTTCTTATCCTTTTGTTGACTTGCTGAGTTATCATCTTATCTTCAGATTTAACTTTGTTATCATTTGTCTTCTCACTTTCAAAAGTAAGCATTATCTTATAGGTGATGTTTTCTTTCCACCTGTTGTCTTTAATTGTCATCCTCCAATTGTCCCTAAGGGATATGTCTTCAAAAAGCAGATTATAGTGGTTGGCATTTATACTTAGCTGTCATTTACATTTATAGTGGTAGACATGTCATGTCAGACCACTTTAAAGATATACATTACATCTTTTTCCCAATAGTAATCCACCCTTCACTGTTATTTTTTGTCTTTTTCACAAATTTTTTTGTCTCTGTTTTTGTCATTTGACTGGCTGGTAATAATAACTGGTCCAGCTCATTGATATTTTCTAACATCATTCTCTGTCTTCTGGCTTTTCCATTGCTTATGTGTAAAACCCAAGAAAAATGTAATTTTTCTAAAAAATGGCAAAGCGATAATTTACAGCTGTAGTACAGGTTGAAAACCTGAAATTTTTAAATCTCAGATGACGAAATAGACTTCGCCGTTGGAATCGCCTCACAAAATCTAGCTACCCAATTTAATTTCGTTGAATTCAGAGACAGTCGAAATTTCATGTATTTCGAGACACGAGTGTCGGATGACACATGGAGTGGTGCCACATGGCATGACCATGTGGATGCCACTTTGAAAGCTTAGAGAAGGGCACATGGCATGAGAGCCATGTGGTGTGGCATTTGCCACCTAGTGCATGTGTCCATGTGACACATGACACATGGAAAATGGAGTCAAAATATGAGGAAAGTGAGAGGAAGTTTCCTCTTTTTTGGATCAAACCAAGGAATGGGATGATGGTGAGTAAGAGTTAATTCAATCTGGTGGTAAAGCAGCAAGAAAAGAAAAGAGGAAAAAAAGGAAAGGAAATGAGAAAAATAAGGTGGCGATGCCCAGATCACGAAGTCCTGTTGATCACTTTATCGACTGCGAAAACTATGTGTCTCATGTCGTAGGACGATATAAATAAATGACCCATTCGGGTCATTATCGTAATACTAAATCAAAATGTATATTTTATACCAAAGGAATTTATTTACAGTTTGTTTATTACAAATTATCCAACCCCAGGTCTTTTACCCGATTTTACAAAAATACATAATAAAGTGCAGCATGGCCATCTGTAGCACCTGCAAGACCTCGGATGCATCCGTCGCAGTGCGCCTTGATTACACGAAATAATTTTCCTCAGCGAGGTGAAGCGATACTTCCGATCAGTTGAATTACTACATGGAGTTACTCCGCTAAATTGCACGTAGTGGCAGCGAACACATTGACAGATGCATATGATCCTATGAATGTCTACATGCCCTGTCGATGCCCTGAGTCTCATAGGCTCCCTCACACCGCATGCTTGTCATGTATGAGGAATTTATTTTGAAAACAAAATATTTGTTTTATTTGGAAATCCTTTGGACATCCTCAGGAAACCTAGGACACACTCGAATATGGAAACCTCCAGAGAATCTAAACATCCTCCGAGACAACTGGACGTCAACCAGAGAAGCTGGACACCTCTAAACAGGACACCCTCCGAACACTTTGGACATCCTCTGACCTTGGACATCCTCAGAAACCTTTGGACACCCTCAGAGACGACAGACAATTCCAGTAAAACTTTTATCTTTACATTGGACATTTAGATTATTTTTTCAAAATCATGCGCTTAACTTGGACGTGTCCTGTCTTCAGTGGGCCATCGCCGACCTTTAAGCGATATCGATCTTACCGTATCCCCGGCAATTTATCGAACCACAAAATGAGTGCTAGATTTACCATAGTCAAACAACAAATCTAGAATCGACCCGAATATGCACTCACACCAATGTCATGCGATGTTTCTTGTGCATACAATCACGAGATGCAATCATTTATTTTATGTCGCGTGAATATTTATAAACTACATCTCGACATAAACGATTCACGGATGGTTATACCTCCGCACATTTGCATGTTATTCAAATAGCAAAAGCAACAACACGAATTAAGCACACAAGGACCATTTTGATCCGAAATCGATCGGTATCGAAATGGAGTCCTAAATTCAGGTCGGTCCCAGTTTGGGACTAACCCAAGCTTGACCCTCACCTCACTTCCATCAAACCATTTTAAATGGCTCTTAAGCCCAAAAAAATAAACCAAGTAGGGAGAAGGCCCTACCTCCCGGAGTTTGTCAAAACTCCACAATACCAGTACCCAGGTGTAGCTCTTGTAGTGGGGACGACTTCCCTTCTTGCCTCTTGATTTGTGAATCCAGATCAAGAAAATTTAGAGAGAGTTGGAGTCTGTGCAAAATCCTCTCTCTTTACTCTTTTCTTGGTTTGTTCCTCTACACCTTCTTGCTGACAGCTTGGTGAGATTAAATTCGAAGGACTTGTCTCTTCTTGTATATCATCGATACTTCTGCGCTATCAATCTATTTTGGATTTGAATACGTCGTGATGCGATATCTCATGTGGAGCTGACTTAGGCTCATTTATTTGACTCATCCAGCGCTTGACATGTGGGCGTATCTTGAAATTTACCCAAAACGTGCCAGTGTCGCACCTCTCGGTGCCGAAAAACATAAGTCATTGTCTTGGAATTCGTGGTCGGCGTAGTAAATTAGATTTGGCGAGGCAGTTCTTGATGAAGTCCGTTCATCATCCAGGAGTTAGAAAATTTCGGATTTTCTGAAGTCTGGATTTTATCCTTAGCCCAAATTACAGTTTTCGGGGTTTAACAAAAGGAAATGAGAAAAAAAAGAAAAGAAATGAAGAAAGGAAATAAAGGAGAGGAAAACAAAATAGATGAGGAAAATTTGTGTGTGGAGGAAAAAGTGGAAATGAAGAAAAAGGGCTCACGATTCCGAAGTGTTGAATGGTTTGAAGTCAATAAGGCGAGAATTAAAGTTGGTGCTCGACGAGGAAATTTAAGAGTGGTTGCGAAAAAAAAAAAGAAATTAGGTTTTCTCCTACACTTTGGTTCTCTTTAATCTAAGGAGTTGTAAATGGCCATAATAGTTGACCCAAACCATGAGATTTGAGTTTTTGAACAGTGGAATTTGTTTTAGGACCGATTGTTTGAGGGCCCCCTTCATAGTGAATTCTGCCAGATTAACAGTCTTGAAAGTTGTAAAAATAGATACAATAAAAATAATAAAAAAATAAAACAAAAGCATTAAATTTCTATATTGAGTCCAAATTATTTCCTTGGCCGAGTATGGCTAGATTTATGGCTGGGAATGGCTAGTTTGTGTGTTATTGTTGGAAATTTTATAACATGCTAAATGTGTTGTAAACATGTTGATATATTAGTGTTATATATATTAGCATAAATTGATGTAAATTATATGCTTTCAATATAATTATCCATGATACTTGGCATAAAGTACGGGTTATAAATTGCTCCATGTAACATATAACATGAGATAACAAGCAGTGACATTTTGCATTGCATATGCACGAGAAACATCATATTTCATGGGTGTGAGTGCATAATTGGTAAATCGACATTGCACTTGGTGTTTGATTTGGTGGGCTAGGTAAATGAGACAACGTCCAACAAAGTCGCACGGTTGCATGAAACGGAAAATATGTGTCTGGTATTAGTAAGAAGGGATAGATCCCCCCCTCTAGTGAAAAACCCGCCAATTATGGTCAGACATATAGTCCCCAGGCGATGAAGGGTGCCTGTAAGTGCGGGTTTCGTAGCCGCGGTGTGCAAAAGTTAAGCTTACCTACAAAAGGCGCATGGATTTTGAATATAAAATGATCGTTGTGATGTATCATCCAAAAAGCTTTTTGTTTATAAACAAATTAAATTGGTTTTGAAAATGATCATTGGATGTCATCGAATGAATTTGTTTTCACACATGGGCAGGTTGACGAAGTCGGTGATTCAGGACATGGGGCATGATGAGTCTCATCTCATTTCATGGCATGTAGAATTCCATGTAGAATTGGCATATTCTTCATTGGAATGTTGATGTGTATATTATTGTGTGAACATGGCATTGCATGTGCACTTAGATGGGGAGTAGCCCTTGTAGAAGTTATCCTTACTGGGCATTGCTCACCCCATCATGGGACCCCCTTTCAGGTGCAGGTTATGTATAGACGACTGACCCTCATCCGGGATCGCAGGTGTGAAGAAAACCAAACTGTGGCTTTGAGAAACCTTTTTGTAAAAAAAAAAAAAACTAGAATTTTCCTTGTAATATTTGTATATAAGAGAGTTGTAACTCAAACTCTTATGAACTGTTTTTGATAAAATTGTATATTTTTCTAAACTATATATGTATGAATAGATCCGGGTGAATGGGACGCGATATGGTGGTGTCGAGATATGTGATACCCATATGTATTCCGCGCGTTGACGGGTTATCAATAGGATCCTTGGGATTTGGAGCGTCACATATGATTATCATCCAGTTGTTTGTTGCATAATGAACTGAGCAATTCTTTTTTCTTAGATCTGTCATCCTTCCAAGTATTGCCTTTATCTCCAATGCACTTCTAGTTTTGTCTGTTTGCGTAGACGCCTTATTTCAGTGGGGTCCTGTCAATTAATCAAGCCAACCTATTTGAACCTCGGTGGTGTCTCATATCATATATTAACCCATAATACTATAAAACAATGTACACGCGGCGCGACAACATACTCACCTTCAAAAATATATCCAACTATATTACAATAGTTTCCTCAAGAGTTGTTATGATCATTCTAATACAAACATGTTTCAATCAGACATTTCACACATGTTTCACAAAACATAATCAAGCCACATGCTCCATTTTCTTTCTCCTCAAAAGCGCCCTAATGAGCGCTGCCTCCCGAACACTCCCCAGACTAGTGGGATCTCACAGACGGGTGAGCAACGCCCAAGAGGATATTTTCCTGCTACCGGGTTACTTCCACCTAAAAATGTATTTGCACGGTAATAACACAAACATCCGACATTTCCATACAATTTACAATTCACACATGGAATGACGCATATCGCATGAATGTTTTTCATGCCCATACCCCCGAAGTCATTCACCAACTCCTCTGCCGCTTCATGCTGCGAAAAATCGGCCATTGGTAATGCCACGACACCCAAGGGCAATTTGCCGCACCATCCCAAGTCAATCCCGACTCTTATCACCTCAACTTTAGGTCTATGATGAACATGACCGTGTTTTCCCCTGAAGACAATCCTTTCTGATTACACCATGGGTCTCTAACACCCACACAAAACTTCTTTTCTGATAGCATCGGCGTGGTCTCTGCCACCTGCAAAACCTTTCGATAGTACCGCGAGTCATTTACACCCATTCGAGTCTTTTACACCCCTTCGGGTCTTTTACACCCATTCGGTCTTTTACACCCATGCAGGACCTTTCGGATATTACCACGGGTCTTCTACACCCATTCCAAGAACGCCCAACACACATTAATTATTTCTCATTTTGTAATTTGAACTATGAGTCTTATCGGACTCTAGGGGTCCCAAAGACAAACTCAACCCACATTCACCAAGAGTGGTGAATAACCATACCCAGGCGCCCAATAATTCGACTCGACGCTGATAATCACCGTGCACATGAATGCAATGATGCCAATTCATATAATCACCCCTATGGTTCATACACACTATTTCATATATTCAACCACTCATGTTAACAGACATCAATTTAGTATGCATTAACACATCATTTTCCATACACATTTCAAGTTTATTCAATTAAAACAATAATAGTTTATCCTCCACACATCATTCATGCTTTCTCATGTCGGCAACAAATACAAGCAATTTCACGCTATTTAATCCAATGCTACTCTGACTTATTTTTAATAGCCTCCCAAATCAGTCCTCGCGGGACAAATTTCATCAAGCATCGTTCAACTTTTTGAACCAAACTATGGCCATTTCCGGCCTCACAACATCCAAGCAAAACCATTTCATGGCTTTAAACAAGGAATAACCAAGTAGGAGAAAAACCTCATTCTCCCGAGTTGTCAAACTCCACAAACGGTGTCCAATGTTTAGTAGCTCTTCGGGCAAATATAAACCATCTTCTTCGTCCGATGAGAACCTGACGTCCAACACTGCAGGAAATCTATATAGTTGACTCTTCTCTCTTAAAAATTCATTTTCTCCTCAATATCCGATAACAAAGCCAAAGAGAAGAGAAGATGTTTTCTTCTTTCACTAATTCCCTTGTCCTCTAGTTGTTTCACTTAAGGACCCATTGATATGGTTTTAATATAAGCCATTTATCTCTTATCCTTCACTATTCATGTGACATGTCACACGATTACTTAGTACCTTATCAACTTTCACATACCTCTCATATCATGTGTAATTTCCTCACAAGTCAGTCATACTTACACCCGACACCCTATGTCAAAGACGGAAATTCGGTTCGGCTCGAAATTCGACAAAATTCAACGTGGTAGTTAGATTAATGAGACGACACAACTATGAAGTCTGCTTCATCATCCAGATCTGTAGGCCCGATTTTGACCGAAATTACCATTTTACCCTTTTTCATAAAATTAGAATTTTTTCGGGTTTTACAGTCTATTATAATATCCATGTTTTTTGGGTTTATAATCATTTATTTGAAATCTTGATTCTTCACTATTATTTATCAGGATTTATAAGATAAGCCATGCACATTCCACTATCTCCATTATATTCTGGACTTATGGTAAAGAATTTTATGTAAAAGCTCTGATGTCTTGTCATGTTACATAATTGAATTATGAGGGTGTCATTAAGAATTTCCATCATACTGTATTAACAGATCCCGTTAACAAAAGCGAAATTATGGTATCTTTGAATAAATAAAGACTCATTTTCTTTGCAGATTATGATCCTCGTATGATGGACTGTGAGAGGTCTCCACACCGATACTATTAGGTTTATGTTATAGATAGTTACCAAGAAAGTCAAATACTTCTTTCCCATATCGTGACAACGTTAAAGAGATTATGGACATACTTTCCGTTTTTTCTTCTCGAAAGAAAAGGGTATCATCTTAATTTTCTTTTGGAGGAGTTCATCCTTCGAGACCTGTTATCTCCACTTAGGAGGTGTTTGTCTTTTGGAAGACCGTTATCTTTCAGGCTTTTATCCTTTTGAATGATAGACATTTCCTGAGTACCTTTTGAGATATTTTTGTCTTTTGACAAAGATATATCTCATGTCCTAATGTTATCAGCAATTGTTGTTGCTTGACTTTTTTTTGAATGGGACGACATATCCAAGCCCACCTTATTGATGTTTTTAGTCTCTGAGGAGATTGAGGGAACATCTTTTAACCTCACTATCATTTCTCCTAATCTTTCAAGGAGATTTTGGGACATATATGACTTAAACCTTATGTTATTGATATCTTTTTGTAAGTTTATTACTTTTTCTTCAATTGATTTAAGAGCATTATAGTTTTATGCAATTATATTCATTCCTTCAGCCATATCGATGGCCATCAAAGAGTTCCTAATGTTTTTCAAATATATCACGTTTAAAAAAAATCTGCATAGTAAATCGGTTTCTCAAGATTCCTTTTATATGAATAATCTTGAAATTGCAATAACTACAAAGAATGACCAGACACCTTCTAGCATGTACCTATTTTCCCGTGTTATTCCTTATAAATCTCATAACTTTAGTGTTATCGCTTATTATAAAAGGTTTAGGTAATAAGAATACCTAAAATTTATTAATTCCTTTTATTATTGCAAGTAACTCCCTTTTATTAATATTATAATTAATCTAATTTTCATTAAAAGTCCCACTTGTATAACGACATATTTATCCTAAATCTGTTTTTAAAATAACTGCCTAAAACTTATCTAAAGCATCCATTTGTAGTATTAAATTGTCATTTTCATTTGGCAATCTTAATTTTAGTAAATCTGAACACATCTTTTAATCTCTTAACTATTGTAGTATGTTTTTCACTCCATCCTGTTTGGTTTTTCTTTGTTAATAAATTTTGTAATTCTTGTCTTTCTTTGGCTAAGTTTTTTATAAAATCATAGGAGTAATTTCTTTATTCCTCAATTCATCGGTGGAAAACTTTATTTTTCTGCCATATGTGATCAGGGCCTTATGCCTTCTCAGACTCATTATCATTCTTAGAAATTATATTTCTTTTTTCTTAATATTAACTTTCTTTTTTGAGAGAACTATACCATGTTCTTTACAAAGTATTATGAAAGTATTTAAATGATTTTCATGATCTTTCTCATTACTAGAGCATATTAGTATATCATCGATGTATACTATTATGAAATCACACCGATAATATCTTATCCATTTTTCTCTTTTTGGAAGATTTGAGGGGTATTTTCTTTAACCAAATGGTATTACTTAAATCATTCTAGCACATCACTTGACCCTAGGTAAATAAGTTGTGTAATAGGTATAATATCATTATCCATTTTTATTTGCCAAAATCATGATTTACAACAACTTACTATAATAATTTTTCTCCTTTCTCACAAATTTATCGGGATATAATATCCACAAATTTATTCTTGGTTTAACATCCTTATAGTTTATTACTATATGTTTTTCCTTTTTTTTTTTTTTATTTCTCACTATGTTTTCTTTACTATAAAAACAAGGCAATATATGAAATTTCATTTTCTCTTATTAATTTCATTTGTACACTACAATTTGAATTTTAAAATTCATATCCTATGAGTATACATTGGTCTTACTCTAATAATTTTATCAGGATCTATAATTTCTAATCAATAGTAGATTTATGTCTTTTCCCAATATTTTAATGTGTTATCACTAAAAACAAATTTCAATTTTTCACACGTGTCATGGACTGTTACTTTATAAGTAATAGATGTATTTATTTTCTCTGTCTTCCATTTTCCATCATTTTGGTCATAATTTATTCTAAAATGTTTTAATATTCTATGTACTCTTATCCAGTGATTACAAGGTGTTTTAAACATTATGGTATATATAGTTTGTTGATATATTGAGAATTATTGTAAAAAGTCATTTCCTAATAATATCACATTCTATCTTGTCATATTGATAAAATTTTCCTATTTTTACTATTTTATTATGACTCACATGCTTCAATAATTTGTTTTTTGTTTTCAGAATCTTTTCAGATTTCAATACACCTTATGATTCAGATATCTCCATTCTTTTAATAAAAAGCTTTTAAATATTGTTATTTCTGATCATGTATATATTAATCCATATATATATAACTTAGTTTCTGGAATATTCACTATTATAAATATCATAGTAGTGAATGTAATTTCTTTCATTTTTTTTCTTTCTAAGAAAATACATATGTCTTCACTAAATATTTCTATTCCTTCTTTTGTAATCTTATATTTATCTAATATATCTAGGAAACTATTTCCTAAGAAAATATCATAATGTCTATTTTCTTGCATTTTATTATCTTTGTAGCAATCTACCAAAAAGGTTATTCCTTGTAATCTTATAGATATTTCTACCTTTAAATTACATTCTAATGTTTGACCATCAAAATTTTTAAAAACATATGGGCTTGTTATACTTCATTCCATTTCACATTTATCATATTGGATATGGTTGCAACTAACACCTGTATCTACTACAATTTTTGTTTCTTCTACTTCTTTTTCCCATTCTAATAATTTCCTTTTATTAGGAAATGTGAATGTACCTTTTCTCTTATTTTTTGGAAACTTCTTTTCCTTGTATTATTTTGGCTACTATTTCCTATTGCGACTTCATTCAAATATGGGTAAATCAATTCTTTGTATATAATCTTCTTCAGAATATCATCTTCAAGACTTAAATACTTGTTGGTATTTCTTATTTTTTATCTAACTTCTTTGAGGAAATCTATTATTTCATAAATTTCTTTACATTCATCAATAATTTCAATAAATGGCTTATCTTGGTAAATTTTTCCATAGTTTTTTTGAGTTTCTGATAGTGTGTACAAAGCACTATAATACATTGTCATTACATTGTCGTTTCTTTATAAAATCATTCCTTAAGAATTTGAAATATAAGCTTAGACTATTGTCAAAATCTTTATCTCCTAGATTAATATTATATTTTAGTTAACATGTGAATATCAATTTTGTATATACTAAATTTCCTTGAATAATTCCTAGGTGGCTTTCATGTGTTTGTCTCGGTCTTTTATCATGTAAACTTAGAATTATTGGTGTATTTAGATTTTCAGGGAATAATGATTTTATTATTTATATGTCCTCATGCTAAATATATATACTTTATTTTTTCTCTTACTTTTTCATTTTTTATTTTACTTAATGTTTCATTTATAGTCTCCTTTGTTAATAAATTGAGTTTTATGTTCTTTTTGTATTTTGTTACTGTTATATTTTTCTATCTTTGGTATTCAGGATTGTATATTTTATGATATCTTTATTTAGTATTTAGTAATCCTTCCCGTGGCTTTCATAATGTAATTTACTGATTTTCTGTAATTTCTATTTATCAAAAGTGTTTAATCTATATCATCTGATCTTTAGCACTAATAACTTCAAATTCGTAATGTATATTCCTCAATTATTTCCTCGTCATTTTGTATCACTCTCTCAAGAACTATTGTCATTTTCACTATAAACACTAATATTTCACTATCAAAATCAATATTATACTTAAATCACCATCCTTTATTTTCTTTCCCCATATGATAAATGTCTTTTTCTTTTGACATTTATTATTGTAATGTAACCTACCTCCACATTTCTAATATTGTTGTTTGCTTTTGTCTCTGGTGTGTATTATGTGTAATGATTTCCTTTATATAACAAATTTTTTCGTAATATTTTTAAATGGTTTTCTACATTCTTTCAAATCTTTTAAGCATTTGTAAATCGTTTTCTCGTTCTTCCTAATTATTTTCCAAATTTTCTTTTCTTATATCCATACACTCCTCATTTTCCTCGATTGTTATCTATTTTGGTCACAAAACATCTTTTCTCCATTTCTCACACCTTTTATAATATGTACCTGAAAGTGCATAATTCTAACAATAATTTTTTCCTTAAAATATATTCTAACCCCAGAGTACGCATCCATTCCTTATTTTTTCTTATTTTTCTTGGAAATAATTTCTTCATTTTCCTGGTAACTTCTCATAGTATGTATTTGCTAAGATTCTCATATTCATATTATTATCAAATGTATCATAATACCATTTTCTAAATTCACATGTATATTCATATATATCCTTCATCTTACAAATTTGTAATCGTAGACGCCTAAACCCGGTCCAATGACAACCAATAACTCAAGGAATTAGGTGGATGTCTGCAACCACACCACTCACTAAAATCAGAAGAGTCTCCCTTTGGTATCGGAGCCACCCAAGGTGCCAAACCTGCCCCAACAATTCTATAATGACCAATATTAAGGTCCACACATGCGTAGTAAAATAATGGCCACTGGGGCCCCCGATTAATACTCACAAAATACATCAACTATATTACATAGTACAAGGTTAATAATTACTTCTAATTCAAACATATTAAATCCTAGAATTTTAATACATGTTAATAAATGATACCAAAGCCAATAAATCCGCTTTCTAAACGCGCCTAGTAAGCGCCGTCCCTCCTCGTACACTTCTCGGTACTGAAATACATCCTCGTATTAGTGGCCGGAAACAGGTGCCTCGCATTTAAATTTCACATGTTACCCCCTGCTTATTACAAAGATAACAAACAATCACATTCAGCTACTTTATATGAACCTACTCAATGTCTATATGCCCATTCACACATCCCGAGTCCTCACCACTCCCTCACATATGCCTAAGCCGTAATGCAGTAAATATCCGCCAAATAAAGCTTTTTGTTAAAATTACTACCGTGAGATTCAGAATATATCGTGGATTCACCCTCCGAGGCAAGTAAATCGGTTTGATAATGCTCCTAAACATGGTCCTCATCCGAAATGATTCGCTGACGACTCTCCAAGGCAATTCTTCTAAAATCTTCCGCGAAATTTCTTTCATTGTAAACGTGCTGCTTTTTGTTTTCTTTCTCATGTCAAGGCGACTCACCCTCCTAGGTGCCCACACAATTAACGATGATTAACCCAACAAACTCACGCACATATAAACATGTGCATATACTGTAAGCATAATTAATCCACATAAATCATGTTAAGCAAATTCACAATCAATAACACCAAAATTAGCTCACATGGGCTAATTAACAAACACAAGAAATTCATTTTGAATCACTCAACATCATAAAAATCACACTAAAAATCATGTTACTATTCACATGAACAAAGGAAACCTCACTGGGCATTGTTCACTACACAACAACTGAGGATTTTCTCCACTCTGCTCAAAATGTTTTCTTTGAGACAAATTGAACATATCGTTAATCCAGCCTCGAACATCCCCAACCATTTGCATGGCTCTAGCCAAAGAATGGAACACAGCAGTGAAAAGATCTCTACCTCTTGGAGTTGTCGGAACTCCACTAAATCTGTCCACGCGTATCTCGTAGATCCCTCTCGACTTGCTTCTCTACCGGTTTAATCGACGATCCGAACGTAAGCCGATATCTAGAGAGAAGGACACACACTCTCTAAATCTAAAAACCCAGCTAATGACCTCTCACTTCGATTTGTTCTTCCAAACGGTTAAGATGAACACTATTGTTATTGTCTCATCTTCATTAACATTTCATAATTCCCATATCTTGTCCCTTTTTTCTTGATTTTTTTGGACATGTATAATCTAAGCCATCCATTTCCATCATTTCTCTAATCTTGCAACATGTGTCATAAGATACATGTAGTAGGTGACTTTTGTCATATCATGTCTTCAAACCCGCTTTACTAAGACCGATACTCCTATGCCCTCGAAAAACGTGAAATTTCGATTATCTCAAAATCGACTAAAATCTCGACGTAGTAGCTAGATTTTGCTTGTGATCGATTCCACCTGTGAAGTCCTGTTTTCTCACATCCGTAGGATCTAGAAAATTTCTGGGGTTTTTGATTCTGTACCATCGTTTACTCCTTTTTAAAATTGGAATTTTCTCAGGTCTTACAAATTGTGCTAATTTATTTCTAGTTTTTCTTATATCTTTTCTTCTTTGGTCTATATTGTTTGTCATCCATTGTTCTCCTAGAAATTCATTTACTCTATATCTAATAAAAGTACATATTCCTTCAAATAAGCTACTTTCAAAGGCTATAATAGTGTTATTTATATCATAGCCAAAACTAGTAGATTCGATAATCCTTCCCACCATTTTCAGCATATCTTGTTAATGTTCCTTACCTATTATTCCTGGGTTTTTAGTATTATCCCAATTTGTTTCTTGTGTCATAAAGTATAATGTCATTGTTTGTGACCATTTATTTAATACTGTTTTAATACCTTTTTGACAGTGTATGTCTAGGTATACACTTGTATTTCCTAATTGTTCAATTTATGTTTCTTTTGGTTCATAGTTAGGTCTCTTGTATTGTTTTTCAAATGTTTTTTGATTTTCTTCTTTTATTCTACTAGGTCCTCCCATGTGGCCTATATGATTCACATATTTTGTTTCATTTAAATTCATTCTTTGTGTGACGCCTCATTTCCCGGGGTGTCCCGTTGACCACCGCCAACTCACAGAACTGTCTTGCCATCAAGCGAGACCCATATGAGTAAAATGGCCACATCGGGCCCATACATCTATACTCACCAAAGTGTACCCAACTATATTATAATAGTTCAAGAGTTAATTGCACTCTTTTACAACATGTTTCAATTGTAATATTTCATACATGTTTTACAAAAACATAATCAAAGTCACATGTCAGATTTCTTCAAAAGCCAGCTCTGTTGAGCCGCTCTCCCTAACACTTCAGACGCTGAAAATAATTTTCTCGACAGGGTGAGCAATGCTTAGGTAATTATGATCCCCCCTACATGGTTACCCCACCTAAGTGCTCATGCAATGGAAAAACACATCAATATCCAAGAGTCCATGATTCTACTTGAATGTCTACATGGCCAATCCCATGTCTTAAGTCCTCACCGACTCCCTCACACATGCTTATGCCATGTATGAAAACCGTTTCCAAACAAAAATATTTGTTTTATTTGTGAGCAAATCCTCTATATAAATATGTTAATAATCCTTCAAGTGAATTTGCTGGTGACTCTCCAAACACCATGGCCTTCACGTGATTGTTGACAATCTCCCAACACAATTTTCGACAACTTTTCCGATAAAATTTTATTGTTTCGACAACCTCCGATGACCTATGTTATGCACTCACACCTACTCAATTTAGGTGCCCCTACATGAGAAATGCAATAGCGCCAATTCACATCAATTCATAAAAGACATATCAAGACAGATAAGAACAAAAATTAACACACAACAACATGTTATTCCATCCATAAATATAACACCAAAATTAGCCTACATGGGCTAATAAACAATTTAAGCACTATTTTCAACCGCCCCAAGCTCAATAGCTGTAAAACTGGTCACACAAGACCACCGTGAAACGTAACAACCTTAGGTCTCAAAACTATCCAAAAATTCCAACCTTCAGTCCCACTCCCAAGGACCGAAAACTCATGGCCATTTCGGCCCAAAACACTCCAACCATTAACAAGGTTCTTAAATAAGGATTAAATCAAGTAGGAGAAGGCCCCTACCTCCCGAGTTGCTCGAAACTAATAATAAAACCTGGGCATTCACTCAGCCCTGCAACATAGAGCAACTTTGCCTCTTGGTTCGCCAGTGAACCGGTCCCTGGTCCGATCACCGAAAATCTCTAGAGAGAATTGACTTTCTCTCTAAAATCTATTTTCCTCATTGTCTAGATACCAGGCCTAACAAAGAGGAGATGTTCTTTTTCTTTTTCATTTATTCCCCTTTTTTTTTTTCCCTCATCAAGCTTGACTTTAAGGACCACTTCATTCAATGCTTAATTAACCATTTATCTCTTATCATTCACTAATCATGTGACATGTCACATGGATACATGTAATAGTGGGCTCCCTTGTCACACCACACATGCCTCCCATATCATGTGTACCTCTCACTGTAAGTCGTCATACTAAGACCGACACACCGGCGACTGAAGACGCGGAAATTCTAGATCATTCTACTGACGCAATTAGATCGGTAGCCAGATTTGTAGAGTTATTCCTGAATCCGCAGTTCGTTTCATCATCCAAGATCTAGAAAAATTCCGGATCTTGACCGAAATTACCATTTTACCCTTTTTCAGAAAATTAGAATTTTCTTGGGTCTTACACTTTGTATTTGTGACGCCCCAAAAACCGGGGGTCCATTGACAACCCGGCCAACTCGCGGAATACGCAGTGGATGTCCGTAACCCGACACCACTGACGGCACCGGCAGCCCCCTTGTATTGGGAGCTCGCCAAGGTACAAAACTTGTCCCAAATAATTTACAATGACCACAGTGGTCCATATGAGTAAAATAATGGCCACTCAGCCCCCGTATTAATACTTAGTAAAATACATCAAACTATATTACATAGTACAAGAGTTAATAATTCACTTCTGTAATTCAAACATATATTAAATCCTAGAATTTTAATACATGTTTACAAAATGATACTAAAGCCAACCCGGTTTCTAAACGCGACTCAGTGAGTCAGTCTCCCGCACACCTCCTCGTACTTGAACATGATCCCTCGACAGCAGACAGCCCACAGGTGCACTACACGGGGTTATTCCTACCTATGCATGCCATGGGCAAACAATCACATCCAAGCAATTACATAAACCTTACCTCACGTCTACATGCTCAATCCCATGTCCTCAGTCTTCACCGACTCTCACATATGCCCAGTCGTATCGCGAAGAAATATCCGGCCAAACAAGCTTTCGTCAAACTACTACCGAGATTCTGCAACATATCGACTACCCAGATATCTCAAAACCGGGTGTCCACGATAAAATCACAACCCGCGGAAACGCATACGCCTCAGACGCGAGACCCATACTCCAGTGAAAATGGCCACTGGGCTTCATACACTAATACTCATCAAAATACACCCAACTATATTCCAATAGTTCAAGAGTTATTACATTACCTTAAAAACAAACACATTAAAAGCTCTTACAATTCTAATACATGTTATACCAAAAAATATCGGAGCCACAACCCGGCTTTCTTCAAAATCGGCCTCTAAAATGAGTCGTCGAACGCTCCCTCGTAATTTAAAATAATATTCCTCGACAGGTGAGCACCGGCCGCAAGGGAATTACCCTAAACGGGTTACTTCCTCATCTAAGTGCATATGTACGATTCAATGTAAACACACACTCAAGTAAATACGTGATCCTACTTGAATGTCTACATGCCCATCCCCATGTCTCGAGTCCTCACCGACTCCCTCACACTCCGTGCTCTAAGTCATGTATGTGAGAAAACAAGCCTCCAAAACAAAACTGTTCGAAACACACCACCGAATTTCTGCAGCACAGATCACCTCCGAGGGCAAATGTGTCGGGAGAACCTCCTAAACAATTGCTGTTCCTCCGACGTGTAATTGTTGGACCATCTCCCAACAATACCCTCCAAAAATCATCCACAAATTCCTTGCAGCAACTATGCTCGCTTTTACCTTTCATGTCATGCACTCACACCTAATTTCTAGGTTACCCCATGCTGTATGAATGTATTATGCCATTTCGTAAACACAATTTTATACCAATATATCAATTATATATTCTCAAATTTGCACTCATACCACATGTTATTCAATTTTGACCAACTAACACCCAAATTTACTCACTCAGCTAATCACACCTCCATTTCAATGGCCTACACACACAATTATGTTTTATATATCAGACATCATGTTAACACATTGGGGTTCATGCATTAACCTAATACTTCCACACAACCGCTATTCACTTCAAACAATTTCATGCACACAACACATGGACGTTTTAACCAATTATACAAACCTGGGACTATTTTTAATAAATTCCAAAACATGCTAAAGGTTGTCCCAAGTGCCTCAATTTATTTAAACATTGGTTCCACTTTGTGGAACTCAATTCCATGGCCATTCTCACCTATATACACCAAACATAATTTATTGTGGCAATTATGAAACAATCACCCAAACAATCTCTTAAACCGTCAAACAAATTAAATATATTCATTAATTCATCCCAAGTTTCGGACCAATCAAACGACCACTCACGGCCACAAATCAACTCAAGCATTGACAAAACACTTAAACAAGGGGTAAATCAAGTAGGATAAAACCTCTACCTCACGGAGTTTGTCGAAACTCCCGAAATCCGGTGCTCACACACGAAGCCCGTCGTAGAACCACTTTGCTCGGGGTCCTAAGAAATCCAACTATCCGAAAAGTCGTGGAATCTGTATATAGTCGCACTCTCTCTCTAAAAACCCATTTTTAATCAAGCTCTCCCTTTACTCAGATTTTATTTTGTACCCAAAAGTGGAGAGAAGAAGGCTCTTTTGTCCCACACTTTGCCACATGTCCTTTCCTAATCAAGCTGAGAGTGATTTCTTATCACCAACCTAACCACCTTGACTTTCTACCCAATGGCAACATTTCTCATGTGTCCACGCACCCCATCTGAGCTCAAGTTGACTCCGAATGGTGCTTGACACGTGGCACAATCGTGTGCCACCAAAAGTGCCCCAGTGTCCCACACTCCACGCCGGCTTTCTCGGAAAACGTGTAAATTCCGACGCCCTTGACCCGACTTTAAATCTATTTGGTAGCTAGATTTCGCAAGATTCCATTCCAATGGTGAAGTCAGTTTCATCATCCCAGATCTGTAGTACTCGGATTTTTTTACCTGAAATTACTTATTTGCCACCCTTTTCGAGAAAAATTAGATTTTCCCCTACGCCACATTCTCCTTCCTATGCAATTTCATCCCCCAAATTAAAGATCTTAAATCTCCACTCTGACATGTGCAGATCCAACCACGGCATATGGCGGCCACACAACCTAAGACTATGCTCCGTATGATAACCCTGTTAAGGTCACAATCACCGACAACCCGATGGCAGCCATTCCCATCCATGTCAAGAATGACATCAACACCCAATATTTTTACCACCCTTAAGGTCCACTTATGAGCGGTAATCATCGAGATCCCCGACTCACGATCTCGACACATTTGACCAACTCTCACCCTATGATCCTGGGGTGAAAGAAATCTCATATTATGGCTTTTCTAAAAGGCTCCTCAACCTCTAAGCTTAAACCTATCACACAAGATGCATTATCAAATGAACATGATGCATCCACCAAGAGCTACTTAGTCAACAAGTGCAAGGGTAAAAACGCATTCTACTATCCCGCTACTCAACACTACCGGTTGTACCATGAGACCTCTCGCCTCTCAGCAGACAATTCACCTCATACGCCGTAAGTTAGCATTAATGGTAACAGGTCCTCGCCCAGCTCCGACCCGAACCCTGGCCGCAAACCCCGTGCCCTCACCCCGACCCACGCCTCCGGCTCCCCGGTCTATGGGGGACCGGCTCCGGCGGGCACCAGGTGTCAGCAGCACTCTAGAATCGATACCGGCTCCTCAATCATACCAGGGTGATGAACAACCGCGGTCCCTCTCCTGCCCTGATACGCGATCTGACCTGTCGTTCTAAAACCCCCTGATCCCCGGTTGCTCCCTAGTGGGCAATCCCCTCCTCATATGTCCCGGTCACTGGCAAAGGAAATGAGCAACATCCCGTCCGGGCCCCTGGTCTCGGGCAACCTGGGCCGCTCCCCCGGATCCGACAACTCAGCTCGAACCCTTGTGAACCTCGAAGTTTTCTCGGCTTCTTCCAACTAGAAGAAGGTTGATCTCCTTCCTTAGTACCAGCACCATCCTAATGCCGCATAACATCTACTCCCTCCGCGGGTCACACCGTCTCGACCCCAGAGTCCACCAATCTCCCAACCATCGGAGGATGATGTGCTTCTAAACGGCCTCGGAGGTCGCCACCCGCCCGCTCACTATCGCACATGCCCATGCGATACGCAACCAGAATCCCTACGCCTCAGCAGCGCCGCACGGGTCAAGTCAACGGTGCCCTCGACCAATACCTCGTGAAGACCTTTACGGCCCTTTCGACTCGACTTGAAGGCCATCTACACATGTCAAATGGCAAGTTACTAATGTGTGATCTCTAAGTCATAACACAATTTATAGATGCATTGGTCTATATATAGAAAATATTTCATACACAATGTCCTTTTCGTATTTAGGAATGTGTAAGACAATAAATTCCACATATCAAATCAAAATCAACAACAAAATTTTATTTTTAGAAAATCTCATTTTTTAAAAGATTTTATTTCATTTGATTTTATTTATTTGATTTATTTGATTTTTTTTTTTTTGAAAATCTTGTGAACAAATGTTCATAAACAAGTGGTCCAAACAAAGATTGAAACAAAGCAGAATTAAGTCCAAAATCGGGTCAAGGCACTGTGCACACCTCAACCCGTGTCGCATCGCACAGGCCGGTGGTGCACTCGGCGCCTGCAGCCACGCACAAAGCGCCATGTCATGGCAGGGTTTACTGCAGGTCGCAGTTCTGCTGGACTCAGACAATCCTGAAGCCGGCCAGGCGCACAATAAGGCAGCGTCGCATGCCATCGCCGCGGTCGTGTTTTTTGCCGCGCCAGATGCGTCGCAGCCGCGTCGCCGCCAGACGCGGGGGCCGCAGTCGCCGCCAGACGCAACGTGTGTCGATGCGTCGGGACGCAGCCGCTAGCGCGGGCCGGTGATCGCAACTCCAAGACCGGCATTCTCTCGCAAATTACGATGGCTAATTCTTTATCGCGGATCTCTTTCATAGGCCGTGCCACGCCAAGGGCACGGCGCCGGTCAAACGGTGTCGCAGGCCGTATCGTAGCCCAACCGATCGCGGTGTCGCGCTCCCCGCCGCACACAAGACGCAGACCATGCCGCTATGTCGCGGTTCGGTGCTCGCACGTCACGATACAAAACATTGTATCAGCAGTTCAACACCAAACAGGCAGATCCCCTTTTCAGTCATTCGTCTTTTTTTTCTCTCTCTCTTTCTTTTTAACATTTTTTTTTTCATTCCAATTATTGGAAAACTACCCAAAAATATACATACACACACACACACACACACACACACACACACACACACACACACACACACACACACACACTATATTGAGTATATATATATATGGGTATATATATATATTTTTTTATTTTTCATTTTCATCATAACTAAAATAAATTTTATTAAAATTTATTTTTATCCATTTTTTTTTTCCCCCGCTTACACACTCGTAAAACCTAGAAAAATTTTTCTTCACATCATCTTTTTTTTCATTTCATGTGCGACCACTACACACAATCACACAACATTCACAACAATCCATGTTATATACCCAATCACACATAAAACACAATGCATGCAAGAGTTCTGGGGTCCCGCCCGTGATTTCCTAGCACCATGATACCTAAACTCTAACATCGAGCCACCATTGCCGGTGATGCCCTGCGTTCCTCACGACCACGGCCCAAGCCTGGGTCCTCAATCCCTGTGGTTTTCACATGTACCTGGGTTCTACACCTCCCAAGACCGGCGGGCCTCAAGCCCAAGTCCCCAAGCCCCAGGGTACTCATGTACCTAAGCTCGATACACCAAGTCGTTGACGCCCTCAAAACCGGTGTCCGCTGGTCAACCCGCCAACCCGGCTGAAAATCTATACGCCTCGTATCGCGAGACCCATACCTTAGTGGAAATGGCTACTGGGCCCATACACTACTGGCTCATCAAAATACACTCCAACTATATCTTAATAGTTCAAGAGTTATTACACATTTAATACAAACACATATTAAAAATTTACAATTCTAATACATGTTATACCAAAAATGACAAGACCCAACCTGTATACCTCCCAGATTCCCGGTGGTCCCGCCACGTAAGTCCCATCACAATCCTTAGGGAATATCCAATAAAACCCCACTTAAAAATAAATAAACACATGCATTAATATAATACCTCAAATATATAAAAGATCCACACACCAATCCACAACCGACCTATCTATCAGAGGGTCATAACCACAAACACACATAAAGACTCATATGAGTTCAATTACTAAGATCAGCATTCTAAGAGTGTCACACTTAGGTACAAATGAAGATAAATAATCATAACAAAATAAAGACTATAAGATAGAACACTATACCGCCAGAGTGATGTAGAATTTGGCGAGGTGTCTCTACGTAACTCCGTCGACCGAGAGAACGATTTAAACACAAAACGTGAGATAATAAATCTCGCTGAGTGGCATAATTTATATGAAAATAATGTTTTTATTTTCGAAATTCCTTCTCTCGCTAATCTCACGCCCTCTTTTGCAAGGTTCTGCTTAAAATCATTTCACAAACCCAAACTTATATACCCCAAGTCAACAACATGAAATTCATGCTCAAAAAATTTAACCTAAATTATTATTAAGAAAATATAACCTGAATTTATTCAATAACATAAAAATTGGAGCATAAATTATATAAACATCATGTCGTAGTAAAATAATCATGAAAATACAATAACCATAAATATTGAAAACTGCTATAGCTACTTTAAAACCAAAAACGTATTCATACCATATACCATCATAAACCGCGGGATACCCCACCTACCCTCAACATCGAAAGGTGTCGCGGGTAATAATAATAATAATAAACCGGTCGTGTAAAACCCTCACCTCACATCACGCGGAAATAATGAGTATAACCATTTGATGAAACCTCACGACACCATGGTGCAAACCAAAGGTATTAAAACTGCTGTAAAACCCTAATTCTCACCGGCCGTGAAATAATATATAATCAGCAAAGAACAACCACGACACGTGGCAACCCAATAAATTCTAATATAAATACGACCAACCTCTGGTACCATATGGTACATCAATTTATAACCACCAACACGTATCCTCATCAATATGTACTTTTCCAACTTTATATCAGACAGTAAATTACACTTATAAATTTAATTTCATAACAACCAATCAAATATATTGATGAATTTCCACCATCATCTATGCCTAAATTATAGAGAGAAAATAATGTAATGAAATATTCACTATTAACCAATTTTAATACAAAACTTTAAAAATATCTAACATGCTTAAAGTCAAAAAATTTCAAAATCCATTTCTTAAATCAATATATTAAAGTATTATGAAAACCCAACTATGCCCAAAATATTTAAATACCACAAATTTATCCATGAACTCAAGAAATTTGCAAATATTTAAAATGTTGACAAAATTCACATGAAATGACAGGTCCTCCTGTTTATATGTTAAAAACAAATATTTATATTATGATAACTAACCATTCGATCAATAATATAGTATATATATATATATATATATATATATATATATATATATATATATATATATATATATATATATATAAAAAAATACTAACCAGACAATTATATATCATAATAATACCCTCAAAAAGCATTTAATACATATAAACCACTCAATGCATTCGGGCGCATGTTTCTACCCCCGCTCCCGGTAGGATCGTTCCTGTGCTCACGCAGTTTGTAATATAATAAGAATACCATTAGGCCCAATATTAAACCAAAAGACATCGATGCCCTAAATCGTGCCTTATCAATTTTCAACCGCTTAAACCATTCAAATCGGACTCGACATATCCACCATACGGCAGCCTCAGACCAGATCAAAATACACCCATGGGCAAATTTTTCGAAAATTGAACCTTCTCCAATAAATCAATACATGTAATATCCAAATTCATAATTAACGGCATTCTTCGCCTTGATTCTGACCCCGGGTGCCCACTTCAGCCTCCAAACCTTTCTGGCAATTTTCATCTCTAAATGACCCAAAAATTAAAACTAACCAAACGACGTCCGTACCATGCATAAATTAGTAATAACCCGAAAAGCCCAGTAACAGGCGGAACATAGCAGATTCTCACTCTTTGTTCAAGTTCCGGCAAACCTGAACGCCGATCCAACCATCGATCAACCTCAGATGAGGAAGCTACGAAAAGGACCACAGGAATGAGTTCAGAGGGTCCAAAAATGGGGGGAGGGAGGTATGGGCCTACCGAATGGCCTGAACAAATAAACCGGCCACCCATGAGGCTCGCCGCCGCGCTCGCCCCGCCCCGATCCGGGGCGCGTCCGACCGCAGCCGCTTTTGATTCGACCGCAAGGTCGCCCTCACCTTGCTCTTCTTCCCTCCCAGCAAGACGCGGTGCAAAGGATGGTGGCCTGAATCGCCTCCCACCTGGCTTAAACCCGATCGCCCGAACGGCCGAAACGACCCGGCCGGGTCCACTGTCTGGGGAATTTTTCTGCTCAATGAGTCCCCTCTCACACGCAGTAAACCAGTTTATATAGAGCCTAGGGTCGCTGTAAAACCCCGAATCGACTCGACTGATAAAATATCGCTATTTGAACTTCCTGCATTACACTTTATCCGGTAAGTCGGATTTTGACGCTCAACCCGTCATGCATTTAACTCAGACGACGAGGCCCACGAAATGGTGTCTTAGAATAACCCGAAATTATTCATCCTTGAAAAAGTCAACTTGGGCCCACATACTAATTGTTGGTCAAACTTGGTCAAACTTAGTCAAACTTGGTCAAATGTGTTAAAAACTTGTATTATTTCCAATGGCCAACACACACAATTATGTTTTATATAATTGTGGCATCATGTTAACACATTAAGTTCATGCATTAACCTAATAATTTCCACACAACTCAAGCCATTCACTTCAAACAATTTCATGCACATAACACATGGACGTTTTTGGTCCAATTCATACAAATCGGGACTGTTTTTAACAATCCCAAAACATAGCAGTGGGCTGTCCGTAGGCAGCCCACTCACCAAACATCGATTCCACTTGTTGGAACCTAATTCCATGGCCATTTCCGGCCTCATACACACCAAAACATAATTTATTGTATAAATTATGAAACAATCACCCAAAACAGTCCCTAAACTGCTCAAACGGGTTTAAAATTGTGACGCCCCAAATCCGGGGTCCTGATCACCACAACCCGCGGAAACACTCGTGAATGAAAGGACCCGATCTTCTCATGAAAATCAAGAGTCTCCTCGCATTTTGGAAATCACCCTTATTACATAACCCGTCTCCAACACATCCAACGACCACATAGGGTCCAAATGAGAGTAAATAATGGCCACTCAGCCCCATCATTACCAACCAATATATCCCAACCAAATACATATCCTTCATGGTTCAAGAGCGATAATTCACTCTTATACAAACATCATATATCAAAATTCTAGAATTCTAATACATGTATACATAATGATAACTAAAGCCACAACTTGCTTTCTTTCTCAAACCTCGCTCTAGATCGAGCCGTTTCCTCGTACGCTCCTTGTACTGAAAATATGTTCCGACGTGGTGAGCTAATGTCAAGAGTGGAATCACCCTAAATGGGCTACTCTCCACCTAAGTGCATATGCAATGCTCCAATGAAAACAAACATTCAAGTAAATGTGTGATCCTACTTGAATGTCTACATGCTCAACTCATATCCCGAGTCCTCACCGACTCCCTCACACTTGCCTAAGCCACGTATGAGAAACATTATTTTTAACAAAGATATTTGTTATTATTTGTGGACTACCCTCCGATATAAGTAATGGACCGACTCCGATTTTATATTTAGTGGACTACTCTCCGAGATATATCAATTGGGCCGACTCCGACGATTGATATTTTATATGGACTACCCTCCGATAATTATTATTTTTAGTCAACCCTTCGAAACCATTCTCTTAAGAATCACCGCACTAATTCTATTTTCTGTGGTGCTCCCAACGCATATGGAATGTATGATGCCAATTCCAATACAATTCATATAACACATGCGAATATATATAACATGATATACATTTACATAATTTAATCACACAAACATGTTATGTAATTTCACAATCCATTACACCAAAAATTAGCTCACTTGGGCTATCTATCCAACACCGAGCACTGATTTGAATTAACCAAACACATTATTTCACAAAAATTTTATTTTTGAGGAGTTGTCAATTTCTGTGGAATGGGGCTGATTACCCTCGTGCCATCGTCGCGGCTCACGCCACATTACATTTTCCACACAATTAAAGCCATTCGACCATACTATCAACGCAAGATTTATTTCATAAATTTATGAAATGCAAACACCTGCTAAACAAATTTCACAAATACGGATCGGTATTAGGGTCCATAAATTTCACCAATCATCGGTTCACTTTGGGAACCCAAATTTCATGGCCATTCCCAGCCGTATACACATCAAAGCATCATTTGTTTCACAAATTTCATAATTAATAACCCAAACAGCCCATAAAACTGTTACGAGCTGCTCCATGGCTCCCAAAAATTTTCAATAATCTACCCTAAGTTTTGGGATCGATCAAACTACCGCTCGCGCCTCAATCCAACCGAAACATTATAAAATACTTAAATAAAGTGTAAAACCCAAGTAGGATAAATCCCCTACCTCACGGAGTTTGTCAAAAATCCTTAAAACCGAAGCCCACGCAAAGCTCTCGTCGCGTAGAGCAACTTTACTTCTTGGCCCGAAGAGTTCCAATGGTCGAATCGCCCGCAAATCTGGAGAGAAGTTGGATTCTCTCTCACTAGAAATGACAAAAATGGCTATTGGATCTTTTTCCCCCTTTCTCCTGCACGTTTCCTTTTCTTTTGTTTGAAGAAGACGGCCACTATTCCCAAATCTGTCCCATTATCATTTAATCAAATTCCAAAATGACCATTTTGTCCCTTAGCTTGGATTTTCAACATTTTGCACTATCTCGGCCGTCCATTTCCATCATCTCTCTACCCATGCACCTTGTGTAACATGAGTACATGTTATATGTGACTTTTGTCGTTCGATTTTGTTTTCCTAAGCACTGATATTCGATGTTTAAAAAACGGTAAATTCATCGCCCTGATTTCACGAAATTCGACGTGGTAGATAGATTTCACGAGACGATTCCAAAGGAGAAATCTGTTTCATCATCTAAGATCTAGAGAATAAATTTCGGATTTTTGACCGAAATTACGATTTCTTAATCTTTTCCAAAATCGAATTTCTAGTCTTACATTCTCCCTTTCCCAGCGAATCTCATTCCGAAATTTGACAATCACAATCACTCACATGCATATGTAATGTGCACAATACCATGCATGTAAACTCATCATTTAAATATTAAACGACTAAACCACGTAACTTCATCTCTAAACAAGAAGGGATAGGTGGCCCGCATCGTGTCCTCGCGGTCCCACGTTGACTCCTCCACTCCATAGTGCCGCCATAGCACCCTCAATAGCCTCACGGTCTTGCATCGCAAAACCTGATCATGGCTATCCAAAATGCATACTGGTCCCTCCTCAAAGGTCCCATCAATGTCAACCTCAATTTGTACCCAATCCACCACATGAGCTGGATCCGAGTATGTACCTGCAGCATGGAGACGTGAATACCCGTGGATACCCATTACGCGCCGGGCGGTAACGCCAACCCAGATGCTACGCTGCCTATCCTCTCGAAAGTATCTCTAAAGGCCCAATAAACCTCGCGATATAGCTTCCTTCGCTTGTTTAATCTGACCACTTCTAGGGTATTGAATAAAGGCCCGTGCGCTATATTTTCGAGCCCTATTCAAGATAGTTTGGAGCGCTTTTGCGCACTAATCATGAATTGCTAATTGTCGGGCATGCCCACTTAGCGCTCCGATGAGCCGAGATAGTTTTGATAGTTTTGCAAAGTCTTCGGAACTTCGGGCTAGCAAGCTCGGGTTTTATCGATGTCGAACGCGAGAATCCTCTAATTTCACCGTCAAGCATTGAAATGTCAAGATGGAGTGAAGAATAGCGCAAAAGCTTTATTTAATAAAAGTGCAAGAAGTGATGCGCAGCAAACAGGGGAAGCAGAACAAAAGCAGAATTTTGCTATGATTGCAGGTTCTCGCTAGATTATGGTACTTACAGATCCTCGCGAAATTTTCGCTATGTGAAAATTTCATGAGTTTCGCATTAAATAAATTTCACTAGCTAGCTTAGTTCTTTCCATTTTCGTTTATTCGTAGAATTTCGCTTAGCTAGCTTAAATTCACTTATGCTAGCAAATTTACGTACAGCGAAATTCCTCAACCCGTGTTTTTGGTATTTTTATTCCAACCACCACGTTTGATATTTTACCATTTCATTCCTTATGTAATTTCATATTTAGGCATTTTTGTATTTTCACACCTTCGGTTGACTATATAAGCCCCTACAACTTTGTAACCCTAAGTAACTTTTCATTTTTTATACATTCTGCAGCCATTTTAGGTTTACTTTGCTCTTCTCTCTTCTTTCTTCATTCACTACTGCTAAACACCCCTCAGGATGACAACTCAAGGGATGCTCGCTGCCTCATAGCTTTGAAGAGGAGGGTTGCTAGCTTGGCTCAGCTGTCAGTAGTTGTCCTCATGCTTTGAATGTTACAAAATAAAGATTTATGATTCTAACTTTCCAAACTAGGGTTTAATGCCATTTAATGCTCCTTCTTTGGTCAATACTTGTCATATTTGTGGTTCGCATTCTTAATAGTAGATGCAATCGATATCCTTTAGATGTCATTTTTACGAGCCATTAAAAGAGGTTAAATGTGCTAGGGTTTCTAACTTCAATGGGACTTTGAATGCTTAGTATTTGGTTTGACTCAAATAGAAGTGGTTCTTAGTGGTTAGGCTCTTATACCTAAACAAAGACGTTTTGACTCGACTATATGTCATTCGCCTCTAATGCGAGGAAATAACCCGAGGACATTTTAATAGCCCCATATTATCAAGCTAGTGACCTGCCTTCAAAGTTACCATTTCACATTTCACATTGCCATTATACTTAATGCTGAACAAACAACTTCCCTTGTTTTTAAACAAATCCTAAAGTTCAAACAAAAAGTCTCACCATTTTCCATCAATCGGCGACCATTCGTGGATGAAACCCATCCCTCGTGTTCGACCTTAGGGATCGCTATAAAATGGCAAAGAGCTTGACTACGGCGAGGGAGGAACATAGAACAAAATATTGTCGACATTCCGAATCACCCTACCGTACACGAATCAAATGGAAGCCAAGCAGTCGATGGTGCCAAACTACGTATGATGAGTTGATGTGTACTTGTAATCCACATTACAAGTGTGTTGGTGACCTTCAGTCCTTTGAGTCAAGTGCGTGAACCGCAAGTTTTTACTTGAAGCATCGTACGCTTTTTATTTTTACAACGCTGTTTGTAGCCTTAACACCGACCTTCTTTGTCAAGCTAGATGTGTTCTTGTTTTGTTTCATTTTGTGTACAGTGTTTATGCAAAGACTGGGATGATATCGTAGATCAGAAAGAGTGAGTGCACCGCTTGAACAAGGTTGTGAAATCACAGGTACGCTGATCAAATGGATCCTCTACCGTAGGAACAAAGAAAGTCAACAAACACCCCTATAACCAACAAGATACTGTGTCGATGAGGGAACACATACACCTCCCAGAGTGAGTGCTCCTTCCTCGCATCATACCTCTCCCGGCCGAGTGATGTAGCAAGTGAGACCCTACCTAAGGCCCTCAGGCTTCCTACATTTCATGGTATGGAGAATGAAAATCCATATTCACACATACGGGATTTTGAGGAGGTATGCACGACTTTCAAGGAGGGTATAACCGATATGGAACTATTGAAGTTGAAGGCATTCCCTTTAACCCTCAAGGATAAGGCCAAAATATGGCTCAATTCATTAAGGCCAAGGACAATTAGAAATTGGGTCGATCTTCAAGCTGAATTTTTGAAGAAATTCTTTCAAATGTTAACAAAGACCAACACTTTGAAAAGATGTATCTACACTCATTCTACTTCTACGACAATGAGAAATTTTATCAGTGTTGGAAAGATTCATGGAGACCATCAATGCATGCCCACACCATGGTTTTGATACATGGATGCTGGTGAACCATTTTTATGATGGTATGTCTCCAGCCATGAAGCAACTATTGGAAACCATGTGTGGAGGTAACTTTTTGAGCAAAAACCCGGATGAGGCCATGGACTTTTTGAACTATGTGGCCGAAACCTCAAAGGCATGGGATGAACTGAATCCAAGGGAAGCCAAAAGATCGAGGCCTTCGAACCACCAGAGGGGGGGCATTTATGCACTTTCCGAAGACACGGAGATGAAAGCAAAACTGACCACTTTGACTCGAAGGTTGGAGGAGCTGGAAATGAGAAGCCAGAATGAAATGCAAGCAAAGAATCGAGTTACCCGCATCTCATCCATTTTGATTTGACTGGCTGGCCAAATAGTCATCCTAGTGGAACACCGTCAAGAGCATGCCCATGTCCCGGATCAAAATAAAACCACCCACAAACGCCTCCATAGTGGCAACACCTATAACCCTAATTGGAGGACCATCCGAACTCACATGGAAGCCAAACCGCATACATTCCTACAGAGCATGCCAGCGCTTGGCTCCACTTC
Source organism: Tetrastigma voinierianum (assembly GCA_016808115.1). Classification (NCBI taxonomy): domain Eukaryota; kingdom Viridiplantae; phylum Streptophyta; class Magnoliopsida; order Vitales; family Vitaceae; genus Tetrastigma; species Tetrastigma voinierianum. The sequence continues at coordinate 480,460 of JAEQBH010000387.1, forward strand.
AACACAACAGCAACCGCCTCCACCTTCTTCTCCCGCTGAAAGCAAAGTAACTCAATTTAAGTAAAGTGGCAAAGACGTTTGTAGAAGAAAACGTAAGGTGCTGAATGTACAGACTAACCAGAAAATTGAAGCAAATAAAGCTCACTCAACAGAACCGGATGTGCTGTGCACTCGAGATTTCGTTGTGCAACTAGCAAAGAAGGTTCAAAGGACAAATTTCCTTCTCGGCCACAAAGAACATCGAGGGGAATGCATGAAATAGCTCAACCAATGATCCAAATGTAAGAATTGATGAAGTCAAGGCAAAGGGTGACATTAAGAAGTGGTAAAGAGACCACATCCCACTCTGTGACAAGTCACCCCACGAAGAACACCAACAATGTGAAGAGGTGAAGACCGCTGTACCCCCTCCATTCCCACATGTGTTCCTCGAAAAAGAAAAATTTCGTTAACCAAATTTAAATGCTAGAGGTTTTACAAATATGAAAGTTAACATTCCTCTCCTGACATGATCAAACAAGTCCCCACCTATGCAAATTTTCAAGGACTTATGCACCCGTAAAAGAGGTCTCAATGTAAATAAAAGGCCTGACCGAGCGTGAGTGCTATCATCGAAAGTGCAAGACTCCAGTTGAAATATAAAGACCCTGATGTCCTACACCGCACATTGGAGGCACAGCCGAGAAAGCACTATTAGACTCGGGAGCCAAGTGTGAACCTTTCATTTGCATCTATGTACACAAGCAACTTGGTTCGTGAACTCAACCACACCATCACACCGTCACTAGCTGATAGGTTTATTAAAATCCCGAAGGGGACCATTGAGGATGTTTTAATACTGCGGACAAATTTCACTATCCGATAGATTACTGCATTCGATACGTGAGCTGGCCATAGGGATTTCAATCATGTACCTATCATATTGGGGGAGGCTATTCTTGGCCACTTCAATGCCATAATAAACTCCTAATAGGGTTATGCACCACATTTGGAAATATGACCTTAGAGCTCAATATCTTCATTCGAGTAAAGTGCATGGCGCATTCGTAGGAAGATGACCTGAAGAAGTCCGTGATAATAGATGCAATCCTCGAAGAACACCAATGGAGCAGCCAGGTGCAAGATGTGGGCTACACCCCGAGTTATCCGAATGCCCTCGTAGAGCAAGAAGAACCTCAATGCATGAGCTAGTAAGGTGGGTACTGAGGAGAAAAAATAGAAGTCTCCCGCTCTCTATTGACTGGTGATGAACCAAAGGAACCTCAACAGTTAGAGCTTAAACCTCTCCCAGTTGAGTTAAAGTATGCATTCCTGGAAGAGAATGGGCAATGTCCAATGGTGATTTCATCATTATTGGCCACTTCACAAGAGCATAACCTGCTGCACCTTCTCAAAAGGAACAAGCAAGCCTTGGGGTGGAAAATTTCTGATTTGAAAGGCATAAACCCATCAATCTGCACCCATCACATTTACCTAGAAGAGAGGAATCTAAGGTCGTTAGGTGCCCACGGGGCCGAGGTCGAACCCCCATTTGGTGTGAAGAAGTTCGCATTGAAGTCCTGCACCATCTAAGCTTCCAGACACACCCATCACAAGACTTAGGTAAGCCCAACCTGTGTGGAGCCCAAGAAAGTCAGAGGACAACTCCGTGAGTGCAGGCGTGAAGAATTGTCTACCCGACTTACTACCGAGTGGAGAGTGTGCATAGATTATAGGAGGCTCAATGAGGTAACAAGAAAAGATCACTTCCCGTTGCCATTTATCAATCAGCTCCTTGAGAGAGTTTCTGGACACCCATTCTATTGCTTTTTGGTTATTCAGGGTACTTTCAAATAGAGATTGCACCAGAGGATCAAGAAAAGACCACCTTGTCCATCGGCACCCCAGCGCACAGGAGGATGCCTTTGGCCTCGCAACGCCCACTACTTTTCGAGATGTACGCTAGTATGTCTCACCGATATGGTGGAGCGTATAATGAAGTGTACATGAATGATATCACCGTATATGGAGGGGCGATTTTGAAGAATGTCCGACTAATCCGAAGTCATCCCCAGAGGTGATACAGAGAAGAACCCGTGCTCAACTCGGGAGAAGTGCCATTTTATGGTTAACCAAGGAATCAGGCTGGGCACATTGAGCCCGGCCAGGGAATAGTCGACAGGCGAAATTCAACTTATCCCAAGTCGCTATCTCCAACAAAAACAAGCTAGTAATTCCTGGTCATGCAAAGGTTTCTATATAGAAGATTCATTAAAGACTTCTCAAGATTGCTAAACCCCTTGTACAAGCCTAGAGAAAGATGCCAAATTTGCTCGAGAAAGAATGTTGGGAGAGCTGGAAGAACTCCGGTCCTATTTGACTATCGCTCCACAAGACGAGCACCTAACCGGCGCTTGGCTCATGATGTGTGATGCAAGTGATTTTGCTATCTGAGTAAAGATTGGCCAAAGAGAGGATGGGAAACCCATGTAGTTTACTATGCAAGCAAAACCTCGAATCGAAGCACAAAGGAATTATACTAATACAGAAGAACATGTCAAAGATTCACGCCTAGACAAGTTTCGAGCATACTTTGTTCTGGGTCTCGATATAGTCATTTTTGGCGTAATTACTCGCTTGAGTCATCTCCCGACCAAGCAAATGCCAAAGCGCTTATCCGATGGGTTCTTCGCTTCAAGAATTTAACCCGCAAATCAGACAAAAAGCGGGTAGAGAATGTGGTGGCAGATCATCTTTCTAGGTGCCAACGATAGCCCATGACACTCATAGTCCACCCATCACGATGAATCGAAGAGTCTCTAATGTACTGAAAGAGCTCCCCAGATGTCATTATCACAATTTCTCGCGAACAGAGAAATCCTATCCGATTGAAAGAACATGATAGGAAGTATTTCTTTTCTAAGATCCATCTGTTATCGAAGAGCCCTTCTTGTTTAAATACTCGTGTGACGATAATCGGGGAAGCGTGTGCCCGAGGGAAAGCAATGTTAGGGAATTTCCAGTCACCGCCACGAGAGTGCCCGTAGGTCACTCATGCCTCGTAAAGACAAGAATGAAGGTGTCAGAGGGTCCGGTTTCTACTGGCCTTCCTTGTTTAAAGAAGCACACCAAATGTGCCGTGTATGTGATAGATGCCAAAGACTGAAATTGTCTCGGGCCACATATGATGCCCTAAACCCACTTTAACGGTCGAAGAGTTCGATGTTTCCGTGGCATCGATTTCTACGGACCGGTTCCCCACATCTTATGGTCATACATATATTTTGGTGGGGAGGACTATGTGTCCAAATGGGGTTGAAGCAATTTCCCGCAAAACCACGACCACAGGTAGTGCTTAAATTCTTGAAAGCAAAGATCTTTTTTCTAGGTTCGAGGTCCCAAAAGCCACATAATACTTGAGGTTCACATTTCTCAGAATAAACCTTAGAAAAACCTCATGGCTAACACGGCAGGAAATATAGTGGCTACACTCTCTTACCATCCTCAAACAAGTGGTCAAGTAGAACTGGCAATGTAGAGATCAAGACCATTTTAATGAAGGTGGTAAAATGTTGGAATGTAAGATCGTCCATCAAACTACTGACTACGCTGGCCTACAGAACCCGGCTTTCAAGATAACTGAATGTCCCCTTTATCTAGCTGGTTCATGGTAAAGCATGTCATCTTCCAAAGGAGATCGAATACAAGGCATGGTGGCAATCAAGAAGTTTAAATATGGAGGTCAAGAGATTCCCGATCTCAATGAGTCGAAGAAATAATGTAAAATGACGCCTACTTGAATTCGAAGATTGCAAAGGAAAGATCAAAAAAATGGCATGATCAAATGATAACTGGAAGAATTTCAACGGTGGGATTCAAGTCCTCCCAGAGTGACTCCAACTCCATCTATTTCTCCGGCAAGCTCAGTCGATGGATCGTCCATTCATCGTTAAATCGCATATACCCAATGGTTCAGCTGACCTATTCAACCAAATGATAAATGTGGTGACCAAAGTCAATGGATGGATAGGGTGAAGCCCTATATTGTGCAGCCAGGATCGTCGTGGAGGAAGTTCTCTCGACCTCCCCGAGTCCCACACCACACGACACTAAAGGGTGGCTCCTGCTTGGTCCCAAAAGCCACTGATCTTATTGTTTAGTTTTGATTAAATTTCTTTTTGTTTAAAATTTTTATTTTTGATTTCACTTTATGTTGACAACAAGTAGTGAATACTAACAAATGAAATGACCCTTCTCCACTCATACCATGTTCGAGGAGGTACGCCCATCCGTTGGTTTTGCAATCGGCTGCCGCTTAGAGGTAATTTTCATAAATTTGGAATTTAGTTTTACTGGTAATACATGTCCTGCAGTGGCCAAATTAGTTTCTCTTTAATTTAAATTGCTCAGGTTCACATTTTGTATATCTATCTCTTGCCTTAATTGGAAAATTGAAACCCCTCGTATGTTATCTTAGTAATAACAATTCCATACATGATTTAGTTTTTGGTCATTTGAAGTTTCAGCATACGCAACCTTGAACATTCCCCCTTTAGCTAATTCACACACTGCACACCAGATTGTACCAATAGGTTGTGAAATTATATACTTCTTTTCACCTTGCAAAGCCGGCCTTAGACCTGTTGACGACCCATAATAGGTTTGTGTTACCCATGTATGAAGGCCAATGTAGTCTTCCAAAAAGGAAAAGAAAAAGCAAAAGGAAAAATAAAAGAAGAAAAATTAAAATAAAAGCCGTGACGCTTTGCCTTGAAACCCGAACACGTCCGAAGGTATACGGCGAAGCCTTTAAAGTTCGATGCCCTAAACCTTAATCGTCGGGAGTCATCGACTTAGTGTTCGCTACACGGTGAATCTGGTAGAGTTTAGCGTGTCAGAGGTGCTAATTTCGTCATTCGAGTCCCGAGTGAAGCCCGGCAGAGTTTGTGGTCGGCTGGACCCTTTCGCTTGATGCCTTAAACCTTAATCGTCAGAGTCATCGGCGGACTGCTACACCCATTTCTCAGCGGTCAAGTTTTTAGCATCGCACCCTACATAGCAATCAAGGAAGAAATAAGAGTGTAGCTAAATTTCTATTTAGGTTGGTCAACGCTTAAGGCCATGGTAAAGATGTGCTCGGGGGAGGGAATAGCTTGCATTTTATCGCTCGTCGTTACCTTAGGAACAATTATTAGATTTTATGGAAATTCGTGTCGATTTCCTCGATCCAATGTTGACCTAAAACTAGTTCTTATATGGTTTTAGTTTTTTCATGTTGATTTTCGAACAGGGTGTAAATTATTCATATCAAAAGGAACAATTTTAATTGCATACACACTTTTTTGAGCTTTCATACACTTTTTGTAAAAGCACAAAGATGCATCCTATTTTTAGCATTGCTAAGGGACTAGCAACGTGTCTGGGTTGGGGTGGGATTAGTCCAAAAGTGCTATTTTCGAAGCCCTATTCAAGAGGTTTTGAGTGCTTTTATGCAAGACTAATCATATAATGAATTGGTCACCATCATGTGCATGCCCACTTAGCGCTTCTGATTTGTTTTCGAGATAGTTTTGGATAGTTTTGCGTCTCAGAACCCCAACACAAGAAGTTTGGCTTCTTATTGGCAGGCCGAATGCAACTTCTGAATTTCACCAAGCTGAGGCATTGAAATGTCAAGATGGAGTGAAGAATTGAAGGCAAAGTGATGAATAAAAAGTGCAAGAAGTGATGCAGTAGCAAAACAGGGAAGCAGGAACAAAAGCAGGAATTTTCGCTATGATTGCGTAAAAATTATTAGATTGTTAAAATTTGCATCATTAAAATTCGCAATCCTAGCTAATTCTTTGTTAAGTTAGCGAAATTTCATTAGCTAATAAATTTATCGTGAAGCAAATAAATTTTCCATTTTCGCTATCTCTGTAGAATTTCGCTAGGCTAGCTAAATTCGCTGGTTAGTTTAAATTTTCGCTATGCTAGCTAAATTTGTCGCATAGCCTAAATTCTTCACTGTATTTTTGGTATTTTATTCCAAACGACTAATGCTTTGATATTTTACCATTTCACCCCTTATGTAATTTCATATTTTTAGGCATTTTTGTATTTTCACACTTTGGGATTGCCTATATAAGCCCCTACAACTTTGTAACCCTAAGCAACTTTTTCATTTTTATACAGTTTCCCGCAGCTTTTCATTTTAGGTTTACTTTGCTCTCTTCTCTCTCTTTCATATTTCTACGCTAAACACCCTCGAGGATGACAACTCAAGTGATGTCAGCTAAGCCTCATAGCTTTGAAGATGAGGGTTTCTAGCTTGGTTTTGGGGCTGTTGCAGGTTGTCCTCATGCTTTGAATGTTACAGGTACAACATTTATGATTCCCAACTTTCCAAACTAGGGTTTAATGCCATTTAATGTCTTTCTTTTGGTCAATACTTGTCATACTTTAGGGTTCAGTGCATTCTTAATAGTAGATGCACTGATATCCTTTAGATGTCATTTACGAGCCATTAAAAAGAGGTTAAATGCTAGGGTTTCTAACTTAATGGGACTTTGAATGCTTAGTATTTGGTTTGACTCAAATAAAGGAGTGGTTCTAGTATTAGCTCTTATAGCTAAACAAAGATCCGGCTGCTCGACTATATGTCATTTCCGTCTCTAACGCGAGGAAATAACCCGAGGAAATTTTAATAGCCCCATATCAAGCTTAGTGACCCAAGCCTTCAAAGTTACCATTTCACATTTCACATTAAGCCATTACAGTTAGTCGGTGAACAAACAACTTCCCCTATTTTTAAACAAATCCTAAAATCCAAACAAAAAGTATCACCATTTTCCATCACTGATGCGAATCATTCGTGGGATGAAAACCCATCCCGTGTTCGACCCTAGACCGCTATATCGCAAGAGTCACTACTGGCAGTAGGAGGCACATAGGAAACAAAATATTGTTGATTCCGAATCACCCTACCATGGCACGAATCAGGCATCACCTTCAAGAAGACGTGATCCCCAACCTCGAACTATAAGGGTCGACGTCGCACATTTGCATAGCTCTTTCACCGGCTCGAGTCGCGGAGAAGACGCCGTCGTATCGTTTCACCTTCTCCGAGGTGTCTCTAATTAGATCGGGATCGCGGATGGAACCTCTCCCACCTTGGCCCAACATAATCCAAGTGGACTCCACATGGTCTCCCCACAATGCCCGGTGCCACGCATACCGCCTCGTAACCGTTGTTGTAGGCGAATTCCACCAGCGGCAGTGCTCTTCCCAACTACCTTGATGATCCGTGATGCATGCTCGCAAGATGTCCTCTTAACACTGAGGCCTCAACCGACCATCTGGTCTCGAGGGTAAAAGTCAGATTTCCATCGGGTCACCGGCACGCCATAAACTAAACTCTTCCAAAGCAAACCCTGTCCCCATCCACCATGGATACCGGTTCTCCATGTAGCTTCGAATTATCTCCTAATGTACAACCTGGGCAGACCTTCCAACGAAGGTCATCCTAAGTAAGGCTAGAAAATGTCGACTTCGTGAGTCGGTCCACTATCACCCATACCACGCCATGTCAGCTCCATCCGGGCAAGCGGGTCACAAAGTCCATCAGACGCGGCTCCCACTTCCACCCGCCTACCTCCAATGGCTGAAGTAGTCTGCCGGGCTTCCGTGTTCAAATTTTTAATCACGACACGTGAGACATCATCAACAAAGTCCCCTACGTCTCTTCATTCCGATTCCGCATCCTTCGACGACGAAGATCCCCGGTACATCTTCGTGCCACTGATGCACTAAATGGAGAGCAAGGAAACTCCCCGAGAATCTCCTCTCTCAAACGGCCAACTAGGGAACCACTACCCGGGCCCCTATATCGAAGACTACCATCCGTTGACCGGTCCAACCCTCGTCACCCGCACCGACTGCACCCGGCCCCGATGGACACCCATCTCAGATCCCGCCACTAGGGACTCAATCACCCTACTCAATGTAGACTCCGGGCAGCCACTAAACTCCCCACTGGACTCGAGTCCGTCGATGTACCAGGAACCCAACCGTCCCACGCCTCGAGCATCCGCCACCCCGAGAAGCTATACTAACCTAACGCCCGCGACTTCCGGGACCGAGTGCATCACCACCATTATCACTTTACCAGATGGTAATGCAAAGTGAAGTCATAATCCTCTAGGAACTCCATCCATCTACGTTGCCCTTCATGTTAAGGTCCTCTCGCTGCGGAAAATATACTCGACTTTCATGGTCCGAGTACACCTCAAACTCCTTCGTCAGATGTAGTGGCGCCTAAATCTGGGCGAAGACTACACCGCCTAACTCCATGTCGTGCGTGGGTACTCGCTCATGATTCTTTAACCGACCGGAACCATAAGCTACCACCCTCCCTGACCGCATCAAACACATCCCGCCTCCGACTCGAGGTATCACAATACATCAACAGGTACTCGTCCCCATCCGGGGACTATCGCTAATAGAGTCAAGTAAGTCTCCTCTTCAACTCCTGGAATGCCTCCTCACATCGGTCATCCCAATCAAACTTGACCTCCTTATGGGTCAACCTCGTCATAGGTGCTACTATACGGGAGAAATACTAAATGAATCTCCTATAGTACCCAGCCAATCCCAAGAAACTCAAAGATATCTCAAGACTCACTTCCGCCCTCCCCAACTCATCACGGCCTCAACCTTCTCCGGTCCACACGACACGCCCGATGCCGACACCACGTGTCCCAAAATCTCACCTCGCAAGCCAAAATCTCGCACTTACGAACTTGGCGCATGTACCTGATGGTCCTCAACAACCGTAACACGATCTCAAGTGGATACCATGTTCCCATTCGACCGGAGACATCAAAATGTCATCCACGGCTATTCACGGCACAACCTGATTCCAAATAGGTTGGAATAATTGGCGTAATGGTGATCCATGAATGTCACGTGTTCGCCAATCCAAAGGGCATCATCAGAACTCAAAGTGCCCATAACGCGGCCCTAAACACCGCCTTAGGGACGTTTATCTCCCTAACCCCGGGCCGATGGTAACCAAAGGCGTAAGGTCTATCTCTGGGAGTAGACTCGCACTCCCTTCTCAATCAGGACAAAACAAATCGTCAATCCTCTAATGGGTACCCCATTCTTGATCGTAACCTGTTCAACCTGCTCAGTCACGCACAAATGGCTGGTCTTGTCTCGCAAATAGACCGTGAGCGCCCATGGTGAAGTGCGTCGGCCTATCGAACCCCTTGTCCAAGAGCTCCCGGAGCCGGACTCGAGTTCCTACAACCTCAATCGTGCTATCCTAGCGGAGTCATATAGAAATGGGCAAAGTACCGGTGGTGTAACCTCGATACCGAAGTCTGCCATCCCTAATCCCGTAACTCATCCCGAAAACGCCCTCGCACTCGCAGATACTACCGAGGTAGATCGGTCTCGGGTCTCACTTGGTCCCTCCAGGTAAGGGGCTTGCTAGCCAACCCGCCAATCATGCCCCCGGGACTGTAGATACCGCCCGGGGTAACATATCATACTTGTCCCCCGGAATACCACACGAGTACCGTCCCGCGTGTAAAGCAGAATCTCCTACGCCACAATCGGAGGACCGACTCGTAAGCCGTCACCATTCCATCCCTGTGAAGACATCGAACTCGACATGTCCATGATCCTCAAGTCCACCGTGGAGTAGGTCCCTAGATCTCCAACTCGCAACTACCGACATATCATCCCTATTCCGCCCTAATCCCTTGTGGAGAACTCACATACAAAGGCCCTCTCTGCGTCTCAACCTCCAAGCCTAACTCTCTCTCTATGGTCGTATCGCCCCAACCATGGAGTCCATATCCCGGTAAGCTTAAGTCCTGAGCATCTCTGCCTCGAATGTAACAACCCCCACCCCATTCTCGAATCTCCTAACCCGCCCAAGTCTACGGGCCACTGCACCTCATCAACAAATCAAGCTAGCTCAGAACCTGGGCCGCATAATCCATCACGCCATCGCCCTCGCTCACTGGGAACTCCCGAACCTTCACAATCTCCTCGAAAGTACTTACCCATGAACGCCCTCAACCCGACCATGTCATCGCCTATCTCTGGAAGGTCCCTTTGCCCCTTCCACCATACTTCGCTCTCAATTCCTCTAGTCGAACGCATCTAGTCGACCGTCGCTGAGGTAATCTCCCTAGCCTCTAACACCTTCTCTATCTGTGTAAACCAATGGTCTGCCACCATCTGATCTCCTCCCCCTGCGGAATGTTCTGATGATACTACGCTCGACCCTGGGAGGTTACTAGGACTACCGCTATTAGCATATGATAAGAGCCACGCAATACCTCCACAAAGACAAGAAAGCTTACAACGCCACCTGGTGGTGTTCCGACGGCATATCTCGACGCCCCACGTCCCGTCCCGTCCTCGACCAGCCATCATCTACATACCAAATGGCATGTCACAGCTTCAAGTATCTCTAAGGCATAAACACCTCCTCGAGATACTATTCATACACATAAATCAAGCAGATACACATTGTCCTTGTACTTCTTACAGTCATGCAAGGCAATCAATTCCACATTTAAAGCATTTTTATCAACAAAAATTTCATTTTTGAAAATTTTATTTTTCGAAAATTTTGTATCCTTTTATTTGATTTTTTTTTTTTTTTTCTCTTCAACCAAGCCAACCTTCCATCCCACTGTGTCACGATACATGCTGGTTGGTCAGGATACGCCTCTTATGCTCAAATGGGCAAAGAGTCTATCTCCGTATCTTCACCAAAAAAAAAAAAAAATTCGTTTTTCATTTCTTCCAATCACTGGAAAATACAAAATAAAAAATATACCTTTTTTTTTTTCCAAAATACTCAAATAAATTTATAAAAATTTATGTTATTCAATTTTCTTCAATTTTACAACTTGTAAAACCTTAGAAAACAATTATTTCTTCTACCTTGAAACCAACTAAAATTTATAAAATTTCTTTTATTTATTTGTCTTCACAATTTTTTTTTCTTTTTACCTGACCATGTTGTCCAAAAATTTATCAAAACCTCCTGATCTAACACCAACCAAATAAAATTTATTAAAATTTAATTTCATTTTTTTCTTTCTTTTTTTTTCACTTTGTTCCAATTCACACACTGTGAACTTCAAAAATTGTCCAACACACCTATGTGCTAATTACTAAGCACACAAACATTTCACAACACATAACATATCACAAACCATGTCATAAACATCATTAACATAACATACAACTCATGTTATACACGCAATCATGCATCAACACCATGCATGCAGTGTTCTATTCCCGTGATTTCCTAGGTAATCTCATACCTAAACCGAACATCAAACCACACAAGTGGTGATGGCTACCCAAACCCGAGCTCCCTAGGTATTCATATACCTAAGCCTCGATACTGGGGTCAGTGACGCCCAAATCCCCGGGTCCGCTGACCACCCACAACCCGCTGAAATACTGCGGAATGTCGGGTGACCCGACATCTCACGAAAACTGCGCCCCTTTGCACTGGGAGCTCTACCCCTTAGTACATAACCCGTCCTTAACACATCTAACTAATTACATAGGGTCCAAATGAGTAAATAATGGCCACTGGCCCCCGCATCATTACTCAACCAATATATCCCACCAAATACATATCTCATGGTTCAAGAGTTGATAATTCACTTTATGCAAACATATATCAAAATTTAGAATTTAATACATGTATACATAATGATAACTGAAGCCACAACCCACTTTCTTCTCAAACCCGCCTAGACGTAGTCGCTTCCCTCGTACGCTCCCACTAAAAAATATGTTCTCGACAGGATGAGCTAATGCTCAGTAGTGGAATCACCCTAAATGGGCTACTCTCCACCTAAGTGCATATGCAATGCTCCAATGAAAACAAACATTCAAGTAAATGCGTGATCCTACTTGAATGTCTACATGCTCAACTCATATCCCGAGTCCTCACCGACTCCCTCACACTCGACCGTCTAATCGTACGGTAAAACATTATTTTTAACAAAGAGATTATATTATTCGCGACCACCCTCCGACAGGCAATGGATCGACTGATGTTATATTTAGGCGGATCACCCTCCGAGATATATATCAATTGGACCGACCGACGATTGATATTTTATATCACTACCCCTCCGATGTATCAATCAGCCGACCGACGATTGATATTTTATATGGACTACCCTCCGATAATTATTATTTTTAGTCAACCCTCCGAAACCATTCTCTCAATAATCACCTCCTGCAGTCACTCCTATTGTTCTAGGGTGCCCCAACGCATATGGAATGCATGATGCCAATCTAAATACACCATATAACACAATGCGAATATATATAACATGATATACATTTGCTATTAATTTAATCACACAAACATGTTATGTAATTTCACAATCCATTACACCAAAAATTAGCTCACTGGGCTAATTATCCAACATGAGTAATTCCGATTTGAATCAATTAATTAACTAAACACATTATTTCACAAAATTATTTTGTGAACACTATTCTCTTGAACAATGATACCCTAGTTACTATTCGCGGCTCAGTGCCACATTACATTTTCCACACAATTCGCCATTTCAATTTCATACCATCAACACAAGATTTATTTCATAAATTTATGAAATAAACACCAAATGCCTCACAAATACTTAATCAGGTATTAGGTTCCATAAATTTCACCAATCAGCTGGTTCACTCTTAGGAACCCGACTTCATGGCCATTCCCGTACCGTGATACACATCAAAGCATCATTTGTTTCACAATTTCATAATTATTAACCCAAACAGCCCATAAACTGCTACGGGCTGCTCCATGGCTCCCGTGTGTTTCAATAATTCTGGTCCCAAGTTTTGGGACCGATCAAATCCTGGCCGTTCAAGGCCCCAATCCAACCGGGAACATTATAAAAACACTTAAAAAAGTGTAAAACCCAAGTAGGATAAATCCTCTACTCACGTAGTTTGTCAAAACTCCTTAAAACTGAGCCCACGCAGCTTCCTCGTCACAGAGCAGCCTTTTCTCTTACCGGCAGCTCCGACGGCCGATCGCCCGCAAATCTGTAGTGCTGTTTCTGATTCTCTCACTAGAAATGACAAAAATGGCTACTGGATCTTTCTCCCCCTTTCTCCTGCACGTTGCCTTTTCTTTTGTTTGAAGAAGACGGCCACTATTCCCAAATTTGTCCCATTATCATTTAATCAAATTCCAAAATGACTTTTTTGTCCCTTAGCTTGGATTTTTAACATTTGGCATTATCTCGGCCGTCCATTTCCATCATCTCTCTACCCATGCACCTTGTGTAACATGAGTACATGTTATATGTGACTTTTTTCACATCTGATTTTGTTTTCCGGCACCCGATACTCGATGCCTCGAAAAACGTGTAAATTCCGACTGTCTCGGAATTCCACAAAATTCGACGTGGTAGCTAGATTTTGCGAGACGATTTCAATCTACGAAACTGCTTTCACATCCGAGATCTAGAGAATAAATTTCGATTTGACCGAAATTACGATTTACCATTTTTCCAAAATTTGAATTTCTGCCCACAAATATACTTCCAACAATTCGATCCCAAGTTTTGGGATCGATCAAACAAAATTAACACCACGGCCCCAAATCAACCTGCATTGATTAAACACTTAAACAGGTAACCAAGTAGATAAAACCTCTACCTCATCACCTGAAAGTTTGTCGAAACTCCCCTCAAACCAGTGCCCACGCTAAGCCTTTCGCCGTGTGTGGAACCACTTCGGCTTCGCCCGAAGAAACCGACGGTCCGAAAGCCGAATCTTAGAAAGAGTTTCACACTCTCTAAAACCTCCATTTTTTAACTGCTCTTCTCCTCCCCACGCCCGTATTCGCCCCAAAAGTGGAGAAGAAGGCTCTTTTTGTCCCACACTTTGCCACATGTCCTCTCCTAATTAGGTGAGAGGATTTCTTATCCACTCAACCCAACCACCTTGACTTTTCTACCCAATGGCATCATGCCATGTGTCCACGTGGGCCCCACCTTGAGCTCAAGTTGGACCGAACTGCTTTTGACAATGTGGCACACCTGTGTCACCCAAAGTGGCTCCAAGTGTCCTACACGATACTCTGCTTCTCGAACGTGTAAATTCGAATCGCTCCTAATTTAAATCGATGTGGTGGCCTAGATTGCAGACGATTCCAACTGAAGTCCGCTTCACTCATCCGAGATCTAGAAAATTTTATATTTTTGTCTTAAATTACGACATTTTGTTCTTTTTCGTATAAAATTAGATTTTCTCGGGTTTCACAACCCTCCTCGAGGTGAATTGCCGGATAACGCTCCGAAACAATCACGGTCCTCATCCCGCGATCCGTTGACTCCACTCTCCAAACAATTCTTAGAAAATCTCCACTGATCCCTTTCACACACAATCGTTGCTTTGTTTTCATGTCACGACTACTCCTAATATTCCAGTGCGTTTCAGCGTATATGGGAATGCATATGATGCCAATCCCAACAAACTCATGCTAATATATAAAATATGTATATACAAGCATAATTAATCCACATAAATCATGTTATATGCAAATTCACAATCAATAAACACCAAAATTAGCTCACTGGGCTAATTAACAAACACAAACACCATTTTAAACTCTGTCACTAACATCATAAAAATCACACCAAAAATCATGTTATTATTCACGCGGAATGCTGAAACCCTGGGCTGGCACCGCCACGGCCACAACAATGGGGATTTTTTCCACTCGGTTCAAATGTTTTGAGACCTAAAACATGACTAATCCGGGGCCTCGTAACATCCCTTAACCATTTATACTGGGCTCTAAATTTCCAGCACAACACAAGTAGAAATATCCTTACCTCGAGCTGTCTGGACTCCACCAAATTAGTGTTCACGCCGTAGCCCTCACACAGATCAACTTTGCTTCTTCTACCGGTTTAACCGACGGTTCGAACTGCCGCAAATCCAGAGAGAAGGCACACACTCTCTCTCTAGAAATTCAAAAACCCAGCTACTGCACCTTCTGCCGATTTGTTCTCCAAATGAAGACGATGAACACTATTGCTATTTTGTCTCATTCTTATTAACATTTCTCATAATTCCCATCGTCCCTTTTTCTTGATTTTTTGACACATGGCTTAATCCAAGCCATCCATTTCCATCATATCTCTAATCTTGCAACATGTGTCACAAGAGTACATGTAGTAGGTGACTTTGTCGCACTGGCCACGTCTCTCAAACCCATTTTACTACACCCGATACCCGATGCCTGAAAACGGAAATTCGAATCGCCCTGAATCACAAATTCGACATGGTAGCTAGATTTCGTGAGACGATTCCAATGGTGAAGTCCGTTTCGTCATCCGAGATCAAGAAAAATTTCAGGTTTTGACCGAAATTACCGTTTTACCCATTTTTAGAAAATTGGAATTTTCTCGGGTCTTACAGTATTTCTATCTTTATCTTCTATTTCACTTTCACTTATTTGACTCGCTCTTTTACTGTTTCTATGAAACGTTGGAAAATCCAAGATTTTTTAAGGAAGGGTAAAGCAGTAATTTCGATCAGAAAACCGAAATGTTTCTAGATCTCGGATGACGAAACGAACTTCTCCGTTGAAATCGTCTCGCGAAATCTAGCTACCACGTCGAATCCCCCACACCTTGAGGTAGCCGGATTTCACGCTTTTCGGCACATCGGGAGAGCCTGATGACACATGGTGTGGTTACAGATGCCACACTTAAGACTCTAAGAGCGACACTTGGCAAAGCCACGCTACTCACTTAGCGACAGCCACAATGAGCCATGGAGCGCGATGTCATAAAAGTGGTCAGCGAATAAAAGAAATAAGAAAATCGATGGCCACACACACGGTGCCAGAAACGGGGGAGGAAATTGCCTCCTTAATCCACATACCTGGCCAATAATGATTCAAAATGGGAGAGAAAAGGCAAAAGGAGAAGAGAAAATGAAAGGGAAATGAGATGAGAAAAGAGAAAAATAAAATAAAAGAAAAAAAGGAAAGAAAAGAAGGAAAAGAGGAAGGAAAACAAAAAGAAAGAAAAAGAGTTCGTAGAGAGAAGAGAAGGGAAAAGGAGAAAGGAGGAAAGGGAAAGGGAAGATTTTGGCTTTCTAAGCAAATGGGGTTCGACAAACCGAAGATAAAGCTGGTGCACGCAGCTTAATTCACGCAGGATTGAAAAAGTCGGGAGTTTCGGCCAAACTCCAAAAAGGTAGAGAATTTTCCAACGTTTATTTTTACCTTAAAGGCTATGTAAATGGTGTTGGCTGTTTCAGGGGGTCGTATTAGTCGGTGATTTGGGCCTCAAGACACTGCTGTTACGCTACGATGGGACTAAATCGTGGGAATTTCATGGTATTTTTTCGAACAACCGAGACCCGGGTTTTGAAGGCCTAGATCCAATCGGTTTTTGGTTTAGGATCAGCTGGAAAATGCATGTTAGACGGTTGTGGCCGGCCAATCGCTCATGATCGGCTTGAGGTGGGTTTTGATTCCGCGAGGTGCCGTCCGCCCCTTCAACTCAGATCGTGCTTCGCTGATAACTTAGTCATCACTTATCTGAATTGAGTGATTCAAAATTCTGGGTAAAATAGAATTATAGGAGAACATATCTCCTTGAAATAGGTATATCCAAATTCGGAACCCTTTAGGCTCATAAATTCATCCAAAGTGGAGCAACACGCTATGGTGTGTGCGCCACCGTGAAATGCCACTGTAAGACCTCAAACTTCGAAGGTCATATAACTTTTTCGTCCGACCCGCTTTAAAAAAGTTCTTGGACTCTATGAAAATCCCATTGAGTAAAGATTCCATCCATATACCTGTGGAGGTCAGTGGGAGGTGGGGCTGGCCGGCTAGGGCTGATTGGTTAGGGCTGGTCGGGTAGGGCTGGCTACTCATGTAAGACCTCCAACTTCGGAGGGTCATAGCTTTTTCATCCGAACTTTGTTTCGGGTGTTCTTAGACTCTATGGAAATTCCATTGAGTCAAGATTTCATCCATGTGCCTTTGGAGGGTATTAGGAGATCACAACCTTGCTGAAAACTCAGCTTTGCACCGCGTGCGTGTTTCTGAAGTTGTGTCGATGTAAATGGGTTTCGAATGATGACCATTGCAGATGGAATGTTGTAGGCTATTGTATCGGTAGGAATTGTCATGAGTTAGCTTCCAAGGAAGCAAGAACATGATATTCGGCTTAGTCATGGAATGATGTATGACGATGGGAACCAACCGGTTCATGCTGTGAAGGACCGCAGGTACCTTGTTGGACGGGTCTAAGATTAGACTCAGTGTTATGGCTTATGTGAATAACTTGCTGTGTGAAAAGTATCATGTAAGTATATGCTATTTGAGGTATTAACATGGATTGCATAGATGTAAATTATATGTAAAAATTATAACTATCCATGGTGTATTAATGTTCATGTGTGGAATTTATATATAAGATGTAATACGAAGAAAAACGCATCAAGCATCATGCATTTCATATGCACTGGCCACATCGCCGAATGGTCCTGGTACATGGTATCGGTGTATTCACCGTGTCAGAATGGGTCGTGGAGGAACCGAAAATGGGACAAAGTCCAAGGTTGATTCGCTAAGTGTAAATTGATCAAATGATAAATTACATGTTTCGGGCGGAGTAAGTCAGTAGATCCCCCCCTCAAGGTGAAAGACCCAAATGCTATTCACGGCTAGACATGATTCCTAAGTGATGTAAGTTCGCGAATGTTGAAAGGCGTGTGGCGTTCACTAAAGAAAACTGTTAGAAAATACGTGGGCCTACAAAAGAAAAAATCATGATTTGATAAATTAATATCGAGGGTTCAATGGGTTTAGCCATCGGGTTAAACGCATCGATGACTGGCTTTTCACACTCGCATTCTAGTGAGGGAGCCTGACTCAAAGCCAGGAGCATGAGGGGTCGATCTCATGCATGACACCTTGAACATTTCATATAATGTCGCATAAATCAGATGAAATGTGATCGATGTTTACGCATGTCATCGACGCATTTTCGCGGGAGTAACCCGTAGGAGATTATCACTATTCAAAGCCTTGCTCACCCCGTCGTGGGACCCCCTTTCGTGTACAGTCCAATGCAAGTGATTTCACCCGCATATGGGATGAGAGCTCTGATATAGTCTATGTATACTGTTGTATAAAAGAATCAGAATGGATCTATTATCAAATAGTTCATCATATATTTTTGTATATTTGTGAATTAAATATACAGGAATAGGTCTCAATATATTGAGACAAATGAGTGTGATATTGGGACACCAGATATCCACAGGTTTCCGCAGGTTGACAAGTTGTCAACTAGACCCCCGGGATAGGGGTGTCACAATTTCTTCTTCTATTACTTGTTTTCATTCTTTTATTTTTATTTTTGTTTCTAATTCTAAGTATTGTTCTAATAACTTTTCATCTATACTTCCTTTTTCTGTCTTCCTTTTTTATTGTCCTTTCAGGATATTTTTTAAATATTATTTGTTCTACTATTTTCACAGTAGTTCCTCTAATGTATTTTGAGTCTTTTCCTATACTTATAAGAGTATTTTGTTGTATTTCTATATTTATCATTCTATTTTCTAATTTGTTTAACTTTTCTTCGATTTTTTCCATCTTATTATCTATTCTTTTTACAGCCTTCAATATTTCTTCTATTAATATTTCTATTTTTCTAGATTCCATGTTATTTTATTTTTATATAGCTTGGACCGTATCTAAGGGGATCCAATATATGATTTCTTTATTGGTTTGATTCTTTCTATCACAAATTTTCTTCATTCTTTATTTAATCCATATTCTTTGATCTTTATTTTATCTTTTAGAGACAAATTTCCTATTTCTCTTTTTATCAGATTTTTAATGATTTTTTTATGGTTCTCCATTTTTACTATGTTTTATTTTTTCTATTGTTTTCTGTATTTTACTTGGATCTATGTCTATTTTTATTGATAAGTATTCATTATAATTTTCTATCTTAACTTTTTATAATATTTCTTCTTTCATTTCTTGTGGGAGATCTAATTATATAATTGTCATTGATTCTTATAAAGATATTTGAAGCTTAGAGATATATAATGTTTTGAATATCCAATCATTTGTCAAGAATTCTAATTTATAATAAGTTATAAATTCTGTTATTATAATCTCATTGGGAGCATAATCATTATGTTGTTTTATTATTTTCATTATTTCAAAAGCCTTAATACAAAAGTTCATATAATTATCATGTTATATCCGGGTTTTGGGTTTTTTGTTACATTTTAGTCTTAAAGACTTTTTTTTTTTTACTTAGATTTTATTATTTTGATAACTTTATTATCACAACTTTGATTTGGATTTCTTTACTATTGGTACAATGTTACTATTACACCCACTTTCATTTATTACATTATGAACTTCATTCTTTCCTATAACTTGAGACTTCTTCAAAGAACACGTTTTGTTATAGCCAGGGATGGAAATTTCACGATATATCGTCGATATTTCGGGTGTCAAGTCTTTCCAACACGATATCAGCAAACGAAAGTCGAATGAAGAAAATATCAAAAAATATCGGTCAATATCGACGATATATTGGTTATTTACCGATATATAGAACACAATATCGGATACAAACAGCGCGTGGAACAAATTCAACAATATCGGCCAGAATTGTTGGACACGTGGAAGGCTGAGATTTCGTCTAAAAAATTCAAAATCTCCAACAGCTACCTGCGAATCTGACAGCCAAAGTTCAATCCCTGTTGATCCAACGGCCAGATTTCAATCTCTTTTATTCCAACGGCTATATTTTTTATCTGACGATGGATTTTGAATATTTGACTTGATCTAAAGGCCAGAATTGATTTATAACGGCTAGATCAAGATCTAACAGTCAGATTTGATTCAAAATCAAATCCAACGGCCATAATTCATTTTTAAAGGGTTTTTTTACCAAAAAAACGGCTAGTTTGACTCCGAAAAATCTATAAATAGCCCTAAAATCACTAGGTTTTATATCAAACTCATCTATTCTCTCTCAAACACCCTTGATTTGTGCAAGCTCGAGACAATATTTTGTCACTTTCATGCTCAAGTT
Organism: Tetrastigma voinierianum; assembly: GCA_016808115.1. Taxonomy (NCBI): domain Eukaryota; kingdom Viridiplantae; phylum Streptophyta; class Magnoliopsida; order Vitales; family Vitaceae; genus Tetrastigma; species Tetrastigma voinierianum. The sequence continues at coordinate 500,583 of JAEQBH010000387.1, forward strand.
CCATTCAATACATAATTGTGCAACCAAGGTATGTTTCATTAATTTTTTTTTTTTTTTTACATTTGTAGATTAAAATTGTTTATATTTAGGTTAAGATTTAATTTTAGTTTATATTTAGATTAAGATTAATTTAAGTCTATATTTAGATTAAGATCATAAATATGAAATATGAACATATATTTTGTATATTTTATGTTAATTAATGTAAAAACACATTTTCTTTAACTCATGTTATCATAACTCTTATATTTAGATTGAGATTAAGGAATATGAAATATAAAAATTTGTTAATTAATGTATGAAATATGAATTATATATTATGTATATTTAGATATTTAATATAACTTTAGACTTAGATTACGATTGGTATGAATATGAAATATAATAAATTGTTAATTAATGTAAGTATTTTTAACTTACAATACTAATGCAAGTTTATATTTAGATTGCGACATGAATATGAAATATAAAAATTTGTTAATTATTGCATGAAATAAGGAACATATATTATGTATATTTAGATATTTAATAGAATCCTTAGACTTAGATTACGATTAGAATATGAAATATAATAAATTGTTAATTAATGTAAAAACACATTTTCTTTTAACTTATGATAATTAATGCAACTTTATATTTAGATTGAGATTATGAATATGAAACATAAAAATTTGTTAATTAATGTATGAAATATGAATATATATTATGTATATTTAGATATTTAATATAACTTTAGACTTAAATTATGATTATGAATATGAAATATACTAAATTGTTAATTAATGTAATATGAATTTATGCAACTTTATATTTAGATTGAGATTATGAAAATGAATTGATTACAATTATTGAAGTTTATAGGATGGATAGTGGAAGTGGAAGCAATACTGGAGATCGTGATCCCGCTGGGAAATATCAGACACCTATCGGGGCGAATGTAAATGGCACCATATGCACTTTGCGGGTATGGTGATTAAAAGTAGCTGAATTACTCGGTTTAAATTTTACTTATCACATACAGATCCCCACTCAAATAGCAAGAAGTGTCCTAATGTGCCTCCCGAAGTTAAAAAAGAAATGAGACAACTTTTGGTTGAAATGAATAAAGCCAAAGTGAAGAAAGCTGCAAATATTGAAGAAATTTGAGCTGAACTGCGAAGCACAATGGGTGGTAGCCATAGACATCTCTTTGATGATGGTGATAATGATGATGAGGAAAATGAGGAGGAAGATGATGATATCTATATATATCCAACTGACATGAACCCTGACGAGCGAGCTAACTATCGAGCAGCATGTCATGCATCCAAAGCTAGTGAATGGAATCGACAACAAGAAGAAGGGTTTATGAGAGGCAAAAGAAAAATTGGCAAATCTTATAACATAAATTCATTATTATAGTATAAACGGATTTACAAACATTTCTAATATATATAATTGCAATAGGTGAGCCTTCACAATCACATTCGACTGATCCAGTAAGGCGCATGCAAAGATCCTGAAGTGTGAGATTGGTCTGATCCATCACCACCTTCGTCTATCATTATACAAATCTTCTAAGCAAAGAAGACAAAAGAGTATTAAAATCTTTAAAGAGGTGTAATCAAAGAAATGATGGGACGATTAATCGCAAATTCTTCATATAAGGAGAGAGTGTCGAGACCTCATAAAGTAGACTCTCACCACTCAAACATGATTGTTGGTGCACAACAAGCTGGTATATGAAAATCAGTTTTCAATTTCTAATAACATTATTATCTTACATTATAGTTGCAAACCATATAATTATTTACTTTAACTTGTAGGCATGGGAATAAAGCCACCCTCTCCATATGAAATCAAAAACAAATATTTAGATATGGAGTATAAAGACATGGAAGATTATGTGAATCTCCAAAGGGAGAAATGGAAGACCTATGGGTACACAAATATGTGTACGATGGATGGACTAAATTCCACGAAATTAAGCACTACACTTCATGGTATAATAAAGGAATCATAATTTTTTTTAAGCTTGTTGATGCATCGGATAATATCAACCACAACAAATACATTTATGGTTTGTCGAAGGACGTGATAAAGGAAGTTGGCGAAGCAAATGTTGTGCAAATTGTTACAGACAATGGACAAACATTTGTGAAGGTTGAGAAATTGTTAATGAAGAAGTACAATTTATATTGGACTCCATGTGCAGCAGCACATTGCATCGACCTTATGTTTAAAGATATTGGTAAACGAGAAAGTGTTTTCGACTTGATTACCAATGCACGAAAGATCACTAACTTCATCTACAATCATGGTTGGTTGCTTGCAACAATGAGAAAGGCCAGGTGGAGATATCGTGCGGGTCTGTGGGCAATAAGATTTGCGACAAATTACATCGCCTTAACAAGTCTTCTAAAAAAGAGAGTTGATTTGAAGAAGATCTTTATTAGTGATGAATGGGCTTCTCACAAGCCACGGCAACCAGAGGACCCCGAGGTCAAGGACTCATGTTTAATCATCCATACTGGGAGAAGGTCTCTAACCCAGTGTCATATGAGGCACTATATATTAGCTTCTTCGCATTATTGATTCAAATCGTCCTAACAATGCCATTTGTGTATGAGTTGATTCGAGTGATGAAGCAAAATTTACATGCACTCAAAGCTAAAGAATGGGTCAAAAAAATCATCGCAGATCGTTGGGATAAAACCCTCAAACATCCTCTTCATACAGCAGGTAACTATTCAATATCATAATCACTTTTAATGCATATTATTTTCCTTTTATCACATACTAATTCTAAATCACTTTGTAGCATATTATCTTAATCCCATATTTCAATATAGACCGAGTTAAGAAGGGACTCAGCTTACCCAAGATGTTCATGAAGTATTTGGAAAATTATCTTCTACTGTATTGTAGTCTTCGTAATATTGGAAATCGTACATCGAATATACTATATTTCTAATTAATTGATTCAATTTATTTTTGGTTACACTTTCTACACATATATTGATTTGACAAGCTCATTTTGAATTCATGCCTTATAATGTTTCGAGATGCCAAAAGGATCTTGTATGATCAAGCAAAGAATAGCACAAGAGATTTAATGGTTCCTGGTGAGTGTTGTTTCTCATTAAAAGTTTAAAAGTAAAGTCCATTACCATGTTATTATTAGATTTTGAATGTTAGTAATTTTTATTACAACTGAATGGTGGTTTATGTATGTAAACCAAGCTCCCACATTAAGGAATTTGGCCCCTTAAGTTCTTTCCCAAACTACATCATCTTCAAAGATGAGAGAAATCGCACATTTGCTTTTAATCCATACAAACAAAGAAATCTGGCAATTTTTACTCTTGGCTCAAACAATTAGTTTTTTGTTACTACAACATGAAACTAAAGATACGAGATATGCAAGCAGGGACCGATAAAGTTGCTGAAAAATATTACCTTGATTTACTCAACATGTAAAACCCAGGAAAAATTTAATTTTTCTAAAAAAATGGCAAAAAAAAGTAAAATTAATGAAATGGTTCAGGGAATCTTGGAAAATTTTCAAAATCTTGGATGACAAAACGGACTTCACCATTGGATTCATCTCGCGAAATCTAGTTACCTGTAAAATTTTCGTCAATTCGAGATTACCGAATTTTCACGCTTTTCAGTGGTGACCCGTGTCTCTATGGACTCTAAAAACGATTTGGGCAGTAAATCTTTGGAAGTTGGGTAATAATTTAAAGAAATTTTGTATAAGATAATTTGAACTTGAATCGGAATGAAATAAATTGTTTCAAAGCAAAAATGGACCCGAGCAAGGGGGGATACGTGGCAAGACGTGAGCCACATATCTTGTAGCACCCTTCCTGGCCCGACCATCAAGGATCCTAACTCTGGCCCGGATGCTCAGTTAATTTCTTTTTATTTACCTTTTATTAAATTCTTTTTCAAAATGTCGCGACCAATCCCCACCTAAACCTCGAAAGGCGATCCGAACTGTGAGCCCAATTTACTCCACTATTTTCATTTATCTTATTTTACGCTATTTCGCTTTAGGGTTTTCACTTACGCTTAAGCATTCAAATGGTAGACCCATAAACATTTACTCTTTATACAATTCGCTTACAAATGGACGTGATTTCTGCTCTTGCATAAAATGATACACAAAATTGGGTTCAAAGTTTAACTCTTTTGTTTGCAAATATCACATGTCTAAAAGAAATGATATGCATATGACGGGTATATACTTATACGCCGCAACTTTCTATGACTTTGCGCTCTTGATCTTGCCTTCTTTCATGTTTACCTGAAACTCCCAAGATAGATAAATTACACACCAAGCATTTCATGCTTAGCGGTTCTATACAGCTCTATTCCAATTTTCAGTTTAACATGACTGCATTTATCATAAAACCATGCCTTTTATCTCAAATTAAACTCATGCTTATTCACTCTCGCATGCTTTCACCTTACAAATCATTGATCATATCAAAATATGCATTTTCACATGCTTTCAATTTACTTAAATCAAATCATGAGATTCAAACATATACTCCCAAGGATGTATTTAGTTTACAAATCCCATTTTACACTCATCAAGTTGTTACTTCACTTGTCTATACACTACATTCATGACGGATTCCATTCGGTGAATCCCGTCCTTTTTATCATTCGGTAATGTGCTTACACATTTAACAATTTCGGTCTCCTAATGATGGTGCATCCCGCCAAGTGGGACATTTCTTTAATGTCAGTCACCATCATGACGGATGCCAATTGGTGCATCCCGCCAAGTGGGACATTGGAAAATTTCGGGTTGCCTTCATGACGGATTTAGTTGGTGAATCCCACCATGTTGGTCGTTCGATATATCGATTCAATTCAAGATGTCAATTCTTGACCAATTCGTTTGCAACTCAATTAATCACTCACATGCAATTAATTGTCAAACATTTCAAATACCACAATTTCAAATCCATATGCACTTTCGTAATATCATTTCAAAGATATACTCATTCAATATAATCATTTCAGATTTATTTGGTATTCTACCAAAACACTTGAAATAAGAATGTAGGGTCGCTGAACAAACCGCTTATCACTGCTTTCCTTCCCTTCGATCTCGGTCCTAGGTTAGGCGATCCTCACCCGTCCCTACCAATAATACCACGCCACCGTTATGGATAAACAATTATTATACATTTTAGCTGAACGACAAATTTATTCACCCAAGCAAGTTAAGACACTAAGTCGCCTCTTAAAGACCGAACTCGTCGAGGTGAAGCGAAGCTTCGCTAGGCGACAAGGTACGGTACGTTTTTCATTTTGTTTTATCCTTATTTGAACCCTCATTAATCATTTATTAAGGTCCTTAAATTATCGGTGTACAAATACGAGACTTTCAGAACAAAAATCTAAAATTTTCTCTCGCTGGAACAAGGTTCACGCCGCAAGATAAGGTGTACTCGAGGGGTGCCATTCGCACTCTACCGGGTGGTGAGGCATCCCACGCTGCGATGTAGGGGCCTGATGCCCAGATTTCCAACTTTCTCCTTTTAGCGATTTTTCTTCAAAAATCACTCAAAATCTCAAAACAAAACATGGGAAACTCTAGAAATCACTCCCAATAACATCCTAAACCAACTATGAGCAAAACCCATGGATGGATTAGGGTTTTTCTAACCCAAACATCATTTAAAGAAATCTAGGGTTTGGTTCTTACCTTTAATCCCTTTGAATCTTCTTCACCCAAGATGCTTGATCGCTTGGGAACCATAAATGAGGATGATCTCCCACCAAAATCACTCCTTCTTTGCAAAACCCTAGTTTTCTCCTCTCACTCTCTTCTCCAAAACGTTTTTGGCACCAAATGAGCATTTTAAGACCACATTTGGTCTTATTTCCCTATTTAAGTGTGAGGCCATGTTTGGCTTACACACAAATTCCATTTCTCATTTTTCTCCTTTTTGGTCTTAATTTCACTTTCATTTATCATTTAATTCACTTTAGCATTTAAGTTTATTCTATTCTTGACCCTTAGGTCCTTATTTTCCAAAAATTCCAAATTTGCCCTTTTTCACTTGGGTTTATTTCCGGGTTCAAATCAATTTCTTATTTTATCATATAATATTTAATCATATACTATTCTTTCAATATTTTACATTTTATCGCTTTTCCGAAACCCAAGTTTGGCTCAATTCATACCCGGAATATATAATAAAATTATTATAAAAATTCTAGAGTATTTTTGGGGCGTTACATATCCAAAGTATAAAAGGAGAAAAAAATCTCATTTGGAGGGGATCTCCTATTTTTGGTGTTGGAGAAAAACGTTAGAGGTAGAGAAAGAGAGGGAGAGAAAAGAAAAATAAAAAAATGGAAACTTCTCTCTTCGATCCACTGAGTTTCGTCGGTCGGAATTCATCAGGCCAAGAACGAAAGTTTATCTACTCGACGAGGGCTACATGTGGGTACCGAAAACACGGGATTTTTCCGAGGATTCAAGAGAGGATTTCGGGAAATCAAAGGTTTCGAGTTTAGGAAGTGCACGCAGGACTTCCTAGAGTTTCTTCTACACTTCAAGAGGTAGGGATTCTTCCTACTTTGGTTTATTTTCCATTATAGGGGCTGTTTGGTTGAGTTTTAATTCCCTAAAGGGCTGTTTGGCCATTTTTCCTAAGGGGTTGTTTGGAAAATTAATGGGTTATGGGAATAGTGCCATGTTTTGACCCTATATGATGTCTAGTTTTTGGGGCTGATTTTTGGTTAGAAAAAGGGAGAATTTGGACTAGTATCCTTCAAGGAAATTCTATCCCTATCCGGGTAACTCACGCTAAAGCTAATCATCCAAATTGGACCCCATAACCTCAAGTTGCGAACCGCTCCGGATCGCTACAAGTTACCTGCTTTCTACGAATCTAATTGCCTAGATTTTGGACTGATTTTAGGTTGGGAAAGTGAGAATTTGGGCTATCCTTCAAGTAAATTGTATCCTATTTGAGAACTTGATGTTAAGCTTTTGAATCACCCAACCTAATTTATAACTCGCTATGGTCCGCTTCCTGACTGCATGCCTTAGTTGTTTAATCCGCTTGTGTCCGCTTTTTCGATTGTTAGGACTAATTTCTGAACTGAAATAACTACATGCTGGCTTATTACGCTTGCTTCGGGGGATATTATGTGACTTGTTTGTGTGTGTCATTACTTGATTAAGAGTGACATGTTTGGATGTCAATATGTTGGTATGTGATGAATTGGTGTGTGCAATGGCCATGATATGGTTTGAGCCAGGAGCGTGCCAATTACTTGACAAATGTAGTGACCTGCTCGGGATGTCAATACGAGTACTCTAATGGATTGACATGTGATGTATTTGTGTATGAATAAGGCCATTGCATAGTTTGTCTGTTAGCTATTTGTGGACATGTTATGTCACATCTTGGCCCAGAGGATAATGTAAGTCATTGCTTGATTGGTGATGGTTTGTGGATGTCAATGTATGTGTGCATAAATATGTTGACATGACTTGTGTGATTTATTTGTAAATTGTATGTTAATTGATATAATTGTCCAAATGAAGCATGAGTAGAGTTGTCCATATAGCACCCATCATATATGTGACATGATATATAAATAGGAAATGGCATATTGCTTTACTCTGTGCACCTGACACGCATGAAATGGTCAGCAGGTGCATGGTTTTAAATCATTTATCACTTGGTAATGGGTAGGATTCTGAGATATCTAGGATTACGTCTCATAGAGTTCCACTGCTTTGGCTAATATGAAGGAAAATACGTGTGTTGGGTAAAAATGTCAAAAAAAGGGGGTGCGCACGTCATTTAGCTGCGGTCGACATGATCACTAGCTAAGAAAGCCCATAAAATGTCAAAATGGCAGGAATGCTCCGGTTTAGGGTGCGCTTGGACATGATCACTGCTATGAAAGCCCGTAAAAATGTAGAAAAGGTGTGCGGCGTCTTGCGATGAGAAACCGAAAATCTGTGGCCCACAAATGTATAAACACACGGGATTTTGATAAATAAAATGGGTTTTGGTTATAAAACAAAAACCTTTTGGTTTGGAAAAATGGTCATTAATGGAACATAAATGACGGTTTTCACCCTTAACATATGCATGTGTGAGGGAATCGCTGATGACTCGAGACATGGGATAGGGTGAGTCACATTCTCATCCATGGCATGTAGACATTTGAGTATGAATGTGTATGTTTTTACTTAAATGTGTGAAATGGCATTGCATGTGCACTTAGGTGGGGAGTAGCCCTTGTAATAATTATTCTCTATCAGTACTGCCTGGCCGTGGGACCCCTTTAGGTACAGGAGTGTGCAGGAGACTAAGACTCACTGAAAGATATGATTTGAAGGAAGCCAAGATGTGGCTTCGATAATATTTTTGTAATCTATATTAGAACAAGCTAGTTTTAATATATGTTCTATATAAGAGTGTTGTATTTAACTCTTATGGACTATTGTGATATAGTCAGACATTGGGATATGGACAGATGGACCAAAGGGTCATTACTACTTTGTTGAGACTCGATGGGCTATGGTTATGGCCAGAAAGGTCCAAGTCAGATGTCGGGTGAGCTTCCCGAACAAAGGAGACCATGTCCGATTTTTTGTGAAAATATGGATCCTGATAAATGGGACACAATAGTGTAGTACTCCAAGCTACCGTAAATCCAATGTGAATTCCACTGTCGATGGGTTGTCAACGGAACCCCTGTGGTTTTAAGGTGTCACACCCATTACTCACCGAGTTTGGTGAAGAAGAGGATAAATCAACATTCTAATGGGTTAGACCTCCATTTAGACGATGAAAATGGAACTCGGATCCACGATTCATCGCGACATGTTCGAGAAGCAAAGTGTCGATATTGAGCGGGTTTTATCTCGAAGAAGTTCATAGTGAAAGTTCTTAAACATCTGAGACTCATTTCAACCCGTTGTCACTCAATCCTCTTTGATTCATGTCAATTAATATAGTAGTAGACCTAGTTTTGCTGGTAATTCTACTACAGGCTATAATGGCTCAAAAGGAGAGGGGACCAATGATGGTAATGATACTGGAAATGATGGTGGGGATAATGCAGATCGACAACAAAGTAAATATCCATTGAGTCCATTCACTAGTGAAGATGATTTCTGATAGGCCGAAAGCGTGATGTGTAGAATGTGTAGGCCTATGTACGTAAGTGCACGCGTCGTATCAAGTAATATAGTGTACCTAAGTACGAATATCGATCCACGAGGAGAAGTGTGTTGACTACTAAAATTGTTCTTATAATATTATCTGGACTTAAACTCTGAATTTCTATTTAACTAACGTGTGTGATTAAAAATGAAAGCAATTTGAATTGGGAATTTACTCTAATGGGTGGAGACTAGGGATTTGTCTTCTCGTGACGCCTCCAAAATACCCTAGAATTTTATAATAAAATTTTATTATATATTCCCGTATAATCGGGGTCAACTGGATATTTTTCTCTGGAATTGTTAGATGAATGATTAATTGATTATTGAATCCGTAATAAACCCAAGAAAAGGGAAAATATGGAATTGAAACGGGGACCTAAGGGTCAATTGTAAGTAAGTTTATATATTTAAGTGAAATTAGGAGAAATAAATGAGTAAGGGGAAAAATAATAGGAGACTTAAATGAAGAATAATAGAGAAATGGAGGGACCTAAATATAAAAGGAAATAAAGAAAAAAATCAAGGAAAGGACATGTGGCATGGGGAGTGGTAGGAAGTTTCCTTTTAAAATACGATGAGTGATCCATAAGAAAAGGAAAACAAGAGAAAAGTGAAGATATTTTAGAGTGAGAGCAAGCTCCTACTCTCTCCAGATTAAACGATCTAATTCATAGGTCCTAGCTAAGCAAGAGGAAAAGTCCTTCCGTGACAAGAGCTGCAAATAGAGACCTGAATCGGGGAGTTTTGACAAACTCCAAGAGGTAGGCCTTCCCCTACTTTGGTCATTCTACCCTAAGTCACACATTGTGGTAAGGCGCATTAGCCGGACCTTAGAGCTGATTCGGGGTAAGAAATGTAAAGAGAATCTGGTAGTTCCTTCTGGTAGGTTGTAGCCACATCAATGAACTTGATGTTAGGCCTTTTAATTCTCGATTTGGACCTCTGTAGACCAAGTTATGGTCATTTTACCGAGGTCGTCTCAGCTAGATCTGGTCGGGTCAACTAGCCGGACCTTAGAATGGGCTTTTGGATCAGAAATAAAGGGAATTTGGAAGTAAGTCCTTCTAGGAAATTGTAGCCACATCAATGAACTTGATATTAGGATTTTGAATTTCTCAATTCAGACCCCTGTAGACCAAGTTATGGTCTTTACTCGAATAGTCAAACCCAAGTAGAGGTAAGCCATAGAGAATGCCCAGCCAGAGGTCGGCCAGACCTTCATGCGCCAGCCGCGCGGCACTCATGCGCCGATCAGCAGATTCCTCGGCAGAGGTCACACACTTCATGCGCCAGGTCAGCACACCATGCAGCAGATAATGTTACAGATTCGCCCTCAGAGTCACTGTCCAGCCTGTGTCAACCCTGTCGTGATTTGACTACGTATGACCTCCAACTTCGAAGGTCATAACTTCTTCGTCCGAACTCCTGCCGGTGTTCTCGACTCTATGGAAAGCCCATTGAGTCAAGAATCCACGATATGCTTGAGGAGGATATTATATGTCAGGACCAAGGTGTGTTAGATCGAGCCTGTCCAGGCCAGGTCAGCTCACCGCTCAGGTCACCACCCCGGTTGACCACGACGACCTCCAACTAAGGCCATAATTCTCTCGCTCAACCCGATTTGGGTGTTCTGCACCTCTATGGAAAGCCCATTGAGTCAAGAATACATTCATATGCCTGAGGAGGATAGGAAGATGTTTGACTGAGGTGAGCAGGATCGAGCTCGTCCAAGTCAGGTCAGCTCATCGACAGAATTTGATCACAGATGCACCTCCAACTTCGGCCATAACTCCTTCGTCCGAACTCCGATTCTGGTGTTCTTTGACTCTATGGAAAGCCCATTGAGTCAAGAATCCATATATATATATATATCCTATTGAAATGTGAACTCATATTAAACTCCAAAAATCAATCCTAGCCAAAACTACTAGTACACATGAATAATATCGTTTTAATGGTTTTGAACAGGTGGACTCCACGAGGAGGAAAGCCAACCGGTGATCGAGATTCCAAGGATTGGAATCAAAGTGCAAAGATTTTTGGTTTGTTCCCACCGACTCTATTCGTTTCAAGTTTTTAATGCTTGTTCTAAAAGCATATTGGAATTGATTTAATTGATTTGAGAAAGTGATTGGCTGCATGATTATTGAAAACTGTTTATACAAGGGTACATATTGTACTATATTTTGCTATAAAGGATTTGAACGCCTTATTAGAATGTTAACCGCTTAGTTCTCAGATAAGGATGGGGATTGGTATACCAATAGGGTCAAATAGCCAGCATCGCGAACTATCAGATTGGATGTCACCCGACCGCCAGCTCAACGGACCAGACATTCCAGAGTGTTCACTATTTGATTGTTTATAACCGGTCACAGCCTACCGACCGGCACGGTTATAAAACCATTTGATACCGCATGCAGCCCTGGACCGTGTTTGGTGGACTCGATATCCTCGTATATCGAAGACATGGTTAAATTCGTTAAGGCATAACCGAATTTATTCGAGATAACTGAATTGATTTGCATAATTGGAATTGATTTTGTAATAACCGACCGATTCGCATAATCGAATTGATCTCGCATTAAATCGAATTGAATTTCGAATCGACTTGAATTGCGTAATCGAATCGAATTTGTGAGCATAATTGAATTGATTCAGATCGTAAAATAAGGAATATGAGTGTATTGGATGATCAATGAACCATGACTAATTGTATATAAACAAGATATTATCGTATTTATATTGATCATTCATACGATTTGGAAAGTTTTAATTGTTAAATTGTAAGTAATGTGATTTAAACCTAAATCGAGGAATGGATTTTAGAGTAGAACCACTAAGCATGAAAATGCTTAGCGTATTGTTTACCAACACACCCAGAAGGATAGATAGTGATCGAAAGTGCACTCCAAGATCTTGAGGAGCGCCGAGTCATAAAGAAGGAAATGAGTATGCTCTCGACATGTGCATTCATTCCATGTTTTTTCGATATTGATATTTTGTAAAACAATTTGAACTCGAACATCTATTTTGTAAATCAATTTGAAAGGCTTGAATGCTCTCATTGTAAATGTATTTTGTTGTGTTAAATGTTTACGGGTTTGCCCAATTGTATCGCCCGCAAAGATATGATTTTGAGTGATTTTAATGGCATCCCAGACTCGGGTCGGATCAGACAAAACGGGTCTGCCGGAAAGGCGCCTACAGCCTTAATTGGTATCGAGCTCAGGTTTAGGCTGCCTGCAAAATGATTTGAAATTGTTTGTAAATGATTTTAAAATTTTTTTTACATGCATTTCATTTGCACATAAAGCGACGACACGACTCGACGCTGATCTCGCTGGTCTTAATGATAAGCACGATGGCTCGCTTCCCCATGGTCGAGGATGACCATGGACTCGCCTAAACAACCTCGCTAAGGTGGAAGGTGGGCAAGTCCCATGCCCCACCAATGAGTGCAGGAACCGTAACAAAGTAGAAGGAGGTACTACGTGGGTATCCTTCAGCGCCTAGCTCGTGCATTGCAAAGAGTCAACCACCAGAATGGTCTGAGTTTATCAAACCATCGAGAATGGCAAGGTACCGACCGTAGATTTTACGGGGAAGAAAGATATGAGCCTTCATGGCGTAAAATCGCTCGAGAGAACCGAGCGAACGCTTGTGCAAATGCATCGCACAACCGAAGAGAAGTTGGATCGTGAGACCATTACTACAAAGATGAGGCTTATCTCGGCTGGTGGGTTTCCGTGACCAAGATTGCACCATCGAGAGTTACATGGGGAGTCTCTTCTTGATGAGTTCAAGAAGCACCCATGTGGATCGCATTTATCTTAACAACATGACGGAGTTTCTCATAATCGAAGCAAAGACATGGAGCGTGACCGTCAAAGAGAATTCATGACTCCATTGAGCAAGTATGTTCCCGGTGATACTTGTGGAGCGAGGAAGAAAAGTGTCGTAGGTTCAAGACTACCTTAATGATCATATTCAGCCCATGTCACATCATTTCGCCATGAGGATTTCTCCAAAATTGTGACATTGTATGTATTGAATGGAAAGAGTAAATAGAATTGGGACCACAAGGTTCCGGGCCACTCTATAGCTCAAAGCACTGCAGAGGAATGCTACTCTACTGAAGACTGCCGGCCACGAAGTCCACCAGAGGTCCTTCTAGAGGACAGACTACTCCTCATTGCTCCCATTGTGGGAGAAATCATAAAAGAGAATGTTGGAGACTTACAGGTGCTTGTTTGATTTGTGGATCCAAAGAGCATAGAGCAAGAGATTGTTCTAGAGCTTGTTCATTTACAACACCACAGACTGGGGGTACAACTTTAGTTATACAGAAAGGCAATAAGAGTGTTGCATCACCGAGTGTTCCGAGACAAGGGACACAAACTTTGGGTAGGCAAGATGGTCGTGCTCCAGCTAGAGCATATGCAATGAAAGCAGTGGAAGATACCGACGCCCCAGATGTGATAGTCGGTAATTTTACTATCTTTGATACTATTATGCGCATTGATAGATCCAGATCGACTCATTCATACATGTACCGACATGTACTCCAACTTAGGTAAAATTGCCGAGGAGTGAAACCGAGCATGACATTCGGTGACGAACCCGCTTGCCATAGTGTTATTGTGAATGTAGTATATAGAGATTGTCCCATCAAAATACGAGTATGAATTTTGGGAGATTTGATTGATATCCTCAGAGTTTGATGTGATATCGGGATGGACTGTCAGTCTCAACACCAGCGAGCAAGGTTGATCAGAAATGAAAAAGAAAGGACTCGAGGACACCGAATGAAGATGAAGTACTTCATCGGTGAGAGGTCAAATTACCTATCTATCGTGATATCTCGCAACCACGCAAACAATGGTGCGGGAAAGGGAGGTGAAGCCTACTTGGCTTATGTGATTGATACTGCAAAGGTGGCACGTAGTGTATCCGATATCCCACTGCTAGCCACTTTCCGATGTGTTTCCCAAGAAAGCTACCAGATCGCCCCAATATGCTGTGGAGATCGAGTTTGCCATCACGTTGTACCAGTGCCACACCAAGATTCATTACACCGGTATTGCACGGCTCCAATTAGAGCTAAAGGACTGAAATTGCAAACTTGCAAGAACTACTAGAAAAAGGGTTTATTAGACCAAGTGTATCGCCACGGGAGCCCTGCTTTTTGTTGGAAAAGAAAGATGGTACACTCGCTATGTATTGATTAGCGCACAATTGAACAGTTAACGGTAAAGAATAAGTATCCGTACCCATAATTGATGATTTGTCAATTAATTAAAAGGTGCAAGTATCTTTTCAAGATTGACTTGCGACCGGGTACCATCGCTGAGAATTAAAGATGTCGATGTGCATAAGACTCCGCCATAGGACGCCGACATGGACATTATGAGTTCCTTGTAATGCCGCTTGATTGACAAATGCCCGGCCGGGGCTTTCATGGACCTAATGAATCGCGGTTTTCCGATCGTATGTGGACTAATTGGTCGTAGTGTTCATGACGCACACTCAGGTATTCAAAAGATCAGAAAGTCATGACACACACCTTAGAGTAGTGTTGCCAGGACTTCGAGAAAAGAGCCGCTGTATGCGAAACTGAAGTGCGTGGGAATTTTGAAGAATGAAGTGTCCTTCGGGGCACATGGTATCGGAAAGAAGGAATCCGAGTGGATCCAAAGAAAATAGAAGTGGTCGTTGAATGGAAGCCACCTAGAAATGTTGGAGCAGTAAGTGCGTAGTTTCTGACTAGCAGATACATGTAAGACTGTTAAGGGGTTTTTCGCGGATCGCAACTCTGGGCGACGAGACATCGTCCGTAAAATGTAAAGTATGAATGGAGTGAAAAATGTCAAAGAAGTTTTGATAAGTTGAAAGCATTCTTAACCGAGGCTCCTAGTTTACTCAACCGACCATGTAGAGAATATGTGTGATTTTTAGTGACGTTGTCAGCTAAATGGACTTGATGTATCCTAATGCAAAGAGGGTAAAGTGGTACTCTATGCTTCAAGACAATTAGTCGCATTGAAAGGAACTACCCCACGCATGATATGGAATTAGCCGCGCTATTAGATTGGATTCAAAATTTCGAGACATTATTTTGTAATGAGATAGCATAGTTTCACTCAAGACTTAAGATCGGCAAGAGTCTTAAGAGATGCCCTCACAAATAGAGCTTAATCCTTGAGACAACTAGAGATGGATGGAACGATAAAAGATTATGATCAGGTGATTGATTAACACCCGGAAAGGGGCCAATGTAGTGGCTTCGACGCTGAGTAGAAAGTCAATACGAACGCTTCTGGAGCGCGATCGCCCATCATATTATATGACTATGATACTGTAATGCAGCGTCGATAAGCAGTTAATCGAAGCTTGTTGAATCGAAAAAGGAGGCACAAAAAGAAAGATGAGAAATTGTCACAATGATAAATCAGATTGGAAATGGTAAAGAAACCGAATTTACAATGAACGAAAATGGAGTTTTTTTATTATAAGGATCGGTGTAGGAAATTCGATTGTAATGATTCGAGAAATCCATACGGAAGATGCACATAGTGGATCTTTTTGCTATCCAGTATCCCACGGTAGCACAAAGATGTATCGAGATTTAAAATGTCATTCGTGTGGTCCCGGATGAAAAGAGATGTGTCGAATTTGTAGCCAAGTGTTTGGTGTGTCATGGGTAAAGGCGTAGCATCAAGTTCCTTCGAGATTATTGGTGCCTCATTAGAATACCTGAGTGGAAGTCGGGACCTGAATCATCATTGGATTTGTGGTCAGTTGCCACTGGGATGTGAGAAGTATCCCGCCTCAGGTCGAGTAGATCGATTGACTAAGTCACCACTTCCTACCAAAGAGAACTACACCACTTGACAAGCTAGCAGAGTCGTATATCAAGGAAATAGTTCTACATACGGATTCTATATCCATTATTTCGCATCGAGATCCGAGGTTTACTGAGATTTTGGGAAAAATCAAGAGACGCTTGGCACTCGACTGAATTTCAAGACAGTTGTTCCACCCATTAAACGGATGGACAATCCGAGAGAAAGATCCGCATTCCCTGAAGATATGTTAAGGAGTTGTGTGATCGACCTCAGGGTAGTCAGGGATCGACACATTGCTTTAGTTATCTCATAGAGCACATCAGCTTCCAATCAGATTGAATGGCGCCTTATGAGGCTTTATATGGGAGAAAATGTAGAACATCGTTGTGTTGGACGGAATTGAGCGAAAGGAAAGTAATTGGCCCCGACTTGATACGGGAGACTGAAGAAAAAGTGAAAATGATTAGAGAAAAGATCATGTGGCCACCGATAGACGTAAATCATATGCCGACATGAAAGAAAAGATATGAGATACGAGATCAGCTAAAAGCAGCTTTTTGAAAGTATCGCCTTGAAGAAGGTGATGAGATTTGGGGGAAAAAGGGCAAGTCGAGCCCTGGGATGAAGTGATTGAAAAGTGGGTCCAGTGGGTATATAGATTAGCATTACTCCTAATTTGGAAAGATCCATAATGTTTTCATGTGTCCATGCTACGAGGTACCATCAGACCCTTCATGACGTAGTCTCTGTGGACAATTGAGCGAGGCCAAATTTGACGTATACAAGAGCCGAGAGACTTGGCTCGTGGAAGTGAAAGAATTACGGAACAAGAAGATTCCGCGAGTCAAAGTGGCCGTGAGAAACCATAAGACTGAATAGCCACTTAAAGAGGAACTGATGCGGCAACAATATCCGTGAATCAAGTTAATGAAAATTTCGAGGATCTAAATTTTTATGGGAGAGTTAACGCCTCAAAATACCCGAATTTTATAATAAAAATTTATTATATATTCCTGCATAATTGGGCCAACTGATATACTTTTCCGAGAATCGTTGTACGAATATCAATAATTGATTATCAATCCAGAAATAAACCCATGAAAAGGGAAAATATGGAAATTGTAAATGGGACCTAAGGGCCAATTGTAAGTAATGGATATGTTTTATGAAATTAGGAGAAATAATTATGGGTGGGCAAACATAGGAGACTTAATGAAGAATAATAGAGAAATGGAGGACCTAAATATAAAAAGAAATAAAGAAAAATCAAGGTAAGGACATGTGGTATGTAGGGAGCTGGAGGAAGTTTCCTCCTTTTTAAAATACGAGATGAGTGATCCATAAGAAAAGGAAAATGTGAGAAAAGTGAAGATATTTAGAGTGAGAGTTTCTACTTCTCTCTGTATTCTGTAACGATCGACCATAGGTCCTGTGCGAAGAAAGAGGGAAGTCCTCCTCATGGGAGCCAAACAGAGACTAACTGGTGAGTTTCGACAAACTCCAAGTAGTCTTCCTAGCTTCTTTGGTCATTTTCTACCCTAAGCTGCCATTTAAAGCATTAGCCGGACCTAGAGCTAATTTTTGGGGTGCAAGAAATAAAGAGAACTTGGCATGAGTCCTTCTGGTAAAAGTTGTAGCCACATCAATGAACTTGGCTGTTAGGCCTTAATTTCGATTTGGACCTCTGTAGACCAAGTTATGGTCATTTTACCGAGGTCATCCTGTAGCTAGATCTGGTCGGGCCGCCGCGCCTCAGCTCAACAATGAGACCCAAACGGGTTTTTGGGTCCTAAATAAAGGGAATTTCTGGCAGTCCTTCTAGGAAATTGTATCCACATCAATGAACTTGATGTTAGGCTTTTTGAATTTCTCACCTAACTCGAGACCAAGTTATGGTCTTTACTCTCGAACAAATTAAATGGGTGAGAGGTCGCCCATAGAGGTCGTCCAGAGGTCCGTCGACCTCACAGCTGGCCGCCAGACCCCCATGCAAAGAAGCCGGGCTCGCCAGACCTCATGCAGCAGAGGTCAGCAGACCTCATGCAACAGAGGTCAGCAGACCTCATGCAACAGAGGTCAGCAGAGAGGTCAAGACTCATGCAAGAGGGAGTGGGCTCGCCAGACCTCATGCAACAGAGGTCACTGCACTCGTCCCGTGAGCCTGCTGTCCCGGGGCCTCAGCCAGCCTGTCAGATTTGACTACGATGACCTCCAACTCGAAGGTCATAACTTTCCAACCGAACTCCGTTGGGTGTTCTTGACTCTATGAAAGCCTTATTGAGTCAAGAATCCATTGATATGCCTGAGGAGGATATTAGATGTCAGACTGAGGGGTGTTAGATTGAGCTCATTCCAGCCGGTCAGCTCGCGGCTCAGGTCAGCCTGTCCTGTTGACTACGCATGACCTCCAACCTCTGGTTGTCAGTATCTCCTTCGCTCGAACCCGATTTATGTTCTTAGACTCTATGAAAGCCCATTGAGTCAGAAGACATTCAGCCTGAGGAGGATATTAGATGTCAGACCGAAGTGCAGATCGAGCCTGTCCAGGTCAGGTCAGCTCATCGCCCAAACGCCTGTCTCGTTGTCTGCTACATGACCTCCAACTTCGGAATGTATCTTCTTCTGTCCGAACTCCGTTCTGGTGTTCTTGGACTCTGCGAAAGCCCATTGAGTCAAGAATACAATCCATATGCCTTGAGGAGGATAGAAGATGTTTGACCGAGGTGATAGACTGTTTCATCCAGTCAGGTCAGCTCGCTCTGCCTGTGAATTTGACCGTGTATGACCCCTCCAACTTCTGGTTAGTCATAACTCCTTCAACCAACTCCTATTCGGTGTTCTTTACCTATGGAAAGCCCATTGAGTCAAGAATCACCTTATATATATATATATCCTATTGAAATTGAACCTATATTAAACTGCAATCAATCCTAGCCAAAACTACTAGTACACATGAATAATATTATTGTTCTTTTAATGGTTTCTAAATAGGGACTCCATTTGAGGAGGAAAAGCCAACCGAGATTGAGATTCCAATGATTGGAATCAAAGTGCAAAGATTTTTGGGTTTGTTCCCACTCGAATTTCTATTCCTCAAGCTCTTCAAGTTTCTTGTATGTTTTGTTCAAAAGATATTGAATTGATTTAATTGATTTGAGAAAAGTGATCATAAATGTTTCAGATATAAAAATTGTATGATTATTGAAAATAAACTGCTTATACAAGCTGCATATATTGTACTATATTTGCTATAAAGGATTTGAACGCCCCAGATAGAATGTTAACCGCGAGTTCAGATAAGGATAGATCGGTATACCAATAGTGGTCAAATAATAGCATCGCGAACTATCAGACACGCCACACTCCGACACAGCCCCAAATGGACCGTATTGGTGTGTTCACTATTTGACTGTTTATAACTATCAGCAGCCCACAGGACCGCACTGTTATAAAACCATTTTCCGATACCCCGCATGCAAAATTTCACGTGACCGTGTTTGACTCCGAGAATATCCCGTATAATAAGATACGGTTAAATTAAGGGCAGGAATCAATTTATTTGCATAACTAATTGATTTGCATAATCGAATTCGATTTGTATAATTAACGATTTGCATAATCAATTGATTTGCATAACTGAATTGATCTACACAACTGAATTGAATTTTTAACCGACTTGAATTATAACTGAATCGAATTGTGGGTTACACCAATTGATTTGCACGCGAACAGCCACATGCAAAGTATATTTTGGGATGACTGTTAACCATGACTAATTGTATATAAACGCTATATAATTGTATTTATATTGATCATCCATAATGATTTGAAAGTTCTGAATTGTTAAATCAAAGATGATTTAAACCAACTGAGGAATGATTTGTATAATCACTGCATGGAAAACGTTTAGCGGTATTGAGCCACAATGCACAGTACCAATGATAGATATGATCAAAGCGTACCACATCAAGTATACCAGCCCATAAAGAAGGAAATTTCGAGTAGCTCGACATGTGCATTCATTCCATGTTTTTTTTTTGGATATTAATATTTTGTAAAAACAATTTGAACTCTGAACATCTATTTTTGTAAATCAATTTGAAAAGGCTTGAATGCCTTCATTGTAAATGTATTTTGTTAAAGTTAAATGTTTATGGGCTTGCCCAATTTTGTAATTGCTTCTACAAAGATATGGTTTTGAGTGATTTTAACACATCCCTTGACTCTGGGCTCGATCCGCCCCAAAACGTGGTCTAAGCCAGGAAAGGGGCGCCAAGCAACTCCCTACCACTTTTGATGGATTTAGTTATGGCAATTACTACTCAGTCTATTAATGACTTCTCGATGACGAGGTGATCGTGCCTACGAAATACCCTCTCTCGAGGTATATCCGCCACCACATAGTGGTCGGTGACCCCACTGTAATTCACTGAAAAGCTTAAATGTTCAAACCCTAATCACCACACTCGGAATCAAGATATCTCTATTTACCGATTTAACCGAGGGTCGCTCTATTCAGATCTCTAGGAGTCCTTATCTCTCGATCTCGGATACCCAGCAGGATCATGCCAATGTTGGCCAAACATTATCATGTATTTAAACCACAGATATAGAGACGATCGATGCAAATCATAAATAACTTAATAATATATGTTTAAACTTTAATTATCTAATTGCATGGGTTCAAAAAACCTTAGATAGAAATCTAGAACATGTTAGAACCTAATAAACACATAATCAATTCATAAATCATCGCCAGCTTTTTTTAAAAGAAGAAATACAAAAGACAAGTGTCTTCTCCAATGATCTCAAGAGTCGCCGCTTGCTTCCGCACTCCAAATCCGCATGTTCTTCTCCTCAAATTCGGCCCCATTGCTTTTAATGATGCTAAGGCAGAACGTAGCGGACGCCGCAGAACGCTGGAGGCGCGACGCGTTGGGTCACTGTCACTCTTTCATCCGTCGACCAGAGTCGACGTAGGGACGCCGCACGTCTGGACGTCACACGCAGCGCCCGCGTTTCTCCCTTCATTTTCCATCATTCAAAATCCACCCTCTGACTCCGCAATTCAAAACCCTTAAATCGACTGGGCTATAATGCGCTTATTTAAATAAAATCAACTAAAAACATAAAGCAGACACGGGTATAATATGAGTGTTTTAGGCACTCATCAATTTCACACATGCTACACAAGATGAAGACTGCGGGTCTAGGAGAGCTGGTCCCGATATTGGAGCCATTAGAAAGCCATATAAAAGTCAACGAAGAAGGATGACACAACACAATGAGGATTCGTTTTCAGGTAGTTTTGAGTCCATGAGCATTTGCACTCGATACAGTGATTCATCTAATGATGCCAACGTTTTTCCTCTTCTCCTTCAGTTCCATCAGGAATATAACGATTGAACTATCCCTACGATCCACAAACGCCATTCCAAACCCATATCAAATGCAAATAAGGATTTCAAATGTGCATGCGAACCCCGACTCCCATCCATGGAGAGGTTGTAGGTACAAGTCAAGACATTTACGCATCAGATATTCGATCTTATAATCAATATTATCTAACACTAAGGCCTTGCAGATGCAAAGATTGCCTTCACCAAGACGAGATCCCTTCATCAAATGTCAGAATGGAACCACATCGATCTTCATATTTTATTTTGAAAGACATTGTAATGTAATATCAACGTATATTACTATTAATGTCATTTTTACACTTTTATAAAATATCCATTTAATTTCAAAGATTAAGTAATTTCCGATATATCGATATTCATGTAAAAATATCCACCGATATATCCGATATATCCGTAAAATTCAAGTACCGATATATCCGTCGAAACCGATAATTTTAACCTTAGTTATAGATTTTTGTCATCCACTTCTATTAATTGCTACAAAGTTTTACACAAAGTTTTACTACCCTACTTCTCATAGCATTTGCTTTTATTACTATCCTTTTGATATACTTTTCTTTATATGAAGATATTATCAACATGAGTTCCTATTTTATTATAACAATTCCAAAAATATTCTTATATTATCTAATAGTCTTATCATTAAATAAATTTCTTCATAATTACAGTAATCAAATTCTTCCATATGATATAGATTATAATTATCTGTTAAATTCATTATTATTTTTGTGATTTTGATCTTAAATTCTTCTATCTTATGTTTTTCAGTCAGATCTATCATGCTTATATTATAACAAATTTTATTTGTATAGCTTCTATTATTTATTACTAAACCAAAATTCTGGATTAAATTGTTCTAAATCATAAACTTCAATATTATCCTTTATTCTTTGATAATTTATTCTTATATTATTTTTATAATAAAATAATACTATTTTTTTAATTTCTTTAAATTTTATTATTCATATTTCTCTAAACAATAGATATTTCATCATCATTATCACATTACTATATGATTACTTCTTTTATCTTATCAAAACCTAGGGCTCTAATACCATTAGTTGACTGACTCTATAATTTCAATGTGAGAAACAGTTTCCACTAAACAAAGATAGTTAAATAAAAGCATTTATGAATTAATTCCAATCAATTATATGCAAAAATCCAATGACCTTCGCAACTCATTGCACACAGCCTTGTACTTTCACATTTTTTGGCATTTACCTCTATATTTTAAAATACTCAAACTAACCCCTTACACTATCCAAAAAACGAAAAGTAAGTCGTTTTCTAACGGTTGTGGTAATCGTCGTTATCTATCATTCTAACGTCATTATCCACCCTTCCAACCTAATCTTTTAATTTTTATTTAAAAATTAGATAAAAATTAAAAGATTGATTTTAAAATTTTTAGTTAGATAGGATAATTATTTTTATTCAAAAATTAATTTTCTCAAAATTGAGATAAAAATTTAATTTTTTATAAATAATATATAAATTTAACATTTATTTTTAGAATGTTATACCAATATTGAATAAATTAAAGATAGATTTTTTTACAAAAATGGGTTAGATACCATGAATTTAACAGTATAATGAGGATGTATTAAAAAAAAACAATATAATGAAGATGATTTTTTTCATGGTATTTATTTTTTAAAAATAATTTAAAACTATTTATAATAATAATTTTATTTTTTAATAAATAAATTATGTATAATATTTTAATAAATTTATAAAAAATAATTATGATACGTAATTTATTTTAAGTTATATTAAAAAATAAATATCATAGGAAAAAATCATGTTTATTATACAAAAACTAATATATTATCTACAAAAAATAAATTTTTATTTAAAACTTGAGAAAATTAATCTTTGAATGAAAATGATTATCCAATCTACTCATTTGTTTTTCTTTTAAATCCATCTTTTAATTTATTCAGTATTTATATAATATTTGTATCTAAAAATTTCTAAAAATAATATAAATAAAATTATTATGATAAACAATTTATTTCGTTATTTTTGAAAAAATAAAATACCAAGAGAAAAAAATTCCTCGTTATTATCTAAATTTTGAGAAAACTAATTTTTAAATAAAAATAATTATCCTATCTAACTAAAAAAAAATTTTTAAAATCAATATTTTAATTTTATATAATTTTTAAATACAAATATGGGGATTAAGTTAGAAGGGTGGATATCGGTGTTGAAAGGATGGATAACGGTAACCAAGCTTACTTTTCTTTTTTGGATAGTGTGAGGGACTAGTTTGAACATTATAAGGTGTAGGAGGTGAATATAAACATGAAAGTGTAGAGGCTAGTTTGAACATTATAAGATGTAGGAGGTGAATATAAGCATGAAAGTGTAGAGGCCGAGAATGCATTATTCATTTTCCTTATTATGGTTCATCCATTGTATTTAAATACAATTCCCCCTATTTTATATCCATTAGAAGAATTAGTCGATTCAACGAAGGTAATAATTCTTGGAAGCAAATCAAAGACAAAGGGAAGGTTGGCATTCTGTTGTCCTAAATCATGCCCAAAACTCACTGATCCAGCATGTGATGATATACCCCAGCCCCCCATTCCCCACATGGGAAACCCATGTTACATTTAGATCAGGGTCACACACACCAAGCTGCCACGCAAACATTATAAATGATGACAAAGACTTTGATTGAAATGGAATATTTTTGGGATCCATCATTGCTAAACCAGTGGATGTCAGGCCACCTTGGGCACACCTTATCTGATCTCACATAACCCTTAGGATAAGGATAGGGTAAACATTCAATGGCCCTAAAGTGACTCGATCTAACAACCATTGGGTAAACCCTACTGAACTACCCTCAACCTCAAGGTTTATCACTACTGAATATATCCATGACCTAAGAGTGGAAAGGGTACAGAAAGAAAGAGGCTATTTTTCCTGCATTTCCATTTCTCCAAGTATTAATATACAAAAATTTGGGATCTGTCAATCTAGCAAAAGGGAGAGAAAAAAGGAGAATGTATTATGTTACATGAGGTGGGGGTTACAAGGAGAATCCTGAATTGGATTCTCACTCACTCTAGCAGAACTCCAAGCTACACCCAGCTCTGCTACCCCTTCTGTCACAAAGCAAACAAAACTGAAAAACATGGCAACAAAAAAAAAAAATTTAAAAATGAAAGAAAGTATCACTTAAACTTCAATGTCAACAGTGCTGTCCATGGACTCCTCCCTCTTGTGTTCACTGACAGGAGTGTGACTCTCCGGTTGGTCGACATCTATGGCAATGTCATTGGCTGTGCTAGACAAGGATTGCCTATGATGCTTCTTGCTATGCTTTGTTTTAGGGATCCTTGACAAAACTTGCACTATATCCCTCATGGAAGGTCGCTTTTTAGGAGCACGATTGACACATTTGTATGCAAGAGATGCCATGTCATTGAGTTCTTGCATATCAAATTTCCCATCAAGACGAGAATCTACGATTTCCTCCCATCCAACTTTCCCCTCGGTACTCATTGCTGCCTATTAATCAAACATCACATGAGATAAAATCAGAAAGCATATAGCTTATGTGCTACTGGTACCAGTTACGCAATATAAGCCAATATGTAATTATAGGTTCGTTGATTTTCATTTTTTATCTTTTCTCAAAGAAAATAAACACAATGATGATTGGTTACGATCATTCATACGCTGGCATAATAACAGCCATTAAGGTTCCATACCATTGTCACTTCCTCTGATATGTTTATTTGAGCGTGTGTGTGTGTGCACGTGTGAGAATGAGAGAGGAGTGAGAGAGATCTTACAAGCTCAACATATTCCATGAGGCCTTGTTGAGGATTCCGGCCAGCAATAAGTTCAAAAAGCAATACCCCAAAACTGTAAACATCACTTTTCTTGGTGAAGGTCCTTGTTGATATATACTCAGGATCAAGATATCCAAAAGTTCCTCGTATATTAGATGCATGTTTGCTAACCATCTCTTCCCTTGAAAGCCCAAAATCAGCCACCTGTTTTAAACATCCAACAAGATTGTATGAGCCTATGCAGTTAATTTGAAAAACTTAAGTAAAAAATGACGAGGACATACTGAGATGTTCAAGAAAGGATTAAGTTTAACAGTCCACTTCGCATGGATGGATATAGGGAATTTTTTTTTCTTATGCTTATCATGTCTTTCTTTCTTAAAAGTTAAAAAAAACAATTAAAATAAAAAATTGAGGCATACCCTCGCTCTCATGGACTGGTCCAACAAAATATTGGATGATTTGATGTCTCGGTGGATTACAGGAGGAACAGCCTGGAGTAAAAAAAAATTAGCACCATAAGCACAACATGCAAGCATGTTTTTACACAAAAACATGCATAGGTCCATGTTCTAAAGCATATATTAGATGAAAGTTTACCCCATCATGAAGATACTCCAAGCCCCTTGCTACATCTAAAGCTATATGAATCCTCAAATCCCAACTCAATGGCTCATACTTCTCATCTGCATGTTCAAAAGTCGAAGTTACATGCCCATGAGAAGGTTATGCGTTGGTGGAAAAGGGATAATGCACAGAACATATTGTTTCCAAGTCAACTATTCTTGAAAGTACAAAATGTCAACATGCCATACAAAGTGGATTGGATTATGGCAACTTGAATATGTGGCAACCACTAAGGATATTATTACACACCAAAAAGACAGACAACAAAGCAATTGTGCAGAGCAAATACATAAACCTTATTACCAACTTCTATTTTCTTATATTTTCTCAGCCGTAATTAGTGTTAAACTACCAATTTAGAATGGAAAATTAAGCAGTTACATGATAGGCCAGAAAATTATAACACTAGGCTCAGTCTTAATATAAGACCACAAATTGACAGGTTCTGTCCAAATTAGATGTCACAGAGACATTTATGCATTTCTGGACAGGTTTACAGTTTATATAGGTAGGTAGGTGCATTGGATGTTTTAAGCGGAGATGAAGACTGCAAGAATATTGTTCTTTCATTTGATTGAAGAAAACAGCAGCTTTTGCGTGTGTGTGTGTACAAAGTCTATGCCCTTTTACTGCTGAATCCTTAGTTGTGCCATGCATCCAGGCTCTAATCCTGATTAGGAGTGAGGTGTTAAACAAATTTAAAACTTGTTACTGGCATAGAGAATTCAATAAGGAGTTGACTGCCAGCTTACTATACAAATGGGAAGCCAAACTGCCTTTACTCATGTAGACATATATAAGCATATGCTGGCCCTTTTCTGCACAATACCCAACCAAATTCACAAGGTTTCTGTGATGTAACCTTCCGAGTAAGTGAACCTGAGAACAAAAAAAAAATAGTGTAAATGTAATAACAGGCAAAGCTACCAGGAGGCAAAAAATATTTATGACATTCTGTGGTAAGAGGGCACAAACATTTATGCCATTCATAGGAGGCAGAACCAGGATATATCACTTAGGCAAAATAAATTTCTTAAACATGACTTTAAGTCTAACATTTCCAATTTGGAAAAAAAAAAACCTTTCACTAATCCAAATTGGTGAATGTAGGCTAGCAAAAAAACTGGTACTAGTGTTGCTCAGTGTGTGTAAGAGCCATTTAGTCCCCAATTTTAGGACATCCAGACAAACTGGATTAGTGGATGACGCATTCAACTTTCTCTTCTATGCATTTGTGAATGCCCATTTAGGAATATCCTTGCAAAAGGAAGCTAATTATGAAGGATTTCGATTCCTTTGTACAAGACACATCTCGGTGGAATGAAACGTCAATTTATTTTATACACATAGGAGTGTGTAGATTGTTAGAGTTGGGTGACCCGAATTCTGTTCGATTTGACCCGAAAAGTTTCACGGTGCGACATCATGGATTTTTTAGGAATTTGAGTGAAGAGATATTGGCTTGATCCCGTGGACCATATTGGGATGGGCATGTTCAGCTTTATGATGTCCATAAATATATCATGTACTTTTTAGGATTTGAGGCATTGAGAGTATATTGTGGGCCTTAGCTCTAACACTAGTTTGAAAAAAAAATGGGAATAGGCAACAAGAACATAAAGATGAAAACAACGAAAGACACAGATTTACGTGGAAACCCTAAACAGGGAAAAACTAGGGGTAAAAGAGGAGAAATTCACTATTTTGAAAATGTGGCGTATCAACGATTAGGAAAAAAATCACAAAACCCTATCCCACAATACCTTTCAATCATTCACAATACCATGAATCCCATACAAACCCTAAAAGTACATCATGTATTTATAGGCATCCCAAAACTGAACAAGCCCAAACCCTAATAACATCAATAACGGGTCATGAGCCCTTCACTAAAATCCCTAAAAAGATCCATGATATCACACCGTGAAACTTTTCGAGTTAAGTCGAATAGAATTTGGGTCACCAAACCCTAACAAGAGCAATAGTTTCATTCTTGTTCTCTTCATTGATGTTGCATGGACTTCAATATGCTTGTTGAATATGGTTTTTCTAGCACTGAATCAGTCTAAATTCCAACCCCATGGGTAGTTAAACAACAGGAATGTCCTACCTTCTGGTGTTAGTGTGTGAAACATAGCATCCAGCAGGAATAATTCACTTATATTGAGATATCAATATAATAGAGGCTGATTAAGAGACTGGCTATGGTTCTCATAGTGAATAAACAACCTCTTTGTTGTCCGCAAATCTGTTATGTGCATCTATACTGTTCAACAGGGGTACTCATACATTTTTGTAGGGTCCATATATCATAGGTTCTCATGCTGCAGATGCAACAACAATAAACATATAATCTCTATTCTATTAAGCATTGTCAGCAACTAGTATGTCATATCTTGTCATGCTGCAAATAAAAACCATAAGCATATAGGAGACATTTTGTTTCCAACAAGGCTTCAGCAATATTTCTATTCTAGTTAAGTACTGTAAGAATCTTTTTTTTACCAAATCCATGGTCCCCAAAAAATCGCCACCTGTTAAAAGTCATCAAATAATAATTAAAATAACCAAATAATATTCATGTTCAAGGTGTAATGCTATGCATGTTGGAACTTATTCAGGAAAGATACTTGTACCTAACATTGCCCAAAATTAATTATTACCTCTGTTTGGAACTCCTTCTCCCCTTGCTTAGAGTCGGTTGCAAGCACTTTAACAGCAACTGTCTCACCAGTTAACATCTGAGCTTTATAAACAGGACCAAATGCACCTTGCCCTATCAATGTTGTAAAATTATATGTTGCTTTTTGCAAATCCCTACATCAGTATCACCAAAAAACAGTAAATAAAAAAGAAAATAGAGAAATTTACAAATTGACAGGAACCAAAAGGGAGAAAAAGACTAAAAGGGAAACCACTTAGTGAGTGAGTTAGATGTTTTTCACAACAAATCAAACATAATTGTCAATTTTATTGATGAGTAAAAGTATCATTATCTGCTCTCAGTGAAAAAATGTACAGATGGTCAAGCAAGAATCCCATGTTGAACCTTGACAACAGGAAACACACTTGAATATCAGAGGTCCATGCATAACATGACAAGTAATCTTTCCATCCAAATCATTCAAACCATTGTGCCACGTTTAAGAGAGCTATCATCTTTGTTTCTCCATATTTGGAACTTTCTCAACAAAATTAAATGTTTGAATTTTTTTTTTTAAATTCACCCTCAAAATATGGAAAATCCCTTGAAGTGATTAGTAGATAATTCAAAACTCACTTTTTACAAAATACATTACCAGAAACACACACAACAAAAGCACCCCTTGGTTCCAGATAATGTGAGGGAAAAATGAGAGGGGAAAAAATAAAGGAGGAAAATTGAAAGCAAAGCCAAAGTGAAGGAAGATAAAAAATAGATTTAAAAATCAATAAATTATCTCATATCCAACTTCTAACTCATTTCACTTGATTTTCCTCTTCTATATAAAGAATAATTAAGTTGAAAATTTATAAATTTCTAACTAATTTTAATAATATTCAATTTTCTTCCATATTTTTCATATTAAAACAAAACATGAGAAAATTATTTTCTTTAGCAATTTTTCTTTTCCTTAATATTTTTTGGAAACCAAACATAGCCCAATTAATTTTCTTTAAAAGTATTTCTAATGAAAGCCCTTTATACAGAATAATTCAGGGGGGAAAGATAAACTAAGTTATTAAACTAAAGTCCCAATTTTATGATTCAACAGTCTAAACATGGAAAATCTACCATAAAGCAATATTCCAATCTTCACACAACATCAATAAATAAATGAAGAAATAAATGCATAAATCCGAAAAGATTGCAAGGAAATTCATACTTGTAAGAGTACTCGGGAATCCCAGAAACAGCAACCACGTTACTCTTCTTAAATCCTTCTAGCCAGAAGGGCATGCTGTTCCGTCCGGATGCTTTGGGTGAATCCGGGCCGATGGTGGAGTCGGATAGAATGGTACAAGAATCAGCTCCATGTGCTCGCATAGGGATAGTTGCTGCCCTCCTGGAACTACTATTTCCTATCTGTGATCTCTTCCTATGGTACCTAAAACAGAACAAGGCCAGTATAGCCAAAAGCACTCCAATTACCACCCCTATGGAAATTCCGATGATCAGTCCCGACGACTCGTCTTTCATCTCTCCTTTTGAGCTTCGCTGAACTTGCTATTCAAGCATCAAGGCCATTGGCAGACCTGCAAGAAACGGCAAATCAATATCTGTAAAGAAAGAAACTGGTCAAAGTGTAGTTATTGAATTCGACTTGATTACATGGTGGTCAATAAAGAGAGCTCATAAGCCGTTCAAACCACGAAAAAGTCAATTGCAGATCAAAGCAACAGATCCATATCGATACAAAGGACAATTTCGTATTAGGAAGAATAGTCTCAAAGTGGAAAAGCCGTTCAAGGACTGGAAGGTTCTGTTTCCCAGTAATTTCATTCTTTCCCAGAATTTTCTCAGAAACCAAACATAAGTAAGGGAAAAAAAATAGAAAGACTAAATAAGCAAGGACAGTTTCGATATGATTCAAAACGCAGTTCAGCTTGCGCTGGTAAACAAGCATTTTTTGATCTGATTTCTCGCGTTGA
The DNA here is from genome assembly GCA_016808115.1 of Tetrastigma voinierianum. Lineage (NCBI taxonomy): Eukaryota > Viridiplantae > Streptophyta > Magnoliopsida > Vitales > Vitaceae > Tetrastigma > Tetrastigma voinierianum. Next base: position 531,127 of record JAEQBH010000387.1, read on the forward strand.
TCGACACCAATCCAAATCACATAAAAACCTCCACCTGCAGATTAAAAACCACCACCAACACCACTGCCTATGGTTGCTTGCTGAAAAAAAAGGTAGAAAAACGACAACAACCCCCCTCAGCAGATGAGGGTCTCTCACTTTTCTTCAAAACCAGAAAACCCCACATCAACATTACCTTTCCAACCTTCTCTTTTCTCCGCAAACAAACACCAAAACTCAAGCAAACACAGATCAAGATATCACATAAATGAAAACATGTCCCGAAAACAGCAACTATAACGCATTTTGACAGAATTGGAAAGAGTTCAGAGGCTGTTACCTGCAAAAGCGAGGGACACCACTTGAAACAGTTACATGATTTTCTTTTTCTAAAAAACATGAAAAACTAACACAAAAAAAAAACAACAATAACAACAACGGGAATATTTTCACGAATTTGAAAACAAAAAATGAGTTCAAAGAAAAAAGAGTCGAAGGATGAGAACAAAGAAAGGAATCAGAAGTGGAGAGTTCGAGTTTGGAGGGCAGGAGATTCGAATTCGATCTGTTCAGGAGTGAAAGTGCTTTCAGAAAACAGGGACAACACAAAAGTATTTTCAAAAGTAAAAAAAATAAAATAGTCTGCTCTGTTTTAAATGCCGTGAATCACCGTTTAGTGTAATAAAACGCGCCTCGGGGAAGGATATTCTGTGTTATTCCCCAAAGTACCCTTGCTCTTTGGTTTCCCAAAGACTAATTTACCCCCGTGGTGGGTTACGATTCACTACTTCTCGAACCGGTTTCTTGTCTGAGCAACTGGCACGTTAATTCATAGATTTTTGTATTGAAATTAAACCCCCAATATGACTTTTAATATTGGACGTTTAGACCTTTCTATTTTAAAAATATTTGAATAAAAAATATTTTTTAATATATCAAAAATATCAAATTTGTCTGTGAGGTCTAAATCAAATCTTAAATGGAAAGCCACATTCAAATTTTGTCTTAGAAAAAATTATTAAATTTTTTTATTCTTAGTATGAAAATCAAATATTAGAAATAAGATTCAATCCAAAAATCAAATTATAATCATTTTTGTAATGTTGGAGTATAATACTTTTTTTGTTTATTAAAGTGTTATTAATACGATAACTCTTTGCTTGAATATTGAGCATCTTATTAATGACCACCATCATTTGTACGTAATATTACACCCTAATATTCTTCCCTACGAGGTTCTCGTGTCTTGACTCTTAACATCAATTATCTCAAAAAAAGAAAAAAAAAAGTAAAAAAACTATTAACATCAAACATTGCCCATTCTTATATCAATTTCTAAAATAAGTTTTGTCAATCTCATAAGAAAATCAACCGATTTATTACAAGAATAATCTAAATATGTTATACATTCAACCATCGTCATTTTCCATCATTATGATTTTCATTGAGATTTTGATTTCTTTTTCCACTTGTGATTTATCTTCATGGTCGTTTATTTTCATTCATAGAAAAAAAAAAAGATAAATGAAAACAATGAATCCCAATAAATTGAAATAAGATGTACAAATATTCTCGAGTTTTACATATATGTTTCACTTTGCTTTGAAACTTGTTACAATTTCATATTTTCACGAAATTTTCAATTCTATCCAAAATTCGAATAAAATTTTCAACGTATTCTAATATTTGGGCCATTTTAAAATACGTCAGACTTGAATTCGTCAAAATACGTTCATTTTCAACCCCATTCTAATAATTCGTAGCTGGAATTTAATTGAACAGCGAAAATGCCTTGACTGCTTTTCCGATTTATATATAAAACGCCAAAATAAATAATTCATTTTCTCGTTTTCAAAATTTGTTTTCGCCTTATTATCGTGAATCCAAACGCTAAGCCTCTCTGCTTTTCGGTAGCCACTGTAGGAAATGTAGAAAATTTTCTACCTACTAAACAGGGCCTAAATGATCAACTCTCTTAAAAACTCAAGTTTATAGGATTTTGATTTAATATGAATATCGTACAGCCTCATATCCGTATGTGGAAAGTAAAAAAAAAACAAACAGAGTCCTTTATGAACTTTTAAATAAACAAATAGGGATTCAAATTGCAAAGAGGTGGCTCGAACCCAAGACATTTTGTCAAACCAAGCTCTAATACCGTGTTAAATGATCAATTCATTTGAGTTATCATGCTCTTTAACAAAACTTTCTGTCGATCTTAAGATATCTCAAATGATTTCTTCCGTAGCCACTTACGTCATTCCGTTAAAAAAGTTTCAACCAAACTCAAAACTCGATACGACGATTTTAACATGAGTTTTAAATGATATTTATTCATCTAGCGACATTTTTTTACCAAAGATTTAATACGACCGAACTATAAAAGTAAACGCCAAATGCATCTCGGCATCGTAAAAGCTTCAAAGACAAAATGAAAATCCATGCAAAATCGAGGACAATTGTACACCTTATCCATTAAGAAACCAATTGAAATTAAAATTAATCAACTAAACTTGGACAAGTAACACCTTATAATGAGGGATTTTTTTTCCTTTGATGGTGAATTAGGTACCATGTTAGATGTTAGAATTTCCTACAATTTGGAAAATGGAAATGGTAGTTGATGTGGGAAGTTAATAGGTGAGAAAAAGAAACAAGGCTGCTATGAACTTTCAACCTAACACACCTAAATTATCTTTGATACAATCAATCGAACTACAAAAAGAAGAGACTAGGTGAAATCCACACTTTGATCACAATGAAAATGACCCTAAACCCTAAATATTATGTCAAGATTGAGACATTTTATGGAAAAAAAATTGGCCAATATGAAGGTGACACCAAAAATTGGAGCCCATGATATTAATACATGTGTATCATACGGAATATATAATGTAACCCTTAATGTTTATTCTAATTATTTGACCTTGAATGTAATTTTAAAAAAACGGCTGATGTAACATTAATATGAAATTATGAATGCAAGTTTTTGTGTGAATACATAGTTGTTGTGTAATAACATGATTTAATTAATTGTTGTCCGATGAAAGTTGATATATGTGTACTTATATATTGATATGGAAGTGAATGTGTACTTTGGAGATTATATGCATGTAATATAATTATTCATGATATATGGTAAAATTTATGAATTAAATTGTCTATATGACATTCACCATATATGTTATATGATATCACACGCATAATGACGCATCATATCAAGATACTTAATGTGATATCGTATTTTATAAAAGCAAGGAAATATACGATTAAAATCAAACATCGACAGCGACGATGAGAAAGTTTGAAAATGCTGAACGAAGTCCAACAAAGTAGCACTATTGCAAGTATCTAAAAACCTTATGTCGAATAACAAAAAGTAATTGGGACATTTTCTGTGTGAAAGACCCAATTAACTTTAACTCTTATACAAATATGATATTATAAAAATGCTCACATATTGTTTATTTGAAATATCATGTTATATTAAGCCCTACAATCAACTTCTTATTGGATTATAAAATAATTGAAAATGACATGAGATTTATGTTATACTATTCTAGTATATTAAATTATTATTCCACTTCAAGTTAAAAAAAAAAACAGTTCAAAAGTCTCCTAATGTTGATTGGGTGCCTACTGGGAGTGATTTTTATAAAATGTTAAATAATGATTTATTCAACATATACAGATAAATCACACTAACAAAAATATGATTTATTTAAGAGTTTTATCTCTATATTTTAAAAAATATGTCAAAAAAAAAACTCTATATTTTAAATTTTGATTTTAAATTTAAATTATATATTTTTGGGTTTTTTTTTTTAATCTCTCTAATATAGCCTTGGAAAATTTATAATCCTTAGGTTAAAGAGAGTTTTAGGGTATTGATTCTTTATTAAAGAAAAATATCTAATTATTGAAAACTTTATAGTAAAGTCTGGATTATTGAATAATAAGAACATCTCCAACAATGCTCTATTTTTTACTCCTCTATATATAAAATTTTGAGACAAAAAGCTCACTCCAATCATTCTTTATTTTCATCTCTGAGATGTGAATAGTATATATTCATATTTGGAATACATCTCTAAATATGGATATGATGGGATCCATGTTTTAGTATACATTATTCACATATTATTTTATTATTATAGTAATATTCTTTTATTATTTTATTATTATAATAAAATAATTATTTTTATAGTATATTTTTATTTTTAAATTTAAATTTAAATTTATTATTTATTATTTTATGATTTTTAAATTATTTTCATATACTAAAAAATGATTTTAATATATTCATTTTTAGTAGAATTTATTTTTAATAATTTATAATTTTTTCTTAAAATAAATAAATTTATTTTTATTAAAATTATTTTTTGACATTTGTATAATTTATTTTTATTATTTTCATTTATATTGAAAATGAAGATTGTTGGTTGGAGTTAGACAATAAAACGTTAAGATTTTAATTAATTAATGAAATCATTTCTAAGAAATAAAATACAACTTCAAATTGAAAAAATAACATTGAAATTACATCATATGATGTTTTGTACATCATTTACTTAAACTAATATAGTAACTACAAGAAACGATACCTATTTAAAAAATGACTTGCAAATTCCAAGCAAGTGGATCAATTGGTCTTAGTGATGGTAATTTTAGTAATTTTAATGAATATGACGGTATAAATTATAGAGGTAATTTACCATCTTATTAATTTTTATATTTTATTTTTATTATTTGGTTATAGTTTTAATGTAATTTCATTACGTGACCTTTTAATGCTATTTTATTCTTCTAATACGATATTGTTTTATAATATAATTTATTAATGGAAAATCATTTTTTAGGTTTTAATATACTTTATTTATTTAATATACTCTTATTACATTTATATTTAAATAAAATAAAAGTATTTCATATATCATATTTTTAAAATATTCTATTTTTTAAAATGAATGTTTGAAGAATTAATAATACTAAGCTGAAAATAACACGCTTGGAGTTGAGTCTCAAAAATGTGGGATCATCTTTAAATATAGAAAAAATGTTAATTTAAAGTTGAAAATAAAGATACATTGTTGGAGAAGCTCTAATGATAAAGAGTAAAAGATTAAAAAAAATGAGATTAGGGGCCCGTTTGTTTCTATTTTTGAAAACTGTTTTATGTTCTTAAAAATAATAAAAATAAGAAAAATAGAGGGAACACGTTTTTTTTTATAGTTATGAAAAGCATAGAAAACACAAAAAAAATCATTAAATCAAGAAAACAATAACAATTTTCAATTAATGCCAAAATGGTGTTCTATATGTTTTCAAAAATATGAACAAAATAGGTCTTAAGGGTCTGTTTAGTTACCGTTTTTTAAAACTCGTTACATGTGAAACAAAGCAGACAAAGAAAACAACAAAACACGTTTGGCTCATACCGCTTTTCTTATTCAAAAAACACTGGCAACATAAAACACGGACCCTTCCACTCCTATTATCGTTAATGTTAACGCCATTTTCGTTCTTCCTAAAACTATTATCAAGTATTTCAAATTCAAGATTCGCGTTTCCTTTCAAGGCTTAAAAAAAAAAAATCAAACGTATTCTTTTTGTTTTTTTTGTTTTCATTGTTTTTGAGAACATAAAATAGTTTTAAAAACATGAATTAAATATACTTTTAAATTTAAATAACAAAAATAAATTTTAAAAAATATCAAAATGATGTTTCATGTGTATCCAAATATTGTTTTCAATAATAATTTAAAAAAAACATGAATCAAATGAAAAGAACTGTTTTTCCCTCCTCGGGAAACCCCAAACCATAGAACACCGATAATACGAGGTTATTTTGGTAATTCCAACCTGACAATAAGGAGTGGGAGAATGTTTTTTTTTTGACTAAATACCAATTATGCCTCCAAGAAAAAGGACATGAAAGCGCGAAATATGCATCTCCCCTCCAAAAAAAGGAAAATAAAAGAATAACATAAAGAAAATGAAACTAGAAAGCTTAAAGAAGAAAGGGGAAAGGGGTGTTTGGCCGCCATGATTTTGAGGGAGGAAAATTGGATCCCACTTCACTTTCAATCTTCCCATAAGGTTAAGGGAATATGTCTGATTTAATTATTAACAAAATGCTCAATTAAGGCCAAAAATTAAAAAACTATAAAGTTGCCTTTGGGAACACCAAACGGCATTGTCTCTTTGTCTAAATTCCTAGACCCAACGTTTGTCAGATGGGGTTTGTTTGCTTCGCATTTTAAAATTTTAAGAATTAATTCTTTTAGTTTTATTAATAGTTTAAAGTTTAGATGTGGATGAAAATACACTTGATGCCGATTTAAATGATCTGCCACACAATATAGCGATCGCATCAATATTCACAACCCAAACCCGATACGACACAACGCTGGCTAATATTCTATGAACTCAAACTGTAACCCATTTATAATTCAAGCAATGCATCAACACGACTACGTAGTCATTTAATTCGATTATTTAAAATAATAAAAATTATAATTAATCATTCATGAATATTTAACATAAATAACCTAATAAATTTAACATGTTTATAAATTTTATTATTTAAATTAATAGGAATTATAATTAATAATCCATGTTTAACACAAATGACTTATTAAATATATTAATTAATTAATATAATAATTAAACATATATTAATTCTAACAATTCAGATGTTGTTAACACGAATACGGACTTCATTTATTAAACACTAGCAGACGTCATCACCGAATACGACCTAAATACGATTATACTTAACCAAAATCCACAAACCAGATGTGCTCATTGCTTTACAAATTTTATCGTCCTGTATGCACTCTCACCACTGGAATTATCTTTTTTTTCTTTTCTTTTTTTTTGCTTTTGCTGCTATTAGGGAATATTTGTTTTCTTATTTTTTAGAATTATTTTGGCCTAATAAAATGGGGCGAATTTTTGGATTATTTTATGCTAAAATTGGGTACTTACGAATTACGAGGGTTCTTGGTTTGATTTATTTTTTTAAAATAAATGAAAGAGAAATTTTTAAAAAATACAATAAATTATATATTTAAGATACTGCAAAACATGATAATGTCTTCAGCTTAATATTATTATAAGAAAGTAGTTCTAATGATTGGTTCACTTCAATCATTGTTTGGCAATGATAGAACTTTTTTTCTACTAGCAAAATGAAAACAAAAATGGAGCTCCAGGTCTGCTCTTGAAATCAAATTCTCTTTTACATCTTAACAATCTGATATAATAAATATAATAATGATCTCTTACAAAGATATCCACATACACTAAAATATATTATAAACATAGAAGTCAAAATTGAATTTTTCATTCTATTTACCAGATGAAATAAATAAACAAAGAAAATAATTAGTTCATTTGATGATTTAAAAATTGTTCACTTATATATTAAACATAAAGAAAGTGTTAAAAACAGTTTAAAAATAAATAACATATTTTACTCATGATCCATCTATCCTTTCATTTATTTTGTCTCACTTTAGATTAAAATCCCAAAAATCTAAAATGACATATTCATCCATATAAGAGATAATTTGTTTCATATTTACTATTTATGTTATAATGACTCAATCCCATAATCATCGTCTTCTTGACGAATCAAATTTATCTGTTATTGATCTTTTTCTTACTCCACACTCAACACCCACTTCATTATATTATTTCACAGAACTTATCCCATGATGTAATAAAGCATCAGTCAATTAGACTTTTTTTAATTTAAATTATACAATAACTTCAATTTGGCCATCCACATGGACCTCTATTTTTTTTTTTAAATTCATTTCTTAATACATAAAATAAAAAAAAAATCAAAAAATCATCCAAAGTCATCGATTAGATCAAAGTACATCCAACCCCTTCTTTTTATTTCACAAAAATCATTGTTACATGATAATGACTTCCTCAAAAAAAATCACGACTTGTAATAACGTGTACAAATTTTTTTTAAAAAGTCTTTTTTTAATGGTTACTCGATTAATTTTATGGGTCTAATGATCGTTGAAAGGTAAACCCAAGATTAGACTAATTAAACTATTTTATTTATGTTTTTAAGTATTTTTAATTAAACAAATATTAAATGGGGGGTGAGTATTGACTCGAAGACAAAATTATTTAGAATATTTAGACAATGAAAATGGAAAAGAAGAGTAGGTGAAATAAATAAAAAAATAGATGACGTGGCAATATTAAATTAGAAAAAGAAGTGGAAAGGGTCAAAATAAAAGCATATACATCAAATAAAACTCAACTTGGAATGGAGGAAAGAATTGTTTTATGGGAGAGTGTTTGGCGTCACGTAGGAATTAACGTGGAGAAGAAGTTGGTTTGCTAACTTTTAAGGGAAGCCACTCTCTCTCTCTCTCTCTCTCTCTCTCTCTCTCTCACTATTCATTCTTCCGCATTGCTTCTTCATCATGACACCCACACCTGTATCCCATGTGCTATTCTTCCTTCATTTCGAGATATGATTGAAGTGTCTCAGTTTTCAATCCAACTCATCTTTTCTCCCCCACTCTTCGATTTTTATTTATTTCTCATTTTTTTGAATTAATTTATGGATTAAGTATAATATAATTTAATCAAATGATTGTGCATATTAATTTTGGACCATTTATGAAATTATATATATATTTTTTATATTAATAATTGATTTAGCTTCATGATTTCTATCTTTACTTCGCTTGATAACTACTTGGATCAAAGTTTAAACGTCATTTCCTTTGGACACATATAAAAGGAAAAAATCATAAAACCTTTAAAATGAGATATGATGAGCTTTTAAAAAGTGGGAGAAGAAAATAATCATCATAAACCGTAGTCATTTATTTTATCTTGTCCCTTACAGATTATCAACGAAGAATGAAAGCCAACAATACCAGATCATTAAGAAGTAATGTTATTTATCTACTATGAATTATATGTTTCATAATCAAATAGAGATATTATGTTTTGTAGTCCATTTTTTGGTTTTTTGTTGGGTTGTTGATCAATTATTTTTTTGGGTCAATAAATAATCTTGTTTATACTTATAACTTTTCTCGTTTTTTCCTAAAAATAAAATGAAAATGTCTTTACCTCTCTAAAACCATCAAACACGATAGGGGCATTTGCTCTTTTTTCTTAATTTCCTTCCATATTAGCCATATATTACAATTGACCCGTTTTCAAAATTGATTTTTTCAAAAATACTAAACGAACATATCCTATAATCCAAAATGCAGATTCACATAATAGAAATAAAATTATAAGATGGACAAACCTCATTTTCAAAAAAAAAAAAGGTAAATAAAGATGGACGAACCTTACTAAATCCACCTTGTTATATCCTTATTTTCAACAATGAGTCATGATTATCATTACAAGTATTTCATTATATTTGTTAACTTGAACACAATATGAGTATTAATCAGGTTAAAAATAATAAATCCAAACACAACCCAATTAATAATTGGGTAATACGAGACGACATGTATAACTCTAAATTAATTTGATCATTTAAAATGATATTAATTATAATTAACACATCAATATTTAACTCAAATAAGTTAATAACCTATTAAATGAGTTAATATGGGTGAAATATTAATTGACATAATAAGTAAATAAATTAATGTTGATGAAATTCGTGTTATGTGAATTGAAACGAATATAATCCGTTTATTAATAAACGGGTTATAAGGGTCAATTAACACGATTTGATTGGGACACGATTATATTCAATTCAAATCCGTAGAAAAAATATTGGGTTGATGTCGTGTTTAAGGATTGTGTCAAACTTTGCGAGGCCTAATCAAAAATCAACAAAAGATGCCTCTTTTTCCTTTTCTTTTTTCTTAAGAAAATAAAAAGATAGGATGACACGTTGGGCCTATGGGCCCATGCAAACTATAGCATCCCACCACCATGGGTCTGATCTCTAGTGCAACATTGCCTGTTCTTTACAAAAACAAAGGGCTCCCATGATCGTACATTTGGGCCCGCATGGGCCTACTGAAGGATGTACCACAGTGCCTGGGCTTAAGGTGGAATGACCTAACTTTTGCTATATTCAACTGTGGTGGACATGAGACTCCTTCTGGTCTATTAACTAAGCTTTATGGGCTAACTAACCCCACATAAGCCCGTTCTTGCTTTGTTGTAGGGACGGTAATTGTGGTCCACTGGACAGTACAAGTGATTTCACTCAGATTGCAACTTCAATAATGGCATACCTAATAATAAACTGGCCAAAGCAACAACTAACACAACATCATTAATAAATGGTTAACGATAAAGACATATAACTATTAACTAATTTGATAATTTAAAATAATATGAATTATAATTAATCAATCAATATTTAACACAAATAACTTATTAAATACATAACAATTAAACAAGTCAATTTCATGCTATGCATATTGACACGAATATAATTCGTTTATTAAACGGATTATACGGATCAAAACGAATTTGGCCCAAATATAATTATACCCAACCCAAACCTGTAGAAAATGTGTTGGGTTTGTGTTTTGTTCGCAGGTCATGTCTAATTTTGGCAGCTTTACTTTCTTGTTGTGGCCCCAAATTAGTTGGGTCATGTCTAATTGTGTCTTGCTGTGGCATTGAAAGTGGCCCCAAATTAGTTGGGCCCATCGCAAAAGCCTGTCCACAGCCCAACCAGTCCAAAGGATCTACCAAATAAAGCCCAGACACTGGCCTCAAAAGTCCTTATTTCTATAATATATTTTTCAAAAAAATGTGACTATACAATTATACAACACCATCAATTCACATTAACATCGTTTTTCACGTGGATATAAATTATAATTCATCGTTTCTTTTAAATGAAGGGGATCATTTTCATGTCGATAGTGGCCAAAATGCTCACAGTCACTAAATGCACTCCAGTTATGCCACTAAATCTAAACACGTGCGCTCACTTAAACCCTGTGCGAGTATAAGATGCCCATTGAAGCATTCAGCCTTTCTACAAGATTCGCTCAGCGCGCCTAGAACGTATATCCATCCGCTCTACCAGCCGCCGATCACTAAGTCTCCCATAGATACAGAAAATAGAATAATCCCTAATAATATATTGTCCCGCAAATCCAACCAAATCTCACCAATAAGGAAAGAACGATAATAACAGCTCATCATCAAGCCGGATCCCCTAATAAGGAAGGAAGATTATCCCAAATAAACTGCTCTTTCTATATCCTTTACCAAATCCGATAATCGATAATAATGTTAAATATCCCATCCAATGGGAATGAACGAATCACCATCCAACCTAGTAAGATCTATTATAAATACAAGGCCACCCGATCGTGAGCGTACGCATACTCATATCGCAACATATGCAACACATTCGCCTCTAAGTAGCCCATCTTTTCTCTAGAGTTAACCGATTTCAGCATCGGAGCGGCCACTCTGGCGGCCCCACGCCGACCCCCTTCCTTGTTTTGCAAAGGAGTGCCACGTCCGTAGCCTCGGCAGACCAAAGATTTGCAGTTTATCCTACTTCAACTCCCGACGATCCAGAGCTCAGAAATTTACAAATTTCACAAGAAGCCAAGGTCTAAATTTAACGACTTTTACACGCCTCTCCAAATTAGCCCGTTGAAAATGCATCATCATTAAGGCCACTGTGGAACGATAGCCTTTACAAATATAATCGATGACAATAACGCCAGATCACTCTAACACAAGCACGAAAGCAACGCTAATCCTCCACGATGTGGGGACCAACCAGTAACGCAGACAAATGACTCCGACACGTTAAGCAATGCAAGCTAACACGAACGATGCGGGAGGCGCTCCACTCACCAACCGACGCCCGATGAAGAGTTGGTGAGTAACTTTACCGTGCGGTGCACTCAGACGACTTGAGACGATTCAGGTGCTGATAAATTATCCCATGCAACATTATATCTCTGAAGTCAAAGAGTGAAGGCAACCACCGGATGACAGCGGAGCACGATCCAATTAATCACCAGAGTGACTAGCAACACTTGAGAGCACTATCAATCAGAATCACACTCCCGGCGAGAACTACCAAGGCAGAACAACATCAGCAAGAGATTAACATGTTGAGGTAGAGGATACTCTACACTGCGATCATGTCAACAACCAATCACCCCACTGAATGGCACTCTCGTTTTGTACACTGATGGCATCAAGGATCCAAATGATCACCTCAACACCTTTACAAAGCCCAAACTGAGCCGTGATGCATCACGATCCAAGGCGATGCGCAGCTTTCACTATCACCCTAAAAGGCCCACTTGGCATTTTATTTAATAGTTTCCACCGGGTCACAATCTCCTCATCCAGAGCCATCCATTGCATCTGGGCTTCTCACTCATCGGGGCCAGACGTATAGAAAGCCAAGTTATCATCCGTCAATTCACTGCCGCAGCCTTCCGCAAGAAAGCTCGAGGTCTTATGTCCAAAGATCTAATGCGAGTCTCTAAAGGTAGATATACCCGACGAGAAGTTCAAGGAACACGCATTCATTATGTTTAGGGGTTCAATAAAGACTCAAGGTTTTCCATCTCCAAAATCCCTAAGCAAGTACGCCGAGGTGCTCGCGCAGTGCGCAGAAGTGAGAGCACGTGAAGGCCCCTCACATCCAAGAACAGAAATTCTTCCACTCATGTTAAAAAACTGACGGGACAAACGACGAGACGAAGCCCCAAAAGACAAAGCTAATTCGTGAAGGGTCTCCAGTAAAACGGAGAACGATCCCAAAAGGCGTGGGAACCTCGTAGATCATTGGGTCCACCGCAATCCAAAGACGACACGCAGACTGGCTTCAATTGCTTCACCCCCACCGTACCTCCCCCGCATCATTGTGTCCCGTGAAGTACGAAACAACAGCTCCCGAGGTGGCCAACTCCAAATGAAGTCGACCGCAACAAGAGAAAACTCCAAGCATCAAGGAAGTTCCATAGGGACTACGGACACCGCACGGACGATTGCATACAACTCAAGAGAGAAATAGAAAGTAATTTAATACGACGCGGTATCTCCATGCTTCATCCCCAAAATCAGCCTTAATCAAGCTTAGGAACCAGCCCTCCTCGCCAGAACCACCAACTCGGAAGACGACGACTTAGCACCAACAACCCCTAGTGAAATCCAAGTAATCTCAGGAGGATTCGCAGGAGAGGTAGAGTCCACCAGCTCTAAGGCCCATCTACGCAAAGACGTCACCAGAGAGATAGCTTTAACATAAGAAGGTCTAAACTACACGGCTCGACACGTCCATCACATTCTCTCGACACTCAGACCGAGGGATGATTAACACCTCATGATCACCAGAATCGGTAGTTCGAGCAACTTGTGGCCAACAAAACCGCTCATCTGGGTCCTGAGAATCGACAACAAGAGTTCGCCTGATATCATCTTCGCTAGCACCGGCAAACGTGGCATCTGGGCGGAGAAATCTGGAACCCGTCAACACTCATCCGCTGGGTTCCTGGGAAGAAAGGTATTACCTCTAGCTCAATATAACCGGTAACTCGAGATCCTTCCATGCCGCGACGACTAATGCAAGATTCCCATCGTAGACGCCCGCCCGCTTATAACACGCTGCTGTGCGCACCCTCTCTCAATGCAATAAAGCCATCCTCCGCGTACTAGTATGATGATCAAGTTCCCCATCAAACGATAGAATGGTTCGAGGAGATCAACGAGTGGGCCAGGAATGCTACTCAAGATCTATGGTAAACAAAACTGGCCGACAACATATACCCCGGATGAGCTCGACATGCCGTGATCGAGGAGCCCACTCCGACCTCGAGCCCTCGTATGAACCGAACCCATTGCTAGACGACCACCCCGAACATCCGCCTATACTCCGGGCCCAAGCTAGCTGCGAAGACCAAAACCTCCTTATCCATTTTTAAGACGTAACAAAGACGCTACATGGAAGTTGTGTGGACATGGGAGGAATCATCCACAGACCACTACGTGCCAAACACGCCCATCCTTCAAGCCAATCAAAACAAAAGAGGAGGAGCTTCGCGCCTTTAAAGACAAAAAAGCCAACGGTCAGAAACTCCTTCGTGCAGGAGCGACGTGGAGGTAGAATATCCCGAATGGCTAGCCAACGTCAGATCTTAGTCAAAAAGCAAACGGCAAGTGGTGACTCGGGTGACGACTTCACCACATCAACAAAGCGTGCCTAAAGGACGCTTCTCTGCCACAATCGACTCATCAGATGCCATCACGCCATGAACTCCTCGCTTTATGGATGCCTTCTCCGCCACAATCGCATCGCGATGGACCTGTATGATTCAAGAAAAAAAAAGACTCTGCCTGGTCACAACAAGAAGGAACCTATTGTTATCGCAGGATAATCGTCGCCTCGAGAACGCAGATACGTATCGTAGGTCATGGTTCATGTTCCGTAGCGTATAGGCACAACTATGGAGGTGTACATAGATGACATGCTGGTAAAATCTGTGACACCCCTTCTCCGATCCGACTGACAAGAGTCCAACTGCATCCAGAGTGCTCACTAAATTGTGATGCCCCCGCCAGTGGCCTGATCGCTTAACTATACCAACCCAGAATATTAAACTCGCTTTATATTCTCACAAAGGGATAAATACATATACAAGTTCCATATTTAATAATGTTCAACATTTACATCAAGCTTGCAAAAACCAAAAAGACATATGCTATACATTATACCAAAATCTTCCAATCTTAATTCACGATGCGCCGACCCTGACGCCGAAGGATGCCATCATTCCGCCCTGGGCTTTCTCTTCCTTCCTCCTCTTTCTCTTCCTCCCTAAACCTGTATAGAGTTTTGTTGTTCGAGACAAAAATGAATTATTTTGTCTCCATCTCCTTTTATACTTTAAGTTCTCTTATTTGCCATTTAAATTCTCTTCTTCTTATTTCCACTACAACTTAAAGTTATTTCCACTTGATCTCTAATCTTCATAACTTCTACATTTTATACCCTTTTGATAAATTACACTTGTATCCTTATCTCAGACAAATTCCTGGCTTTTTACTTATTTTATTTTTAAATTTTACTTTATTTAAAAATATACTTTACTTTTATGATACCTAAACATGATATAAAATGCTGTGTGGTATGTTTTGGGGTGTTACAACTCTCCCCTTAAAAGACCATCCCCGAAATTCATACCCGATTCAAAAAAGCCTCACATATCATGGCCTCATGGCTGGGCTCCTAAGTAGCTTCTTCTCCGCTATGGTGTTGCTGAGCACTTGGACTAATGGTACTGCCTGTTCAAGAACTGCTTTTAATTCCTCTCAAGCTGCACTGCCTCGCCCTCATCATATGACAAATCCTCTTGTACTTCAGACTTTGCACCGGTAGCGAACACGAGCGAAGACTTCCAAGACACACATGAAACACATCATGCAATTAGCCACTCCGAGGAAGTGCCAATTGGATATGCCATGGCCAACACGCTTCGTAATCTCATATGGCCCTAAGGAACTCTGACTCAACTTGCCTTCCGACCAAACCATAGAATTTTCCTCCATATATAATACTTTTAAGACCTTGTCTCCTACTTCATATTCAACATCTCTCCTTTTAACCGCATATGACTTTGGTTTGGCCACTGGCAAATTTTCTAACCTTGGCTTCTGATAACTGTGACTTTTCTGATTCTTTTACGATGTCCGATCTGATCCACTGTCTGAATCAATTGAGTCCAACATACAAGAGAGTTCTACATCTCCCGCCATACAAAGCCTCATATGGTGCCATGCCAATACTTGATCGATAACTATTGTTGATGAAAATCCCATCAATGGAACATACCAACCCAAATTCCAGTTGAATTCCATTACACATCCCCCAAGTATCTTCGAGCACTCAGATAACCTCTCCGACCGTCCATCTGCCTCATGATGGAATGTCAGACTAAAATTCAGCCTGGGCATTCCATGCTGACTGTAGTTCCTCCTAAAAATTCGATGTAAATCGCTTGACTTATCCACAATAGACAATGGTATACTATGCAATCGTATTAATCTCTTTCATATAAATTTCAATTTAGTCGATCCATAGAATAGTCAATCCCGACCGGGAATAAATGGGTTTAATTTTGTAAGCCTATCAACAATCACCCAAACAGAGTCATGCTTTTGTTGCGTGAGGGGAAAACCCGACACAAAATCCATGGTAATGTTATCCCACTTCCATTGAGGAATTGAAAGGGGATTCAACAAACCTGTTGGCACTTGGTGTTCAGCTTTAACTTGCTGACATGTCAAGCATTTCGGTCAATTTATCTTACCACATCTCTTTTCATTCCTTTCCACCAATAAAACTGTTTCAAGTCCTGGTACATCTTATTACCTCCAGGATGCATGGTAAATACCGTATTATGAGCCTCAAATAGCAACTTTTTCTTTAACTCTTTATTATCTGGCACACATAACCTATTCTGGAAATACAAACTTCCAAACTTCCTTGTCCAAAATCACTCTGAATATCATCCCCGACCGCTCGTAACCTTTCCCCTCGTAGCTCTACATCATTTTCTCGAGCATCTATAACTTCCACCGTCAACAAAGGTCGTGGCTTCTAATTGAGCCAATATAGCTCCATCCTCTCGCTAATCATCCATCATATTGAAGTGACATCGCCGCACCGTCCTTCGCTTAACGACTGCCACTCACATTAGCTTTTCCAGGTGATAATCTATAATGACAAATATAATTCGAACAACTCTAACCACTCCGTTGTCTCAAAATTAAGCTCTTTTGAGTGAGTACTGAGACTCTCAGGATATGTATAAATTCTACACTTTCCATATAAGTATCGTCGCTATATTTTTAAAGCAAACACTACCATAGCTAAATCCCAGTCGCAGTGGGATAATTCGTCTACTGTCAACCTGCCCTGGAAGCATAAGCCACCACTTTCCATCTCGCATTAACATAATCCAAACCAATGCCTCACATCACTATGCCGCAGTATACTCTTTCCCGTGGTAGGTCGTGTCAACACCGTGCTTCAAACTAACATTTCTTTCAACTTGGCTCAAAACTATTTCGATATTTATCCGCCCACTCAAACTTTACTCCTTTCCCGAAAAATTTGAGTGATGGAGAAGCTATGATAGAAAACCCTTTCACAAATCTTCAAAATAGCCTCGTTAGACCCAAGAAACTCTCACCCTGCTACACTTCGAGGTGGTTTCCAATTTAATACACAACTCACTTATGTGGTCAACTCTTATACCTCGCCAGACATAATACGGGCCTAAGAATGAAACTTCCTTTTAGCCAAAAATCACATTTGCCGGTAAGGTTTAGAGCATACAACTTTTCTCTCTTAAAGTCGTAGAACTATCTTTGAATGTTGTAGTATCACTTCGTCTTTGGAATATACCCGGCTATATGCGTGATAAATACAACAGCAAGCGCTAGATCTAAACCCAGATTAAATACCACATTCATTAAATCCATGAATGCTCGGGTGCATTAGTCAGCCAAATGGCATGACAAAAACTCATAATGTCATATCGGGTTCTAAAAGCGATCTTCGACACATCGGCTTCACTGTACTCTTGAGCGTGGTACCACGATCGCGAGTCTTATCTTTGAAAAGACACGCTCTTTGGGCGTCGAAGATCTTCAATTCTCGGCAATGGGTACCTATTCTTAGCGCATCACTTGTGATTTGCGATAATCGTACATCCATTGAAGTACCATCTTTCTTTTTCACAAATAAAGCAGTGCACCCCGGGGGCTGCGGGTGGATAAATCCTTATCCAAGCTCTTGCAATTGGCTCTTTAACTCTTTGAAACTCCTTTGGAGTATTAACATGCAGTGCGCTAGACATTGGGACTGTTCCTGGTACAATTTCTATGGCTAAGTCCACCTCCCTCTCAAGTGGAATACCCGGTAACTCTTCAGGGAATACATCTGGAAAGTCCCTTACTAGATCTTTCACCATCGGCTTGACCTGGCAGAGTGATATCACGACGAAATGTTTTCACATCCTTTCCTCATAATCTCTAGCTTGCATAAGCGGAGATCACATTGGACATTAAGCAGTCAATGCCTTGTATTATCACCTCGATGCGGTGAACATCTCAACACTCACGTCTTTTGACCCTGATCATGATAGCTCGGTGTTTAGACAACCAATCCATTCCGAATCAAGTCGAATTCCGGGTAAGGAGTATCAAATCGAAACTCTCTCTTTAACTTGTATGTGATAGAGCGATTTCTATATACACTCACACTAATATTTGTGCTGACGGATTAGTCACATGCATGTCATATCAGGCCACCACTCCGGTACTTTGTCGAATACGCTCCGTACACACATATGAATGAGTAGATCGGGGGATCAATGCATGCATCTCAATATCATATAAAGAAAAATACCTTCCGGGGTATCCTGATCCTCACAACCTTCATAGCATATGCTGTGGCCGTGTGTAGGCATAGGGCGATCTGATCTCGGCAATGCCTCCTCGTCCTCACCGACTTTGGTTCCCATTTCGACCTCTGCCTCGATCAAAGTTGAAGGTGGTGCTTAGCGGATCTTCCTCGCCACTTCCTTGTTGACTTCTATTATCCTGACTCTTCGGGGGACAATTTGCCATAAAATGTTGATTGCTTCCACGCTAAAAGCGCCTCACAATCAACAATCTGGAAACCCCAGCATATGCGTGATGGCAATGAGGGCATTAATTCTCCATGTCAATGAAGCACCTGCACGTACTAGGTGCTACATTGGATCCTTACTTCCCTCGTAGCGGCTATGTTAGTTGAAGTGGCGACTCCTCGCTCTTTTTCAGGAAGACTCCTCTAGAAAACTTCTTCTTTTGAGATCTTTCCTTACTTTGCTTTCGTTCTGATCTCTCTACTTTCATTGCGGCTGGACATTAGTAAAAATCCTTTGTTGGAAAGAAGTCATAGGTGCCCAAATACCTCTTGATGGAATGCGTGGGTCCATCCTCAGTTATGTCACACAGAAATGCCTCAGTGAGGACCCATTCCGGTCGCATACACTGAGACGACTAATTCTTTCTCATATTCGGCTCTGTGACAAGTTCGTTCTTAATTGGAAACTTATTTCCATAGAGTCTCTATACATGTCGATAGCGATACTTGCCTGAACCTCTTGGATAAAGAACTCCCAAGTCATGGGATTTGGAGATCCTTGGACTTCTGAAACACTAATTTCACGATCATATGCCTCGCTCTGCAGCGGTGAGGCCTGCGCTCTTCTCTGATCGGAGGAGGGCATCTAACTCCTCTAATATTCTTTGTAACTTTTCTACTTGGAAGTCGCTTTCTCGGACTCTTCCATGCTTGTCATGAATTCTCATTAAGTGTTCTTACCATGTAGACTTTAGGATGTAATCTTTCTATTGCCAGGTTATATCTTTGAGATATCCACCAGTAATCAGTATTAGCCAGTCGTGAACAGCTCTCACCCAGCCAGTTAGGAAAGATCAAACGAGATGTTCTGCTCTCGAGTTAACACTCTCATTTACTTCTTCAGATTAACAGATTTGGACGTCGTCATAAAAACAAAGACATCCACATCAGGGTCAAGCATTTTAAACACATACTTTTCTATCAATATTCTCTACTCCAGAGCCGATACTTAGGCTTTCAGAAGCTGCTAACTTATAATTCAAATCTGTCATATGACACCACTTCTCCGTCCAGGCCCCGATTGAGCGAGTCAGAACCCAGATCGGGATGCTCACTTCAGTGCTTGATGCCACAGTTGGGCTCTGCTGATCAGTTAACTATATCCTCTAACTTGAATAGTAAAACTTGTTTTATATTAAATGTCATAAGATAATCGTATACAAGTTCCATATTTAATAATGTTAAACATTTACATTGTTTGCAAAAAACCAGGTATATACATTTATCTTAAAATCTTCCCGATGGACCCCTATGGATGTGTTGACCTCGGATCTGATGATGTGGTCGTCACGTCCCTTACAGTTTCCTCTTCAACTTCTCCTCACCTTGCTTTCTCTTCGCCACACAAACCCGTATGAGGCGCTTTGTTGTTTGGAGACAAAATGAATTATTTTGTCCGTCTCCTTTATACTTTAAGTTCTCTTGTTTTATTTAGTCCTCCTTCTTTCTCTTATTTCACCTAACTTAAGTTATTTCCATGATCTCTAATCTTCATAACTTCTACATTTTATACCCACTACGATAAATTCGCATGTATCTGTATGTCTATACAAATTGGTTCCTTATTTTATTTTGTATATTTTATTTAAAATATACTTTTACTTTATGATACAGAAACGCAGTATAAAATGCGGGGTATGTTTTGAGGTGTTACAAAATCCACAATTTGAGCTCCACATAGCTCTCATCTATCAGGCGTTCGGATCTTGAGAAATTACAACATGGCCAGATCAGCAAGTGTGCCTTGAATTATGGTAGAAAGAAAAATTCACAGTTCATAATTAATAGCGAGGAGTGAGGCCGTCGGACTCAAGATAAAGGAGTACAGCCTTGTGCCTTCGCCATCGGGTATGAGGAAGTTCGGCCCCTTTGTGGAGGATCGCCACAAGGCCTGGGCGGGCCAGTAGCTCACTGACGAGTTCATACACTCACGCACGAGCGGCTGGCCACAGTCGGATGTTTCAATTTGGATCAACCACAGGCCTGGCGCCGGGCCAGGTGCTCACTTTGTGAGCTCATCTACCCGATCTGAGCCGCGACAATAGTCTGATCAATTCGGCGAATCGCCGCTGAGCCTGTGCCGAGCCAGTGGCGCTCACTTTGGCGGGATTACGTCTGCCGGCCACGAGCCACGCGGCTGGTCAGATGGCGGCGTTTGAATGCGTGAGCCTTAGCGGCGGAGCCATTAATGAGCTGGCCGACTACCACGGCGGCATGCGACTGAAGCTTGGTTATTTCGGCGGAAATGGTAGCGGAGCCCGCCGGCTCGGTTAACGATAACCACTGCGCCAAGCCATGCGGCCCTAAAAAGCGATTCGGCTCGAGCCCATTCGACTCGCGAACCCACGATTCGATTAAAAGAGCTTCGGCGCGTTGGCTGAGGCGATATTTTCGGTATTCGGCTTCATTACTACCGTGTGAGGCCATGGCGCTGGAGCCCATTGACTCGGCGTGAGACTCAGCCCACCTCTGCCTGAGCCATGGCCCAGAAGTCGGATCATTTCAGACTACTGTTAGCGGAACTGGTGACTCATTTTGACTCTGTTGCTTTCGGCTCGGATCTTTCGATTCGGTGAATTCGGTTCATGCGAACATCGAACTATACAAGTGAAGCGAAAAGTAAAGTGAAAAATAAGTATTCCATTGGAAAGGCTCGTATGTCTTGGGTCCCGGGCCGACCAATATAATCTGTATATATATATGTAGCTGAGCGAGGCGAGGCGTGCCTGTGGATCTGAGCATCGGAAGGAGAATGGACGGGTGAAGAAAGGGGAGTGGGCCTCGGGGGGTGCCCTCAGAGATGTGTGGAAGAAGGACCCCTCCTCAACCATCACCAGTCATTGGAAGGTCAAAGTTGAAATCGGGCCCGAATAGGCATTAACGACCTTCTTAGAAGCGACCACCCGAGAAACCCCATTGAGTGCAAGCCTGACCCTCAGTCTTTAATAACCGTCCGGCGAGCACGAAATTATTTGATGAGTTACGCGGCGGCTATCTCGATCGGTTGCGAGTTAGCGGCCTCGTTAGCCTCGCGAGGCGGTACGAATCGACAACGTCATGTCTTATCCGTGGGCCGATCTTTGATCGCCTGGCGGTTCTTCCTTAGACTCGGCTCTTGGGATGTGAGAAGGCTCATCTACCCAACCATGAAGCGCTCGTGTGGCAGGCCCCACGGCTGACCATAGCCTCCATCAAGTGGGTTGACGCGGCCGCGGCTCATCTCTAACCTCCGACGCGTATTGCTTTATCAGCTGACACGGTTCATCTTCTCTACCTTGGCCGACCGTGGCGTGGTATCTTCAAATGATTTGAGCTGCTTTCCTCGGTCGTTGCACGACCGCAACAGCCGCTTCGAATGTGAGGAAGCCACCCCTCGCCTTATGGCAGACGCGCTTTGGCATGACTTCACGTTTGGTGTTTTAATGGTAGCAAAATGAAGTAGCCACCTGCGGCGTGAATCAAACCTCCATTGATTGAAGCTGTTCAGGCTGAGCCAGGTGTTTCAAGGTATGGGAACTTATCTGGCGACCCGAGAGATAGGGCCAATGCCTAAATCTTTGCAGAGCCTCTTGGAATGTGAGAATCACTAAGAATGAAGCGAAATTTGCGCTGCGCGAGTTGACGTGAGAAAGCAAAGAGTCCGTCTTCGTAGTGCCGGATTCCAGATCTTTCCTCCTCAACTCTTAGTCACGCGAGAAGGTGACCTAACCTTCTTCGTTGAGCGGTTCAGGGCTTGATAATGGGCCGTGTATGCAGCTGCTTTCAGCAGCCCACGAGGGACTGCTCTATGTGGAACATGTGGGACGCAAAACTCAAGGCCCAGGAGCCTTAGCTGGGGCGGCGGCTTTCAATTCGGTTTATGAACATGATGAACGGAAGATGAAGATCTGACTTAGACTTTGACTGGCCGTCGATCTTTCTCAGCGGTCAGAGTTTTTCGTTTCACTTCAGACCTAGACAACGTTTCCCGGTGAGCGGTGGTTCCCCCTGATGGGTTTGCTTGTGAGAGGCGATGGCATAAACTTTCATGATGGAAGGGCGAAGGCCTGAAAGCGGCGGCGGGGGCGATGGGAGAAACTTTTTGGTGGGAGGCGAAGGCCTGCCAGCGAGGCGGCGACCTCGAGCCTTTCGAAGAGCGGGAATATCGGCGGTGATGGCTCGCGTGGGCCCGGAGGACGCTCAACCAATGCGCGGTGTTGTCTTCGTGGCGAGAACAATTCGGCGCTGAGAAAAGCGTGCAAACGGGCGATCAGAAGCCGCTAACCTGCTGAGTTGCCAAAGCAGGCGAACACTCCCACGAAGATTCTGGGGTGGTCGAATACCGGAATGCCCGTGGTGTGATCCTTGTCGAAGGTCATATTCGGTCTGTAGCTAATGGAAGTGCGATCACCACGTGACTTGTCGGAGGAGAGATCAATCAGCAATAGGGCCTTGAGCGCCTAGAAAAATAGAGAAGCCCTTGGCGAGTCTCCTTGTTTAAAAAGGTAAAGGAGCAAAGCTACATTGGAATGGCGAACCTGTCCACTAAAAACCAACGAATAACCAAATACCCCGACCATTGAAGTAGCGAGTTGAGGAAGGACCAGGGCGTTGAAATCTTATGAAACAGCTTATGAAGGGATCTGGGGAGAAGCGAAGAACCGTTATCAAAGGCCTGTGAAGAAGCACACACCATTTTACCGACCGCGAAACCACATAAAGTCAGCGTCGGGGCCACTTTCGAGCGCCAAAGGGAGGCAGCAACGTCGTAAGGTGGCCGTATGAGGTTAACCTTGCTGGGCCCCTGATTAAAACATCTTGAGCAATGGATCTTAGGTGTTATTTTGGGGGTATTTAATCGAGTTGCGCCATACCCTTCTCGAGGAAGGGCGCCTCTGGGGCATCTCGAAGTTCAACCCCGGCCGAACGGTCGGAGACACCTCGATTTCATGAGCCAGCGTGCTTAGAATGATCCTGCTTTATCTGCGAGGAAAAGAAACGACAGGACCCATAATGAAAATAAAATTCGACAATGACCTAGCGCCTGCGTCGTGTCACTCGAAAGAGATCGAGAAGACCAGGCGCAGCGGACCCGGAATCTGATGAAAAGGCTATCGAAGACGCCATGAAGACCAGGCACAAAAGGCGGTTGAGGAAGACTAGAGAGGAAGTCGAACTCGCTAAAGGCAAAGGTCTCGGGATCAGGCACACAGGAAACCGAAAGGATGTACGAAAAGCGAGAAGGAAACTTAAAGGGTGGGAGAAATGGCCAGCGGCAGAAGAGTCATCATTATCATAAGACAAATGATGCGACCAAGCCCCTAACTAATTCAGCCGGCGGACACGTGGAAATTGCACGTCGGCGTTCTGACCGCGCGGCTGTGCCGAGGGTACGGGGGCAGTGATGGGGTTTGAAAATAAGGCTCCTGAAATCCTAGCCGAGGGCGAAGAGGCCCGGCCAGTGAAGAGAGGCGAAGTACGGCAGTAGCTACCGAGGAGAGCATGCGTGAGCATTAGGGCCTTTGCGCCCGACATTCGAGCCTTTTGGTGCCGGCCAGATGAAGGTCAATTAGCTGGCGTGGCTCAAAGGCGATCTTGAAGTCTCCCATAGATACGAGGAAAATAGAGATAATCCCAATAATATATTATCCTTGAAATCAAGCCAAATCTCTGGCAGGAAAGAAAAATAATAACGACTCATCATCGAATGAATCCCAAATAAGGAGGCTTATACGAATAAAGCATATATCCTTTACTAAATCCGTCTGAGTAATAACAAGAAATATCCCATCCGATGGGAATGAATCCTAATCACCGTCAAGCGGTAGAACATCTATTATAAATACAAGGTCACCCCATCGGTGAAGATGCAGCATGCTCATCACCTTGGCGCGCATTAAGCCTTAAGTAGTCGATCTTTCACGATGAAAGAGCGAGCGGCGTCGGATGGCGCGGCGGCTTACAGACCCCTCTTAACTTCTTTGTTTTTGCGGAGGTGCCACGTCCGAGCACGTAGACCAGCATTACGTGTCCTCGCCCGGCCGACGATCAGGGAGGCGCAACGGTCAGGCCGCCGACGATCGAGTCCGGCCAACTGACCCTACACGCTCAAATTACAGTTAGATTGAAAAAAGGCAATAAATCGCATCACTATTATTCTTAATTTGCTTATGCTACTTCCTATAATAATATTTTCATATATTTTATCTGCTATATCATGCTATTTCTTTATATAAGAATATTTCAAGATCGTCTTGTCAAGTTTGACATGCTTACGTGACTAGGATTTATATATACATATATTCCTTTTATTCTTTGTGGTAGCTTTTTTTTAGGTTAGTTGATTTGAAAAATGGATCAAATGTTATTGTCTCATTGCAAAAAAGAGACCATTGTGCTGACTATTGATAACTGAGAATTTTTATGGTCTATATCATCCCTTTTAATAATTAATATAAATAAATATGTTTGTTGTGTGTTAGACCTAGCAAAATTTGATACGACCTATTTACATGACACGACTGATGCATTTTTGCATGTTTGAGTGAAGTATAATTGTTTTTAGATCAAATTCGTGTTGACCTGCATAACCCGTTTTTGAAATTGATTTGTTTAATTATTATGTCAATTAGTATTAAACCCAGATTAATTCTTTTAATATGTTATTTGTGTTAAATATTGATGAATTAATTATAATTCATATTTTTTTAAATAACTAAATTAATAAAAGGGTTATGCTTGTGAGGTAGTGTAATCCAATTACTAATTATGTCATATTTGAATTTATTATTTTGATATAATTATTATTCATATCGTATTCGAATTAATATATAAATATAATAAAATACTTATATATTAACACGATCCAAACATGATACATTGATATGAATAGCCACCTAATAGTGATGACTCTTGGTAATTTTTCATATGCATTGATTTGAAAATTGGATGGAAAGTTGTTTCATTGAAAAGAATATTAAGACTTAAACGGTTGGATGTATTGACTATTATAAACAAGAAATTGTCGTATTGACTATTATAAACTAGAAATTGTCCATAATTAAATGTTTAAAAAATATTTAATGAAAGAAGTTAAAGAATTTCTGGGAAGAGACTGTGGACCACTCAATTTAATTGAGTCTTCTAATTTATCCCATTCAAATTCAACTCATCATCTCACTTTAATTTGAAAATTCCCAAGCAAGAAAATTAAATTAAATGAAAATGAAAGTCAAAGCAATTAAATTCCCCGCACGACAAACAAGCCCTATAATTGAATAGTGTTTCTTTGCCTGCAGGAGTGGACTCATGAAGCCTGACAAATAATTCCCTAAACATTGTCTAGGAGGGAACATCCCTTTATCATCATATTCCCATTCTCTTTTATGAATGAATATCTATCTTTCTTCATGTTCAAGCAATTAATGTTGTTCAGCCCTTAATTACCTATGATTAGTCAGTTAATCAAGGCGGTCTTTTCGATAATTGTCTAGGATTAAATAGACATACATCCTGTAAAATAAAATTGTTAATTTGTTAAGAAAATATGTTAATTTACCCTTCAGATCTAATTTAAGTGGTAAAAAAGACAGATGGTTAATGATGCAAAAAAATATGTCAAAAACAAGAAAATTTATAGGAAGTCCCATAGTAGTAGGAGTTGAGTAGGAGAGAAAAAAGATTCAAAATTGTTAAAGAAAATATTTCAAAATTTGAAAATTAACGTGTTAAACATTTCAATTGATGCATTACTATTATACATAAAAAAAATTGGAATATTTCAAAGAAATGTGTCAAATGTAATGTTTTGAATTTGGACAAAATTGTTTCATGAAATATACCTTTACCAAGACGAGATTAAGCTTTTATAATTTAGATTATCATCAAAAAAGATACAAAATCATTTATGTAGGAACCAGACGCAAACTAAAGGGTAAGTTGATATGGGTTTGTTTAAGCATGCTAAGCGTGATCATTTTCAAGATTCATTATTTATATCCATGAAATCAAATATAGCCCATGACTTAGCATATTTAGATAATTATTATTATTAATATTATTATTATTATTGGTTTCCTAGAAAATGTGAGGAAAAGACCTAAATCATTATTATTATTGTTTTCCTAGAAAATGCATGGAAAATACCTATTGGAATTTTCATCCTCAGTCATTTTTCACATGGTAGACTTTTGGTTTTTTCCTTCTCTATTTTGAGATTTTTGTCTTCATTTTTGCAATTTGGTTGTTGAAAAAAATTAGGATCCTAGTCCCTGGGTCATGCCTATTTTGCACATGAAAGATATCTTATTTTTTATTTCTCCGTTATTGACATTTTGTCTATCTATTTTGCACAGTAAACCAAACTTACGAGCATGGCCAGTGGTTCTTTCGTATAAACCATCGGCAAGATATGCATGAAGAAGACGTTTTTAATATCGACCGATAAAGAGGCGAACGCGCAAGCGACCATGATAGACGAACAAAAGCAATCTTGGCAACAAGGGAGAATTTGTCACCATAATCAGAACGATAAACCTGAGTATATCCTTTAGCAACCAAGCGGGCCTTAAGGCGATCAACATGACCATCTGGACCAACCTTAACTGTGTAAATCCAACGACAACCAATTGAGACTTGCAGGTAAAACAACAAGATCGAGTGCGGTTGAGGTGTAGAAGCGGCCATTTCATCTACCATTGCACATTGTCGGCTTCGGATGGGAAGAGAAGCCTACGTTAGTGTTCTAGGGAAGAGAAAAAGAAGATAAAGCAGAAACAAATGCAAAGTAGAGTAAAGATAATCGATGCTAACTCAAAAAATTGTAAATAGGATGAGGATTACTAGTAGATCGATTACCTTTCTGATTATTCTAATTTGAATGACGCTTGCCCTAAGGATACATTTCCTCTACCATGAATCAATCACATCGTGGATGCATCAACTTCTCTCCTTCCTCAACACTTACGCCGACTACAATCATATCTCAATGTATTCGCCAGACTTGACGAACACGACGTTTATTACTCGACAAGGATGTATTGCTACAACGTCATGCCTTTTGGCCTGAAGAATGTCGGAGCCACCTATCAGCGTATGATGTCTCGCATTTTTGAACCCCTGTTGAGTAAGACCATGGAAGCATACATTGACGGCATGTTAGTCAAGTTGAGGCTTCGGGAAGATCATCTAGCGCACTTGCGAGAGGCGTTCGAGTTGATGAGAAGACATCGATTGAGGATGAACCCAGAGAAGTGTGCGTTTGGGGTCGAGCCTGGAAACTTCCTAGGGTTCCTAGTAAGCTAAGGGGGGATCAAAATGGCCACCGAGCAGGTCAAGGCCATCACGCAAATGCAACACCCGGTAACGAAAAAGCAGATACAGACTTTAACAAGGAAGTTAGCGGCATTAAAGGTTCATCTCCAGGTATTGAATCGACTTCGACCATTCTTCGCAGTGCGAAAAGAAGCTCCCTCGAAGGGATGGGGACTAGAGTGTGACAAGGCATTTCATGCTAAAAAGCAATATGTCGCCTCCACTCGCATCGTTAATCTCAATCGGTGAATGGTGAGACCTTTACGTATCGCGCCTCGGCCATGGCCGGTGGCGCCGCTTTGGTGAGGTCGACTGAGGATGGCAAGCAAAAACCGGTGTACTTTGTGAGTAAAGTGTTGACAGACACTGAAACAAGGTATACCGATTTTGAGTGAATTGCATTCGCTCTCAGAACGACAACGAAGAAGTTGAGCCCATACTTCCAAGCCCACACTATAGTCGTACTCACTAACTTTCTGTCACTTTCTCTTAATGTCTTCCTAGTTTTGCTTAGCTTTCCTTATGTTTTATGCTTGCTTGTTTGGATGAAGTGGGAAGGGAAGTTGTTGCTTGACTTGGTTGGTTCTTTGTCGTGCTATTGTATTGTTGATGATGTTTGCTTGACTTGGACCCCACGAAGAGGCACACACCATAGCTAATCCAAGATTTGAAAAGGGGAAGAATAAGAGAGACGGGGTACACAGTCCAATGGTTCCTCTACTCTTTACTTTCTTCTTCCAAGCCTTTGTCAGAAAACCTGCCTCTCCCTCTCTCTGAAGGCGTTCTTTCTTCGATTCAAGTTGAGTGCAGACACCTGCCATCTTTCCGTCCCTCCTCCTCTTCGTCCTCTATTTTTTTATTTTTTTATTTTTCATCCTTCAGTTTGGTATTAGTAGGTCCAATTATGAGGAGTTCTACCCAAAATACAACCTATACAAAAAAACTTGCCAACATGGCTCAATGGCCTTAGTAGGTCCAATTATGAGTAATAGTGGCTGTCGGGGCCAATTCATCCATACACGACAACATACATTCAAGTTATTACATACACGTATGGATGTATCCTGGCCGTATCTGTGACTGCGATCAGTGGATTCGGCGCATAACTCGCGATATGTATGTCTTTAGTCTTGCCTGCCCCTGACTATAAGTCGCAGTATGCGTCAAATCTAGCAGTAGTGGGAGAAAGCACATGGGAACATTCACACCACTTCTTGTCGCCAGCTTGAAGGATCAGATTAAGCGCTAAGATGAACCCCACGCGCCTTCGCTACAATGTGACCTTCAATGCGCATCGGTGGCGGGGTGGATAATTGGGGAACATAACCCGCGAGAGAATGGTGGCTCCTCTGATAGCATCGGCGGGTGGGATGACAGACGACGCCTCGCTGCCATACATGAACACACGGGTTCCGGTGACCCTCTTGTATGAATCACGAGACGGGATGATGGCGGCGTCTGTAGGTTATCGTCATCTCCCCTGATAACACGTAAACGTCGTGTCTCGAGTGCCATCTCTCGGCAGAGAGGTGACAAGTATTGTCGATCGTGATGTGTGGCTTGGTATATCACGAAGTAAAATCCGGCCTTGATGCTGTGTAGTAGAGATCGTATATCCATCATCCACATAGTCGTGAAGGCTCTATCTGTTATCCAGGCGGAGTATTTCTTGAAGTTGTAAACAGAAACAGCGAGTAAGAGTGGTTATATATAAATTACATGTTACAGCGTTAATGGTAATTGATAATTAACAAAATGCGTACATAATATGTCTCTTAAGTGTGATCTGTGCACGTCTTGCAAATGCAGACAAATGTGTGAGATCTGCATCATGAATCCCCCTGAACACCATGTCTATAAGATATAACAAATCCAGAATAATTGTCAAATATGGTTGTCAATATTAATTACAGCGACAATGATTTACAATACACACGTACAATAATAATGTCTCATTTACTAGAATAAGTCTTATATAACTCGCTAAAAAGTCGAGGCCTCATTTCAAGAAATACACACTTGTACATAAGTCTTATACGAAACAACTATAAAAAAGGTGAGGCCTCATAAATATCCAAAATGGAAACTACACTCAGGGTGTATTTAGTAGTGATTCTATGAAGTGTTTATATTTTCCATAATATTTAAAGAATATTGTTTTTTAAACATTAGATACATTAAAAACACGTCTAAAATCATTGTTAAACACATTTTCACTATAACATGCTTAGTGTATTAGTACGGTAAAATAATAGAAAACAAATTCCAAAATTTTCAATGATTTCTAGCTGAATTAAGTTGTTGCCTGATGTGGATGGAAGCAATTTTACTTGCTCGGTGAGAGGACTTAAATGAAGCATATGAAAATTATAAAAGCCTTAATGAGAAATTTCGAGTGAGGATTTGGGTGCGAAAGTTGTGTGTGCATATGCAAATTTGGTTCAGAGTTTGTGAACAAGGATGTGATGAAGGATGTAGTTAAGAAACATAATCTGAAGTTGTCCCAAGGTAGTAACAATCTTCACCTTCAACTTCTTTTCCAGCTCCTCGATCAATGTTGTTCCTTTTTAGTACTTGATTTATGCAGTTAGGTTATTTATTTAAATAAAAATTGAAAGCTCTTTTGAGATTCAAAACCAAATTCTAATAATAATTTGGAGTCCACCAGGAACATAAACAAAAACATAAACGGAGGAGGGGTGTCAACAACCCAAACCCAAAAAGAGAAAAAATAGGCTACCTTGTTTAACATCCCCATGAATCCTAATCGTTATACCCACAAGCACACAAACCACCTGAAATACTAAATGAAACCTAAATCACACAAGCCTTTTTCGGTTAAGGTTAGACAAATGTGAGAATAGGGTAAGAACAAACCTCGGAAGGAAATCAGTCGCCGAATCGGAGAGCTGTCGATCGATGGTAGTAGGTGCACCCTTGTCGTTGCCGGGGGATTTGGAGGAGGGACGACGGGAAGGAGAGGAAAGAAATGGGAAGGGGGAAGGAAGGCCGTCGTTTATTTATCTGTCAATGGCCGTCGTTGTAGGGACGACAATTCGTGTCCGCCTGACGTGTCAAAAGTATTTCACTATATTAGTATTAGTCTTTCAAGAATAGGAGTGGGAACAAACCTCGGAAGGAAATCAGTCGCCAGAGATCGGATGTGATCGATGGTGATAGGTCTTGTGTCGTTGCCGGGAGGCTGGAGGAGGGAGCGGAGCAGGAGGAGAGGAAGAAGAAATGGGGGAAGGGAAGGAAGGGTAGTCGTTTATTTATCTTGTCAATGGCGGTCGTTGTAGGAACTGATGATTCGTGTCAGCCTGGCAGTGTCAAAAGTATTTCGCTATAAACCATTAGCTTTTAACTATTGACCTTGAATAATAAGCGGTCAGAATAACAAATTCAAACACGACAAGTCACGTACAATCCATTAATTAATTTGATAATTTAAAATAATATGAATTATAATTAACCAATCAATATTTAACACAAATAACTTATTAAATTAGTTAATTTGGATTAAATACATAACAACTAAACGAGTCAAATTCATGCTATGCATATTGACACGGATATAATTCGTTTATTAAATGGATAATACGGGTCAAAATGAATTTGATCCAAATACAATTATACTCAACTTAAATCCATAGAAAACATATTGGGATTTTGTCTTGTTCTCGGGTCATGTCTAATTCTGGCAGCTTTACTTTCTTGTTGTGACATTGAAAGTGGCCCCAAATTAGTTGGGTCCATCGCAAACGCGCATCCACAGCCCAAGCAGTCCAAAGGATCTGCCTAACAAAGCCCAGACACTGGCCTCAAAAGTCCTTATTTCTTATTATATTTTTGAAAAAAATGTGACTATACAATTATACAACACCATCAATTCACATTAACATCGTTTTTCACGTGGATATAAAATATAATTAATCATTTCTTTTAAATGAAGGGGATCATTTTCATGCTATTATTCTTAATTTGCTTATGCTACTTCCGATAATAATATTTATTTTTCATATATTTTATCTGCCATATCATGCTATTTCTTTATATATAAATATTTCAAGATCGTCTAGTCAAATTCGACATGCTTACGTGACTAGGATTTATATATACATATATTCCTTTTATTCTTTGTGGTAGCTTTTTTTTAGGTTAGTTGATTTGAAAAATGGATCAAATGTTATTGTCTCATTGCAAAAAAGAGACCATTGTACTGACTATTGATAAATGAGAATTTGTATGGTCTATATCATCACTTTCAATAATTAATATAAATAAATATGTTTGTTGTGTATTAGAGCTGTGAAATTTAATCTGGCCTGTTCACGTGACACAGCGATGCATTTTGCATGTTTGGAGTGGAAGATATAGTGTTTTAGATCAAATTCATGTTGACCTACATAACCCATTTTTTAAAATGATTTATTTAATTATTATGTCAATTAGTATTAAACCTAGATTAACTCCTTTAATATGTTATTTGTGTTAAATATTGATAAATTAATTATAATTCATATTTTTTTAAATGACCAAATTAATAAAAGGGTTATGCTTGTGAGGTAGTGTAATCCAATTACTAATTAGATCATATTTGAATTTATTATTTTGATATAATTATTATTCTTATTGTATTCGAATTAATATATAAATATAATAAAATACTTATATATTAACACGATCCAAACATGATACATTGATATGAATAGTCACCCCTAATAGTATTGACTCTTGGGTAATTTTCATGTACATTGATTTGAAAATTGGATGGAAAGTTGTTTCATTGAAAAGAATATTAAGACTTAAACGGTTGGATGTATTGACTATTATAAACTAGAAATTGTCCATAATTAAATTTTTAAAAAATATTTAATGAAAGAAGTTAAAGAATTTCTGGGAAGAGACTGTGGACCACTCAATTTAATTGAGTCTTCTAATTTATCCCATTCAAATTCAACTCATCATCTCACTTTAATTTGAAAATTCTAAGCAAGAAAATTAAATTAAATGAGAAATGAAAGTCAAAGCAATTAAATTCCCCGCGACAAGCCTATAATTGAAGATGTTTCTTTGCCTGCAGGAGTGGACTCATGAAGCCTGACCAAATAATTCCCTAAACATTTGTCTGGAGGAGCTTCAACCTCCATCATATTTATTTCTTTTATGAATGAATATCTATCTTTCTTCATGTTCAAGCAATTAATGTTGTTCAGCCCTTAATTACCTATGATTAGTCAGTTAATCAAGGCGGTCTTTTCGATAATTGTCTAGGATTAAATAGACATACATCTTGTAAACTAAAATTGTTAGTTTGTTAAGAAAATATGTTAATTTACCCTTGAGATCTAATTCAAGTGGTAAAAAAGACAGATGGTTTTTGATGCAAAAAAAAAAAATGTCAAAAACAAGAAAATTTATAGGAAGTCCCATAGTAGTAGGAGTTGAGTAGGAGAGAAAAAAGATTCTAAATTATTAAAGAAAATATTTCAAAATTTGAAAATTAATGTGTTAAACATTTCAATTGATGCATTACTATTATACATAAAAAAAATTGGAATATTTCAAAGAAATGTGTCAAATGTAATGTTTTGAATTTGGGCAAAATTGTTTCATGAAATATACCTTTACCAACATGAGATTAAGCTTTTATAATTTAGATTATCGTCAAAAAAGATACAAAATCATTTATGTAGGAACTAGACGCAAACTAAATGGTAAGTTGATATCAGTTTGTTTAAGCATGCTAAGCGTGATCATTTTCAAGATTCATTACTTCTATCCATGAAATCAAATATAGCCCATGACTTAGCATATTTAAGGTGTATTATTGTACATTATTGGTTTCCTAGAAAATGTGAGGAAAAGACCTAAATCATTATTATTATTATTATTTTTGTTTTCCTAGAAAATGCATGGAAAATACCTATTGGAATTTTCATCCTCAGTAATTTTTCACATGGTAGACTTTTGGAATTTTCACCTATTGTGTGTAAACATAATTTTGAGGATTTCTAGGTTTGTGTAACAAATTAACAGAACCCAAAACATTACAGGATTTTAAGATTTCATGATATTCACATTCAGCAAAATAAGAATTTATTATTACTAACTGGATCGATAATGACAAGTCTTGAGCAAAATATTATCTATTTCTATCCTTTCACTTGTCGGCTTCTCCTGAAAAGCTTTCCGTTCGTGATGGTGAAATTTTTAGAGAGAGTTTTATGGGCAGGGAGAGGACCCTTTTTAAATGGATTGATTTAAATTCAAAATTTTAAATCATTTACCGCTTCCATCAAGCGGTGCCACCTTAAACCAATGAATACGTGATTTATAATAATAAATCTAATATTATCACATGAGTCAACTAAGAATAATTGAAACGTTAACACATTTCTCCCACTTGACTCATGTGATAATGCGCGTGCTTTAATTCGTTCATTGGCATCATCATAAAATCATAATTAAGAATAAAAACTAACAAGAGTCGTAGGCGGGTTTATGCATTCGTTATATGACATAAGTTCCTTCCATGTACCACTATATTAATTCTCTTTCTTTACGCAACCATTATTCATAAATTGAGATATATATTTCAAGGTCCAAATGTTGGTATCTCCATTCAAAGTAAGTCCTGTTTGATCATCATCAAAATTATGTATACACATAAGGTATAAGCAGGAAAGAAATCATAAACTTATTGCTAATGAGCTCAGTGTCAATATACATTAATATTTTGAATCGGTGATCATAAATAATTAGACATGAGGCCCATTCTTTCCAACATGACCAGTATTAAATGTTTTGGCGTGACCTTTTGTCAAGGATGGTAATCATAAGATTGTTGTTGATATGTTCTATTGACACTCTTTGTTTGAACCTCTTCTTTGCGGCAAAGCATTTCAATTCACCATATGCTTAGCACGCTGGAATACTTATCATTAACTGCGAAGAGGAAGCTGTTTGCTGAGAATTGTCACAATAAATTTTTCGATGCATTATCTGTCGACAATCCGAAGCCACGAAATGAGATTCATGACCATTTAGCTTGAACCATGGCCTCAAGCAAACTAAATTCAGCTTCCATGGTAGATGTAGCAATCAACATTTATTTTACACTCTTCGAGAGATGGCCCCTCTGGTAAAGATCTGAGATAGCCACAAGTGGACTTTCGTGTGTCTACCGAGCCCGGCCTCATCCAGTCCCGAATATCCAGTGCTTCAAGATGATCAGATCTCCTATAGGTAAGCATGTATTCTTTTGTTCCTTGCAAATATCTTATAACCTTCTTTGCAGCTTTCCAATGATCTAACCCAGGATTACTCTGGTATCTTCAACTTATTCCCAACTATAAGCTTATATACGTGCTCAAATCGAGCATACAGTGGGAGCTCCCAGCAGCGGATGCATGCGGAATTGTCTTTCCATTTTGTTTTTCGTTTCGAATCATTATGTGGACATTGCATGAGACTAAATTTGTCTCCTTTCTGAATTGGAACGGGAGAGGCAGAGCAATTCTGCATTCTGAATCTCTCTAAAACTTTATTTATATAGGATTTTTGAGACAAACCTAACATTCCTTGTGATCTATTACGGAATATCTCTATTCCAATCACATACGTCGCCTCGCCCATATCTTTCATTTCAAAGTTATTAGAGAGAAACCTTTTCGTTTCATATAAGAGATGAAGATCGTTAGTTGCTAGTAAGATATCATCAACATATAGAATCAAAAATATAAACTTACTCCCACTGACTTTCGGATATATACATCGATCAACAGTGTTTTCTTTGAAACCCCAAAAAGAAACAATAGTATCATTGAACTTAGATGCCGTGTCGGGAAGCTTGTTTAACTCCATATATTGATCTTTCGGTTTACCATATGTTTCCTTTCCTTTTTCTATAAAACCCATTGGTTGATCCATATAAACTTCTTCATTTAGATTTCCATTTAAAGAATGATTTAAGTCAATTGATGTAGCTCTAAATCGTAATGAACTCACCCAAAGCCATGATATTCTAAATGGGTCTTTTGAGGAGCCGGTGGTCTCCTTATAGTTACTTTGCCATCTTTCTAAGTAAACCCTTTAGTGACTAATCGGAAGCCTTGTAGTTCCAAATTACCACCGAGTCACGTTTGGTCTTAAGACCATTTGCAACCAACCTTTGATGAACTTACGGTAATTGACAAGATCCACGGACTTCGTGCGTACCATAGACTTTAACTCATCTTTCATGGCTTTTAACCATTTATCGGAATTAACATCATTCATGACATGAAAATGTCAACAGGTCATTTCAATTCTGATCTTTTCGACTGTGTAGGTAACCTGCACGTAATCATTAGGAATAATTGTCTCTTTTCTCTTTGAGGTCTCCTTAATGCTATTGGTTGTGATTCATCTACTCGGGTTCATTAATCACAATTTCCATTGAGTAATGGGATCGTATTAATTTGTCCTTCATATTGTTCATCGGGGGTTATTAATCGGTTCAAATAACGGTGGAGAAGAATAACGATTAGGGATACAAAAGAGATCGTACCCTCATTTCTTTAATATCCACTTTTAGGGGTGTTTCTCTCCACGGCTTACTTCATCATTCTCAATGAACCTAGCATTCCACAATTCTATAATCCTTATGTGATTGGGATCAATAACTTGAGGGTATTGGAGGAAGAATAAACGATTAGGGATCTGAAGTTAAGGAATGTACCCTCATTTCTTTAATATCCACTTTTCGGGGGTGTTTCTCCACTTACTTCATCATTCTCAATGAACCTAGCATTCCAGTTCTATAATCCTTGTAATATGGTTAGGGCAATAAAATCTAAACCCTTCGACTTTTACGGATAGCAATGAAATAACCAGCGATTGTTCTCCTCCGGTTTCTTTTCGTACAGTTATAATATCTAATTCTGGCAAGACGACCCCCAATTTATGTAGGTGCCTTAGACTGAGTTTCCTTCGAGTCCATAGTTCAAAGGTGTTTTTGAGCGCACTTTTAGGAACACTGTTTTTGCGAAATACATGGTCTCACTTTTTAGAGCATAAGTCCCGATGACAGGTAAGGGATGCATTACTTACCCATACTCTAACCATATCTAACTTGAGTTATTGCCTTCATTTTTATTTCTTTGTGGTGTACGGCATTGTATTGTGCACATATACCACGTTTTTTTAGAAATCTATGATGGACCGGAATTGTTGTCCTTTTCCATCATAACACCATAATAATATTCACCATCGGATCTTACAATTTTCACATTTTATCCACGATTGCCTTTCAACTTTATTATTGAAAATTTCTAAGGCACTTACGACTGAGATTTTCATGTAGCAAATAAACATAACCACCAAAGTGAAAAATCATCAATAAAGTGATAAAATATTTTCTTTATTAAAAGACGACTCAAGGTCCACATATGAGACATATTATTTTGAGAAGCTGTGGCTGCTTCTTGTGGCTCCCTTCTCTGCCAGTGTGTTTTTTTGTTTGTTTACCTTTATTTTAATCCACTGCCGCTAGAATCGATGGGTAATCAAGTTTGGAAGGATTTCATTTCTTTTAATCTTTCCGTTAGTTCTTTGGAAATATGTCCAAATGTTGTATATAGTGTGATTGTTCATTGGCTAAACCACGTTTAGTACCAACTTGATATGATGAGATGCCAGAGTTTTACAACATATGCAGATTGTCAGGTTACTTTATATAATCCATCATAATGTACCACCACCAATGTGCATGTGTTTTGGCACAAGCTTTGGAAACAACCACTACCAAATTTAAATACATATCCGGCTTTATAAGTTTGGAAAGTGAAACTAATTTCTAGATAATACTAGGTACATAAAGGTCTCGATAATTCCAAATGAAGTATGACATGGGAGATAAGACGGTAAGTCCCAACAACTTCCACTGAAGCTTTCATTCGGTTGCCCATTAGGACAAAATTTCTGTTTGGTCTTGTGGTTTGGATTGAAGGAATCCTGCATTATATTGAAACATGAGTTGTACATCGAGAATCAGCCACCAAGTGTAATTGGAGCCGACCAAATATGATTGAAACATACATAAGCATTATGTTTACCTTTCTTTACCAAGCGCTAAATGCAGGACAATCCTTTTTGGAAATGTCCACTCTTACAAGTGGCATACGTAACTAGGCCCCTTCTTATGAATCTTAAAAGCGAGGCTCTTCCGAGCTTTGGTGGCCCTTTTCCTTTATTAGTATGTTTCCTTTTCTTTCCGATCACACGATTGGTTACATAATTAGTGGAGTGGTGTGGTTTTAAGTGGGTCTTCCCGAACCAGCACTATGAGTTCATGCACCATCATGTCAGCCTTCATGGTATTATATTTCATTGGAAAGGACCATACGCCAGTAGGAGTTCAAAATGAAGGAAACTTTCATCCACCTCCATTCCTGTGACTAGCCTTCTTTGGTAATTGGTATCTCAATTACATGTTCATGCATGAATGCGAGAACCATCAATTTCTTGGTGGTTAAAGAAGAATTGCTCGTGCTCGTCGACGAGACTTGCTCGGTTGTTTGGGGCTTCTTTGCAAACTTTAACATTTCTTTAGCATTATCGGTTTAGGGAAGCTGTCTTAATGTTGTTTGCTATGCTCATTAGCATGTACGTCTCAAACTCAATATGTTTGACCTTTCCCGGAGTTTTATAATGATTCTTTTCTTGACGATCTCAAAGCGATAGCCTCGCCGGCTTTTCGACTGAAGTGCCCGATCTAGATCCATTACCCCAGGGTAAAAATGGTTTGTTCACTCCGCTCAGAAGAATTAAGACCATTAAAAGTACAGGAGCATCCCCGAGAAATGGAGTCTGCGCGGGCATTGTTCACTGCGAAATATCATAACATTAATGTTTGGATCTTGATATTAACTTATGCTTAATAGACTGAAAACATATCGTAAATATAATAATCATATATTGATGTACTATTGACAATCCATCAATATACTACATATAACATAATGATGCTAAGAAATTTAACTTAATTTGATAAAGATAAATGCACATTAGTTAAGTGTATCTACTATCTTTGGATATATAAACACAACATAACTACTATTGCATTCATATTATTAACATTCATGTTCATAAGTTATTAGAACAAACAATCAACCTTTGGGTGATCCTTAACTGTTACATAGTGAGATCATAGATGTTCAAGAGTAATTTATAATAATCATTTATACAGCATCATTGAGAACAATTACCATTTCTTGAAAATAAATAAACTCTTAAATAATAACAACAAATTCTGAGTGAAATGTAACACTTGTGTTGGGACCACTTTGGTGACTAACCAACCCGGATTACAAATTTTCAATTTATTTATTTATTTACTTATGTATTAAAAGAAAATTTTTCTTTAAATGTTTCACATAAAAGGTTATATACATAAATGTGCATAAATGATATAACATGTATTGTAGCGATGGTGTAAAAACCTTTATGATCAAGGAGGAGATGCCATTGGTCATAGGTTCAAATCCCTTTTGTTAAAATTTTTGTTTTTATTAAACAAATTCAAATCTCTTGCTTCCATTGATACGGATTATCTATAACAAAAATATTGGATAAAACCAAATTGGGATATAACAAAAATTGTATAAAGGATAATATCACTTTTTGGAAGATGAATTATTAATAATTACTTAGGATAGTTATTCAAATAGAAACGCCAAAGATAATTATAATAATAAAAATTATAATTATACCTTTTCAATTCTTCGTTTAAATTTAGTGTAATCCTTTTTTTTTCTTTTTTTTTAAAGATAATCTTCATAAAACACTATAATTTGAATTTCAACAAAAAAAAAAAAAACAGAGATAATCTCCATAAACACTATAATTTGCAGTTTCAATGAATTCAAAAATTTAACTCATAAGGGAATGAGATGACTTTTAAAGGAACAATAATAGTCTAATCTATAAAAATAATATTTTGAAAAACAAATAAGCCCTCTTAAACTTAGGAAAATCATGAATCTAAACCTTTGCTCGATACCACATGTAAACATAATTTTGAGGATTACAGGTTTGTGTAACAAATTAACAGAGACGAACATTCACGGGATCTTAAGATTTCATGATATTAACGTTCCGGCAATAAATTTATTATTACTAACTGGATCCATAATGACAAGTCTTGGTAGAAATATTATCCTATTTCTATCCAGCTACCCTTCTATTCCTTCTCTAAGCTTCGGATTCGTGATGGTGAAATTTTCTAGAGAGAGAGAGTTTATATAGGCGGGAGAGGACCTTTAAATGGATTGATTTAAATTCAAAATTTTAAATCATTCTTAGCTTCCATCAAAAGCGATTATACCTTATTCCAATGAATCCATTGATTTATAATAATAAATCTAATATTATCACATGAGTCAACTAAGAATAATTGAAAACATTCTTACATTGTGCACATGAAAGATATCTTATTTTTTCTTTCTCCGTTATTGACATTTTATGGTTGTTGAGAAAATTATGACCCCAAACTCTAATCATGTTTATTTTTTGCAGGGAATACCTTTAATTTTTTCTTCTCTCTTTCGCATCTGATCTTTCTTTTTTATGTTTGGTAATGATAGGGTTTGAAAAATGGGCTCCCAGGCCCACTCATAAGCCCGAAGAAGTGCGCGCCCAGCGCCAATGCAGGAGCCCCTCGGCCCCTCGGTACCGACCAGCGAAGGCGATCGTTGGGTCAAGGCGATCTTGGATAGAAGGTTCATATCCTGCCATCCAGTTGTATTTACGCGTCTGAAAGTAAGAATAACCTAACAAGATATAATCTACTGCCAATCAACCAAATCTTATCAATAAGGAAAGGAAAAAAATAACATATCAGCACCAGTTGGATCTCCCTCAAATAAGGAAAGAAGATTATCCCAAATAAACGACTCTTTCTAAATCATTACCAAATCCGATGCGATAAGAAAATCCCATCAGCCGAGAGCAAATCCTGGTCTGACAAGCTGGTTGGACATCTCTCATATGGCCACGGTGAAGGTACGCGCACTTTTAAGCCCATCGCATATGCAAACATATGCGACATTCGCCCTAAGCGGTCTCTCTTTCTCTCGAGAGAAAGAGCGGCTTAGAGCATCAGACGGCACCACGGCGAAGCCGCCAACCCCCTTCTTCCTTGTTTTTGCGGGTACTCGTCGAGCACTGCGGTCGCGCCGATCTGGCGATCACCTTAGCCCGGGCGATCGAAGTGCGTCCTAGCCGCCCGACCATCCCGGTCGGCCGCGGCCCCACGCGCTCCGGCCGATTAGGTTGAAAAAGGCATCATCGGTTAGCGATGCGTAGGAGCAGCTTGGTTCCTTCTCATCTCGCCATTTCGATTCTTGATGGTATACGAGGAACCTGGCGGGGGTAGCAGCAATCCTCGGATAGGATGGCGATAGCTCAGCCTTGATTGTGACCTCGGCGTGTTAGAAGCAATGCAAGCCAACACCGGCGAGGTGTGGGCTTCGCCTCACCAATCATGCGTTTGGCCAGACAGGTTAGAACAACTCACCAGACCGGTCAGGCTACGGGAGCGCGTGAACTCGGGAAGGTCCGCGACAGCCCAGTGATTGACATAATGTCAATATTCCCCAGTGAAGCAGTAGAATCCAACCATGCCCGGGGGCATAGACCGCATCTAGCCTCGGGAGAAGAAGGTAATGAAGCAGTGCCAGGGAACATGTCGGGAAGCAGTCGTCACCACCAGCGAACACTCATAGGAACGGAGGTTCGGGAACCTCCGGCGAACTTTTGGCCATGTGAGGAAGTGGTGGGCGATATCAAGGCACTATATGGACACCTTGGTGCAACAAGGCCCGAGTCACTATAGGCGGTACTCCACTTCCCTTCCAGCCAAGTTCGAATGCTACAGGTGACGTGCGATGAATCTTGAGATCAAAATTAGATCATCTCAACACACAAAATCAAATGGGGCGCATGGGTACCAAGACCGAAGTGGAATATGTTTAAGTAATCATCTGAGCCCCGGCCTTGGCATGGTTCAATAGACCACGTCGTCAATCCTCTCATTGAGTTGTCGTGCATTCGTCTCTCACTTCATTGTGGGCAGGCGTCTGACGAGTTACCATCTGTGTGACTATCAAAGTGCCTTGAAAGCCCTAGGTCTTATGTCGACGGTTCAATGCGAGTCTCTAAATGTGGACATATACTTTGGTAGAAGTTTCGATGCGCATTATGTGGTACGGTTTAAAGGTCCCGGTCGAAAGACTTGTGTTTCTATCAAAAAATCCCCAAACAAGCATAGCGGAGGTGCTCATAGCGAAAAAAGTATATTAGCAGTGAAAGAAGCCCTCATATCCAAGAAAGAAGAGCTCTTCCACTCATAAAGCGCAGACCGGATGTAAGCAGCGAGGCGAAGCCCCAAAAAGACAAGCGACCGGGAAGGATCTCGAAAAAGAAAATGAAGAAACGATCCCCGAGGCGGCGTGGCGACCTCGGAGAGATAAATAAGTCCACCATGATTCGAGAAGCTACGAAGCGTTATTGGCTGGCCCTTCACACCCTGTGACCTGGTGTCTGGTCCTGCTTTTGCTTGAAATGCAAAAGCGAACAATTCTGAGATAGCCGGATGAAGTCGGTTTGCGAGGATAACTCAAATCTGGGTTCCACCGGGGACTACGGACGCTCGCCGCGGACATTTGCATACAACTGAAATAAAAATTGTTACGATCTGCGTGGGATGCTGGCGGCTATATCCACGAATCGGGTCGGTCAAGCTTTCCGAGAACGGGCTCGCCCAGACCACCTCGACCGGATGGCGGCCACGTGCGGCGGCCACCACCTCGACGGATGGCGACTGCGGCGACGGCCTCTGCCGGTGAAATCCAGGTAATCTCAAGGGGTTTGCGGGAGGAGAGTCTAAACAAGCACGTGAGGCCCACCTGCGCGACGGGTCAGCGGTGGCGGACGCTGGCGGTGTCTAAACTACCCGCGACTCGCGCCGTCGATCACTTTCTCGATTCGGACTTGGAGGGATCGCCAGCACCTGCGGCGACCGTGGCGATTACAGTGAACAGTAGCCAACAAGGCGATTCATCGGTCTAATTGACAAGCCCAGAGTTCGGATGACATCATCTTTGCGTTAGCCTTGGTAAATGAAACCGAAAGGGCTACGGGCGTCGTGCTCGCTGCGAGGTTTTACGGGAAGAGTCTTTGCCTCTAGGCTCAACAGCTGTTATGCGCCCAGGAGATCCCCATGCTGGCGGCGGCGACGGGTTCCTCGTCGTAGAAGCCCGTCCTTACAACGTA
The DNA here is from genome assembly GCA_016808115.1 of Tetrastigma voinierianum. Classification (NCBI taxonomy): domain Eukaryota; kingdom Viridiplantae; phylum Streptophyta; class Magnoliopsida; order Vitales; family Vitaceae; genus Tetrastigma; species Tetrastigma voinierianum. Next base: position 574,418 of record JAEQBH010000387.1, read on the forward strand.
TTTCTTTGGCGGACCCTCTCTCTGAAATGCGGTGAAGCCATCCTCGCGTACCATGATGATGAGTTCCTACGTAGCGGGTAGGAATGAATTAGAGACGGAACGGCGGGAGATACTATGGCATCCGCTGACCAAAGGTCGACAACATGTGCGGATGACTCGCAGGCATGCGCGGTGATCACGGAGCCGAGCCATCGGAAAATTGGAACGTATTCTTGGATGACGAGCCGAATCGCTACATTGGATCAGCTATCGGAAGACACGAAAACCCCCTTATCCATTTTTAAAACAAAACAAAGGCGTCTTTCTTTGATGACGCGACGGATCATCGGAAGGATTGATCTACGGTAATCAACTCTGCGGTGAGCGTCGACCCATCCTTGAGCGATCAAGCGAGGAGGCTACGCCGAAAGGCGAAAATGTGGCGGGTGACAAACTCCTTGACGGGGCGTGGGAGGTGAGTATGGTGGCTAGTAGCGTCGTGCCGCACCGTCAAAAGGCCCAGCGCGAAGTGGCGATACGCATCGACTTCATTAACATCAGCGGCGTACCCGGACGGTTCTCTGGCGCCAGTCAGTATAATGTGGGATGCCCTTTGGGGCCATCAGCTCCTCGGTTTTATGGATGCCTTCTCATTTGTAAGCGGAGATCGATATGGACCCCGGGTGACCAAAAAAGACCTCGTTCGTCACAAACGGGAACCCTCTTCTTTATGTTGATGCCATTGGGTTTCCCAGCGGGAGCTACATATCGAGGAGATTGGTGAATCGGATGTTTTAAACTAGTTAGGCTGAAGCTGGGAGTATATGGGTGACATCTTGGTAAAATCCATCACGGCCCGAGCTCCACCAACAATCTCATACGACGATTTGGATCTTTGAGCTTCCGGCCAGCGAAGTGGATCGTGTCGCGCCCGACCAGTGAGAAATTCTTGAGGTTTTGTAGTGACCGCTCGAAGAATTAAACAAATCAGGCGCAGAATGTTTAAAGGCCGTTATAGACATGCCCATCGCCATCAAGTATAAAGGAAGTTAGTGCTGGCGAAGTTTGCTACCTAAGTAGGTTCGTATCCGGGCAAGTGACCAGTGCAGTAACTGTTCAAGTCTGAAAGGCATTCCAGAGGATATTAAGTCTGAAGAGCATTCACAGGCACAAAAACATATTTGAGCTCCACCCATTACGGTAAGCCCGTTGAAGAGGCTCCTCACCCATACAGCGAGTTTCGAGACTTCTCGACCGGCGCGATCCTCGTGGAGACAAGGAAGCAGTCACGACATCCGGTTTACTTTGCGTAGGGCTTTAAGAGAGAAGCGGAGGAGAGATACGAGGATGGAAAAATTAATTTTGGCCTTGGTAACCACTTGGCCAACCGCCCCTTGCTTCCGAGGCTCACACCATGAAGTCCCAGCAGATTAAGGTGATGAAGTGTTATAAACGAGAGAAGTCTCGGAAGGTTGATGAAATGGGCCATAGAGGCGGGTTCGACATCGGATAAACCCAGCGCAATAAAAGGGCAAGTCTTAGCTAACCGTCATAAATTCACCTCGATGAAATGGCCTGAGAAGCATTAAGCAGTGATTGGCCTCTATCTGGAAACTCTGTGAATTGGAGCCTCAACTGAGGAAGCGGAGGCGGGTCTAATCGACCTCCCGGAAGGAATAGATATCGAATACGCACTCAGATTTGGATTCCATACTTCCGACAGCAGAAGCTGGAGTATGAGGCGTCATAAGCGGCCTGCCTCAGCATTCATTAGAAGTCGACCCGGCTAGGGTCTCTGATGACTCGGCTGAGGTGGTCGATAGAGGAACCATCTGAGGCGAAGTGAAAGGATGATTCTATACCTCAGAAAAGTTCGTGACATGGTAAAAAAATTCGTGTTGGTTCGAGGTCGACATGTCCCGAGGGCGGGGAGAACTCCGTAGACGCCTTGGCCGCTAGCCACGACCTCACGGGAGACCTCGGTGGCGGTCGACACAGTCAGGCTGGCGAGATTCCCTCGATCGATCTGGCGAGGTGGTTGCCCGAATCGGTCAGAGCAAACGGATGGAGCCCATTTAGAGTTACCTCAATATGGCAGCTACGAGCGGCGAGAAAGCGGCTTTTTAAGGGCGAGATTACGCGGTTACGATCCACGAGGAAGCCTGCAGTAGAGTTTTTCACCTTTCCTTAAATGCATCGCATGAGAAGACAGGAAGTATGTCTTTGAGAGAAGTACGAGGGGGCATATGCGGGAACCATATTAGATCAGGCATTAGCGGGAAAAAGTCTTGAGGCGGGGAGTGCTGCGGCTGCAATACTCAAGATGCAACAGACTAGTCGGGGAAATCTCTTGAATCTGCTTGGGCACGCCAAGATCACGCCTCCCAGTCGGAGGCCCTTAAAAGTCGATCACGAAGCCTGGCCGTTCACGGTGGGGTTTTGGACATGCAGGACCTTACGTGGTAAAGTCGATTACAAATTCATAATCGTCGCGGTGGATTACTTCACCAGAGTGGTGAGAAGCCGAGCCCTTGACCTGATCTGAGGCGAAGATACGCCAATTTTGTGTGGCGAGCTATCATATACGAGTTTGGTAAAGGCAGTATCGGACAGCAGCAGTTCGATAGCGCAAATTGCAGAATTTCTGCGAGCTCGGAATTAAAAGTACTCATCTCGGCCTACCGCAATCCAGCAGACGGGGCGAAGAAGTCTTCTCAGAACCCTTGAGGAAGCGCGAAAACCAAATTAGAGACGAAGTGGGTAGAATCACTCCCCAGAAATTATTATGGGCTGAGGAGACCTGAGAAGTCGACCTTGAGAGCCCCATTTGCCCTAGCCTTTGTACCCAGACGGTAGCCCCGTTGAGGTCGACATAAAGTCTCAGGATGAGTTAGCATCAGATTGGAACTGTGTGAAGCTCTTGTCTAAATTTAGATCTACAGATGAAAAGCTGGCGTTCAAGTCTGAGTACAGAAAAGTATCAAAGGAAGGCGGCGAGTTCTGCAATCAAAGTCAAACCTAGAAACGCATACTTAGGGTGATTTAGTCTTAAAGCTCTGTCATCAAGGAAGAACCGGTGCATGTGGAGCTTGGGCTCCAATGGGAGAGGCCCTTCGTCGTATCTCGGTCGTTAGACCGGGGCAATTATGAGCTCCCACGGCGGGGAGGAAGGGAAAATCTTCACAGCGTACATGGAATCTGGAACATCTTGTGTTTTACGAGTAGGCATCGGTTTGTAATATCAAATGGGAGGCCTTATCGATTCTTGTATGCGATTGAGCGTTCAACGGATTTATTTAGTTAGACATCTCAAGCAGTTCGGACATATAAAGACAGAAGCATTTATAATGAGAAAGTTCATAGACATAAAAGTGTTTTATTCCAAGTGGATTCTGTTGGTTACAATGGGTGATATGGCCAGTTACAATCAGTACAAGCAGTTCCCTTTAAAAAAAAAAAAAAAAAAAAAAAAGGGGCAAGGAGAAAGAGAGAATGAAAAGAAGGAGAAGGAAAAGAGAGAAGCGGAAAAGAGGAGAGGAAGAAAAGGGATGGAAGGAGTTTGTGCAGAAGAAACAAAAAATGAGAGAATGAGATGTGGAAAGAAAGATGAAAAAGAAGGAGAGAGGAGAAGGAGGAAGGAGAGAGAAGAGCAGAGAGAAAATGGAGAAGAGCGTATGAAATGCATCGCCACTCTCCAGGGCCCATTCCACAGCACGAAGCTAGGGAATAACATGACTCCCATAAAGGGGAGACTGGGGGGAAAAACACAACTCCACATGTAAGAGCGACGAGTTGATCCTAAATCTTAGGAAGGATCCCAGCGAAAACTGACGGACTTGAGCGTTATCTCACTGGATTGAGTTCTGCACCGAGGAGCGAAAATATACAAAGTATAAACCCCGCCAGTAAACCGCCATTTATAAAGAGGCTAGCTTGCCTGTCACTGAGCGTTCCAAATTCTCTATCAATCGGCATTGAGCGTTGCACACCTTTCAGAAAATCCGAAGTTGAATGGCCGCGCGCACCAGTTCAATCCAAACGGAGTCGTGCCGGCCCGCGGAGCCCGGTGACTCACTTTTACGAGTTAAATACACTGCGCACAGTGCTTCACATTTGAAGTGGATCAACCGACTGTTGCCACTCGGCTACATCGCCACTAGGCTACATTACCACTCGGCTACATCACCACTCGGCCACAGCGCCGGAGCCCGGCTCACTGGCGGGTTCGTCACTGCGCGAAGTCCGCAATACGGTGAATCGGCAAGCTACATTGTCACTTTCGGCTCGCGCACGCCTGGCTACATTGCCGCTCGTTCATCGCCACTCGGCCACGGCGCCGGAGCGCGGCTCACTTTGGCGAGTTCGTCTACTGCGCGCAGTCCACGCTACGAGTGGTCGGCTGTTGCATTGCCACGCCGGCTACGCTTTTCGGCCCACGGCGCGGAGCCCGGCCGGCTCACTTTGGCGAGTTTGTCTGCCACCACGCACAGTCCACGCGGCCCCACGAGGTCGGATTAATGGGCTACATTGTCCCGCCGGCTACATCGCCACTCGGCCGCGGCGCCGGGCCCGAGCTCACTGGCCGGGTTCGTCTACTGCCGCAGTCACGCTACCTAAAGTCGAGATCGGCTCGGGCTTCATCGCCGCTGGCTGGCGAAGCGGCTCACTTTGGCGAGTTCATCTACTGCGCGGGCCTACCACTGAGGTCAAATGGCATTTCAGGCCCATCGCCACTCGGTGTGCCACTCGACTACCGCCACTTTCGTACGGCGCCGGGAGCCCAATAACTCACTCACGGCGAGCTCTCACGGATTCGCGTTGACGGCTCTACCCAATTGATTCGCATTGATGAGCTCTGCATTGTTATTGGTATTGACCGACTGCCGGCTGATCGCGTTGTGTTTCTACTGTTGTTGCGTTAATGAGCTTAACTCAACCGTTCACATTATTGACTCTACCCAACGTTCGCGTGTGAGTTCTACCCAAATGTTCTCATTGGCGAGCTGCTCAGCGATCGCATTGGCGAGCTCTCCAAGCGATACATTGACGAGCTTAACTGCGGATTACATTGGCGAGCTCTTCGGTTCCACATAGATGAGCCTGCCCGGCCGGTTAGCGGTGACGAGTCCCATGGGCCGAGCTCTTCCCTAGCGATGCATGGACGAGAGCTCTTCCCGGCCCGGTTCACGTAGATGAGCCTTGCTCAACGGTTCGCGATTGAGTCCGCGGGACTCGACGATCTACATGGGCGAGCTCTTCGGCGATTCTCATGTCTGAGCTCTGCCCAGCGTCCTGATCTTCCAGTCTACATGGGCGAACTCTTCGGCGTTCTGTGGGCATTGCCCATTATCGCTTGTGAGCTCTTCAGCGGTATATGGGCGAGCTCTTCCCGGCGGTTCTCATGGGCGAGCTACGCCCAGCCACGTGAGCTCTTCGGCGATCTACATGGGCGAGCTCTTCAGCGATTCGCCAGGCGAGCTCACGCCTTTATCCGCGCAGCGAGCTCTTCCAGCCCGATGCCTGGGCGAGCTCGACCAGCGATTCCTAAGCGAGCTCATGACAATACAGCGGCTGCTAAAAATAGGTCATGCGGCCTAGGAATACATTCCAACTCATGTCGGTAGACGGAATCGGTAGCTGGCGCTGTGGCTCTGCCCGAAAATAGGTCATCTGACAAGGAATCTATTGACTCATGCAATCAGTGATGGAGATGGGCGCTCAAGGCCCTGACGAGCTGCGAAAATAGGTCATGAGCAGAATCCGTTCAGCTCATTGCAAATCAGCGGGTGAGTGGTGCTCAGTTGACCAATCTGCGCCGCCTGCGTACTAAAATAAATTCAGCACATGCGGGGGCGATCGGCGAGGCGGCGCGTTCAATTTGACGAGCTCACTTTGGCATACATATATAACTGAGAATCGATCCGGCTGTTACAAATTAGCCACAAAGCCTCGACACGGTTTGTGAGCTTGTTGCTGTGGGGCCTCGATTCGGGCCATACAATTCATGAAGAAAAGCGAAAATACTCTGATGAAACTGCGAGCGATAAAAAATGAATATTTATTAAATGAGCTACATATGTCTCGGGCGAGCCGTACAAAAGAAGCGAGTGTGCGTGGCCAGGACCAAAACACATATACAAATTTATGCGTTATTGCGGACTATTATCTAGTCCCAGCTGACAATGCGAAGCGCAAACCTAAACCAAACACTTCTAGATTAAATCATTTTCAATATTACTGGTTTGGCACAATATTACGCAGAAGTGCGCAGTCGATAAGTAATAAATTGGATTTGGTTGAATGTCGATCCACAGAGATCTCGAATTCTAGATCAGCTACCGACTATAAGCTCCATACTATTTGGACTATAAAAATGACATTGTGTTCGGCCTAATAGGCATGAAATATACTATTGTATATAAAAAAATGAACAATCAAATAAGCTGAAATCCAAAAAGAATAATGAATAAGAATAATTAGAAGATAAATGGACCTTTGAATAATCATCGTTTAGAGTCACATTAAGATCAATGCTATTGTGAAGTATCAATTCCTGTTATCCAACTTTATTTAATTTTGCCTTTGTGTATTTGGGTTTTTAAAATACATCGGCGTTTAGTAATTCCAGTGGATCTCTCAAAGCAGCATTTTCATTATCTAATTTTTGCAGATCCTCTGAATCGGGGAATTAGATAACTACTTTTAACGGACTTCCTAATTACGGGTATTTTTCTTGCGTGCCATTTTGTTTATGGTATAAACACAGCTCGAGTTATCGGTGTGAGCAAGGATATACAGCTTCGGAGTTACTCTTCCTCAGGCAGAATAGAGCACCCTCTCTCATATTAGATCTAAGCTAACACGGGATTGGCTTCACTATTAGTGGGGTGAACTCTCTGCTTATTTAAATTGATAACTCTCGACTCATTCTTGATTTCAAGTGAGAAGAGAAGTTTATCAAGTAAACTTACAAAACTCATTAGATATCTAATAACGAGGTTAATATACGCTTGAAGAATGTTCATAACTCCGAGATTGTCATCTACCGTATCCTTTCGAGAGGACTTCATGAATCGAGCAATGAAACAATTCTTAGCGGGTATAAGAAAGCGATATTCAGATCAAACTGATAAACCAATTACGAAGTAAATTCATAAAGCTGAAATTCGCAATTTGCGGAAACAACTACGGGAAAGATAATTTCGACAATAGCATTCGCAATGGGCGAGTTCCTCGATTACTGAATTACACACTCTGACCATTCCTCCCCGATCGCCAAGAATAAGCGCATTATGAAGCGGAGGGCCGGAATTCGAGAAATTTTATGCGAACTGAAACATTCGGTGGTAATTTGAAAAATAGTGCGTTATTACGCTCAAAGCGATAACAACCGATTCAAATAGCGCTGAAACGGCGACCGAATCACGATAATCTCCAACTATCGTATTGAAAGAAGAAAGTAAGAAAGAAGAAATGAGAAAAATGAAGACGCCCCATTGCCGATTTCTTGTGCGCGTGGCGCCAAGCCGCGCGCCCGAAGCGGGCGTGGCGTCGTATAAAGTTTCTGGTTGATTTCGTCGATCTGGGTTTTGTGGTTCGGTGGATTGACGGCGTGGTAACCGTTGGTCGAACTTCGTTCTTTATTAGCGACATCATCATCGCGACGCTCGATCTCGCGTCGCCATCGACGGCGACCCCAACTTGTGTTCCTGATGTCGCGACATCAACATCTTGTCGCGACATCACTTCATGCCTTTGCAGGTTTCAATTGATGATTCTGATGCTCCGCGACCTGAATCTACGTCGCGACCTTAAGTTTCAATGATACGACAAGCGCGGTATTCCTGATGTCGCGAAATCAATCTCCGCATCGACCACCATTCGAGTCTTCTGACATTCAACTTGTCTTGGTGTCGGCATCTGTATGACATCGGCTTAGGATGCGGAGTTTCATTTGGTTTCTCATGATGTTGACATGTCGAGCGACAACGGCTCACATTCTTGTAGTTTAATGAGTTTTCTTATGTACAGCAACAACCTATTAGCCGTGACATCAAGCGTCGCATGCTTCAATCTTGTCGCCACTTGTATCTTTGAAGCGGTTGCTCTTGTAAAATTAGCGACAGCCGATGCAGTTACATGCTTCCATTGATTGCTCTTGATGTGCGACATCGATCGCTAATCGGCGACGCCGACTTATGGCTCTGCGATTTTCACTTGACGGTTCCTGTTGTCGTGACATCCATCCCTTGTCGCGAGCCGGCTCCTTGACTCCTACTCCAGCGTTGATTGCGATCTTCGCGGCATCAATATCTGTCGTGACATTTACTTCATGGATTACCGCTGACTTTGGCGGTCGCCGTAGTGTCGCGACATCGATCTCATCTTCGGGGCCTTCGGCTTTAGTCTCACGGAGGCTTCAAGCTGGGCTTCTGATGTCGGCGACATCAATCTCGTGCAAACTTATGATTCATTTGCCCCTACGGCTTTCACTGAGCCGTCACGCAAGTATTGGCATTTGATCTGTTATGCGGCGACCTCAATATACTTTTGGGAGGCCTACTTATTTGTTTCGGTGCCAGCGACTTGATCCTTTGTGCGGCTGCGACAGTTAACTTCGGCTCAAATCCTTTGACATGTCATAGCTTCAAATCCGATTCTCTTGTGCGAACCTCTATCCCTTGTGCGACATAGCTGCTATATTTACTGCTCAATCCTGTTTGCTATTTTGCCTGATCTGTCGCGACTGCATCATTCCTTCAATTTTCTGATATCGCGACCTATATAAGCTGAGCTATGTAAACAAAGTTGCAAGCATTGTTATGATTTAGCTCATTTACTACTTATTTTACTGCTTTTTACTCAGCTGATTCTTGCATTTTTCCATGCGTTTTCTTAACTCTTTTATACTTCATATAAAATAACAAATTTGTTGGGTTTCTTATCTTTAAAATGCCATTATTCTTTTTTATTGGAAATTCAGCAATGAAAAATGGACTAAAATATAGACCTGACTTCAGCTCATCATGTACATAAAGAAAAACTATGAAAAAGTGATCTCAGTGACGAAATGAGTAAAAGCCTGTGGCGTCAGCGGAGAACAGAGCGAATGAAGAGGGTAGGCTTGTGAGAGTATCCGGTTCTTGAGAATAATTTGCAGAGAAAGACCCCTCTCCCTCCTCGTCACTTGGAAGATCGAAGTTAAAGTCAAGTGGTGGCGTTCAACGGCCTTCACGAAGCGAGCCACCGAGGCCGCGAGCAGCTTGGTCCTGATACGCTAATAACATCGTCCCTCCCGAGCAACCAGGGATCTTTGCTGGTGAAGATCCCGCGCGTCCCAGCGACACTCTCCTCATTCAGCCGCGCGAATTTACGGCCTCGGAGGCCTCACGTGGCCGTGTCCTATGAGCCTACGGCCTTTCGGAGGCCTCGCCACGAGCCACGGCTAGTTATTAACTACTTTATCACCTGGTCATGTGGTGGCGCCACGCGACTCCTCTTGAGACTCCTGGCTCGCCTGGGATGTGGCAGAGCTCATCACTGTGGCGAAAAAGAATGATCTTCCAAAGAAGCTCGTACTAGGAGGACTAGCATTTCGTCAGGTCTCGATTAAGATCATTCAACAACATGGGCTCCGCCACTGGATTATCAAAAGCTACGCCTTTAACCCCGCGTGAAACTACGCCAGACTCATCACCTACTTTCCTTCAGGGCCGCGAGCCGGCCATTGTATGCTTTAGATCAGTTTAAGTCTCTCCACTCTTGGTCATCTGGCTGCCAGATTGATGAGCTGGTCGCTCGAGAAGAAGGCGCCTTAAGCCTTATAAGTGCGTTTTTACATGTCTTTTGTTAGTTGTATACTCAGAGCCAGAATATAAATGGTATTTCTGCATCAAACATAAGTCAACATCCAACAGGATCAAACTTTGAAATGGAACACTATGGAATCAGAGGACTTTAAGAGGCAACCCCTGAAGGATAGAGCTGACCTCATCAGCCCAGAGGCGGCGCCGACTCGAGTCGAATCCTTGGGGCGGACAAGATCGCACCTGCGCGAGTTCGGCCATTGAAGCGAAATTACCATCTTCGACTTTTGATTCTGGATTTTTTCTCTTCAACTCTTCCACCCTTGAGAGGTGGCTAAGCTCGAAGGGCGGTTCAGGCGGTAATAGAGCATAACGTAGCGAGCTGCTTTCGGCGGCTCATCAGAGATTTTTGCCTTTCTGGCCAGGGCGAGAGAAATTTGAGCTCGTGACCACGGGGGCTGCGTATGCGCCCCGCTCGAGCTTTCAGCAAGAGAAGTCGGAGACGCCCCGATTCCCGAACCTTGATCGAAAGCGGCGATCTTCTTAGTGGAACGATTTTCGTTTGCCTCAGGGCCAGGAGCGGTGCTATTTGGACGAAATCTACCATGGTAGGAGCTATTTTGATAAAGCTTTGTGGAGAACTCCGTGTGGGGAAGGAGAAGCGAGGGCCTCGAGGCAGCGTGATGGAATGTGTGGACCTCAAATTGATGGACTAGGAATGTCGATTTGTCGGCTCCACGTAAGGACGGCGGGGACATTGCTGACGTGAAACTACGACATTATCTTTAGCATTAAGGTCAAGTCGAGGCTTTGGAGCATGAGTCAAATCAAGATAAAAGCCATTAGCGACCTTCACAGTTATCTGCAGGCGAACGCTCGAAGATTATCATAGGTGGTCAAGCCAGAACGCCAGTGTGATGCCATCGGAGGATGTGTTGATTGCGTAAAGCTCCACAAAGAAATAAGCGTCCCTTCGACCTATGGGAGGAAGGAGATGAAGTCACTAGAAGACTCAGGCGCACAGATAAAGGCCTGAGTGATCTCCACATTTGACTAAAAAAGATAAAGGAACAAAGCCACACTAGGGACCTTAGAATTACTCTGTCCACAAAAAGGCCAATAGGCCCACGAAAATACCCCAGTTGGGAGGCGAAGTTAGGAAGGGCGGACATTGAAATGTTGCGGAACACTTTCATGAAGGGGTGCGGTGAAACGAAGACCATTATCGGCGACCTCGAAAAACATACGATCAGGCGCGAGGCTGTAAAGTCAAGGCGGGGAATTATACTGGGCGCGAGAGGTCGATGAATTCAGCAAAGTAGCCTATCAGGACGGAAGCCGCTGATTTGATCCCGGCATATTGGAGCGGCGAATTTAAAATGTCAGCCTCGAGATATTGGTAGGTTTATTTTTCCTTTATGCCTCGAGGAAGAGGAGCGCCCGAGAACATTTAGGGGTTCAACCGGCGAGCAATGGAAACATCTAACACACATCTAGAATCGGCAACAATACGAAGAGTCATCGTCAATACGTAAAGAAGAAGAAGCGACGGACATAATAAAAGCAAACGATAAAACGAAATCCAATCAATTTAACCACTAACGTCTCATTGTTTCTGTCGAAGAAACGAGGTGAGGGCAGCGATGGTCCGAGGAGAATAAGACGGGAAGAAGCTACCTAAGGAAAAATGCCGAGAGAAAAGCTACGTAAAAGGGTGAGGCAAAAGCTGAAGCGAAATAAGAAATGCGAGATCGCGGAAGAGGTTGGAGGACTAAGCCTGAGGACGAGGAGATTGATGCGAGAAAACGCGAAAGAAAGCTAGGAGGTGAGAAATGAGCGCGAAAACCGAGAGTCATCATTATCCGCAGAGATGTGACTAAGTAACAACCTTCTTGAAGCGGACACGTGATTGCATGGGTGCGAAGCGTCTGATACGCGTACACGTCTGAGGATGGGGGCAAGCCGATAGGGTTTGAAGAGGAAAGTGAACGCGGACCTCACCAGAAAGCCTAAAGGAAATTGTTGGCATCCAGCGCAATACCGAACCTCGGCTGGGTACCGACCAGCGAAGGCGGCCGGTAGGGTCGAAGGGCGATCTTGGATGAATTGGGGTCGTATCTGTAAGTCATTATTTTTCGCGATGAGAAAATAGAATAACCCCTGACAAGATATGTCGTCACGCGTCGATCATTAAATCTTTATCGATAAGGAAAGGAAAATAATATGGTCGTACTTGATTGGATCTCCCAGGTAAGGAAGGAAGATTATCCCAAATAAACCTCTTTAAATCAAATAAATCCAGTCACGATAAGAAAATCCCATCAATGAGCAAATCTGATTCACGATACAAGCAGTTGGACACATCTGCCATCTGTGGCGCGCGTGATTGAAGGTATCTTGTTTCTTGGCCAGCATATGGCATGCAGCCTTATGCGACACATTAAGCCTGGTCTATCTTTTCTCTGAGCGAGGCGCGTCGGACGTGCAGGCGAGCCACCGCCGACCATGCTTCTTGTTTTTGCGGAGGGAGTCTGCGTCCAGGGCCTGGTCAGATGCGGCGATCTCTGTGGCAGAACAGTCAGAGCTTGCATCCGACCCGCCGACCATCCGGTCGGTGAGCGACCGCGCGATCAGGCGGGTTCAGGTTAAAAACGTCGTGAGATGCTTGTAGAAAGATTGAAATCTTAATCCCTAATGATTTTCAATTTTCACCTGAAAAGTTAACGATGTTCATTAAAAATCAAATATTAATTAAGAGAATATTTTTTCTAAAAATTAAATTGTAAAATCGTTAAAAATTAATTAAGAAATTTCATCTCAGATTTAAACCTTCCAATACGGAAATGAATTGCTAGAAGTACCCCTCCCCGAAACAAAAAGTCAAAACAAGGAAAAAAACAAAAGAAGTTGAAAATGGGTTCAGAAAGTAAAAAGAGAAACTGAATTAGGGAACGTTGAAAATGGATTCAACTTTTCCACAGTAGAAGTTGCTAGGAGACTCCTTTGGCATGTGAAATTGAAATTGGATAAAAAGCACAATATTTTAAAAGCGGATCGGCCCGAATCGAAAAGTTATCGGTTCATGGTTCACTGGTCGGATCGGTAGTCGAACCGCGGTTGAACCGATGATGTAATAAATATATTATTTATATTTTATTTAAATTTTAAAATATATAATTAATAATATTTAAGATATTATTTATTACTTTTTATATAAATCAAGTATTTTAAAATTTATTTTAAAAATAGTATAATATTAAAATATATGAAAACATATTAAAAATGGAATAAACTTATTTATATAAATATATCTTAATTAGTAGTAATATAATTTTGTTAATGTAAAATAATCATGATAGTAGCATAAATGATAAGAATGTTGCTGTAACTATATTCCACATATTCGAATCTATAAGCTTTACAGTATTTAAATGAATTTTTTTTAGTTATAAGTCTTGCCTCTGGCTTTAAATTACAAGCAAAAGCAGCGTGGTTTTGGCAGAAAAAAAGATTTTTGTGAGGCAATCGTTCGATTCGATTTGAGAACGGTAGGATCGCGGTTCATCCGATTCGATCAAAACCTTTTTTGCGTTAAAAGCGGGGCCAGGTTTATAGTGGAATTATTTAATTAAGACCCGGTCGGATCGACCGTCGAATTTTAAAACATTGCAAAAACGCCGTGAAAATTGAGTAAAACAAAAAGTCATAACCAAGATCTTTGTCCCAAAAATATTTAAAAAAAAAAATTCATAAAGTAATACAACTTTTAAATTAATACTCAAACTAATATATCTTTTTATGATCATAGTCATTTAAAAATTTTAAATAGTCATTATAGTTGATATTCTAATTCAGCTTTCAAATTAAGTATGATTGGTGAAGTCATCAATCACAAATTTAACTTTATATTTAAAACGTAATGTAATTATAGTTTTAACTAAAATTGTGCATTATAATCATGAAATCTGAGTTTTTATGATATAATGAAGATATATTAGTGATAAACGTCGTTACTTTGATATATATATATATATATATATATATATATATATATATATATATATTTTTTTTTTTTTTTTTTTTTTTGAGACATCACTCCACCTTAAGGGGCTTCCGTCCATCTCCAGGCCCAAGGTAGCGTTTGTTTTATAATGTTAAATATAATTTTTTGAGTTTAATGTTAAATAGTGCTTAATAGCATTAAATATTAAGTTGTTTGTTTTTTAACATTTGATAGTGAATATAGATGACAAAGGGGAGAATTATTTAGTGTTTTTGCCCTATCCCACCCCGTCCTTAATGGGACGAGTTTGGTTTAATTGGTATGGATTTTAACGATTCGGGTTTATTTCTTGAATCTAAACGGGATTAGGAATGTTATTATTCACGCCCCACCCGATTACAGTGTATTTAAAATATTTTTATTATTTTATTTTATATTTAATATAAATAATAATAATAATTAGATTATTTTTAATAAATAATTTATAAAAATTTATAATATTTTTATTTTTTATGAAATATTTACTTTTAATATAATAAAAAAATAAAAAAATAAAAAAATAAAAAATAAAAAATAAAAAATAAATGTACACAGTCTAGAATTTTCAATCCCACTTATTAATCGGTCACATTTAATTTTTTAAATAAAATGAGTTTGGGAATAAAGAAATAAGCGAATCGAATCGAGGATAGAGTCGCGCATCTGACACTCACGTGTCATCCTTGGCCAGTAAGTAATGCCAACCTCACTCTTTATTAGAGTTTTTCTTATTTTTATGAAAAATAACTTTTTCTCAATAAAAACAAGTCAAAATTTTTCACTTTTTCTATTAAAAATTTTCAATAATAAGTTATAAAAATTTAAAAAAATAAATAATTAAATATTAAAAGTTATTCAAATTTCAGTATTAAGTCAAAAAATAAAAAGCCCGGACCTACAGAAATTGTTTTATAGTGAAGTAGTCAACAGTTTTCTAGGTTCTAAATTTTCCGCATTGGGTTCACTATCACACATACTACAAAGAAAATGAGATACGGAGGAGTAGCCTTCTTTTTTTCCCTTTTTTTTTTTTTTCAAATGGCTCTGTATCACTTTCAGTTTGATAACAGATTTTCATTCTTTTATATAAAAGCTTTACTAAGTTGTAGAAATTTAATTATTTCTCAACTTCCCTGGTGGACTTTCTTGTTTTGATGTTGCTGTGATGGATACATGGGTTTGGTCTGTAAATAGTAGTTGATACAATAGAAAATAATAAGACAATCAGTCAGAGGAAGAAATTACTTAAATTATGTGGTGGTGCGAATGAATAAATTTAAGGGTTAAATTTACTAATTTGGAGAATAATTTTCTATATTTTAGAACAACAAAAATTTGGAAAACTTTTGACAATAAAAATTTATTTTTCTATCATTAAGAACAAAAAAAAAAAGTTTTGTTAAAATTAAGTAACGAGGTTCTCACTCTCTCTCTTTTTTTTTTTTTTTAACTTATATCCATTTTACATTACATCCTTGAGGATTTATTTTGTGCTTTGAATTTTGGTCAAGGCATAAAAAAGCAAAGAAAATTGATGGATGTTTGGGCGTGCCAGAAAAATTATAATATTTTGAGGCCCGAAAATGGCAAAAATCTGGTATGTTGGCAGAAAAATGGTTACTAGTGCTACGGGTTCGGAATGCAAGTGGAAAATCTTTGAAAATTTAGATTGTATTGAAAATTTAAAGAAAAATTGTATGATTAGTTGAAAAAAAGATAAATTTCATTAAAAAGGAATTTGTGGAAGTGAAGTGTGAAACATGAAAACTTTGAAAACAAATACTTGGAAAGAAAAAAAGCTAGAATTCTGGAAATATTGCTAATGAATTTGTAGAAGCTAAGAGAAAATACTGAAATGCTCTCTTGAGTGTTGGTTGATGATTGATTTGTTGGTCTTTTGCTCTAAAGTTGAGTCTTCATTTTATAGGTATTCTGAATAACTATTTTATACTTTCTTGATAATTGCTCAAACCAATCACTCAGAATCATGTTGTAGAAGTCGTTTATCGGAATTGCGATGGCGCATTGGCGTTCTGTCGTATCATGACCAGTTTGAAGAAAATTCTATCGATTTGCTTTTGAGCAAAAGAGTACTTCCATTTTGAGTTGGCCAATTTTGACCAAATTGAAAGAATTTTTTTAAGTAATATTAAACCTTTTCATGGACATCGATCATGGACTTGGGTTTTCTTAGGTGGATTAGACTCACTTTGAACGTCGTATATTCATTCGGCTGTTAAAGCACCGCTTTGGTAGAATAATTATTGAATCTGATTTGCGTCAAAATTCATTTTTAGTGTAAACAATAGTATTTTGTTCTTGTATTTGATCTCACATGAAAAGGTTTATAACATAAGTATACATGTAGTATAACTCAAGGATTTGTAAATTGATACCTTACTTGTAGCTCCAATACGTTATTTTTTAAAATTAATTTTTGATATAGTAAATTTCTCTTACTTTACCTACAGTTCTTTGCTTCAAAGTTTGTAAGTAAATTGGTATATTTTTATTTCATTTTCTTTTGTTGAGTTTTTTAATTTTGTTTTTCTATATAAATTGTTTAAAACATTATTCAAACATATAACCAGTTAAGAAATAGATATTTAATTAAAATAATTTTTCAGAACATTAAAACATTCAAATATTTTGAGTTTTTTGATGAATGAATTTGTTTTTAAAATGATTTGATAATGGGTTGTACAGGCAATACTACCGGGGTGGTTTATACTGAATAACATTTGACCAAATAAGGATTTTCTAAGTGTATTTCCGTATTTCAGTTGTTTATGTGTTTTTACCACCTATTTACCATATGAATCCAAATAATTTAAATAGACAGTTTTTACTTTCAATAGTTTTTTGAAGAAAATGATTTATTGATTATTAATAATATATAGATAAAACATGTATATATCTGATTGTTTAAAAGTAAATATAATTGATGAAACAGCAGTTGAGTTAATAGTATAATAGTGTTAAACTTTATAATTTTGATGACATCTGATTATTGAATATCATATAGCAGATTTTAGGATCTTTTTGTATGTCTTATCTTGAATCATAATCAGTTTTATTATCTTTGTGGATCTAATATCTGTTTACTTGTGTTAATCAATTCTTATATAAATCAGACAGTTGTAATAGATGATGAAACCAATATTGTATTAAAATGACCCCACTGACCAAAGTAACTGTGGCTGAGATATTGATGTGTTAAAAAAAGCCAAAATAAAATTCTTCATTAGTATTGTAGGAATAATCCACTTGTTTAAAAATAAAATTAACGAAAGAAAGAGGAGTGAATTTGAATAAAAACATGTCAAAAAAAAATATATATCAGCAAAGATGGTGGCTAAAAAGACGACGGAAAATGAATATAAAATTTCATTTAGTAGGTAGAAAAATTTTTGTTTTATATTGGTTTTAATAGAAAAACTTGATTGGTCTGCGAAATGGTTAATAATTGGCAAAAAATAGATTATTATTCGTTTATATGTGAATCAGAAAACAGATTATCATTCATTTCTTGTTAGATAATCAGCTATGGTTCGTGAATGGATCAGTAACTCTGAGATCAGTGACTATTTTATTTTCTTTCAAGTCTTAAGTTAGATTTTTATTCTCATCAGTTCAGCGGCAGAGTTATGAATAATGCTTTTTCTTGTTTAACTCAAGCGTTTAGTTGTTTTTTAATTAACCAATTTTAGAAAATGGTTTATAACAGGACCTTTTCTATTTGTGTTTTCATTTTTGTTGATTGATGCAAACATATTTTTAAAGTAATGAATTAAGGTATCAGTTCAGAAGAATTTTTATGTCAGATTTTTGAATGAGTTAAAATTTTAAGTGGTCAAACAGTTCATTTTTGCAGTCAGTCGTCAACAATAGTTCCAATGCGAATAAACATTTTTCCATTTAGGGGACCAACAAACTCATTTGTTGATCATCATTTGCAAGCAAAACCCTCAATATTTTTGGCATTTTGTCTATTTTATATCTGTTGTTTTGTTTTTTGAGAAAGTTACATCTCTGTTGTTTTTTGTTGATCATCTAGTTTATATTGATCTAAATGCGGCAGTCCCTTTATTTTATAGTTCATAATTTCAAAAAATACTCTCTCTTAAAATTGTGAGACCTGTTTTGAGAGTCAGTCATCAACCAATAGTTCAAATAGAAATAAACCTTTTCTACCTTCAATTGATAACTCATTGATCAAATATTCAACCAAATTACAATAATATTTTGGCATTATCTATTTTATATCTATTTCTTTTTGTTTTTTGTTTTTTGAAAGATTATATCTGTTTTGTTGATCATCACAGTTTGTGTTAAATCCTAGTAATCCAACTGACCCCTTTAACACTTGATTCAATACTCAAGTAGAAGCCTATCTATTTGTTTGAATCGACCTTTAACTATCAAGCCAGTAGGATCTGAACATCAGTTCATTTTTTATAATTTTATTTTACTTTATTTTGAACTTGAGTGGCTTCCACGTGAATTTTGAGTCAAAATATAATTATCTTTAACAAAATTATCATGCCCCCTGGTGACGTGTAAAAGTTGAAGGGTACCCCACAGGCCTTGTTATTTATTAATCAGGATCACCAAACCCTCCTAAATCAAATAAATAAAAAAACTAAATTGATGTCGAAATTGGTCAACAAAATCAACAGTGTATGGTGAATCTTGGACACAAGTGTCAGGATGAGAGGCTCTGATTTGACCTCATCCTTGTTTTCCTTTGTTTCCACATTGCAGAAGGTGGGACCCTGCCTCCGGATTTTCTGATATAGTGGGGCCCATTGTGATTAACTCGGGCCGTTGATTTGATACACGTGTCGGGGAGAGAGAGAGAGAGAGAGAGAGAGAGGTGAGAAATGAGAACACTCCTCCCTACTGAATCACAAGAAAGGCTACTCGTTTTCCATGTGACAGCAGGCAAAAGGATTTGAGGAGTCGGCCAAAAGCAACGTGAGATTCTAAATGAATGCAATCTGTTTTTGTTCATCCTCACAGTCACCGACCTTCGAATGGGAATCGAATTCCATTTAATTTTAGATTTCCTGTTTTGATAGAAACGTGGATGATTTTTAATATTCTCAAGTGAAGAGAGGAGACCAAGTCGTGCACAAAACACGTAAGATCTTTTTATGGTCTTTTCTTCATTTTTCCTTCCCCCTCTCTATTTTCTCCCAAATCTGTTATATTATGATTGATTCTCTCAAACATATACAAAAAAACATCTACGATTTTTTTTTTTACTTGCCATATTATTTTTCTTATATTATATTTGTTTTTATAATGATTCGAGGTTGAGATCTCTAACTCATATTACTCTTTTACCATTCTATCCAAAATTTAAGAGTATTTTTGTAATTTCATTAAGACATTGAATATATATATTGGTAAACTTATTTTTGTGGGTCCAAAATTATGAGTACATTCACAGTTATTTAAAAAAAAAAAAAAGTGGGTGAGGGCATATTTATATCTCATTCAAGGCTTGGTCAATGGGACTTATTTCAGTCAAAGTGTGGTGGTGAGACCTCCATAAACCTACTTGTACGTTATCTTAACTTTTTCCCCTTTCTATTTATTAATTATTTTATTTTATATTTAGTTTTTTTGGTGTCCACAACTTTTGAATTTGGATGACACAACTTTGATTTTTTTTTAACAAATATTCACATTGTAAAGTTATAGGATTTAAACTTAAGATCTCTCGTGGTTTTACAATTGATGAATATCTAAATATGAGGATGACAAAAGTAGAATACCATGAACCCAAGAAAGTGATTAGCAAACTCTTTTCTTTTTCTTTAAGATTACTTTTTACCACCCAAACGTTTGTGATATTTCAACATTTAGACATGTAATATGGTCATTTACTGATTTATTTTGTTTAATTTTTAATCCATATTGATACGTTAAGTTTTTTTTTTTTTATTATTTAATAGCTAAAATTTAAAATTATATTAATAGCTTTAGGTGATATATAATATAATATCATAACCTTATTTTACATTCTTTTTTTTTTTAAAAAAAATTGAAGAAAAATGTGAGTAATCGTAGATTGAAAGAAAAGTATAAAGAAAGTCAAAGTAAGGAAAATAAAAAAAATAGTTTCAATAAATTATTTTTATATATTGTGAAAATCAAATATAACTGAAATTTATATTTCATTTCAAATAATAAAAAATCAATTATTTGAATAATTTAAAATCACTAACTTAATATTTAAGTCCTATCAATAATTTTTTAACTTTAATTTCATGTACTTTTATAAAAAATCTTAACGGTCATTTTCTCATTTTCTCTCATCTTTATTTTTTATAATCTATTTTTCTCAAGTAAAGATGAGTGATTTTTTTATCATTATTAACCTGAAATCACCATTCCGAATATTTTTATTTCATTTTATTGCTTAATAAAATAGTTCTTTCATAATGATTTTTGTTTTATTTTATTTTTATATTATCGTCGTTTTATCGATGTTTGGTTTATTATAGTTTTATCAACGTTTAATTTATCATTGTTTTATTGACGTGAAGTTTGTCTTCTTGTTGTGACGTTTTATCTGTGTGAAAACGATTTAGATAGAGAAGATAAATTTGATCAGTCAAAGATATCAAATTATGATCGTTAGTATATTGAAGAACTGAAGTTGTAAATATTATAGTCGGCTATTTTTATCAATTTATGGGTTACATCTTAGATTTATTGTCTTATTAAACTTGGATATTATTTTTAAATACATATGGTTTTTCTGTATTTATATCTTGAATCTATCTATCTATTATAAATTTGAATTAATAATATTATTTTTTCTTTAAAAAAAAAACTTTAATTTCACGTTAAACTAAAAATAATAAAAATGATTTCAACCGAACTTTTTCTTAGAATTAAAAGAGGATAAAAAGGGAAAAGTGTCATTGTGTTCTGTTTCTAAATAATGAGAAAACTAAAATTGAAATCAACTTAACATCTCGTTCAAAAACACTTTTATGCAATACATGTCAAATAAAAATTTTATTTCTAAAAAAAGTCTTTGATTAATGTAGTTTCGGAGAAGTGCACTTTTAGAAGACAATTATCATTCATAGCATGTGAAACTGAAATCATTTTTTGAATTATGGTTCCCTTTACTTACAAAAGGGAATGACCAAGCAATCTTTTCTCACATAAAAAAAAAAAAACCTGATTATGGTTATGATTACAAATAGCATTGTTATTAGTATGATTATGGGCATTGAAATCAAGGAAATCATCATTGCAGCTGAAAAGAATATTATGGATTTATTTTCAACGTTTATGTAATATATCACAAAATGGTTACTTTCCCTCTAAGCAATTATTTTAATGTGGTTATAAAGCATGTAAATTGGATTGGGTCACAATCCTTTCCATCTATTCCTTTTTTAGGTTGAAAAAAGAAAAAAAAAAAAAAAAAAAGAGACTATGTTTTAATTTTCTTTCGAGATTCATGGTCTTATAAAGTTCCCCCCTTTTTATTGGTTGTCCACCTTTTTTTTTCTTGTCTTTTAATGAATCATTAAACAAAAGATTATATACTAATAAAGCAAGATTGTGATTCATCACACTTTATTAAGGTTCCTAAAGCTATACTTCCCTATCCTCATTGGTGTTCAAGTCAACTTCAACTTCTTATTTATATCCTTCATTTATTACTTTTAACAAGTTTTTCAACTTGTTAAAAATGTAAATTTTATTATTATTTCTGCCCAACAGATGTAAAAATTAAGAGTGTGGTGAAATGTCTTTAAAAAAAAAAAAAAGTGTGGTGAAATAAATTAAGTTTCCTGTCACTATTATTGTGGGGTTACCACTGAAAATGGGTAGGAGGATAGAACTTGTATTGTTGTGTGTCGTGGTCTTAAAGGTCTTATCATTATAATATAATAATATATAAAATTTTGTCCATACATACATATTTAGCAGATAAATATATCTAATTTTTTATAACTGTGCTTTTTTGGGTAAAAAATGCATGCATTTTACCAAATCTCAGGCACCTAAAGTTAACAAAGGAATAAACCCTTGATGATGTTAAGAGACTTAAATTGAAGACCATTCAATAAAATATAAAATACATCTTTTAGAAGAAAGAGTTTTATTCCTCTGGTTTTCTCTGTGTGTGAGGTTGGAACAGAATTGGTTATTCAACCAATTTCCAGCTTAGCATAAAACCGATTTACAGAATGTTCTTACTAGCTTAATACTTCCCCTCAAAATGGGCTACGTATATTAAGGTCTTTCAACTTAAAGCAGTCATCTAAGAACAACTTAAGTTTTGTTATATTTGCAACATTGTTATTTGTTATAACAATATCGTTCACATATATAATAAGAGCGAGTCATAAAAACAGTACCATTAATTTTAAAAAAGAAAGAATGATCCGAAATTGATTGTTGAAGATATTTTTTAAGCAAAACAGAGAACTTTGACGACCATTGTCTTGAGGCGTGTTTAAAGTCATAAAGTGATTTGTGAAGCCTAAGGGCTATTTAGCATATAAATATAAAGAAATGTGAGTGGGGATCTTAATTTTATTTTATTATTTTCTAGTGGGAAATATGAAATATCTGTGGGAGGGGGCAAGGAAAATTAAAAAAATTGAGTAGTGGTGTACAGTTAATGGATGAGGGAAAGGAAAAAAAAAAAAAAAAAAGCGTATTATACAAACAAAACTTAAATACACACGGCTGCCACGTCAGGTCAAAGTGACAGGTCCATGTGGCAGCGCACGCTTCGATTGGTCAACGTCTGTCGTGGCATTTCTAGCTGGCTTTCATTTCTCTCGTTCCGGCCCCACTAAAGAGTCTAATTATCTGTCAACTTCTACGCTGCTGCGTCACGCTCCCCTCACGTGAGCATCTTCAGTCAAACACGACCGGCAACTTCTTCTACGCGCTCTGCTCTTTCTTAGTTTTTACTACCGAGAAAATTCCGTGCCCCCCAGCTCGTGGGTGCTTTCTCTCTCCACTCTGCTAAACAAATATATAATAATTTCTTAATTTCGTCAGCAACTTTGCCCTTTTCTGACGTGTTCAATGAGCTATTAAAATTATTTGACCTTTTTCTCTTACAAAATGTGTAAAGTAAAATTGGAAACATTTTCTTCATTTACTAAAAATTATAAAATATTCAAATAGTTTTTTTCTTTCTCTTGGCTCAAATAATGTTCAATTGAGACCTTTCATTTTCTCATCTTTTTTATTATTTGAGCTCAGTCTCAATGACAAATATATTATTTATTTTGAGGTTGAAGAAGATTGATTATTATTACTTGGCTTATATAGATTTTATCTTCTAGTTATTGGGAGTAAAAAATAAATTAAGAAGAAACGTTTTTTTTAATCTAAAATATGTTTTTTAAATAGTGTTTTATAAAATCTGAAAAATACTTCTAAAACTTTAATAATTATTGTTAAAAAAATAATTTATATTCTTCAAAAAAAAAAAAATCATTTATATAATATGCTTTTGGAAGAAAAATAGTATTGGAGGAAAAAAACATTTCAATTAAAAATATTAGAAAATATTCTAAACTTATTTTTAAATAAGTAATTTAAAAAAGTAGTGATGTGATTTTTCTTGTATTTCTTTTATATATATTCACTGTATTACAAAGTTGTATTAATCTATTCATATGAAAAAAAAAAAAAAAACTGATCCTTTCCTTTTTTTTTTCACTCAATCCTTCAAGTTTTTAACCATCGAGAGCGAAACCTCGTTTAATTAAATTACTTACCTGAGTGACACGTGTATGCTAGATCTGGTTGCCACGTAACGTAAAGACCAGATGCGTCATGAAATTTCTGAGAAGCGCGTGAGAGACCCGTTTCTTGAACACAAAGGTAGAACTCTTGAAAGATGAAAGAATGTTCGACATGGAGCGTGTGGTCGGCGGAGCGGCCGTTAAAAAACTATGGCTGGCGCCGTTAAAAAAACTGCAATAATTCTCAACAACCCTGCGTTACCGTTAATCTACGTACGACCTTCCGTCAACTCTCGCTTATATAAATAAACAAGCTCATCGTTCTTGAGCAAGATTCTGGAGCTCAGCAAAACAAAGAAGCCCTAAATCGATACGGAGTTCGTCGAAGCTTGCCGGAGTGATTGGCCGCGTAATAGAAGACCCCAGTCGGAGAATTGAAACTTCTGGTTCCTTCTACTGAAACTTTCAGGTGATTTTCCGAATTAAATGCTTCTGTTTCTTGGAATTCCTTCCCGAGTCCTTTAATTTTAGTTTATATCATTTCATTGGTGTTTGGCTGCCGAGGAAGTCTGGGAGGAGCAAGTTGGGTTTTTGGGGTGGTGGCTCAGGTCGGAGTTTTGGGTTCCTTGATTTATCTTCTGTAATTCTCATTCACTTTCTCTGCAACCAAACAGACCTCAAGGGCCTTGGATCAGTTGGAAAACATTATTTTTTTCTTTGGATTTTGTCCATTTTTTTTTATTGTGTATGTGTTTGCATGAATGATTAATCTTGGAATTGAAATTTTCGTTTAAAAATCTTAGCGCAGCTCTTTAAGATTTTTTTTCATATTTTAAATTTTGATATGATAAGTAAGAGAAATTTTCGTCATTTTTTTATATGAGTGAAAGAAAGTGAAAATTGTTTCTCTCTGCAAATTTTGTTATTCGTGTAATTTTTAGTTTGTACGCAATTTCTTTTTTCATTAAATGGCGTGTAGGTTGTGAACTAGATCTTAGAGGTAGTAAACTTGTATTTCAGTTTGGTTTCCGGAATATGGAAGAACTTATACAACAAAGTATAGAATAATAGTGCTTTTAGTTTTTCTGGGATCCCAAACATCTATATTATCCAGTGATATGGTAGGATGCTCATGATTTTTCCCAGTAGCTATTCATCATAATTCATTTTCTTTTTTTGGGAAACCCCCTTGAAGACTTGGGGCATGTTTGGTTCCGGGCTTTGAAAATTGTTCTTGAGTACAGTGTTTTAGAACATCATTTTGATTTTTTTGAAAACTGGTCTTGCTCTCTAAATTGAGTGTTTTCTATTTTCTTTGTGTATTTCAAAACAAAAAAACATTGGGTACCCATTGTGTTCTTTGTGTTTTCTTTATTCTCATTGTTTTTCAAAACAAAAAACAGTTTTAAAAAACAAACAGGCCCTTGTTTCTACAGGCCCTTGTTTCTACAGGCACATCCTCCTAGATTAAGTGACATAAAAAATGATGGGTGTTGTGTTTGCTTCCTTTTCTTTTTCTTCTTCTTCTTAATTTTCCTTGGAAATGATGTATTTTTTGCGAGGTATTATGGTCGACATGGGAGTTTAATTTTGTCCTGGGTTCTCTATATCTCTCCGCATGCTTTTTGGCCTTAGTTCTTACAATTTTTAATTGTGTTGCCTGGATGGTAATAGTAGTTTTTATCAAGTTTAATCACAATTGCTACCTCTGTTATTTGCTTGTGGATATGAGCATAGGTAATAATAACTTTACATTTCATTTGTATCAACTTTGCAGGTTGATTTGTTTTTGAAGGTTAGGCAAGTCTTACATTTAAAGCAGAGGACTATAAGGGTGCTGGAATTTGATCTTTGAGAGAGGGCTCTCTCGAGGACCGATCTTTCTCTGAACTACAAACAATACACATATCTTAAGAATTATTTTTTACATAAACCAGCTCATGCTAACCCCATAGGATGGACTCGCGCCAAGTTTTTGGATACAGTGTGACTAGTGCAGATCTATCCTTC